>CM014278.1:89945329-89967810 GCA_004135705.1 Alloteropsis semialata | reverse complement strand
CCGCCGCAGCCGCTGCACCCTGGCGCTTTCTGGGGCGCAGCGATCCTCTGCCACGGCTTCCTCAACGCTTTTCCGCTGCCTGCGCTGCCCGCCTTTCCACTAGTCATCACGCTCCCAACTGCCGCTCCTGCTGTGCATCGCCTCCGTGTTTCGCCAGCACTGCTCCTGACCTGGCACACCGAACCAGTGCTGCCGGCAGCCACCGCTTCGCCAACCTTCGCCCCCGCGCCGCCAACCCCCGCCAGCGCGGCTCCTGCCCCTGCCGCTTCCACCCCACGCCCTGCTTGCCCCTGACGTCGGGCACGCGCTCCAGCACCTCTTGCCTCTGGCACTGCAACCAGGATGAGCCTGCGGGTGGCGGCCAGGGACTCGGGGAGGTACGTTCATGCCGCGGCCAAGGCGTCGCAGCTCAGGGCCCTCAAGGACAGCCTTGCCGCGTGTTCCAAGCCAGTCTAGCTCTAGGTAAACAAGAGGCAGCTGCTCAAGAAAACCAAGAAGCCGATTGCTGCTGCAGATCTCAAGAAGCTGGCTGATGCTGTCGGACTCGGTGCGTCCACCGCGCGCGCTCTGGATCGCGTGCTGGCTCTGGAGGACGAGGCCGGCCGTGCCATGGACATGGCGCTTCAGGCACATGAATGAATGAACTCAAGGCGTACCATGCGCGGACTGCTTTGCCCATCTCTGTTAGCAGTAGCGCTCCTCTGCACTTCCCCCCGTGGCTGCATCGTGCCTGCAGCTCTAGCTTAGTTCTTCATTGTTTTAGGCAATCTTTAGCCCGTCGTGTTCTGTCTGCTGGTTCTGTTGGTGTGCTCGGCACCACCTGTGTTGCTCTGTGCCGAACTCTGTCCTTGCGACTCCTCCCCCCCTCCCTTATCCTGGGCTTACCCAGCTATTGTAATCCGGTGAGGGGTTTAATCGATGAATGTTAGCAATGTTAACTTTTCCATTGTGTCCTGGAACGTGCGGGGGCTTGGTGATCCTGACAAATGCCGCACAATCCGTGATACTCTCTTTGCTTCTCGTGCTGACATTGCCTGCATCCAAGAATCCAAGCTTCGATCGATTAGCAACCTCAAGGCTGAAACGACCCGGATTTCCAAAACGGAGAATCCGACTCCCTGTACCAATGTGATAGTCCCAGAATCAACTGCTATCACGTACAGAACTTATTCCAGTATAATATCATATCCATACTTCGAATCAGAGTACAATTATTACAAGGATAATATGGAAAGCGTAACTGGTACAAGCCCTTTGGGCTAAACGACAAGAAGAAAGCCTACGAAGCGGTAGCTAGGTCTTCAAGTCTTCATCTCCAATCTTCGCCACAGGCAACCTTGAGCGAAGCATCACAACCCTTCAAAGTAGCATCCGACGAATGAGCTCGAATTCCAAGTCCAAACCTGCAAGCTCACGAGCTGTCCCCAAGGAATGGGACAGGTCCACGTCACCATCCGTATGCAGCTTTAAGGTGGCCTAATTCTAGTATAACAAATATATCAAGAAATAAAGCTGAGGGTTTCCTATGCAGCAGCAGCAGCAAAGAAATAAATATCTCCAACAACTCCCCAAGCTATCATCTCCACGGTCAACCCTAGCACACCAGGGTCCCGTCGCATTCTCACCCCCTGCTCCTCACGAGTCGATGGGAAGACTCCCACTCTTCCCATCTCAGCGGCTACAAGCCGGAATCCGCACTAACAGCTCTCAACCAGCCCAAGGCTATGAAAAAGGGGAGAGGTAGAATATCCCAAAACACTAATCAGAAGAAGCCGGATCGAGGGGTGTCCATGACCGAGGACGCGGCTATACGTATAGTTTTAACTCTGCAGAGTGTGTACACCTGGACCCACTCGGGTTGCAGACGGCTGCGCATCCGTCTTGAGACACAACCCACAGCCATGACTTCCTAACCAGAACGGTACCATACTGTATTCCCAGGCTTGGGACCCGTGAGTCTCTAACCTGGCCACGGTGGTGTCGAGAGTCTCGGAAACTCAGGGCTAGAATAGCCGGGTCCCGAACATCCCGGTGTTCGGCCAACCCAATCCTATACACACTTCTCCACAGATCTGGTACCGCCCAGCTAGAAATGGCTGGAATCCTCCCCATGAGGATAAGTGGTGTGCACGTTTGACAAAGTCCCGTCACCAGGTCCAACTGACTCAGCCTAAGCCAGAGCAAGCAAGCCTCCAAGCTGGGCCATCTGACTCCGCGGTCCGCCCGTCTACCCATTACAGGTAATATCCTCAAACTCCTCCAAAGATCCACAACAAATGTACCCGCCACAGGTACTCCGTAGGAAGTGCCCAACACACCTCCCGAGCCCCGACCAGAAGGTTGGTTAATGTCTGCTCACTCCAGCCGGGGGTTCGAAACTCTTCAGTTTTATCCCAACCCAAAACTCACGCCAAGATGATCAAGATCACAGCTAATCCCACACATGCAAGCATAGCACGAATATAACAGTGTATATAGGTATACAAGGATATCAGGTAATAATCAAAGGCTATGCACGGGTTTAACATCATCAACATGAAATAAAGCGCTAGCAATTCTATTAGCTATGCCTAATGGGATTCAAAGTCGGAATGGGCGTGAACCTGGAGCAAGGTCCTTCACTTTCACTTTCTTGATGAAGTTACGATTGTCGTGGTCGTAGTCGACGAAGTCGTCCAAGTCTTCCGAGAATCCTAATAATCGGATAAATAATAAACAACGATAAGCTAGTAGCAAATAAACTCCAAACAAGAACCAAAGAAGAGCCAAAAGCACTCAACTCCTACACTAACGCTTAGGTCATGTTTTTAGAAGAATTATGAAATTGGTTTCACATTATTCAGAGCTAGGGTTGATTTTATACGGTTTTTCCTTAATAAACCCTTTCCTAGATTTTATTGATTCCGCAAAAGAAGAAGAAAGCAACTGACACGTGGCAACACCAAAATGCACCACATGCCAGGCCCGGGTTAGCCGTGCTAACATCATTACGACATCAACACGTAGGGTCAGTAACCAACATCAGCAGTGGGCCTAGCTGACGTCAAGGGCGAGGTCAAAGGTTCAAGGTTTAAGGCCGGTCAGCGGGTTAAGTTAGTGGGTCAGCCCGGATCCGTTGCGACGACTTGCGCATGCTTCCGGTGTGGCTTGGGGTTAGGTTGGGTCATGGCCGAGGTTAACGGGATCGATGGCGAGGGGCCGGAACTTGGTCGTTAAAGCGCGGGCACATGGTTCACCATGGTCGCGACATGATCGGCAAGGAACGGCGGAAAGGCAAGGCAAGGACGGGGATGGCAAGGTGCTAACCGAGTGGTTCAAGGTGGCAAGACATGGTCGGTTCGGCTTGGTGCGAGATTGAAAAGGCAGCTGCTCCCTGTTCGGGCATTCCACCGAACAGGTTGCGGGCAAGGTGGAAGACAACCATGGTTTGGTGGCTTGGGCAAGACACGGGTAAGGCGAAGCTTTGGGGTTTAGCTGCGAAGCATCAACAGACTGCAGGGCACCTGTACGCACGCACGACGACCGGCTTCACAGCGGCAAGCAAGGCGGCGGCAAACAACACAGGAGGGTTTAGGCATTTTATCAAACGGGTTGCAGGTGACCGAGAAAGCTCCTGCAAGAGGGTCATGTCAAAGGGGGCGGTTCACAAGGGCAAAGGCGGACTGCATGGTGTGGTTCAACAGTGACAACGAGCGCGGCACCTGCACAGAGGGCACGGCTCGAAGGCCGGCGAACAGAAGCGACGGTAGGGCAACGAGCTCCGGCAGACATGAGCGGCACGAAGGCACGCGACACAGGCAGGCATCACACGGCCAAGGATGACGGCTTGGGAAGGCTCACCAGGGGCTCGATGGAGGACAAGGCGAGGCAGCGAAGAGGGCGAGGCCGTGGAGGCAGAACAGCAGCAGCTCGCGGTCGTCGTCGTGCTCGCGCCCGGCTTGTGGTCGTGGTCCGCGGCGGAGCAGCTCCTCGGCTTCGTCGTCGTGGCTCTCCGTGGTGACTTCCTCCTTGTCGGCAGCGGCGTCAGCTCGGTTCCCATGGTGGCGCAGGCTCGTGGACGACGCGATGCCGACGATGCGAAGCAGAGCAGCACCGGCGAGGGGCTTCACGGGTGGCGGCGCAGAGACGAGGGCGGCGTCCTCCTCCTTCCTTCTCTGGTCTCCATCTTCCTCTCCTCGACTCCCACCCCTCCCTCTCTTCTCAGATGCAGCGGCGGCGGCTTGGCAAGCAGGGGAAAATCCCCAATCGAGTTCTGGGCAAGGAGGCTGCGGTGGTTGGGATTTATGGGCGGCGCGGCGCGGGCAGGCTTGGCAGCCACGGCAGCAGGGTGAGCACATGGCGCTGGCGTGGGCGAGGGGAAAGAGCAGGTGCGGCGCTGGTGGGGCTTGCGTGCGTCGCCCGTCTCCATCGTCCGCTCGCGCGTGCGTTGCGCGTGAGACGAACGGAAGAAGAGAAACAGGGCATCGGCTGGGCTTCACGTGCGAGAGGAAAGAAAGAAAAAGAGAAGCTTGGGCTGGGCCACATCACGTGAAAACAGGAAAGGAATTAAAGAGAGGAGAAAGGATTTGGGCCTTGCGGGTGTTAGTGGGTTAGAGGCCTGGTTAGATAGGGTAGTTAATGGAATTAGCTTTAGTTTATATTTGAATAGGAAATTCAAATATAAACTCACACCCAAGCAATAAGAAACCAAACAAGAGCCAAATCACACTAGCACGAATTGCCCTAAGCAAAATTAAACGATAAATTTTAATTTCCTAGGAATTTAGGGAGATCCACAAGAAGACAATTCTAGGTGTTTTCACGACAACACAATCAAAAAAATTTGAAATCCACATTTTTGCATTCAGGAACATTCCGGAAAAATCCGGGATGTTACAAAGGCTCGCTCCTTCCTTCCTCCTTCCCTCATCGATTTCCATTGCGCTGAAGCCGTTGGCAGCCGGGGCGGCATTGTTACGGCTTGGAACAGCCGCTCCTTTGCTGTCAGTGGTTTCATTGCACGACGACACACCCTAACCGTTTTTCTCTCCTCCACCGCGTCTGCTCACAACTTCGCCCTCACCAATGTCTACGCTCCAGCCGACCACCGTGACTCCGTCACCTTCCTCGATGACCTCAACGAAGTGGCCGGCCAAATCCCTGGGGACTGGGTGCTCGCCGGGTACTTCAACCTCACGCGGGGCGCTGAGGATAACAGCAATGGCTCTTTCCACCAGCACCTTGCTGATCGTTTCAACGAAACTATTCACTCCCTCGGGCTCATCGACATTCCGCTCCTGGACCGCCTCTTCACTTGGTCCAACCACCGGGCGTCCCCCACGCTTGCTCGCCTCGATCGTTTCTTTGTCAACAACGCCATGAGCTCCAATTTCCCAAACTCATCTCTCACCTCCCTCCCAAAACCTACCTCTGACCACACACCAATCCAGTTCACCATGTCCACCTCTATTCCTCGCCCAAACATCTTTCGCTTCGAAAATGCTTGGCTAAAACACGATGATTTCCTCCCTTCTGTCCTCCACAATTGGTCTGGCACTGACAATAACGATGTTGCTGGCGCACTGGTGGGGTCGCTGAAGGCGGTCCGACGTGCAGCGAAGGTATGGGCTCGGGGTAAGCGTGCACCTCCCGCCATCCAACACAATTGCAAATTTGTCATTTACTTGTTCGACTTGTTGGAGGAACACCGTAACCTGTCTGCAGGAGAACAGGTGCTTCGCCGGGACTGCCATGAACGCCTGGCGCTCTCGATCCGAGAACGTGCGGCGTACTGGAAACAACGCGGCAAACGGCGGGCGATCCGGGAAGGAGACTCCAACACTGAGTTTTTCCATGCCCACGCTAGCCAACGCCTGCGGGGCAATCAGATCAGGTCGCTGCTGGTGGACGGCTGCACGGTGACGTCCCATGACGACAAGACAAGTGAAACGTCCCGGACTCATATTTCTATGAATCCGAATCCCTGTACCATTGTGTTAGTCCCAGGATCAACAGCTAACACGTACAGAACTCATTTCAGCAGAATATCACATCCATACTTCGAATAAAAGTATAAAACATTACATAAAAGTCTTACAATAGTGGATAACTCTGGAAGTACGTTTATTACAAGCCCCTTGGGCTAAATGCGACAAAATGAAATACTAAGCGAAGCGATAGCTAGTCTTCTGTCTTGGCGGTCATCCCCACAGGCTCTTCAGCTTGAGCATAGCAGCAACCTCAATCGTACCAACCATCAGCATGGTTGTCATACTCACTCTCGTATCCTGCATCATCATAAGCTGTTCCCAAGGAATGGAACAGTTCCACGTCACCATCCGTAATGCAAGCTTTAAGTGGCCTAATTCTAGTATAAGAAATATCAAGGATAGGCTTAAGGTTAATCCTATGCAAGCAGCACTTCATCCCAAACCATTCTCACAACACCTACGAGCACTCCTGGCACACCAGGTACCCGTCACCAAGCATCTTCCACTCTTCACTCTCTAGGCGATGCGAAAGCTCCCACCCTTCGCATCTCAACTGCCTGAGGCAGGCCCTACTCTAGAGGGGAGGTAGAAATCCCTAAAACAATGGCGGAAAGGAAGGTGGGAAGGCTGTCCTTGACCGTGGACACGGCTTTACGTAAAGATTATACTCTGCAGAGTTTATGCCCCTGGACCCACTCGGGCTGCAAAGCTGGCCGTCGCCAACTTGAGACACAACCCACAGCACAGACCCTAGCCAGTGAACGGTACCCTCCTGCTTTTCCTGGCCTAGGATACACTGAGGACGCAACTCGGTGTCCGAGAACTGTGATGGCCTCCCCCGCGGTGGCCAGATCCCGGGGTATGAGCCTCTTTCGGGGGACAAAGGTCTCCGCCTTTTCCCCCACACACTTCCGCTATCTCCTACAGTCCGGGTACCGCACTTAACTAGGCTGGCTGGAACACCCCCCAGTAGATGTAAGTGGTGGGCATGGGTTTCCTTCCTCCAGTTGCCAATCCAACTCGGTTTTTGGTGCCGGGGTGAGCGTCACCGTCAAATAGCGTATCCACCTCCAGTGGTCCGCATCGCGCACCCATTACAGGTATTGCCGCCAAACTCCTCAAGTAACACAAAGATCATGTACCCGCCACAGGTACTCCGTAGGATGTGCCCAAGTACACACCCCAGCCCTCGATACGAAGATCGAGTTAATCTGCTCACCCCCGCAAAGTTCCCAAAACCCCTTACTCCTTTCCCGGGTTTTTGCCCCACACACGCCAAGAATCCTATCACAACCATCCCATAACACATGCAAGCATCGCATCAAAGTAAGCAGGTTTATCAAGGAATACGGTAATTAAACAAGGCTATGCAATAGGACAGAATCATCATCATGCGATAAAGTAAAGCGCTAGCATACTAGTTGCAATGCCTAAATAGGATTCAAAAGCGGATGGGCGTGAACCTTGCTCTTGGTAGAAGTCCTCGACAACTGGTTCTTCCGAGTAGTGGTAGAAGCCGTCTCCTCCTTGCGTTTCCTCAGCTGGTCCTATTCACCAGAAAGGAAATACATCGGTCCTATATTCAAATAAACTCCAAAGAAGAAGCAAAAAGAGCCCAAAAGCACTCAACTCCTGTTCTAACGCGTAGAGCATGATTTTAGGAATTTATAGAGACTAGTTTCATAATTTTCTGAGCTAGGATGAATTTATTATGAATTTTCTTAGCTAAATCCTATTTCTGAAATTCCGAAAAAGAAAAAGAAAAGACAGTGACACGTGGCAGCACCAGGAAGCGACACGTGTCAGCTCCAGGGCGCGCCACGTGGCATGCTGACGTCAGCATGACGTCATCAGTGGGGTCGGCCACTGCTGACGTCATGATGACGTCAGCGTTGACCGGTCAACGGTCAACGGTCAGCGGGTCCACTGGTCAGCGGTTAGGAGTGGATGACAGGTGGGACCGGCTTGTCAGTGACACAGAGAGGCCGACAGGTGGGGTCCACGGGTCAGGTGGAGAAAAGGGAAAAAGGCCGGTCGCGGGCTATACATGGGCCGATTCTCCTACGGGCTTAAGAGTTAAAGGGGTGATCCTAGACTTTTGGTTCGGTCCTAAAGGGAAAAGAGGTTAACTGGCCGGTCAAACTCGGCCCACGGCGGTCTGACGGGGAGAGGAGGCGACTGACAGGGCGGGGCCCGCGTGTCAGCGGCACTGACGCCCGGGGCCCACATGGCAGAGATAGCGGAGGGGCGATCGGGATCCGGTGTGGATTGTGCGGCCACCTGCGCGTGTGGTCGCGCGTGTGTCACCTCTGCGGCGCTTTCGCGGCGTGCCACCAGAGCGCGGACGCGGCGGCGTTCGACGGCGGCGGCCCTCCTGGCGCGAAGCGCGGGCCTCCTGCCCGGGTGCCGAGGACGACGGGATGTTCCACATGATCACGAACGCGCGGACAAGGTCAAGAGGCGGGAGTCGCTCGGCGAGGTGAAGGGGAAGAAGCACGGCGGCGCGGCGATGTTCGAACCGGACGGCGAGCATCACGGCGTTGAGGTCCTCGCGGACGCGGCTCGGACCTCCTGTCCGGTGCGTCACGCGCGCAAGGCTGGGGCGATCACAGGGGAAGAAGAGAGAGAGAGCGCGGGCAAGAGGTTGGGAGGGAGGTGAGCTCGACGACCGGCGGCGAGTTCCGAGCGGCCACGGCGGCCTCGCGACACGCGGCGTTCACGGCGACGAGCGCCATGGCGCGGGGCTAGGTGACACGGGGAAAAAGGGAGGGGGCTCGGGTTAGGGCTCCTGCAGAAGAAGGAACACGGCACGAAGGCCGGACAGGCAGGGGCTCAAGGTGGGCTCGAAGGCCGGCAACACATGGCTCAGGGCGGCACGACACGGCGACATGAACAAAGCAGAGCAGAGCACGGCATCCATGGCGAGAAGGGGGAACGAGGACTCACGGTGGACTTGGAAGGAGAGCGTGAGGTCGAGCGTGGGGACGGGCTTGCGGAACGGGTCGCGGTGCGGCTTGCGGATCTCGGCGGCGGCTCCTCGTCGGTCTTCTTGTCCTTGGCGCGGCGGCGGTGCGGCTCGGAGTGGACGGCGTCGGGCGGCACGGCGTCTTCCTCTTCGGGCGGCTTCGGCTTCCTCACTCCCACGCCTCCACTTCCTTCTCCTCCTTCTCTTCCACGGGGTTGAGGTTGGGTGGAAATGGGCAGGGCTTCGCCCTAGGAGTTGTGGTTGGCCGGAATCGGGGAGGGAGAAGGGGGTTTTATGGAGGGGCTCGGCTTGGGCGAGGGGTTGGGGTTTCCGTGGGAGCCAAGGGAGCGCGGGGAACAGGAGCACATGGGCGTGGGGCCGGCGGTTGCGCGCCCGGCGTGAGTCGCGGCGAAAAGTTGAAGGGAGGAGCGGGGCGTTGCGCGCGGGAGGGGAAAAAGCAGAGCCGGGCGTCGCGGCGGCGTCGTCCGCGCGGCGGGGAAGAAGGCCCTGTGGGCGTGGGGCCCGCACGTCAGCGTGAGTGAGGAAGTGGGCGGGCGAGCGGGCGAGCGTGCGACGGGCCGTTGCGGCTGGTGGGCCGAGGCGGTGTGAGTGGGCCGGCGCGCGCGGGGAGAGAAGGAAAGGAAGGGGGCTGGCGCGGGCTGGGCCGGCGGCTCGGGCTGGGCCGGAGGAGAGAAAGAGATGGGAGATGAAAGAGAGTTGGGCCAGGCCGGGCTAAAGGGTTAGATGGGTCGGGTCTGGGAGTGTTAGCGGGCCGGATTAGGGGATTAGGCCTGTTAGGGGTTTAGGTCGGTTAGTATAGTTAGGTTTTGAAATCGAATTTGAATGGCTTGAATTCAAATTCGAATTCCACTCAAGCAATCAGATAAAACCAAGAAAAGCCAAATCACTCTAACACTTAACTTCCCTAATGCAATGCACACGATTTAATTATTAGAAATTTTCGGAGTGTGTTTTGTTCCACTTTTATGTTTTCACTCAAGTTTTCACAAAAATTTTAAATTCACCCAAATTTAAACCTAGGGATGTTACAACAAGAGTGCTTACTGATCACTTGAAGCGGTTGCTAGGCGCCGAGCTGCCGGCGTCCTGGAACTTCGAGGTCAATAGACTATATGCTGGTGCTGGCATCAGTGACCTCGAGCGCCTGGTAACTCCCTTCACAGAAGCAGAAGCAAAAGCTGCAATCCGGGCAATGAACAGGGCAAGCTCACCTGGTCCTGACGGGTTCGGGCCAAGTTTTTACAGTGCTGCGTGGGAAGCTGTCTCTGAAAAGATCATGAGCTTCGTCTCCGCTTTCCAACAGGGGAATGTCGACATGGGCAGGGTCAACCGGTCCTTCATTGTGATGCTACCCAAGAAACCAGCTGCAGCTCTGCCGACTGATTTCCGGCCAATTTGCCTGCAAAACTGCTCGACCAAGCTAATCTCCAAGATGCTCACCACCAGGCTCCAACTGGAAATTCCACGGCTGATCGATGTGGATCAGACAGGTTTCATCAAAGGGCGCTCGATCTCGGAAAATTTCATATATGCAGTCGAACTTGTGCAATGCTGCCACAAACGACGGCTTCCAACCATGGTGCTCAAACTTGATTTTGCCAAAGCCTTCGACTCAGTAAATTGGGACAGCCTGATGAAGATCATGGCCTGTCGAGGTTTCCCGGACCAATGGTGCTCGTGGATATCCTCCCTGCTCACCTCCTCGAAGTCGGCTGTCTTGGTGAATGGCACTCCTGGCCCATGGTTCAGCTGCAAAAGGGGGCTGCGGCAGGGCGACCCCTTGTCGCCCTACCTGTTCCTCATCGTCGCTGATGTGCTCAAGGTGATGATCACTGACAATGGGTCCATCCATCACCCGGCTGCACCCGAGCTCCCCTGCCCCGTCCTGCAGTACGCAGATGACACGCTACTCCTGCTTCGCGCCGATGCTGCTGAAATTCGACAGCTCAAGAACATCCTGGATTCCTTCTCAGCGGCAACCGGGCTCACCATCAACTTCAGTAAAAGCACTATGGTTCCGAATGCATGTGCCCGCTGCAGTCATCGCCGAGCTGAGTGAGATCATGGGCTGCGGCGTCGGTGCCTTCCCACAAACGTACCTTGGGCTACCTCTCTCCAATGAAAAACTCCGGCTGACGGCATTCACGCCGCTCATTGGGAGGGCGGATCGCTACCTTAGTGGTTGGCAAGCCACACTGCTCAACCCAATGGGGCGTGCGGTCCTTGTGAACTCAGTTCTTGACAGCCAAGTAACGTACATAATGTCGGCCATGCTGTTGCCCCAGGGGGTCCTTGATGCTTTGGATAAGAGGCGCCGAGCTTTTCTGTGGTCTGGAGAGGAGGTGGTACATGGAGCTCAATGCCTGCTCGCCTGGGAGGCTGTGTGCCAAACCAAGCTACAAGGAGGACTGGGTATCAAAGACCTGGCGGTTCAAAACAAGTGCCTGCTCCTCAAGCTGCTGCGTCGCCTCCAATGCCCGGGAGAATCTGCATGGGCACGCTGGGTCAGTGAAACGACCCGGATTTCCAAATCGGAGAATCCGACTCCCTGTACCAATGTGATAGTCCCAGAATCAACTGCTATCACGTACAGATCTCATTTCAGCATAATATCATATCCATACTTCGAATCAGAGTACAATTATTACAAGGATAATATGGAAGCGTAGCTGTTACAAGCCCCTTGGGCTAAACGACAAGAAGAAAGCCTACGAAGCGGTAGCTAGGTCTTCAAGTCTTCATCTCCAGTCTTCGCCACAGGCAACCTTGAGCGAAGCAACACAACCCTTCAAGAAGCATCCGTCGGCTGAAATCGGAATCCAAGTCCAAACCTGCAAGCTCACGAACTGTCCCCAAGGAATGGGACAGGTCCACGTCACCATCCGTATGCAAGCTTTAAGGTGGCCTAATTCTAGTATAACAAATATATCAAGGAATTAAGCTGGGGTTTCCTATGCAGCAGCAGCAGCAAAAGAAATAAAGATCTCCAACATCTCCCCAAGCTATCATCTCCACGGTCAACCCTAGCACACCAGGGTCCCGTCGCATTCTCACCTCCTGCTCCTCACGAGTCGATGGGAAGACTCCCACTCTTCCCATCTCAGCGGCTACAAGCCGGAATCCGCACTATCAGCTCTCAACCAGCCCAAGGCTATGAAAAAGGGGAGAGGTAGAATATCCCAAAACACTAATCAGAAGAAGCCGGATCGAGGGGTGTCCATGACCGAGGACGCGGCTATACGTATAGTTTTAACTCTGCAGAGTGTGTACACCTGGTCCCACCCGGGCTGCGAGTTGGTGGCCGCCAACTCGAGACACAGCCCACAACCATGACTTCCTAGCCAGAACGGTACCATACTGCTTTCCCGGGCTTGGGACCCAGAACTGTGAGTCTCTAGCCTGGCCACCGTGGTGTCGAGAGTCTCGGAAACAAAGGGCTGTGAGACAGCCGGGCTTCGGTGGCGCCACCGGTGAGCCCAATCCTAGCACACTGCTCCACAGAAATGGTACCGCCCAACTAGAAATGGCTGGAATCCTCCCCTTCTGAGGATAAGTGGTGTGCACGTTTGACAAAGTCCCGTCACCAGGTCCAACTGACTCAGCCTAAGCCAGAGCAAGCAATCCTCCAAACTGGGCCGTCCGACTCCGCGGTACGCCAGTCTACCCATTACAGGTAACATCCTCCAACTCCTCCAAAGTAACCACAACAATGTACCCGCCACAGGTACTCCGTAGGAAGTGCCCAACACACTTCCCGAGCCCCGACCAGAAGGTCGGTTAATGTCTGCTCACTCCAGCCGGGGGTTCGAAACTCTTCAGTTTTATTCCACCCCAAAACTCACGCCAAGATGATCAAGATCACAGCTAATCCCACACATGCAAGCATAGCACGAATATAACAGTGTACATAGGTAAACAAGGATATTAGGTAATCATCAAAGGCTATGCATGGTTTTAACATCATCACCATGAATTAAAGCGCTAGCAATTCTAATAGCAATGCCTAATAGGATTCAAAGTCGGAATGGGCGTGAACCTGGAGCAAGGTCCTTCACTTTCAATTTGTTGAGGAAGTCACGATCGTCGTGGTCGTAGTCGACGTCGTCGTCCAAATCTTCCGAGAATCCTAATAATCGGATAAATAAACGATAAGCTAATTGCAAATAAACTCCAAATAAGAACCAAAGAAGAGCCAAAAGCATTCAACTCCTACACTAACGCGTAGATCATGATTTTAGAAGAATTATGAAACTGGTTTCATAATTTTCTGAGCTAGGATGAATTTATTATGAATTTTCTTAGATAAAACCTATTTCTGAAATTCCGAAAAAGAGAAAAACTCAGAGGCCGACACGTGGCAGCATCAGGACACGCCACGTGGCAGTGATGACGTCACCATGACGTCAGCAGCGGGGTCCACCTCTGATGACGTCACCATGACGTCATCGTTGACCAGGTCAACGGTCAACGTTGACCGGTCAACACGTCAGAGGTCAGTGGGTCCCACTGATCAGCGACAGGCAGTGAATGACATGTGGGGCCGGCTTGTCAGGCTGAACACGGGCCGGATTTGAAGGGGACTTGGGCTGTTCTTGGGCCGCAGTCTGGATTTGAAAGGTGGAATGGCTTACTGGGCCGCGGCGGGTTCGGCCCACCAACCGATCCAGGTCGGGATGGAGGATCTCCGGCGGGGTCCATGAGCAGTGACGGGCAGTGACTGACAGGTGGGGTCCGCGTGTCATAGAGAGGGATGTTGGCGCCGGGATCTTCTGCGATTATTGTGGCCAAGTCGACGTGTGGTCTTCCGTGTGGCCTCGCCGGGCTTCTCGACGGCGCAGAGCGGATCAAGGAGACGGCGATCGGGAAATGCAGCGCGGCGGTGGCGAACCTCCTGTTCGTGACCGAACGTGTGCAAGAGCAGAGCGAGCGCGTGGGGAGTAGGGACACAAGCGTTCACGAGGGGAAGTCAATGCAGCGGCGGTCGGCGAACACGGCGGCGAGTCAGGAGCGCAGAGAGGGAGAGGGAGATAGAGGGGAAACAGCGAACGGCGGGTTCGGGTGCGTGCGGATCCTGCAGAAGAGGCGTGCGGCACGAAGGCCGAACAGGCAGAACAAGGAAGAGCTTCCCAGGGGAAATCCACGGCGGCTCGACGGCCGAGCAGAGCAAATTCATGGCGGATCAAGTGATTGGGAAGGGGAAGAGAGATTGAGGCGGAGAGGGGGCTCACGGCGAAGCGAAACAGTAGATCGTCGCTGGCTCGGCTTGCGGTTCCTTGGCGTGTCCTTCTCGTCCTCGGTGCGGCGGCGTCGCGGCGTTGCGGTCCGGTGTGGCGGCGTTGTTCCACCCGGGTGGTTTCCTCTTCTCCACAGGCGGCCTCCACTGCTCTCTCTCCGTCTCTTCCCCGTCGGAATTGGTCCGGGGTGGCTCGGACAGGGCTCCGCCCTGGGGTGATTTGGGTGGCCGGAAAGGAAGGGGACGGGGGTGATTTTGTAGGCGGGGAAAGCTTGGGGAAGGGGATGGTGCCGTGGGCGCGCGGCTTCCTTGGGAGCCAAGGGAGAGCGTGGGTCCCAGGTGGTTGCGCGGCAGCGCGAAACGCGGGTGAGAGCTGGCGCGCGCGGGGCAAAAGCGGAGCGGGGCGGCGGCATCGCGGCGCGCGTAAGGCAGAGAGGCGTGCGAGAGAAGAGAGGTGGGAGACGGACTGTGCCATGGGGCCCGCTTGGCAGTGAGTCAAGGAAAAGGAACGGAGACGCTGGCGGGTTGGGCCGTTGTCGGGCCGAGCGCGAGGTGAGGGGAAAAGAGAGACGGGCTGGCTTGGGGAAGAGAGAAAAAGAAAGAGGGTTGGGCCGGGGTTTAGGTGGGTTAGGGGTTTTGGCCCGAGAAGGGTTTGTTAGATTAGGTTAGCTTTTAAGTTTATATTTGAATATGAATTCAAATATGAACTTACACACAATCAAACAATTAGAAACAAGACAAGAGCCAAATCACACAAACAATCATTTCCCTAATTACAACCAAGAGCACAATTTATTTACTAAGAGTTTAATAGAGAAGAGAGAGACCACACTTCTAGGTTTAAGCAATCAATTCAAACAAAAATTTTTAAATCCACAATTTTTCAACACGGAATGCTACAGTCAGGGGGCGCATTGACATGATCACCATGCACGGCGACGTCGACGGCGTGCACTGGCATGACCTGAGTGATCTTGCGCCAATGTATAGGTCTGTTACCACTTGCGAGGTGAAGGGCGGGCGTCAGACTTCTTTCTGGCTGGACCGATGGCTCTCGAAAGGAAGGCTGGCCGAGGAATTTCCCCTGCTATTTAGCCACGCCATTGATCCGGAAGTTAGCGTGGCAGCAGTTGTTCGTGACGGCCTGGATTTCTACCTGGCCCCCGTATCACCTCGGCTGCCCAGCCGGAACTGACGGAGGTCCGCGCGCTGGTTCACCGTGTCAGGCTTCAAGAGGGCGATGACCGCCGCTCGTCCTCGCTGGCTGGCGACGACCAAGTGCTTCGCGCCAAGCCGGTGTACCAGCTTCTGATGTCAGTATCAGGGCCGCCGCAATGCGCTTTCTACGACTTCGTTTGGAGAAACAGAGCACCGCCAAGGATTCAGTTCTTTGGCTGGCTGCTTGTGCAAGAGCGTATCCAATGCCGCGCAAATCTTGTCCGGAAACATATTGTGGCTACGGCTGAGTGTGAGCTGTGCCATGCCCCAGAAGAAACCTGTGATCATCTGATTCTGCACTGCTCTTTTGCGGTACAGACTTGGCGCGCCTTGGGGTTCGAGAGCACCAGCTGCTCGGTGCGCGAACTCTGGGCAATGCGGCGACCAAACGGAATACCAGCTAAACACTACGATGTGCTGCTCCTTCTGATCAGCTGGAATATCTGGAAGCACAGGAACGCAATGGTGTTCCAGGGAGCGCCGGCCTCCCGGGATCGACAGTGGCTCGCGTGCAAGGAAGACGCCCGGCTATGGAGCTGCCGCTGGCCGGCGGGAGACCGGGGAATTGCTGAGGTCTGGTGCCAGCTGATGTGTTCAATGTAAATCTCTAGAAAAGTGTTTTTTCCACCTTGCTTTTGTATGCTGAAAGGAACGCTTGTAAAAGGCTTTGGGTTGCCAAAACCCCATTAATCCAATCAGGTGGGGATGCTCTCCCCCCCGTTGACCCTCAAAAAAAAAATAGCACTTTGAACACACCTGGTGCCATGTACCCTAGTGTCCCAGGCGTATTAGCAGTGATCATTGAGTTGTGATCACCCAGTAGCATCTTTGCAATACCAAAGTCTGCAACATGCGCTGTCATGTCATCATCAAACAGTACATTGCTAGGCTTCAAATCGCAGTGAAGAACCACCACATAATGCTCATGGTGTAGATATTGAATTGCCATGGACACCTCTAGCATGATATGAAGCCTCTGGAGGAAACCCACGTGCCATTTGCCTTCCTTTTTTTTTGACCGAAACAGCAGGGGAAGCCCCTATTGACTTTTTATATTAGAAATAAAACCAAATATTTACATTTTACAAGGCCATAGGCACAAAAGGGAATCCTAACTAACTCAAGAAATTAAATGGAGATATTACAAAACCAAATTTCTAACTCATGCTTAAGAGAAGGCTTTGCTCTGTGAAGAACTAGAGCAAATTCATCCTTAAAGCTCTGTCTCCACCTTGCAAAAGATAGAGTGCCACGATCGAAGATGATCGAATTTCTGTGTATCTATATGCACTAACACGCCATCATGGAAACTTCCCTGAAGCAAGAGGAAGCAAATAATTGCCTGGCCCTAATTAATGATCATTTCAGTAATGTTTAATGAGAGATCCCAGGAAATCCCAAGTAACTGCTAGCACTGCCGGCTGAAAGGGCAAGTGAATAAAAAATGAGATAAACTTTCCTCCATCCCAGTCTGACAAAAAACACAAGAATAGTCATCTAGCACCCTTCGTTTCCTTCGGAGAGGATTTCTAGTGTTCAAACGATCACGTAGGAGCAGCCAGAAAAAGAATTTTATTTTTCCACAAACCCGAGATTTCCACATCCATTTAAAGACCGATGAAATTGGCACAGTGCCTTTAAGCGCCCCATAAGCTTGCTTGGAAGTGAAAAGTTCAGAGTTCCAGATATATGACCAACAATTAGGGCTATTCAGTTGGAAATCAAGTCCAGTAACCAAGGCACTTAAAGTTTGCAGTTGATCTGAGGCAATGGTTGATCTCAGTTGGAAAATTCTGATGAGCACTTTGATTGAGAAACTTCACCACTGAAATATTGCTGCTTCTAGCAAAAGAAAACAGCTAAGGAAACTCTAACCGAAGAACACCCAGGTCCCACAGATCATTCCAAAAGGTTAGGGTGTCACCAACATTAACCTTGCAATGAGCTAGCATTCTGAAGGAATCTGAGAGAAACATCACATCTCTCCACTTAAAGGATCCCACCGGAGTTCGAACATGAAGACCTGTTGATCTACTATAAAAACATCTCCAAGTGAGGTGGACCCAAGGGAGATCAGCGCGTTGTAGAATTTATGAAGGTATTTCAGAAGAAGTGCTGAGTTTTGTGTTCTCAGATCTATAATGCCTAATCCACCCTGACCCTTTGATAGACACACCTTTTTCCAAGCAACCAGGCAGGCACCCTTTCTATTAATATCTCCAAGATCCCAAAGAAAATGCTTCCTATATTTTATCAATTTGATCAATAACCGATATAGGTAGCTTGAAAGTGCAGAGATAAAAAGTTGGCAAGGGACTGAGAACCTAATTGACTAAAATCAAACGTCCAGCATAGGAAACAAAGGTATTGAGACCCATAAGACGCCTTTCAATCCGGTTAAGCAAAGGCAAATATTTCTGAACTGATGGTCTTGTTGTGCCCACTGGTAACCCAAGATAAGTAAAAGGTAGAGTGCCAACCTGACAGACCGTTGTCTCAGCCAGAAAAACAGCTTTAGCATTATCAACATTAATTGGGATCGTGCACGATTTACTGCAATTAACTTTTGGGGAGGGAATGAGGGATGGACGGCCAGTGAACAAACGAATGGAGGGAATAGAGAGAGAGGCGGAGGCGGTGAGAGAGGCGGAGGCGAAACCCGCCGCCTGAGAGATTTCGCCGGCGATCGCCGGATCTAGCCGGACAAAGTCCGGGAGAAGCAGGAACGCCGATCGAGGGCCTCCTCCGCGACACCCTCTCCTACTCTGCGGGGGCGATTAGGCAAGGAGTAGAGGGGTTCTCCATCCATGGCGGAGCATCTAGTTCGCCGATGCGCCCACGGCGGAGCTCAAAGGCTTGAGGGCACCCCGGAGGACGAGGGATCCCGCGCGAGACGACGATGGGAGACACAATCTCGAGGCGACACCTGGTGTGGAGGAGATGCATAGGGTTCCGATGAGGGATGTTGCAGCAGAGCCCCAAATTTGGTGGAGGGGGAGAAACAGGGAGACCTGCGTGCAGAGGGTTCTCGCCGGAGATTCACAATTGGTTTGCCTGGAGGGATCAGGACAACTTCCCATCTCTTGCAGATGCTATTTCCAGGTCAAAATCACCTCGCCCCATGAAAAAATTGGAGCCGATTCCGGAGATCGAAACTCCCATATTCTACCCCAATGGCAGATGCATCACGGCCTGGGACCGCGAGCAGGAGAAGATGTTGCTAGCCTCGGAAATCAAAAGTGCATTATTCACGCCGCAAAGAGGCGATGAACTCGAGTTACAGATGCTGAACAAAGCGGCCATGGAGCTTGAAGAGACGATCACAAAAATGGAGAAGCTGTGCTTGCCATGGCAAGGATCACCAGAGTCGCAAAAAGCGCCAGAAGGAAGGAGAAACGAAGGAAACGAGGAGGGAAACCAGCCTGGTGAAAGGCCCAGTAACTCACACGGCCCAGCCCAACCTACCGGCAAAGCCTATCCTTTTGGGTCTAGCATCAGCGACCTTTTCTAGCACTCATTCTATCGCCCCGTGGTGGAGAGATGCCTCTTGGTCCCCAGAGCTAGGGTTCTAGAGGCGGCGGCGATCGGGTTCCCCGCAACCAGATCGAAGATCTGGAAGTTTGGAGGAGGGGCTCGCCGGATCCAGTGGGTTGAAGAAAAGAGGGTCGAATCAAGGTCCTTTGCGGAGGTTCTATCGACGAAGGAGATGGATCACCGAGGAAGCCAGAATCGCGGGCCGACCCCCAACCAAAGGGAGTGGCCGGACAACCATCGCAATTTCGAGTGTGGAGGTGAGTTTCCGAGATACCAGGGTGGAAATCGAGAGGAAGCTAGAAGGAGTGGGTTTGATAGAGCTGACGAAGGCTACTACTCCGAGAATCATAGGCCGGGGGCATATAGTGGAGGTAGCAGGCTAGAGTTCTTTGGTGGAGGGGATGATCAAGGGAATATCAACAAAAGGCGGTTCGATGAGAGGGGGGAAAGAACCTTGAATGATGAAGATCTGCGTCACAGATTATCTCGTGAGCAGAGAGGGGGCTTTCAGCGTGGGGACAAAGAAGTGGTCATCTTCTTTAGGTGCAACCAAGAAGGTCACCACAAATCTGATTGCTCCAATCCTGGAACTTATGAATTTGTTGTACCATCAGAGGCAGATCTGAACTTTCTCACCAAATTTACTGAGTTCCAGTGCAAAAGCTCGGATTTGAAGGTGTCAGTGGAGAAAGCAAACTTTGCAGATGGCAGCTTTCACAAGCTCACCTCAGTGTGGGTAAAGATGATGGGAGTGCCATCCTAGGCAAGGAAAGAGAAACCCATAGAAGAAGCAGCTTACCTCATTGGCGATCCTGAGGAGATTGACAAGAATAGTCTACTCGGTAGAGGCCCTGTAAGAGTTAAAGTGGCATGCAAAGACCCAAAGGAGATTGAAGGGGACAGTGATATATATTTCATTGGTCTGGGATTCAGAGTAACGTGGATGGTGGAGAGGGAAGGCAAAATGGAGAAGCAGGAAACAAAGCAAGCACCGAGAGATGAGGATGAGGACGAAGACGAAGAAGAGAAATCTGATGACTATACCCCTTTTGTTCAAGACTACCTAAATCAGTCTGAAGGGAAGCAGGGGGGACGAGGTGATGGAAAAACACAGCAGTCAGATAAACAGCAGCAAGACATGTCGGAATCAAGCTCGAAACACAAAAGGCGAAATGTGGGGGGAAGTCCGAAAACAGCCAGGACTGATTCTCCGATGCGGGACCAAACTGATAATGAGGTAACAAAAGCCCAAGATGCGCCTCGGTCACAAACTGAAGAGCTGCGCCGTCGGCAAGGAGGAATAGAGAGGAGGCAGGAGGATATAGAAAAGCTGGCAGAACACATCAAAGGAGGAGGGCAAACTCCAACCGGGTCCCAGGAGATGGAATTGGTAATGGAAAGCCAAATATCTGATGGTCTGAATCTCAATGTGGAGGAGATAAACATGGACTCTAAAATGGGAGAGATGGAATAAATTCAGACAGCCCAAATCCCAGAGGAGACACATCAACCACATTGGATGGAGGAAATGCCACAAGTGAAGCTGCGGGCAAGTGCAAGACTACACAACGAGGAAGTAAACAGCAACAAGGCGGAGAAGCGAAAGGCTGAAGCTTGTCTGGAAGGTACTAACACAAACTGTAACATTCCGTGTTGAAAATTGTGGATTTAAAAATTTTTGTTTGAATTGTTTGCTTAAACCTAGAAATGTGATCTCTCTCTCTCCTCTAATAACTCTTAGTAATTAAATAGTGCTTTTAGTTGTAATTAGGAAAATAATTGATTGTGTGATTTGGCTTTTGTTTGGTTTCTAATTGTTGTGTGTGAATTTGTATTTGAAATTCTATTTCAAATACAAATTCAAAGGCTAACTTAACTAACAAATCCTCCTTGGGCCTAATCCTCTGATCTCTCTAAAACCTCGGCCCAGCTCTGGCCTGTTTCCGGTCCGGCCCGATCACCTCTTCCCTCTCTTTCCCCTGCGCGCGGCCCACTCCAACCCAACAGCCGCCGGTCCAGTTCTCTCCCCGCACAGGCCCAGCATCCCAGCCCAGCAGACCAGCCCACCAGAGCCGCACCCCTGTTCCTCTTCCACCTTCCTCCCCACGCTTCTGTCTCACGCGCGCCGCATCGCCCCCATCCGCCACGACACGCACCGCACACGCCGCGCCCCCACGGCACCCGCGCCCGCTCTTTCCAACCTGGCCGCGCCCAGGAACCTCCTCGCCCACGCAACCCTTTCCTCCTCCCCAAGTTTCCTCCCCTATATAACCCGCATCCCCATATCTCTCTGCCTCAATCCATGGCCGCCAAGGGCGGAGCCCTGTTCCACCACGCCACTGCCCAATTGGGAAGAAGAAGAGGAAGGGGAGAAGAAGAGGAAGCTGCTCGTGGAAGGAATTGACGGGAGGAACTTCACCGCGCCGGGAATCGCTGCCGAACTCGTCACCACGACGACGTCGTCGCGTCGTTGGACCGGAGCGCCGCCGAGGACAAGGGGAAGCACTGCTCGGGAGGCTGCACCACGAGAACTGCGTCGAGCTCGGCCACGACTACACCTTCGCCTTCCTGTGAGCCTTATCCCCGTCTCCACCCGTCTCTCACGCTCGCCCCTCATGGAGTCTCTCTGCCCGGCCGTCGTGCCGTCGTGAACGTCCCTGTGAAGCTTTGCTCTGCGCATTTGTTTGGCCTGTCCGGCCTTCGAGCCGCCCGCCTCTTCTGCAGGTTCTGCTCGCCGCCGCATACCTCTGGCACCTCTTTCTCTCTGTGTCCACCGAGCCTACTCCACCGTGCCGCATTCCCGACATCGCTACCGCCGTTGCTGCACTGCTCGCTCTACTTGCACCCTTCGCTCGCACTCATCCTCTCATGCACGCAAGCCTCTATCACTCGTGCACATCCGCGATCTTGCCCCTGCTCATCGTCGTCCAGGACCATCCGACGCATCGCCGCCGATCTCGCCGCTGCCGTCGCCGCTCTGCTCTTCGCCCGTGAGACCACACGAAGGATCACACGTCGATCTGGCCACAGAAGCCACAGAAGATTCCGGAGTTTCCCTTCTGTCACTGTCAACCCGGACCCACCCACCGTCCCTCGGTCGCTGTCACTGCCAGTGGGCCCGGACGCCGGCGTCACCGCCATGTGGGCCGCCTCGTCAGTTCGGCCCATCCCCATCTGTTTCTCCCGTCCGCATCGCCAAAACGGCCGTGGGCCGAGTCCTCGCGGCCCATAAACCCTTTACCCTTCTGACCAGAACCCAAAAGTCCGCAAAGGCCCCTCCAACTATCAAGCCCATCCACGAAATCGGCCCAAAACTCAGCCCGCTCCAGACCTTTTCTTTTTCCCAATCTGACCGCCGGGGCCCACCTGTCATACACTGCGTGTCACTGACACGTGGGACCCACTGACCGTTGACCGTTGACTTGGTCAACGCTGACGTCATGCTGACGTCATCAGAGGCGGACCCCGCTGCTGACGTCAGCACTGCCACGTGTCACGCCTCGGTGTTGCCACGTGTCAGTCCCTTTTTCTTTTTCTTTTT
>CM014278.1:89926079-89944329 GCA_004135705.1 Alloteropsis semialata | reverse complement strand
GAGGTGGAGAAGGTCTGGGGGCGATGAATCGAGGAATGACGAGGCGGAGGGAGGTGAATTTGGTCGAGGAAGGACTGAGGTCTTTACTGTCCTCGATGCCCGGTCATCCTTATCGCGCCAGCTCGACGGACAGCGCAGCAGCGCATTTGGCATTGCCAGGGGCACGAGTAAAGCGTGGACACGCGGATGGACAGCTGGAGGGCAAGGATTTGGCGTTGACGGCGTCGAGGTCGCCGAGGTCGGCCTTCTGCCGGAGACAACCGGTCAGACCGGTTGTCTGAACCGGTCTGACCGGTCCCGACGCCGGCTGTGCGACGAGGCCGATCTACCTTCACTTTTTCTCTCATTTTCGTGTAGAAACTTCACGATCACCCAATACAAAAGTTGTAGACTATTGTTCAAGCTACAACTCTTAGAAAGGGAGTTATAGTGTTTGCTCAAGGGTTTGAGAGTTACGAGGTGAAGAAAATGAGCAAAAACCACATTTTTTAGATTTAGCCGATTTCGCCTAAGTGTTGAAAATTCAGAGTTTTTACCCGATTTTGGCCAAGGTTTTGAATGACCAAACCAAGTTTTTCTTGATCCACATCACCACCAGTGTAAAGAGGGTACTTTGTACTCCAACCTTTATATTGGTAGAAGTTCAAGTGTCTACGAAGAATATAAAGATATTAGCCGCTCGAGAAGGGTAAAAAGCAATACCCGCGACGCATGAAATGACGATCGAACGAGTTCAAAATCGAATTTCGAATTTTTGTTTGAACTTCCCATACTCATGTGAGTTCATATACATGTAGTTGACATTATTTGCGATATTTTGGCATAAGTTTTGTATTTTGACTATTTTGGTTATTCCGGTTGACTGAGTCAACGCATACACACAATTATGCACAAACACTACAATTATGAAATGATGCATGTCATAATGAGTTTAATTAAGTTAATTAAGTGTCTTAATTACATTAGTGACACCGGGGTGTCACAGCCCTCCCCCCTTAAAAGAATCTCGCCCCGAGATTCCGGTGCAAAGAATTTAGTGCGGAAAACGAAATTACCTGGAATGGAGCTCATAAAATCCGGATATTTAGATCTCAGATATGATTCTTCTTCCCAAGTAGCTTCGTCTTCAGTATGATTACTCCACTGAACTTTATAGAATTTGATAACCTTTCGCCTGGTGGTTCTATCCTTTTGATCAATAATTTTGATAGGACGAACCTCATAGGTTAAATCAGGTTCAATGGGAATTTCCTCATATGAGATAGATTCTTCCGGAACTCGAAGACATTTCTTGAGTTGAGAGACATGAAATACATTATGTACGGCGGAGAGATTAATTGGGAGCTGCACCTTATATGCCACGGGTCCACAAACTTCCAAGATTGGGAAAGGTCCAATGTAGCGAGGAGCTAATTTTCCCTTTACACCAAATCTTTGAACGCCTTTTGTCGGTGAAACCTGAATATAAACATGATCACCCACTTCAAAAGCTAAAGGCTTTCTTCTCTTGTCATAATAGCTCTTTTGGCGAGATTGTGCCGCCTGAAGATTTTTCTGAATGATTTTCACCTTATCTTCAGCCTCTTGGACCAAGTCCGGTCCAAAGAAATTCCTTTCACCGGGTTCAGACCAATTCAAAGGTGTACGACACTGCCGCCCATACAAGGCTTCAAACGGTGCCATTTTTAGGCTTGCTTGATAGCTATTATTATAGGAAAATTCCGCCAAAGACAAGCATTTCTCCCAATTTTTGTCATAATGTATGACACAAGCTCTAAGCATATCCTCCAGTATTTGATTTATCCTTTCAGTCTGCCCATCAGTTTGAGGATGATAAGTGGAGCTACGGATCAATTTGGTGCCTAGGGAAGTATGCAATTGTTCCCAAAAGCGAGCAACAAATTGAGTGCCCCGATCAGAAATAATTGTCCTTGGAATTCCATGAAGACAAACAATTCGGTCGATGTAAATTTCGGCATACCTCTTGACTCGATATTCAGTGTTAACTGGAACGAAATGGGCTGTTTTAGTGAGTCTGTCCACAATAACCCAAATAGAGTCATGTTTGTGACTTGTGCGAGGTAAGCCGACTATGAAATCCATACTTATATCATCCCATTTCCAAGATGGAATAGGCAGAGGTTGTAATGTTCCGGCCACCTTGAGATGGCTTGCCTTCACCCTTTGACATGTATCGCATTCGGACACATACTTAGCAATCTCTCTTTTCATTCATGTCCACCAAAAATTCTCCTTCAAATCCTGGTACATTTTATTGCTACCCGGATGAATAGAGAATTTGGATAGATGAGCTTCATCAAGAATTTGTTTTCTCAACTCATGGTCTTTAGGTACCACTAGTCATTGCTCAAACCAAAGAATGCCTTTCCAATCTTGCCGAAAACATTTATATTTGGGCAACCCTTGAGCTAGCCCTTGCTTTATATGAGCAATCCCTTTATCCTTTGATTGTGCCATGATGATCCTTTCCCCCAATGTGGATTCTACCACCATGTGGTTTAATGAGCCCTGAGGAACAATTTCTAAACTCAATTTGGACATTTCATGGCAAAGAGTTTCATTGAAAGAGTTTGTATTGAGACAATTACATTGAGCCTTGCGGCTTAGTGCATCGGCCACCACGTTGGCTTTTCCCGGATGGTAATGCACCTCAAGATCATAATCTTTGATTAGCTCTAACCATCTTCTTTGATGCATATTCAGATCAGCTTGAGTGAAGATATATTTGAGGCTCTTATGGTCAGTGTAAATATTGCAATGCGTGCCCATAAGATAATGCCTCCAAATCTTTAAGGCATGGACAACAGCAGCCAATTCCAAATCATGAGTGGGATAATTCATCTCATGAGGCCTAAGAGCTCGAGAAGCGTAAGCAATGACTCGATCTTCTTGCATAAGCACACAACCAAGACCAGTACCAGATGCATCACAATAAACATCAAAAGATTTGGATGTGTCCGGTTGAGCTAGAACCGGTGCGGAGGTCAGAAGCTTCCTCAATGTGTGGAAGGCTTGCTCACATTTTTCACTCCACACAAATTTCTCTCCTTTCTTGAGGAGTTCAGTCATAGGTTTGGCAATTTTGGAGAAATCCGGAATGAAGCGGCGATAATATCCGGCTAAACCCAGAAAACTCCAAATTTGGTGGACTGATTTAGGAGGCTTCCAATCCAGTACTTCTTGCACTTTTCCTGGATCGACAGCGATTCCCTCAGCTGAAACAGTGTGCCCCAAAAATTTTACACTGGACAGCCAGAATTCACATTTACTAAACTTTGCATAAAGCTGATGATCTCGGAGGCGTTGGAGAACAATGCGGAGGTGCTGAGCATGTTCTGCCTCATTTTTGGAATAGATCAGAATGTCATCAATAAATACAACCACAAATTTGTCTAGCTCAGGCATAAAGACCGAGTTCATGAGATACATGAAATATGCCGGAGCATTTGTGAGACCGAAAGACATCACTAAGTACTCATAGAGCCCATAGCGAGTTGAGAATGCCGTCTTCGGTATATCACTTGGCCTAATCTTGATTTGATGATACCCAGAGCGAAGATCAA
Source organism: Alloteropsis semialata (assembly GCA_004135705.1). Lineage (NCBI taxonomy): Eukaryota > Viridiplantae > Streptophyta > Magnoliopsida > Poales > Poaceae > Alloteropsis > Alloteropsis semialata. The sequence goes on along the minus strand of CM014278.1, from coordinate 89,940,745 downwards.
TCTTTGAAAATACCTTTGCTCCAGACAACTGATCAAAAAGGGCATCAATGCGGGGAAGAGGATATTTATTTTTGATAGTCACCGCATTGAGAGGTCGGTAATCAACACATAACCTCAGAGTTTTATCCTTTTTCTTCACAAACAGAGCGGGGCAGCCCCATGGTGAAAAGCTAGGATGAATATACTCCTTGTCCAGCAACTCTTGATGTTGGACTTTTAGCTCTGTTAATTCTTTGGGTGCCATTTTATAGGGCCTTTTGGAGATAGGCGCTGTACCGGGTTGCAATTCAATCACAAACTCAATTTCCCGGTCAGGCGGCATTCCTGGTAAATCATCAGGAAATACATCCGGGTATTCACATACCACCGGAATCTTCTCCAAAGGGGTTTCTATTGCCGAGAATGCACAGGAATTCCTGATGTCTTGGCAAGGCAGATGTAATGTGGAAACACCAAGGGTGGGAGAATTGATTTCCACACAACGGGAAAGGATATCCAGATTGACCCCATGTTTTTCCATCCAATTCATACCCAAAATAATATCTATTCCTTGATTCTCCAAGAGAATGAAATTAGTTTCATAAACTTTACTACCCAACTTGAGAGGCACATTCCTCACAATTTGATGAGACCCATTCTACCACCAGGGGTAGATATGACATATTGTTGAGTAGTATGCACAAAAGTAAAATTGTGTTTGGCAGCAAGTTTATTACTCATGAAACTATGTGATGCTCCAGAATCAAATAAAACATATGTTGGCATATTTCGGATAGAGAAAATACCCGACATGACCGGAGCACCAGCAGGGAGTTCATCCAGAGTAGTGAAATTGAGCCTGCCCTGCCTGACAACTGCCACTTGCTTCTTGCCTTTATTATTTGCTTGAATTGGAGCATGATTCCCACCTTGCTTGGGAAACTTGCAATCCCTAGAAAAGTGGCCTGGCTTTCCACAGTTATAGCAGGGAGCATTACTGGGACGAGGCGGCTGCTGTCCCTGAGCTGGAGCACGATAACCCTGATTCTGCTGCTGTGGAGGCCTGATAATCCATGACCCTGGCTGAGGGGCCCTCTGAAGAGACTGAGCAGGACTCTTCTGCACCAAACGGAACTTGGGCGGTGGAGAGCTAGATTGGCCAACTGGGGCCTTCCTCTTTTTCTCAGCCTTGTGAGCATTTATGCTATCTTCCTTGGTAATGGCCATATTCACCAGATCATTATAGCTGTCTGCCTTGATAAGGGAGAGCTTATCCCTTAGCTTTGAGCTAAGGCCCCCCCCCCCCCCCCACCCCCCCCCCCCCCCCCCCCCCCCCCCCCCCCCCCCCCCCCCCCCCCCCCCCCCCCCCCCCCCCCCCCCCCCCCCCCCCCCCCCCCCCCCCCCCCCCCCCCCCCCCCCCCCCCCCCCCCCCCACCCCCCCCCCCCCCCCCCCCCCCCCCCCCCCCCCCCCCCCCCCCCCCCCCCCCCCCCCCCCCCCCCCCATTTTGGATCTATAGGATGATGAAAGAGAAGAAAGAAACAAAAAAGCTGGTTTCTTGTAAGTGGTTAAACTGAAATATAAATGGATGTTAAGATTAAATGAAAGTTCACGATCAGTTCCAGGCTTCCAGCTTATGATTGCACATATGCCTTCAGTGTCACTTACCTGAAAAAACGAATGCCTTCAAAGTTCAGTTGTTGTTGGCCACTTGGCTTCAATGCTGTCCATCTGACCAGAGTTCAAGAAGAATATAACAATGGTACACAGAATCGAGTCTACCTGTCATCGAGTCTATCGACAGAGATAAAATTGATCTGGTGATGTTTACCTTGCCTGAAGAACTTTTCTTCCCACAGCAAAGGAAAACCACTTTGCAGCGAACATATTAACATGATAATTGCAATGCAAGTAGCAATCAAACACTTTTGAAAACAGAACAGGAACAGACTGCCTTCAGAGCATATATGTACAAACAATGTACTTACACAGAACACCAGGGCAGATTGATGGGGAGAAAAGAATGCACATCTACTTTCAACTCCTATTTCAACGGGGTGACGCATTTCGGTAACACCCTACACTGTTTATGTTGTACATAACTATCTTAGGAAAACAAAATCACTGAAAGCAAAGCTGACTAGTTAAAAAGAGGGGCTGATCTAATCAGTTGGCATCAAATCATGTAGAGAACGATCTAGGCAACAATCTACAAAAATGCTACCAGGATGCAGCTTCAAGTCAAGTAACAACCAGAAGGTTGTTTTCATGCCCATTGTTGTTGACGGTGGGCCGCAGAGGATCATTCTTCCAGACACCATCAACAATAAACTTAATCTGAAGCAGAAATAGAAACAATCAGTGGACGTAATGACACTGATGATTAGAGTAAGAGAGCAGACAATTACCTCATATCTACCTGGGTACAGCCTCAGGTTTAATGAAAACATGCCTCTTTCTGATCTTTCCAACTTTCTCTGCAGCAACGCTTAAAAGTTAGATTATAGTACTTAGAAATGAGAATATAATGATGTACATATAAAGATTATCTTTCCATTATAAGAATATACTCTCATGCAAAGCATTACATATTGTGCCAGGGGATATCCTCCACCTAACAGGAATTGCAAAAATCGACTTCGTATTCATTGCATAAAACTAGAATCAAAGTATGCCTTTTGGATGAAAATCTTCTTTGGTCCTCCCAAGAAGGTCAATAACTCAACATGGATTGGTGAACCTCATTCTCATTGAACTCAGCAAGACTATACAACAACTACTAATCATTAAGTAAAAATCTAGCACAAGCATATGGTTCTATAGATATGCGTCCATGCACACAAGCAATTCAAATAGTAATCACAATAAGCAGCAGATAGTTTCATTCTAGAATGTGACCAAACATGCATTGTCATGCAAGCTAACAGTTTGTTGGCACCCAATACAAAGCAGATATGCATATAATGTACACATCAACTAACATCACCCTTAAGTTGTAAATCTACCAAACTCATTATGTATTAATGGTCAATGTTAATAACATTGGACCCGCACTAACCCTAAAATGACTTTGCATTCAGAAAGGTAAGTAATCTAAAAACTATATCAAACTGAAACTAGGCTACATGTCCAAAGCAAATAGTTACATAATTATTAGTACTGCAGGCCGTGTATACCACCATTCTTATCTTTCATCAGATGTGAGCAATAAACGCAGGAAATCCAGCTAACTGGGTTTTGTAGTTAGCAGCGACGGTGTGACAATACAAGGATTGATGTTTATCAGTTGAATATAATAAACAAAGGTGGCAGACTAGACTTAGGGTGAAGCTATATGCAACAAATCTGTAGTCCAAACCAAGTGGATCGAAACAAGGCCTTAGATAGTTGAAATTATATCAGTTCATAAGAACCTAAAGAGAACCTGAGATTCATTAACATCACAGTGCATGAATACTACACTGAACATATAAAAATTATTCTTATTCTTGTATAACAAAACCGTGGATAGAAAAGCGTGGAAATTAGCAATCCGCACTCTTCATTCCTGAACCAGAACTAGGCTTTCGACTCCTTACTTTCATAATAGATTTTCTTCTTGTTGGTGGCTCATGTTGGATTTCATGGTATCCGCTTGGGGATAGCAGACTTTGTTGTTCTTTTACAACATATTAAAGGGTACAAGACTACAAGTGCATCTACGCAACAGAGGTGTAGCAGAACCTAGGTTAGTAGGTTATGATATCCATATCCAAGTCATTGTCACAGCCTTTGCCATTGTCCAATCCTCATGGCAGCATGACAGAACAATTGCCATCAAGCATTATATCCTACAACTCTTTTCCATAGAAAAGATAAATGCCTTTCCAAATATTTTTAACCCCCCTGCCCGTCTAAAGGAATAGATGTTCAAATCTAGCGATCCACCCCTGTCTAAATTTGGCGACACCTCCACCCAGATCAAGCACCCTCTGCCCCCATTCACGATTCATCCTTGTGCCTATTTCCATTTTTAAGGGTATTTAACAACTGATGTTGCCCGAGCCTATTTGTGACGGCAACATTAATCACACATCATAGACTGCTAGCTGTAAACTGCATTAGCGACACCCATAAGAGAAGCAATACGGTTTGCATCATTTCTTTGACATTACTAAATTTATTAGCATAAATTCAATGAAATACTAATGAAAACAGCCATTAAAAATGAGTAGCTAAGAACCAAGTACATATCTTGTAATTCACTAATAGAATTTTAATTTATAAGACAGAACAGAAGATTGGAATAGGTACTTACTTGACTTGTCCAGCCATCAAAAGACCCAACCAATAAAACCTCTGAAGCAGGGTTGGCCCACATGATACAAACAGTACGGAGCTCACTCAGGGCCTTCTCAACTTCATCAAGCCTCCTTTGTTTATCTTCAATTATTTTGTTCCTTTCACTGATGATGTCATAGACATTATAATAGAGTAAATATGAGGGAATCAGATGAAATATGAAGCATAGATGGTTAATTTGAGGGCATACATTATCTCAAGTGCCATCTTCCCTTCTAATACAGCTATTTTAGCCCGGATTGATCGAAGCTCCTCCTGAGCTTGCATTACCTTTGTCTCCTCAAATTCCCAATCATCAGAGACATCATCCAGTATGGTTGCTCCATTATTATTTGACTGGAAAAGGAAACAACAAAGTCAATTTATTTATAAATAGAAATAGAATGCCATAAAATAGGTCAAAACGAGAAACATCTCAGAGATCATCATTCAGGATGGTTGCTCTGTCATCGTTCAACAGGAAAATGAAACAGCAAAGCTGGATACTGGCAGTGACAGACAAAAAGTATAATACCTCTAGAAACACCAACATGACTTCCCAAGATTATTACTGACAGGCTATATGATTATTGTGCCAATTACGGATGATAATATATTTCAGAAAACTGTGAAAGGTCAATTAAAATTTGCAGCTAGCTACAAATGGAAGGGAATAACAGAAGCATCCAACGTGGCAAAGGAGAATCCTCTAGTGTCTATGGCAATAATTGTACATCTGCTCATGTCAACCATTACAGATCAAAGATTTGATGGTACTCTTTATGTCTAAAGCAAGTCTGAAGAAGGCAGGATGGTTTCATGGTAATATAGGAGGCGTCTCAAAGCAGTGGAACCATGTGAATAATGCTAACTAAAACATAACAATTGCAGAACAAAGTAAAGAAAAGTGAATGCAAATAACAGGTAATTAGATAATATGAAGAGACATATACACACCATATCTGATAAAACCTTGTCAAATCTTGATCTTAATGTCTTGAGAGCAGCAGATAGGTCCAATTCCAGACTTTGAAGACGAGAATGTATCTCATCTCTTTCAGAGTCTACATCGCTAGGATAATCACTTACAACTACACCATTGGATGATCTGTGAAAGTCATTTTGCGCCAATGCAATCTCAAGTTCATCATGTCGAGATAATCTTCCACTTTCAGTTGGTAGGATCTCACCAACTGCAATGAATGAGTCAACACAAGTAAATATCTAACAACTATGATGCACTATAGAAGAATAAAGATGAGTGGACATATAACCTTCAAAATCAGATAAACCACGCTTGCCAAGGGTCCATGTTTGCCACGCATCGCTGCTAGTGCTCTGTAAGGTATTGTTGCCATCTAGTGTTCCATTTTGAGGATGAGATCCATGAATACTTCCATTCTCAGGTGTCCTTGGGTTATGCCAGCCACCAGCAGCTGTATCACTGGGAGCGCTGCTGTTGCCAGCTAAAGCTGCACATATGAACATAGTTCAGACATCTTAGTTACACATACAAAAGATGAATATGCAATGGTCAAACTGTGCAGAGTATTAGATAAGCTAAATCAGTTGTTTGTACATTGTAAGGTACTTGAGTGGATACTGAAACTAATTGCTCTGAATCTGCTAATTGCTCAAAGAAAAAAAAAAGACAAAACGAAATAACTCAGTAGTGTTTTTGCAAATAGTGAAATTCCAATCAACATCAATGGTGTGAGCAGTGAGTATTAACATGAAAACCAACGATAATTAGGATCACAGAACAACAACAAACTATGGTCATTATTCCATTTTCACTTAGGTGACAAAATGGAATTTGACTACTGCGTAGCCTTAAATGGAAAACCAATACGTTTGATATAGATGTGTAGAAGATATGGTTCCAATTCAAACTGAAAAACAGATATTAGGAAGCTTCCACTTTGGAAAACAGTTCAAACTGAAACAGATATCTTGGATTAACCCTTTGTGGCGCACTCGTTGAACTCCCTGAAACTTTCTTCCTGCGCTTTTTCTTATTTTTGTAAAGCAAGGAGTATTACTTAAAGAAGCCAGATACAAAAGTATCACTACGTCTATGCAATGCAACAATGAGTTCCTCAATACACCAAAATCATACTGTTGCAATCAAAATATGCCATCTAGTCATAGAAGAATGCTTCCAAACCATTGCTGATTAGCTAAGAAAGTACTACCACTGCACAATTGGAAACAACTTATGCTTCTGAAAAATTCTGAGAATCTGAAACCCACATACCGTCATTGTCACTTTGGTCTTCTGCTCGGGTATTGCTCCGTGGCGGTGGCCGCGCCCGCTCCCTGTCCCTCTGCAGCCTGGTGAGCATTCCCTCGAGGCCTGCTTTGAACGTGACCTCTCTGCAACCATCCAGAAGAGAACAACAACCATGATTAACCAATAGAAGACCAAGGGGGGTCAAATAGGCTCTGAGCTGCAGGCACCCACTTGGCTTCCTCCCTCTCCGACTGCTCCCCGGACGTTGACGCCTCTTCGCCATGGTCGTCCTCCTCCTCCCTGGAACGCACGCACCGAAATATTCAATGAGGCTTGGCACGAGAAGGGCAAAACAGAGCACAGAGCAGTTCCAGTTCAAGTTACCCACCAGTCGGAGTCATCCGCCGTGCCCGGCGCTAGGTCATCACAGTAATACACGCCCGTCTCGGGCGGGTAGTCAGGGAGGCCGCCACCGGACGAGCGCGGCGCGGGGCCCTCCGCGGCCGCGGGGGACCAGCCGAGGGAGAGCCAGCAGCCGCTGGACGCGACGGCTGCAGCGAGGTCGGCGCGGCCGGCCGCGACGAGCTCCTCGCGGGTGGGGAATGCCCCGGGCTTGGCGGAGCGGCACATGAAGTCGTAGATCGCCGCCTCCAGCTCCTCCTGGTCCCGCGCGGCGGCATTCGCGGGGCGCTGCTGCTGCTGCCGGGACGGCGGCGGCCGGCTCGGGGCGTCGCGGCGGCGGCGGTACGGGCGCCTGGAGGACGCGGACGCGGCGAGCGGGGCCGGAAGGAGGCGGCGGCGGGGAAGGCGGTGGAAGCGAGGTGGCGGGGATAGGATTAGGGGTGGGATTGGGAGGAGCAGGGAGGGGACGAAGGGGGGCATCGCGGTCGCATTTCTCTCCACGCTCCCGCTCGGCGAGGCCTCGGCGCGGGGGGTAGAATTGGAGGGAGCGCAGGCAGAAGAGACGAGAACGAGAGGCGAGAGCGCGACGCGACGGGGAGGAAGATGAGGAGGAGAGGCGCGTAGGACCCCGGTGGGCGGTGGCGAGCCAGCCAATCCCCCGCCTCCGCTGCCCCTCGGGCGATTGGCTCCGAACGGCAACGTAGCCCGCCAACGCGCGCGCGCTCTCCCAGGCCCAGCCGTCAGGTGCGCGCCGCGCCTCGCGCCTGCGCTGGCTACAGCCCAGAGACGAGACCAGACCACAGACTGGTCGAGTGGCTCTCGTCTCCCGCGCCGCGCCGCGCGGCGCAACGGCATGGGCACGGAGCCACGGACCACGGGCGCCGCTCGCGTCGCGTGCCCCGCGTGGGTTACGTCAAGTTTTAACCGCGAAACCTTTTGGAATTGGACCCGGCCGGTTCCAGAGTTTTCGTGGCTGCGGTGCGGTGCCAGGGATGGATCACCCGACGGCCGACGCCTCGGTCGGGTTCAGGAACGATGATGTGGCCCGTTTTGGCGGACACGCTGCGGCGACGGCGACGGCGACGGGGCGCGTCGCCATTGCTGCTCGACACGAGGGAAATCCCGTGATGCTTTTGCTTCGGACGTGGACTTGTCGGCTCGATCGAGCCTGCACGGCGAGGCGTCACCGCGTCAGTGACCCGTAGACACGGGCTCACGGCTTCACGAGTTCATGACGATTTGATGATTGCATGCCGTACTGTGAAGTAAAATGTCTTTAACAAACCTTGGTTTGGGAGAGGTAATTTGGTGAACGACAGAAATCGACGCTGTCTCTTTTTTTTTCAAAAGACGCCAAATGATTTCCCATGGTTTTATTTAATTTAGAAGAAGGGAAACGGCTGTAGTGCCGGACAAAAAAAACTGCCGTATTTGCTCGCGCTGCGAAGACACTAGTAGAGAAACCGGATATAGTCCCGGTTGGAAACTGGATTTAGTCCCGGTTATCCAACCGGGACTACGCCACCGGGACTAAAGGTCCCAGCCTTAAAAGGGGTCTCCACGCGGCGCCCATGGTGGAGCCCCTCTAGTCCCGGTTGGTATTACCAACCGGGACTAAAGGGCTTTTTTTTTCTTTTCTGTTTTTGTTTTTCTTTTTCTTTTTCTTTTCTGGTTTCTTTTATACAGAGATACGTATTATACCTGTATAATAATATACGTATATGTCCATATATGTATTAGTTATACGTCACTAATGCATTAAACTATTAATACTGATATTAATATATACGGTAATAATATTAAACTTATATATATTTAAATAAAACAAATTTTGATAAATCCAAGATTAATATTAATATTTACATCAAGATTTCAATATTAATATTTACACCAAGATTTCAAAGGAGCATATACAAAATTCCTAATATTTGCTCCTTGTATCGGGCTCGTGTCCATCCCACCAGAACGCCCCTGTCTTGCTCACGACCTCATCGATTATAAATCCGCAGAGTGTCTCTTGAATCGCCGCGACTCTTTGGTCCGGTAAGATCTCATCTTTCATACGCATCATCTGAGGATGTGGTTAATAGAAAAATATAAATAATAGCTTTTATGACTCACATGCATGCATACATACATATAGATTTCAATGGAAATGGAACATACCGTCAGGTCCCAATTAGTGACGATCGTCTTATGCCCTACAAGAGTGTGCATGTACTCACAGACATAATATCCACATAAATTGGTGCCTTGATTCTGCCTATAACACTTTATAGGAGAAATGGTCAAGTCATTACATGCATAATCATGATAATGAAACAAAAAAGAGATGTTGGTCTATGTATAGTAGTATTTACCGGAAAGTCTCCCTTGATACCAAGTTGTTCCTTGAATGGACCTTTTTGCTCTGCACGAAACTTTTTCCAACACCTGCGCACACCATATGAAATAAATGGAATTCTTGGCTGAGCTAAAGAGGAATAATAGTGCGAGGACGAAAATTACTTTTGAAGGAGGTCAATCATTGGTTGGTACGCGTCCCGTGGTCCCCTCAATGAGTCCATGATGGTCAACAAGCTTATGTCCGGTTGTATAACAAATAATATCCAATGAAACCTATTTACATGCAAGTTTTGTACCAAAAGTCACGTCAATTGAAATAAAAATTATGTTAGGAAGAAAACTAAAAGATGCACAAGACAGTAAAAGTACTCACCCAAAGTTGTAAGGAAATAGAATCATTGTCTTGTAATGTTGTACACGTAAGAATCTGTCAATGTTGTTCATTGTGTCTTCATAAAAATTTAGTAACATATGCTGGTTACAGTTTTTGGGTCGATGAAGCCCAAGTGGAAGTATGAGTTTTTCCTGCATTCTTCAATCTCCATTCTACAGGATACAATTTAAAAAAATAAATATTTAATAATAGGTTGACAATACATAGGAGACGTTAAATATAGAAATAAATGAAGCACTTACAGCACCCAGCAGCTGAGGAGAGACACGTCAAGGGCATCCCTATGGTATATCTGGTAAATTTCTGAGAATTCCAGATACATAACATTATCGCCACGAAAGTAGTCATCATCTCTAATCTTCAATCCCACCATGTTCTGGCCTTGGGCCGACGCCTGAAGGTACCATTCATGTAATCTGTACATTTTTGTTGACAGCGTGTTGTACGTATCGGGGTCAACTAGAGGTAAGCCAAGCTGAAATGGCCACCTTGGTATAGCCTTTGGGGTCTTACTCTCATCTAGCATTTGCGAGGGCGTCATTCCTGCCCCTTTGCAAAACTCAAGCAGGTCGACCGGTCCAATTCCAGCATTCACCATGAGTGGATCAATTGTTTGCCTCTCCTGCTCACCGAGCTGAGCAACAGCCTTTCCCTTCCTTTGTTGCTTGACGCTCTTGTGGCTCTTGGTAGACTCTTGGCTTTGTTGACTCCGTCGCTCCTTCTCCTCCCTTTGATTCTTCTCATACGATTTCTTAATAGAGCGGTCATAGTCTGACAACAATTTCTTCTGAGTTTCTTTAGCCATGCCAATAAAGAAAGCAGACTTAGCAAAATCAACTACTTCTTTTTTCTCGGGCTCCTTCTTTTTGAAGAACTCTTTAACCTTATCCAGACTATGCTGCTTGGACTCCTCATCAGTTTTTTCCCATGGTAGCTTGGCAGGTTCCTTGGCTTGCTTTGCTGGCTTCTTTGCAGGTGGCTTTGTTGGTGCCTTGGCTTTCTGTTGCTTAGCTTTCTTTGCCGGCGGAGGTGCAGGCGGCGGAGATTGCTTAGCTGGAGGTGACGGAGATTTTTGAGTTGTTGGCGACGGAGACCTTTGTGATAATTGAGATAATTGAGATAATTTGAGATAATTGAGATAATTGATATAAAATGATATAATTGATCTCACAATTGATATAAACTAATATCCAACTATTATCAAAAAAATCACACTAATATAAAAACAAAAAAAGACTAATATCCAACTAGAATCCATCTAATTGATCTCACAATTATATTATAGTATATAAATTAAAATAAGTTTTTTGATCTCCCATTTAGGAAATGACATATAATTGACATTTAAAACATAGAAACTAAACTAAACTAAGATTCATTCTTATATATCGTTATAATAACAAAAATTCATTCTTATATACCGTTATATCGTTATAACAAAAATTCATTCTTATAATAACAAAAATTCATTCTTATAATAACAAAAATTCATTCTTTTACTAATAACATATAATTGACATTGAAAACATAGAAACTAAACTAAGTATAATATCCAACTAGTTCCTAAAAATTGATATAAACTAATATAAAAAATTTGAGATAATTGAGATAATTGATATAAAATGATATAATTGATCTCACAATTGACCTTTGTTCAGGAAGAACAGGCGAATATTGCTGCGGCGGGGACTGCGGAGCTGGAGGCGGCGGAGATGCCCTTGAGCTTTGGGGTGACGACGAAGGCCCCTCAGGAGTTAAGACGATGTAACGCTTCTCCCATAGGATAACACCATGAACTGCCTCTTCTAGTGTCGTCTCCCCGTCACCTCCAGGAATGTCAAGCTGGAGTGATTCGTACCCGGCCAAGACCTGCTCCACCCCAACTCTAGCATAGCCAGCAGGTATTTGCCCTCCATGGTAGAGATCTCCTTCTTGACTCGGCAAAGCAGTACCGTACGCCACCTTGAACGTTAAATTCTTGAATGGACTGTGCAGCTCACAGGTCGTCCGCCTGGTTATATCGTCCACGGGGTAGCGTTGGACTTGAGCATGAATTGGGATGTCAGTGGACGCGCAACTGCTTCGATGATGCTGGGTAGGGCTAATTGGGTCTACTGGAGCGCCGGCGGATCCACGGCTTTGTTGCTGAGAGCTAAGTGCTATCTCCAGTTGCCGTTGAACCTCCCCAGTTCTTTGTTCGTTCTGCAGTATCCTTTCCTCGAGTCGTCGCATCTTCTCTTGCTCCTCGTTTTTTCTTCTGCTGCGACTTCTGTAGGACTCAATGCAATCGGCAAACCCGTACTTCCACGGAACCCCTCCTTTGCCTCGCGTCCGTCCAGGATGCTCGGGATTCTGCAGAGCAAACGTGAGCTCATCCTTTTCTCTGTCTGGACGGAACTCTCCCTTGGCAACTGCTTCTATGGCATGCGTAAGTCTCCGTGCGGCTTCTTGTATCTGCTGTCCAAAGATGCATTCCCCGGTATCGGGGGCCAATGTTCCGCCATGGGCATAATACCAATGTCGTGCACGGTCAGTCCAAGTTGATGTCTGTGGTGTGATACCTCTATCACGTAGATCTTGTTCCATCTTTTTCCATTTTGGAATAGCTGCAGCGTAGCCACCTTGGCCGAGATGGTGATGGTATTCTTTCTGGGCGGCATTAGCTTTGTTCGTCTCCATAAGCTTCTTTCCAAGTGTCGAACGCTTGTATTGCACAAATGCAGCCCAGTGGGGTCTTAGCTTCTCATATGCTCCTGTGAAAGTTGGCGTGCGATTCTTGTCAACAAAATTTCTGTAGAGTTTCTTCTTAAAGCTCTGGAATTGTTCTGCCATCTTCGAAAGAGCCCAAGCTTTCACTCTATCCTCAGTTCCTGCTGGCACTGTGAAATGTTCTTGTAGCTGCTGCCAGAGCATATCTTTCTCTCTTTGAGGGACAAAGTTTGTATCCCCGCATTTCATAGGTTTCCATCTTGGAATGCTGATTGGGATGTGATCTCTGACAAGAACCCCGCATTGATTTGTCATCTTCCTTGCAACGTCAGCTGGGGCAATTGGTTTGCCTGCATGGTCCACTTGTGTGACAATGAAACGACCCTCCAGCTTTTTTGTCGGTCCTCTTTTCCCCGAATTCGACGTCGTTGCGGAGGGCTAAAAGTTAAGAGAGGATACTTATGCATTAATGTATGTACCTCTTAAATCATCGTGGCACTATTACTAAATGTGCTAATGTATATGTACCTCATCACCATCGGTGCCTTGTTCATCATCGTCACCATCTGACTGCTCAATTCCCTCCCCGGACATGTTGAGGTACTGATCGGTGTTGCTGCCATCATCGGCTTCAGGGACGGGGACGGCACCACTACCTTCAACAATTATTTCATTGAGAAGGTTGTTGGTTTCGTCTTCGTTAAGTCCCAAATCCATCTAATATGAAAAACTAAACTAAGTTTAATTTGATCTCCCATTTAGAAAATGACATATAATTGAAATTTAAAACATAGAAACTAAACTAAGTTTAATATCCAACTAATACACCAAGATTCATTCTTCTATATCGTTATAATAACAAAAATTCATTCTTATGTCCGGTTATATCGTTATAACAAAAATTCATTCTTATGATAACAAAATTTCATTCTTATAATAAAAAAATTCATTCTTTTACTAATAACATATAATTGACATTTAAAACATAGAAACTAAACTAAGTATAATATCCAACTAGTTTCTAAAAATTGATATAAACTAATATCAAGAATTCGAGATAATTGAGATAATTGATATAAAATGGGATAATTGATCTCACAATTGATATAAACTAATATCCAACTATTATAAAAAAATGAGATTATTGATAACAAAAAAAATGAGGTAATTATTAACTAAAATCACACTAATATAAAAACAAAAAAGACTAATATCCAACTAGAATCCATCTAATTGATCTCACAATTATATTATAGTATATAAACTAAACTAAGTTTTTTGATCTCCCATTTAGGAAATGACATATAATTGACATATAAAACATAGAAACTAAACTAATTAAGTTTAATATCCAACTAGTACATATAAAACATAAAAACTAAACTAAACATAGAAACAATGCTTCAGATTCTGAACCAAATGTTGTTAAAGAAACAATATCTTTCAGGTTTCCACACAAGAGAAACAGTAAGCTGATGGTTTCCTCGTATTTAAACCAAGAAATAGTACCAAGTGACCATCAATAGTGCAGTGTGCACCATTATAAGATGTTTAACAAACTTTGCGTAACACATTATAAGGTAGTTTATGCAAGGAAAAAAAAACAAGACTAGCTTATTATTTATCTATGGCATGTTTCAAGCTCTATTGAGTTTCATGGCTACCAAATCAAGCACTGCTCAACCAAGTGGTACGATTTTCTCCCCTGAATTCGCAATTGGTTAATCAGGTAAGCTATTGCAGACGTCTTATAGTAGGACTGCTTTAAAGAAAAGTTGAGGGCATATCTGTATGCACTGATATCTGAATGGTTCAAATGAACCTGACATTAAGCATGTCGAGGACCAACTCTATTTGCTGACATGATGAAGAACAGAATCAAGGCCAGTGTTGGTTAGCAAACAGAACAACAGAATAGCTTCTCCTAAATGATCCATCGACCGGGAGCTCGCTGTGCGTCGAAATTTAAGGCCTTGCTAATGCTGTAATCATATAGTAGGAATTTGTGACTGGCGCTCGTATTTCCCTTGAGCGCAGGCAAGAAGCTAAGAATAGGATGGGGGGAGAGAGGACAGGGAGGGAGGCGTTACCTTGGAGTGGAGGGGCACGGGGGCCCTGGGGGATCCAGACTCGGAGGCCTTGTCGTCGTCGGCGTCGAATTGGTCAGGCTCGGCGTTGAGCCCCCGGATGAGGAAGAAGCCGGCGATGGTGGCGGAGAGGAAGATGAGGATGAACCGCAGCGGGCGTCGCTGCGGGGGCGTGGGCGCCGGGCGCCGGGGCAGGGG
>CM014278.1:89837101-89925597 GCA_004135705.1 Alloteropsis semialata | reverse complement strand
GGACTAAAGGGTAATTTCGCGCGGGAAAACACCTTTAGTCCCGGGGCGTGTTACAACCCGGGACTAAAGGGGGCTGCGTTTTTGCTTCCCGCGCAAATCCAGCCCCCTTTTATTTTAGTTCTATTTCTTTTACTAATACACCAATATTCATTCTTATATATCATTATCGCCAGAAAAATTGCCAAAAAATTAAAAAATAACAGCTGCTTATATTAGAGCTTACAAAATTTAATAAACATGCTAATATGAGTTATATAATGTTTATTTGTCAAGTATTAGCAAAAAAATCTATAATTAAACTAGATGTACACATATTTTCTTAATATTCGACACAATGCTCACAAGTATTGTCCCATACCTATTATGCATATGTATATGATGTTCATACATTGGCAAGGTTAACCTCCAGCTAGGTAAAGACAGTCTATAGCCATGAAACTCATGTCTTGCATAACCATGTTAAACAATTGTTGATGGAATTTTTACTTCTCGATAGTTTTAGTGTGAGCCTAAAACTTAAAAGCCAGTAATATTTCAATTTTTTTGTTTCAATTTGTTTCTTATTTCATTTACTAAAAAATATATTTCAGTTAGTTTTCTCATTTACTATATGTGATAATAATATCATTGATGTTACGATTATTATTCTCAGACAAATATATATATATTAGTGTTTTAGTTCATGTGTGTTGAGAACATTTGTGCTAATATAAACATTTTATTTCATTTAATAGCTAGATGTGCTAATATGAACATGTGTGTTGAGAACAATTTGAATACAACTCCATCACAAAAGCATAAATTAATAATATAAGAGTGCATGCTCAATATCTTACATAATGGTTATAACAATACATTAAACATCACGATCTACAACGGCAATAGTCTCTTTTTCACGAATGTGCCTTGCTTATGATCACTACGTGCGTAAGGAGCATCCTCTTTAGCTAATAGAATGCTTGGGTCAACATTCACGGCGAATGGAGGAATCTCGTCGAACTTATCATAATCTTCCGACATGTCTGTTTTGCCCTCGATGCCGACGATGTTTCTTTTTCCGGAAAGGACTATGTGTCTCTTGGGCTCATTATTTGACTTCTCTGTTTGCTTTTTCGGTTTGCTAGACATGTCCTTCACATAGAAAACCTGAGCCACATCCTTGGCTAGGACGAATGGTTCATCTCTGTAACCAAGATTATTGAGGTCCACTGTTGTTATTCCATAATTGTCTTTTGACACCCCTCCTCCACTGAGCTTCACCCATTTGCACCGAAACAGCGGAACTTTCAATAACGGGCCATAGTCCAGTTCCCATATCTCCTCTATGTAACCATAATATGTGTCCTTGTTTCCATCGCTGTCCAGGGCATCTACACGGACCCCACTATTTTGGTTGGTGCTCTTTTTATCTTGGGATACTGTGTAGAATGTATTCCCATTAATCTCATATCCTTGGAATGTCAAGACTGTAAAGGAGGGACCCCTGGCCAACCATGCTAGCTGTTCATGTATGTCCATATTGCGCATTAGATGTTTCCGCAACCAACCAGCGAAAGTATCAATGTGTTGACGTGTAATCCAGACCTCAGTCTTCCCCGGGAATTCAGTGCGTAAAAGCTCCTTGTGTTCATCTATATAAGGACTAACCAAGGATGATTGTTGTAGAACAGTGTAGTGTGCTTTGTTAAAAGAATCATCATCCCAAGTACCGACAACCTTCTTTCCTATTGTTCCTTTTCCACCGAGTCTCCCCTCATGCCGTGATTCAGGAACACCAATCGGTTTGAGATCATCGATGAAGTCAACACAAAACTCGATGACCTCCTCTGTTCCGTAGCCCTTTGATATGCATGCTTCTGGTCGAGCACGGTTACGAACATATTTCTTTAGCACTCCCATTAACCTCTCAAAAGGGAACATATTGTGCAAGAAGACAGGACCCAGAATTTCAATCTCTTTGACAAGATGAACTAGTAGATGTGTCATAATGTTGAAGAACGACGGTGGAAAAACCAATTCGAAGCTCACCAGGCATTGGGCCACATCAACCTGCAACTTCAGTAGATTGTCTGGATCGATTACCTTCTGAGAAATTGCGTTGAGGAATGCACATAGCTTTACGATAGCTAATCGTAGATTCTCTGGCAGAACTCCCCTCAATGCCACTGGAAGCAGCTGTGTCATGAGCACGTGGCAGTCATGGAACTTTAGGTTTGTAAATTTCTTCTCTGGCACATTTATTATTCCCTTAATGTTCGAAGAGTATCCAGAGGGCACCTTGATACTATTCAGACATTCGAACATGCTTTCCTTTTCTTCCTTGCTTAGAGTGAAGCTGGCAGGACTCAAGTAATTTCGCCCATTGTCCCTCTCTTCAGGATGTAGTGCATGTCGTTCTTCCATATCTTGCAGATCCTGGCGTGATTCCAGTGTATCTTTTGTCTTACCATAGGTGCCTAGAAAGGCTATCAAGTTGACGCAAAGATTCTTCGTCAGATGCATGACATCAATTGCGTTGCGGACCTCCAAGACTTCCCAATATGGTAGCTCCCAAAATATACTCATCTTCTTAAACATGGGTGCCATCCCATTACTATCATTTGGAACAGCAACACTACCTGTCCCCTTTCCAAAAATAACTTTTAGATCTTTTACCATAGCAAATATGTACTTTCCATCACGATGCATAGGCTTGGAACGACGATCTGCCTCCCCTTTGAAATGCTTGCCTTTCTTTCTTACCGGATGATTCATTGGAAGCCATCGACGATGGCCCATGTACACAACCTTGCGACAATGTTTCAAATAAATGCTTTCAGTATCATTTAAACAATGCGTGCATGCCCTATATCCCTTGTTTGTCTGTCCTGATAGGTTACTAAGAGCCGGCCAGTCATTGACGGTTACAAACAGCAATGCTCGTAGGTCAAATTCCTCTTGTTTGTGCTCATCCCACATACGTACACCATTTTCGCCCCACAACTGTAAAAGTTCCTCAACCAATGGCCTTAGATACACATCAATGTCGTTGCCCGGTTGCTTCGGGCCTTGTATGAGAATAGGCATCATCATGAATTTCCTCTTCATGCAGAGCCATGGAGGAAGATTGTACATACACAAAGTCACGGGCCAAGTGCTATGACTACTGTTCATTTCACCAAAAGGATTCATGCCGTCCGTACTCAAAGCAAACCTTATGTTTCTTGGATCTTCAGCGAAGTCTTTGAATGTTCGGTCAATTTTTCTCCACTGGGACCCATCGGCAGGGTGCCTCAACTTTGAGTCTCGCTTGCGCTCTTCTTTATGCCATCGCATCATCTGAGCATGCTCTTTATTTCTGAAAAAACGCCTCAAACGTGGTATTATAGGGGAATACCACATGACCTTCGTAGGAATTCTCTTTTTGATAGGCTCTCCCTCTACATCACCAGGGTCGTCTTTTCTGATCTTGTACCGCAAGGCGCCGCAAATCGGACACGCGTCCATTTTCTCGTACTCAGGACCACGATACAGGATGCAGTCATTTGGACATGCGTGTATCTTCTGCACCTCCAACCCCAGCGGGCAAACGAGCTTTTTTGCTTCGTATGTTGTCGAGGGCAATTCGTTGTCCCTTGGAAGCATCTTCTTCACTATTTTTAGTAACTCACTAAAGCCCTTGTCCGATACACCATTTTTGGCCTTCCATTGCAGCAAATCCAATGTGCTCCCGAGTTTTTTTAGTCCCTCTTCGCAACCCGGGTACAAAGGTTTGCGATGGTCCTCTAACATGCGCTGGAACTTCAACCTCTCCTTCTCAGTTTCGCTTGTATCCTTTGCATTTTGCAACATCTGACCAAGATCATCTGCAGGCGCATCTTCTCCATCCTCTTCCTCAGCATCACCCATTGTAGTATCAGCAAAAGCAGGGTATTCAGCAAATCCGAGAATGTTGTCATCAATCTCATCTTCTCCGTCTTCCATTATAACACCTCTTTCTCCGTGGCTGGTCCAACAACTATAGCCAGGCATGAAACCGTGTCTAATCAAGTGGCTGTGAATGACCCTTCTTGAACTGTGCTCCTTCAGGTTCTTGCAGACCCCGCAGGGGCAACTCATGAATCCGTTTTTCTTGTTTTGCTCTGCCACATCTAGAAAATGATGCATGCCTTGAAAGAAGTCACCTGAACGTCTGTCGGCGTTATACATCCATTGCCGGTCCATCTGCAAGATTAGACAATGTTTAATTAGTACAAATAGTGAGTTTATTTTTGAAATAATTGAAAATTACCATTGAAAGGATCTTGATGTCGCCTAGAGGTGGGGGGTGAATAGGCGTAACCTGAAAATGTCGCCACCTAAAACAAATTTATCAGCGACTTTCGGAGTCTCCGGAAAAATCTCCGGAGTCTCCGAATATGGAAACTCAAGCCTTAAGCAGCGGAAAGTATATCTGCCACAGAAACCGGAACTTCCGGTTTCCAAAACCGGAACCTCCGGTTTTGGCTTGGGCAGTCAGAACCCCCAAACCTGTGAGTTGCAAACTGGGCTCGAGATCAATCTAGATCAGAGTGTATGCTCATAGGATGTATCTCAGCAGGTTCACAAAGCACCTGCACTGCACAAACACTAACACCCGAATAGATCAACCAATATCACAAGATCAAACTATGAATGTGAATGCAATGCAAATTTAAGCAAACCAGTGAGGAGACGCAAAGATTTGTTTCCTGAAGTTCAGATTCACCCAGGGCGAATCCTACATCTCCGTTGGGTGCTTCCAAAGAAGCCGGGTCGCTCTCAACCCCTTTCCCCACTTCACTAGTTAGCTTCTTCCCTTTCGGAGGCGAAGCTTGACCTGCACAAACTGTCCCGCGGCTCACCACACCTTGGGAGCTCCCGGGCGACGCCTAGCCGTCTAGGAGGCACACCTCCAAGAGTAACAAATGCTTCACTTGATACTTGACAAGGCGAAACAGTGCTCAAGCGTATGAGTGCTCTTCTAGTGCTCACAAATGGCTCCTCTCTACTACCCAACTCAAAGGATCTATCAAAGATCACACCACCTCACAAAGAGGGGTTGGGGAGAGCTATCTTGGCTTTGGCTTAGCTTAGAACAGGCAGGAAGCACACCAGCAACCGCAAAGACAGCAGCCTGCCACTGAGGACGGCGAGGGGTATAAATACTCAACAACACAAAAAACTAGCCGTTAGAGTGACAGACCAGAAACCGGAACCTCCGGTTTCACAAACCGGAACTTCCGGAATTTCGAATAAAAGAGCCGTTAGAGACACGTGGCACCCGAAACCAGAACCTCCGGTTTCCAAAACCGGAACCTCCGGTTTTGCCACTGTCTAACCCATGTCACATGTGTTCGTGAGGCTTTTGTGTCTCTCATCACCTCTCATGGGTTAATTGAGCACTGAGACCTTATCAAAGTATCATATGATGCATCCCTCTTGATAGTACGGCACACCTAACTCAAGATTAAATATAAATGCAATATTCATCCTCTTGAGCTTCACCACAATGTATCATGCCATACTTTGATCAATATATCCTCATGAGAGCTGCATCCAACTTTGTCTCTTTGCTTTGAGCACTTCAACCTTGAGCTAGTGACTTGGATCGATATTCAACACATATGAGTGAAATTCAACTTTGGATCACAAGTCACCCTTTCATATGATTCAATAAACATTTGATGCATTCCATTGCTATACTCGGTAAGGCTTGACTTGATACCTCGAAATCCTCTAAGCACTAGCCACTTCACCCTAGCAAAGCTCATGGCTCAAGACACCACTTGACCAAACTTCGCTTAGTACCTTGTTGCTAATCCCTTGCTCGATTTCTTCATCCAATCATTGCCTCATTGAGTCTAGCTTTGTTTATGACATCAAGAATGAAATCCACTTGAGATCATATCTCCTTTTGTCTTCTATAATTAATATGTTTACAACAAGCTTCTCATTTTATTTAGAGACCAAGGAATAGCCCAATGTCATCACGCCTCTATCTTCACCTTTATTTGCTTGTCTTGTATCATACATAATCATCATGGAATCATTCCAATATTTATTATCATGATATTTATCTTCAATATAAGCAATCTTGCAATATGAGGCTATAACCAAGCCTCAACACATCTTCAACAGCCATCGCTTATTTTCCATGTTTAGATATACAATGTTATACATCACACTTGTTCTTTTCGCCGAATGAGCCTTTTATACAATCTTTCCCACAAAGATTATTCACAAATAACTTTAGACCTGCTCATAAGCTTAACAAGTTCATTAGACCTTTAATCTAGTTGTCATTCAATTCACCAAAACCCACAAGGGGCCTAGATGCTCTTTCAATCTCCCCCTTTTTGGTGATTGATGACAAACTTGATTAAAGCTTACAAAAGATATATCAATAGAGCTTTTGAGTGAACAGATTTAGATAGAGCTCCCCCTAAGGATGTGCACTGAATGAAATTCAACGATTTTGGCCTAAAATGCCAAATTGCACATTTTCAAGACAACCATGGAGCTCTCCCTAAATCTTAACAATCGTGAGGTGCAAAACAAGTGTGTGAACAGATAACACGTGATGCATATGACAAATATTTCAACTAAGACAGTAAGATCAAAAGAAATTGGTTCTGTGCAGCTAAATCCGGAGATTCCGGATCCAGAATCCGGAACTTCCGGATTTGTCTGTACAGACTAGAACAGAACAAGCATCACCACATATAATTCACACTAACATTCATCAAGTCTTAAATAAAGCATAAAACATTGTCTGTACAGACTAGAACAGAACAAGCATCACCACATATAATTCACACTAACATTCATCAAGTCTTAAATAAAGCATAAAACAAGGTTCAGCACACACAGTAGCACACATTACATAAATTCTCAAGTCCATAAGAGCTAAAACGAGATTTATTACAGGGCATGTGGCATACCACACCCAAATCCGGAACCTCCGGATTTGGAAATCCGGAACCTCCGGATTTGCCTGGGCAGATAGGCTGAGAGTAACAAATTCTTCTCCGTCGAGGCTTTAATCTTCCTTTTTCTCCCCCTTTGTCATCCATCACCAAGAAGGGGCAAGGGGAGTCAGATCTGCAAGCTTCTACTCCTCATCTTCATCATTTTCACCACGGTTGAGCCCACTACCTCCCGCTTCAGAAGTTCCAAGATTTTGTCCAAAAACCCAAGAAGCAAAATCAGTACCAACAGAGGTGTTTGGGTCAATGGGAGGCTGCTGAGGAATGTGTTGGGCAGCAGAGGGATCCACATGGGCAGGATTAACATGAGACATCCCATGTCCATAAATTTGCCCCCAATAGTCTTCTTGTTGATACTTAGCATTGAGTTGCTCCAAATTTTCTGGTTCACTTTCTTGTCCTTCGGAACCAGTGGGAGAGGGTGGATCTTGAGGTAAATGAGCTTCTTGCATTTTCTTCAATCTCAAAGTATCTTTCTTTCTCCTTTGTCTCTCCTTGTGAACCACATCATGGGTGGATTTGCACATCCCAAACAGCATATTGAACATTTTTCGCATTGGAGAGGGAGGCTTTTCCCAATCCATCCCCCTTGAGCCACTACGCCTTGACTGAGAATGAGAGGGAGCACGTAAGGTACTAGGATCATGAATAGGAGCATGTGAGACAGCACCTTGATCATCTTGGGCAGCAGCTAGATTTGCATATTCAGCTAGAGTACGTCCAGGATGAAAGTCCTTCTTGATCTTCAATGCGGTGTGTGTATAGTCACACTCAAACTTCTTGTTAGTAACAGTGTCAATCATGAGCATGATATATGGAGCAAAACCACAGCTCTTTTGAGGTGACTCCGCAATGGCCTTGATCTCCTCCCAAACATAGTCAAAAACACTAAATTCCGGCTCATTTGGACACATAGCTTTTAGCAAATTCTTCAAATAAGCGGATATGTTGTGAGGATCACCTTCTCTTGGGGCAAGAGTCTTCCTAAAGAACCTATTGAGATAACCATAGAAAGGGATCAATCCTTTAGGACCTCCAAATTCCCACTCTCTTCCTGGCATATACATAAACTTCATATCTCTCTTGGGAAGATGTGTGGCTATGTGAATTTTCATTCGATCATGATCAGATTTCCCAAAGCCAAGCAACCTAGCAAAGTTATTGTAGTTGATCTTATACCACTTTCCTTCGGTCATCCAATGAACCCACCTCATATCATTGATTGTTTCAAAGTAACAAGTGGCAAAGAATTGAGCAATAATCTCATTGTTCCAATCATATTGGAATCCCATTAACTTGTACACATGCTTGGCCTTACATGCCTCTATGACCTCATTAAAGATTGGGTCATTCATATCCTCATAGACCTTCCAATTCACAAATTGAGAGCGTGCGATGCTAAATTTCTTGTTGAAGATGGCACTCTCATAGAAGTCTTGATGAAATTTGGTTTGGAAGCGGTACTCTATGTTTCTCCCTCTTTTAACTTTCAAGGGATTTTTCCCTCTTTCAGTTCTGACCTTTTCAGTCATGCCAAGAACGGTGTAATCAACCTTGCGATAGTCATGAGGCACAACGGGTCTTCTCATCACAAGTCCTGTCACAAGCATAGGTTGACCCGTCTCCTCCTCCTCTTCTTCTTCCTCTTGCCCTTTACCTTCATCATCACCATTTCCACTGCTAACACCATGACCACTACTGCTGCTACTGCCTCTCATATCTCTTCCACTCCTTTTTACACCATGACTAGGAGGGGTCAATTTATAATTCTCATCACTTTCCTCCCCATCATCACTAGAGGTGTCATTGCCACTTTCTTCTTCTTCAATCTCTGCTGCTGCTGATGGCTCATCAATATAGAGTGTTCCTCTACGCTCTTGTCTCATTGTTGCCGCTCTTGTTCTTCCAAGTGGAATATTTGGAGTTTTTGTTCTTCTTGAAAAAATAAATCTGTCATCATTGTCTGGAGACCCTGTGAACACATAAGTACACAAGAATTCATACCAAGATGGAATTGAGCGATATGGACAAGTGAAATTGAGAGATATCAGCAGATGACGTGCTCTCTGTGTAAATCCGGAGCTTCCGAGTTCCAGAAACCGGAAACTCCGGGTTTGTACAGGGACGCATCCAAATAGAGCAGAACAGAGAGATTGAGACATATATCATAAGATATGAAACACTGATCTTGATCCATGAACAATAGCAGAGAAATATTAAATGGAGGATCACAAAACAGGGGGTCATTGCAAAAACCGGAACCTCCGCATTAGGAATCCGGAGCTTCCGTGTTCTGCAGAGAAACCCTAGTTCATGTCCCCACAAAGCTGGCCATGGAAACTTGAATCCAACATATGCAGTATCATCTAGGGTGTAAATGTAGATGTCCTACCAGAGGAATCGAAGAGATCAACCCTAGATAAAGAGATCGGGAGAAAACGGTGATTTTGTACCTTGACTCATGGTGGGATGAGTTTCAAAACAGATCCGGAGGAGAGACTCGGAATCTCCGGATAGGAACCACCAAGAATCACTCTTCAATCCTTGAACACATAGGCCAAGCCCCCAAATCGCCACGAAATCGCCTCTCCCAAACAGTACAATATCGGACTTGAGGGCAGGAGAGAGAATGAGGACTGAAAGGTTAAGTCACGGGCGAAACAGGAATATACCCGTTGAAATCCGAAACCTCCGGTTTGGGAACCCGGAACCTCCGGTTTTGCTTTAAACCTTGGGTATTTGTCTGAACTAGCTTGACTCATGAGGATTTGATCCAAGGAATATATATGTGTTCCATATTACTTAGATATCCATGGGGATTTGGAACAGATATGCTCAGAGGAGACATTAGATATCTTCTGCCTTCATCCATCAAAAACCGGAGCTTCTGGTTTGTGAATCCGGAACCTCCGGGTTTGAACTGAACTTCATAATATTGACGCTATTCAGTGTTTTGAGAGAAAGGATAGGGTCCAGAAAACTTAGATTATCCATTTAGATTAGGATCCTTAGGTCTGTTTTGATTCTTTTGAGGATTTTGGGAGAAGATAGAATTTCCAACCAATAGCCCTTGAGATAGGATTTGAATAGTTCCTATGGACTTGAGAGAGTCTAGTCATTTGTGGTTAGCCATCAATCAATCAGGGTTAACCATAACCACAATATGACTTGACATGGTCACAAAGACCAAAAACCAAATGTTTTTCAAAAAGCACACAACCTAGCATACTAGTTATATTTTGAAACACTATCCTATATCACTCAGACATGCAACAATTTCAGGTCAAGCACCTTCTTTAGCATATTTGGTTCATACCTCACGAGATACAAGGCTATTTGACACTCAGTCAATTTAAATGAAGGTATCAACCAAATATCTAAAGGCACACCAAGGACTTGAAATTGCTTCATGCAAAACATGCACACACTAGCATATACAGGGCCTAGATGCATAAGGTAAAAGACATAGGGATTGAAGAATTCATACCTTAGCCCTAGAACAAGAGTTCTTCACTTAGAAGGATAATGGCACCTTTATCTTTTATAAGATATTTATTTAAGCTCGAATACTATCTCCATTAGATGCCTATCAAGCTCTCAAGTTGATTTAATGGTCATTGTAAATGCAGCAAACATATCGCAATGTTGCTTCTTTGAGAAGAAAACATTTGAGCAAATGACATAAAAGTTTGCTACACACATGAAAGCTTGACAAATGGGTTAGTAGCCAGGACACAAAATATAAGACAAGCTCCCCCTTAATATGTGCATCAAGGATTTGAATCTTGAGACATGCACTTGGTTCAGTTAGGACCTAGGGAGCTCAATTCATATTTTGTCCTAGTAACATAATCATGCCATGATGAAATTTAGTTGAGAAATTCCTTACAATTACTTTCCTTGGATGTTTATACAATCAGGATAAACCAGAGTGATGCTTGTGACAACTGGTCCACTTCAATCAGTCAGAAAAAGAGCGAAGATGACAGAGTTCCGGAGACTCTGAAGAAAAGTGCGGAGTATCCGTAACTTCCAGATTATTCTGCCACAGGTTCACCAAAACCGGAACTTCCGGTTTGAGAAACCGGAACCTCCGGTTTTGCCTTGGCAAATTAGAGTTGGAGTTCAGCTGATATTTTTGACTCTTTTCTAGATGGATATTGTCATATATGACCTGCAGAAATTATAAATACAAAAACTTCCAGAGGAAGTGGTCAAGAGCATCGAATGGCATGAAAGCAAAGTCATCACTTGACTTGACAAAGAGAGTTATCTAGTTGTTGTATATGATTAGCACAGAGCATGTTCATATGCAGTCAGCTAGATAACCAGGAGCAAGGTACTTGTTATCAAGAATGCATTGAGGAATAGAATGAGTCATCAATTTTCACTTGACACCTTTTCTTGAATAGACGTGAAGTTCTTTACTTGAGCCAAAGATAGAATATAAAGTTCTTCTCAAGTATGCCAGGCTCCAATGCACCAACAAGCACCTGTAGAGATCTTTTCAAGCACACTTTGGTACCCAACCCATGTTGGGTCCACTAGAGTTAGTCAACAAGGTCTTAGGTACCCAAATAGCTTTTGTACTCGCCTTAGATGAGTGAGTCACATTGGCAGCACAAGAGTCATTCAGGTTCTTTCTAAGCTTCTTAGAATCATTAAGAATGGACTTGAGCTTAGGAGAGTTACCATTTGGGCAATCCTTACCAAGATGACCCTTTTGTCGACATTCATAGCAAATCTTATGCTTGATATTGCTTGTTGACTTAGTATCTTGACTTCTGACAGCAGCACCTCTCTTACATTTTTCTTGAGCCTTCAAGAAACCTCTATTTAGCTTGAAGTGTTGCTGCATGTCCAAAACCGGAACCTCCGGTTTGCATAATCCGGAGCTTCCGGATTTTCTAGGCAGCGCCTTGGACTTGCTTGGACACGTTCCAATCTTGTGTCCCTTTTCGTAACAGCTAAAGCATCTTCTCTTAGAAAGGCTCCTTTGTCTCTTCGAGAGTGCTGGCTTGTCTTCTGTCTTCATTGGACACATAGAAGCGAAGTGTCCCATCTTTGAGCATTCGAAGCACTTGATGTGATCATGTGACTTCTTCTTGTTGTCATGCTTCTGCTTTGTGATGGACTTGACAGGATGGTTGCAGGAGCTTTGCAAAGTTGATCCCTTCTCAAGCTTCTTCACCATGACATCACGGTTATCTTGAGAAGGTTGTGCAAAGCTCTTGCCCTTTAGTTTACACAAGTCCATCTTGAGCTTCTCGACCTCTAGCTTCAGATTATCATTCTCTTGTGCAATGAGGTCATCATTTGACTCTACAAGAACTTGATCATACCATGAAGGTTTTACTTGCGAGCCGCAAGGGTTAGCACAAGATAAATCAATTTTAGCTAGTGAGCAAGAATACTTGTGCAATTGAGGTTCTAAGGATTTTACCGAAGTAACCATAACCTCGTGAGCCACTTCAAGCATGGTATGTGACTCCACAAGCTTCTCATGAGAACACTCTAGTTCTTGGTGAGTTGCTTGCAAGTTCACATACTTGTTAGAGAGCTCTTCAAGTTGAGCCTTGAGCTTTTGATTGGCCTCTTCCAAGGGTGCTACACATGCAAGAGAGTTAGAAGCACAAGTATATTCTTTTTCTAGGTTTTCATACTTACTAACCAAGGAGGCATGTGAATCCTTGAGCTCTTCATAAACCTTGGTTAAAGCTTTGTGCTTGTCAACCTTTTGACTTTCATTCTTCTTGGTTGACTTCTTCTTGCTTATGGACACAAGACATAGATTTACTTCATCACCAGAGCTTGATTTCCTTGTAGAGATTGGCTCCTTACTTGGCCTGCATTGAAGATCATCCTTGACGGTGAAGTCACTGCTAAAACCGGAACCTCCGGTTATGGAAACCGGAACCTCCGGTTTCTCTGTGCTAGTAGAGCTGGACGAAGTTCTCTGATCTTCAAGCTGAGTAAGCGGAGTCACTTGAGGCTCAGTAGAGATTGGTGATGTTGAAGACTCCTCAAGTGATCTAGCATCTGTTTGCTCCTTGCTATCACATTTGGGCTTGGCATACAATTTTTTAAGTAGAGCCCAAATGCGATGTGCATCACCATATATCTTCTTCTTCTTAAAAATCATGTCTTGGAGTTCTGTGCTAAGAAGACTCATCATGAAGTTAGTAATTTGGGCATTTAGTTGAAGGCATTTTCCCACTTCTTCGGTTAGCTCGGATTTGTGCCAATCGAAGTTTATAGGAACGATGCTCTCAACTAAAATACGCTCAGCAGTAGGACCACTGTCCTTTATAGCATTCAGAATATGAGCGGACCAAGAAGCGTAATTTGAGCCATCGATGGCGAGTGACTCAAACGATACCTCACTTGATGACGACATCTTTTCTCACGACGGTTAAGCCTTGATGTGAGTCCAAGCTCTGATACCAATTGAAAGGATCTTGATGTCGCCTAGAGGGGGGGGGTGAATAGGCGTAACCTGAAAATGTCGCCACCTAAAACAAATTTATCAGCGACTTTCGGAGTCTCCGGAAAAATCTCCGGAGTCTCCGAATATGGAAACTCAAGCCTTAAGCAGCGGAAAGTATATCTGCCACAGAAACCGGAACTTCCGGTTTCCAAAACCGGAACCTCCGGTTTTGGCTTGGGCAGTCAGAACCCCCAAACCTGTGAGTTGCAAACTGGGCTCGAGATCAATCTAGATCAGAGTGTATGCTCATAGGATGTATCTCAGTAGGTTCACAAAGCACCTGCACTGCACAAACACTAACACCCGAATAGATCAACCAATATCACAAGATCAAACTATGAATGTGAATGCAATGCAAATTTAAGCAAACCAGTGAGGAGACGCAAAGATTTGTTTCCCGAAGTTCAGATTCACCCAGGGCGAATCCTACATCTCCGTTGGGTGCTTCCAAAGAAGCCGGGTCGCTCTCAACCCCTTTCCCCACTTCACTAGTTAGCTTCTTCCCTTTCGGAGGCGAAGCTTGACCTGCACAAACTGTCCCGCGGCTCACCACACCTTGGGAGCTCCCGGGCGACGCCTAGCCGTCTAGGAGGCACACCTCCAAGAGTAACAAATGCTTCACTTGATACTTGACAAGGCGAAACAGTGCTCAAGCGTATGAGTGCTCTTCTAGTGCTCACAAATGGCTCCTCTCTACTACCCAACTCAAAGGATCTATCAAAGATCACACCACCTCACAAAGAGGGGTTGGGGAGAGCTATCTTGGCTTTGGCTTAGCTTAGAACAGGCAGGAAGCACACCAGCAACCGCAAAGACAGCAGCCTGCCACTGAGGACGGCGAGGGGTATAAATACTCAACAACACAAAAAACTAGCCGTTAGAGTGACAGACCAGAAACCGGAACCTCCGGTTTCACAAACCGGAACTTCCGGAATTTCGAATAAAAGAGCCGTTAGAGACACGTGGCACCCGAAACCGGAACCTCCGGTTTCCAAAACCGGAACCTCCGGTTTTGCCACTGTCTAACCCATGTCACATGTGTTCGTGAGGCTTTTGTGTCTCTCATCACCTCTCATGGGTTAATTTGAGCACTGAGACCTTATCAAAGTATCATATGATGCATCCCTCTTGATAGTACGGCACACCTAACTCAAGATTAAATATAAATGCAATATTCATCCTCTTGAGCTTCACCACAATGTATCATGCCATACTTTGATCAATATATCCTCATGAGAGCTGCATCCAACTTTGTCTCTTTGCTTTGAGCACTTCAACCTTGAGCTAGTGACTTGGATCGATATTCAACACATATGAGTGAAATTCAACTTTGGATCACAAGTCACCCTTTCATATGATTCAATAAACATTTGATGCATTCCATTGCTATACTCGGTAAGGCTTGACTTGATACCTCGAAATCCTCTAAGCACTAGCCACTTCACCCTAGCAAAGCTCATGGCTCAAGACACCACTTGACCAATCTTCGCTTAGTACCTTGTTGCTAATCCCTTGCCCGATTTCTTCATCCAATCATTGCCTCATTGAGTCTAGCTTTGTTTTTGACACCAAGAATGAAATCCACTTGAGATCATATCTCCTTTTGTCTTCTATAACCAATATGTTTACAACAAGCTTCTCATTTTATTTAGAGACCAAGGAATAACCCAATGCCATCATGCCTCTATCTTCACCTTTATTTGCTTGTCTTGTATCACACATAATCATCATGGAATCATTTCAATATTTATTATCATGATATTTATCTTCAATATAAGCAATCTTGCAATATGAGGCTATTACCAAGCCTCAACACATCTTCAACAGCCATCGCTTATTTTCCATGTTTAGATATACAATGTTATACATCACACTTGTTCTTTTCGCCGAATGAGCCTTTTATACAATCTTTCCCACAAAGATTATTCACAAATAACTTTAGACCTGCTCATAAGCTTAACAAGTTCATTAGACCTTTAATCTAGTTGTCATTCAATTCACCAAAACCCACAAGGGGCCTAGATGCTCTTTCAAATCCCCACTCGCCCCTCGCCCCAAAGAGCACTGCGCCGGCTCTATTTGCAACGCCACCCGGAGTCCGGCGAGCCATGCGCCCCTCGTCCAGTTTCGTCCGCAGCCAGAGCACGACCACCTCAAGGCACGGTACGTCTGCGACCCCGAGCAGGATGTCGCTGCCTCCCTGACCTCGACTCCCCCGAGCAGGACGTCGCCACCTTCCCGACCTCGACTCCCCCGAGCAGGACGTCGCTGCCTCCCCGACCTTGACTGCCACCACTGACGCCTCCCCAGCCAAGCCCAGATCTACCAGGTTGATGTTCTTTGATTTGACCAGGAGTCTTTGTTTCTGGATTTTGGGCTATTTGCCAATGTTAATGTCTGTTAAATCCGTGAAATGGGTGCACTTGTTAATGTTTCTGGATGAGCTGCCCTGATTGATTTAATCATGGAGTCCCATTACTGTATCACCAATAAATTTGATGTTAGTTTGGATGGTCTGATATGAAAGTATTTGAACTAGTGCATATTTTGTTCATTTGCATGGCCAGTAAAAAAGAAAATTTCTTGTGCTGTATATGCTAAACACTTTTACACATATATATGGTGACTTCATTTTTTTTAATATATACCTTGTACATACTATGTCTGCAGGATCAGAACTTCTAGCTACAAGCATTTGAAATTTTTTTTGGACATGTTCAATATTTGAAGCGGTTGGCGTCGCAGCTGAGAAGTATTTGGCTGAAGGAGCTTGTGTAACGGTATGCTTCTATTTCTCTAGTCCTGATGAATCACTGTCATTGCCCTTTTTAAGGTTCTGATATGCTGTGTGATATTCTCTACAAAATATATGGTTTGAAAGTCGCTTGATCTCCTCATGGATAAAACATGGATCAACAATGACGCTAGGTACAACACATTTGTCTCACGTGTACTAAAAGACTTTTGCTGTTTAACATGGGATTTAACATAAAAATACATGTAGGCACACCAAGGTATATTTGCAAGGAGTGAACAGTTTCCTAGCTTTTGCATTTAGGAATTCAGCGGTAGGCAACAAGATATTATGCCCTTGTAGAAAGTGTGTTAACTCATTTTAGAGAGATGCAAGTGATGTACGAGAGCACTTGATATGCGATGGGTTTCTACAAGGGTACACAACATGGAACTTGCACGGAGAACCTTTCTCTTCCATGAATCATGTGAACTTTGATCGCACTGAGGTTATGGAAGATTCTAATGAGGATGATGACATATCTGGTTTGCTTAGAGACTTAGCTGCTGGTTTAGATGATAGAGGAGATTTTGATGACAACAGTTCTGTTCTGGAACCTTGTGCAGAGCTACTTGCCATTCAAAAGTTGGTAGCAGAGAATAGCAAAGAGTTATACCCTAATTGTCAGAAATATACACAGCTACGTTTCCTTGTTAGATTATTGCACCTCAAACTCCTTGGAGGTTGGACTGATAGATCTTTTAACCTGCTATTAGATCTACTTAATGATGCACTCCCTGAGGGTTCAGCACTACCTAGAAATTTTCATGAAGCTAAGAAAGTGGTGAAATCCATAGGAATTGGGTACACTAGCATTCATGCTTGTGAAAATGATTGCATTCTCTATTGGGATAAGAATTCAGATTTGAATTCATGCCCAAAATGCAAGGTTTCACGCTGGAAATCAGTACGGAAGAGTCTAGATGGAAAACATACATATAAGGTTCCTAAGAAGGTTCTCCGCTACTTTCCAATAAAGAAATGTCTCCAAAGATTATTCCTGTCCTCTAAAACAGCAAATCTAACTAGATGGCATGATGAAGGTAGAAAAAAAGATGGCCTTCTAAGGCATCCTGCAGATTCACCACTATGGCAAGACTTTGATGAAAAGAATGAGGTGTTTGCTGCAGATAGCCGAAATATCCGTCTAGCATTCGCCACCGATGGTTTTAACCCATTTAGATCCATGAATGCTATCTATAGTGTTTGGCCTGGTATTTGTATTCCCTACAATTTTCCACCTTCGATGTGCATGAAACAGTCCAATTTCATCCTTTCTTTGTTGATTCCTGGTAAACATGGTCCTGGTAGTGATATGGATGTCTACTATGAGCCACTTGTGAATGATTTATTGGATATGTTTGAGAATGGAGTTAGAACCTATGATGCTTCGAAGGGTGAGTACTTCCAGTTAAGGGCAGTAGTTTTGTGGACGATTACTGATTTTCCGGGTCTAGGCTATGCATCTGGGTCTGTCACAGCTGGTGGAGGAGCATGTCCTGATTGCCACTCTGATACATGTTCAATTCAACTTGGTAATGGTAGCAAGACTTGCTATATGGGTCATCGTAGATTTTTGGATGAAAACCACCCATTTAGGTTTGATGCTAACAAATTTGGTAGTACTGAGTTTAGGCCAGCTCCTAGACCACTTACTGGAGAGGAAATTTTGGATTGCACTAAAGGTCTTAACACTGTTTTTGGCAAGGACCCATCTAAAAAGAAACCAGCAAGTAAGAGAAGGAAGGAAGGGGAGCCATTGGTAATTTTCAAAAGGAGATCTATTTGGTTCAAACTTCCATATTGGAAAGATTTAATGTTGCGGCATAATTATGACTTCATGCACATAGGAAAAAATGTGAGTGAAAGCTTAATTAATACATTCATGGGCACTGCTAGTAAATCCAAGGATAATTTGAATTCTCGGTTGGACATTCAATGTCTAGGGATTAGAAGTGATCTTCACCCTATTGAGGTTGAAGACCAACTTTATTTACCACCTGCACCATACACAATGAGTCCTGATGAGAGAAAATTATTTTGTCAAGTACTAAAGGGGGTGAAGTTTCCTGATGGCTATGCATCTGATATACGCCATAATGTACATGTTAATGAGAGAAAGATTTTTGGGCTTAAGAGTCATGAGAGCCACATTATTCTACAACACTTGCTGCCACTTGCTGTGAGAAAAATATTGGTCGGTAAAGATTAATCCTTTCATCGGACCATCGGTCGGTATTTCTCTAGAGTCCCAACTGATCATCCGTCGGTAAAGACCTGTCAGTCGGCATAGATTTATACCGACGCCACTTTTACCTACGTTTTGTTGGTGTCGGCATAACTCTATACCGACGGATGATACGTCGGTATAACGACTTATACCGACTATAACGTAGTCGGCACTGTGGGGCTGTGGTATAGTGCATGGCTATCTCCATCAGTGACAACGATGGGAGCAGTGCCCGAATAGCTTCTCCTGGTTTGCGACCAAGTTGTCCTCCTTGTCATATTTGGCCTGCCCCAACAGCCGCAACTCGTAGTTGTTAGAGGCAGCATCATTGTTCACAGCGCGCGCCTCACCCTCATGCTGCTTAAGCAACGGCCAATGACATGCGAACGGCAAAATAAAGCTTGTAGTCACCTGAGATAGAGAAGAAGAAGAAAAGGAACCTAGGGCAGCGCAGACGGAGCATGAGAGTCGCTGTCGATGTACAGAACCACTCGCTTGAGCTGTCATCGGAGACGGAGAAGAAGGAGAGGATGACTTCATGGCACGGGCATGGCTCATGGCCTCCATAGTCCACAAGAGGCAGGGACCGGAGAGAGGAGAGATAGTCGTATAGATGGCCAAATGTGAAGCGAGCTGGCGTGCGGTGGTGTAGATCCAGCCACCAGAGATTTGGCGCACCGTAGACTAGCCACCAGATATCAGAAGGACGGGGAGAGGGAGGCATGGGGGGACACGCAAGAGGGCCATATGAGGCTAGGGTTTGTGAGAGCCAGTTGATGGGGTATCGTAAATCTAGCCACCAGAGAGACGGCATGGAGGTAGTGGATTTGGGAGAGGGTGAGGCGGCCACCAATCATAGCCGAAGTGAGTGAGGCTCTAGGGTTTAGGAGCCACGGGTCCTGGCTATATATGCCAGGGCAGCATGACGGCGAGCTAGTGAGCCTCCTGTGGTGTGGGCCGACCCATCGTGCTTCGCCAGGCAGCTTGTTTCGTGCATGGCCAGGCCGGCACTACGTGTCCAGGGGTGCATCCTAGCCCGGCACGCGGCACCGACTGCCCTGGGCACTATGCACGCCATGTCGCGCCATGCTCAGACTGGGCCAAAAATGTGGGCCGCGTGCTAGCCCACAGGCCACATGGCTTTTGGCTATAACTATAAGTATATGCATATATGCGTTTGACAGTGTATGTCTGGGGTATATTTTATAAATTATAAACGACCACATCCATCCGTCTTGTATTTAAAAGAACAATTGCCCACTTGGCAATTTGGGTTACTTAGCCTTTCGGGAAAAAAAGAAAGGGGTTAGTTCGAGTGTTCCAATGATGTTGGTCAACTCTTCTGCCACACACGCGAGAATGTACCCACACATTCTGTCACCACATATGTTGAAACACATTATTACGCAAAAAATACTAACATCAATTATGCTAAAAAAATATGAACGTATGACCCATGCCCAGATGCGCACTCCGAATATTAGCAAGTGAAGAAGAATAAGTTGCAAATAAAAAAAAAAACAGTAGTTTGAAGAATACGAGAGAAATTTCGTTTGGTATCATCTGTCCCCTCAAGAGTGTCAACTTGGCCCCTGTGCGAGCACTCAGTGTTGCTACTTGCTACGGACACATGATGGCTCAGATAAACATCGGATCATTTGCATGATAAGGCTGTCGTGGCGATCCTGCAGCTCGTCCCAGTGGTATATCTGATTCAGTATTTCTCTCAGCCAGAGAATAAATTTTTATTTGTCCGTATTATTAGTTTATATATATACTAGCTGTGTGGTGTGCTGGTGGTCAGCATAATTTTCTTCCACCTGACACTGAATTTGTGTCACTGATGACGGCAGAATTTGCAGACGTCGAGGCATATGGCCATTACAACCACATAAAAAGCTAGCAGAGCAAGCTGAACGGACCAAGTGCAACACGATGCTGAACCAATGATTATGCAAGTGAAACACTCAGAGGCGTGTCCTGCAACGCGCGATTGCAATTGGCCGCGAGACATAGTGCCTTTGCATCCCACTCTGGTGGTCAGACGACCGAGGAAGGTGCCGGTAAAACTTTCCTCGCTGCCGGGTTAGTGGAGGTGCCCTAAGGCACCAAACGCAGCAGGACGGGTATATTCATGCTTCAACTTTTCTTTCACTTGTTGCTCGTAATGCATGATGCCGTGATGGCATACGTAAATCAGCTTTTTCAACGAGAATCTCAGGATCGTTTGGTTTCTGAATTGAAAGAAAAAAACCTTGTGGTGCGTAGAAATCATCTTGGGTTCACTGCATCTCTGAACACCACGAGGTGTATGTGGTTATGGCCAAACCACACAGGCTATGATGCTCTGAAAAAGAAAAGTTATGGCCATGCTGAAACCATTTTTAGGTCACAGGTTCAAATCTACACACGACTCCTGATCGAGCATCTATAAACAAACTACTGAACCTTTACTGTTTGTACTGGCCTACTGGGTGGCGTATCATATATATTCAGGTCGGTCAGATATGTAGGTCCAGTTTCTGACCTCAGGTGGATCTATTCTGAGTTCTGCCTGTCCCTTGGGCAGAACTTTGGGCCTGCTAGCTCATAAATTATTGTGGCTCATTTGATTCCCTTCATTTGCTCTACTTCTGATCCTCCATTACATTTACACAGCTGTGTGGATCAAGGAATCCTGTTCAGCTGTTCACAGGATGCGGGAGGGCATTATTCCGTTAGCCACCAGCAATTAGCAAAAAAGCTCCTCAGATACAGAGCACCACATAGCCAAAAGTAGAAGTTACAACAGTCGAATATTCAGAGAAAGGCATCTCAATTATTTTTTTCGCGACCGTGCCTTAGCACGTATTTCATTAAGAGGAGAAGAAGTTCGTACAACAGTGAAGTACATAGTCATCGGAATTGATGACTAGCACCAAAGCAAGAAAACAGCTATGCTCCTATTACATCCTGAACATTTGTGCGACCTAAGTTATCATCAGCCAGAAGCAAACGTAAAGCTGCATAGCCGGCCCGGCTACAGGCTCCCAAAAACTGCATGATGACCTGAATTAGCATGACTGCTGTCTTCTCTGCGCGATTGAACGTGCGAGCATTCCGCTCAAGCCAAATATGCCAAGCAACTACCACTACCAAAGAATCGAAACTTTTCCTTGCCTCCCTGGTAACGCGTTTCCGCGCAGCAGACCACCACGTCACCAGGCTCGTCTCCTGAATATCAGGAATCAGCTGTTGCCAATCCCATTTCTGTAAGATGCAGTGCCAAACCACTCTACTATATGAGCAAGCAACGATCAGATGGTCGATGGATTCCGACTGTTGTAAACATAGCACGCATGAGTCATCTTCTTGCAGGCTGTGTCGCTTCCTTCGTTCCGCGGTCCAACAGCGATCATGTAGAGCAAGCCACAGGAAGAATTTGCATTTCCCCGGGGCTCTAGTTTTGTGCAAGATCTTGGCTCCAGGCGTGGAGTACTGACCAATGAAAAAGGCGCGGTATGCTGATTCCGTTGTGAATTTGCCATCAGAAGTCCACCTCCACACCAACATGTCCTGAGACTCGGCCCTAAGAGTGACTGATCTGATCAGCTCCCAGACATCGAGGTATTCTAGAATGACCTGGACTGTCAAAGCCCCTGTGATATCTTGCACCCAACGATAGTTCTGCAGCCCTTCCCAAACTGTTCTCCGTTTCTGAATGCGAGGGCCGACTGATTTAATGAGGCATGGAGCGATCTCAGCCACTGAGCGACCATTGATCCAACGATCGGACCAGAACAGGGTCTTCCTGCCGTCACCAATGACGACAAACGTTGAGAAGTGGAACAGGGCTTCCACATTGGGCTCACAGGATTCCGGCAGTGACGCCCAAGGGCGATCAAGTTCGGTTTTCTTAATCCACAACCAACGCATCTGTAGCATTCCGTGTTGAAAATTGTGGTTTTAAAAATTTTTGTTTGAATTGTTTGCTTAAACCTAGAAGTGTGATCTCTCTCTCCTCTAATAATTCTTAGTAATTAAATTGTGCTTTTAATTTGTAATTAGGAATAATAATTGATTGTGTGATTTGGCTTTTGTTTGGTTTCTAATTGTTGTGTGTGAATTTGTATTTGAAATTCTATTTCAAATACAAATTCAAAAGCTAACTTAACTAAAAAATCCTCCTTGGGCCTAATCCTCTGATCTCTCTAAAATCTCGGCCCAGCTGTTTCCGGTCCGGCCCGAACACCTCTTCCCTCCCTTTCCTTGCGCGCGGCCCACTACAACCCAGTAGCCGCCGGTCCAGTTCTCGCCCAGCATCCCGGCCCAATCCTTTCTCTCTCTCTATTCCTTTCCACCGCGCGGCCCAGCCCAGCCACCGCTGCCCTGTTTCTCTTCCTCCCGACGCCGAAGCACGCCGCACCGCGCCGCCCTCATCCGCGAGCGCGCCCGCTCACGCCTCCCCCACGTGCTCCGCCCCGCTCTCCCTTGGCTGCCAAGCCAACGCGCCCGCGCCCGCTCCAGCCTGGCCATGCCCATCCCTTACTCCTCGCCCACGCAACCCCCTTCTATATATTCCCATCCCCTTCCTCTCTGCTTTCCCATCTCCGAATCCTCTCGAGCGGAAGCCCTGCTCCGGTTCACCGTCGGCCAATTGAAGGAGGGAGGAGGAGCAAGAGGTGTTGGAGAAGCTTCTGGTAGAAGGAATCGAGCGGAGGAGCTTCACTGCGTCGGGAATCGCTGTCGGACTCGTCGCCGCCGTGCAGGCGTCGTCATCGCCGGGCCACCGTAGTCAAGCCGCCGGAGCACCACCCAGGAAGCCGCACCATCGCCTTCGTCTACCCTCTGTGAGCCTCACCCCAATCTCCTTCCCCTCTCTCTGTTGCCCTGCTTGCCATCTCAGTCCGGCCGCCGAGCCGCCATGAATGACCACGGGAGCTCTGCTCCGCTTGTACTACCTGAACGGCCTTCGAGCCGCGTTTGTCTCTGCAGGAATCGCTCGCTGCTCTCGCTCTCGCACACACTTGGCCGCCCTGCTGCCGCCCGCTGCTCGTCACCGTGTTCCTCGCCGCGGCCATCGCCCACCTCTCTGCTCTCTCTTGCGTTCTCTCCGTGTCTCTCGATCTCTCTCTTCTGCATGCTCGCATCTCCCTCCGCTCCGCGTCCTCCACCACGCTCGCCACCATGTTGCCACCCTCGCCGCCTTGACCTCGCTGCTCGCCAACGGCCGCGCGCTCGCTCTTCCTTCCCCAACCATTGCCACCGCAGCTTCTGCTCGCCGCCGCGCACGCTCTCCCTAGCTCTCGTACGCACGCGCGTCCGCACGGCCACGACCCAGGTTCCCTTCACGTCCGCGCCAGGAGGACCGCCGCCGACGCCGCGTCGCGCTCTGGAGCGCCGCGAACGAACGCCGAACCACACGAAGACCCACATGCACTTGTTGCCGCACGAAGCACAGGAGATCCCGGCGCTCTCTTACTGTCGCCGACAACCGGACCCCACCGTTCCCAATCCTCCTCTCTCTTACATGTGGGCATCCGCGCGACCTTGCCTCCGGATTCGGTTGGCCTGGGGCCAATCCATCTGCGGCCCAGGAGGCCGTAACTCCTTGAAGCCCATGGACCCCGCCGGCGTAGCAGTTGGGCCGAATCCGCCGCGGCCCAGTAGCCTTTTCACCTTTCAACCCAGACTACGGCCCAAGCACAGCCCAGGTTTCCTTCTAATCCGGCCCGTGACCATCTGACCGAAGGGGCCCACCTGTCATACTCTGCTGAGTCACTGACCAGTGGGACCCACTGACCTCTGACGTGTTGACCGGTCAACGTTGACCGTTGACTTGGTCAACGCTGACGTCATGCTGACGTCATCAGTGGTGGACCCCGCTGCTGACGTCATGCTGACGTCATCCTGCCACGTGTCATCTCCTCAGGCTGCCACGTGTCAGGCTCTTTTCTTTTTCTTTTTTCGGAATTTCAGAAATAGGTTTTATCTAAGAAAATTCATAATAAATTCATCCTAGCTCAGAAAATTATGAAACCAGTTTCATAATTCTTCTAAAATCATGATCTACGCGTTAGTGTAGGAGTTGAGTGCTTTTGGCTCTTCTTTGGTTCTTATTTGGAGTTTATTTGCAACTAGCTTATCGTTTATTTACCCGATTATTAGGATTCCCGGAAGATTTGGACGACTACGTCAACTACGACCACGACGATCGTGACTTCATCAAGAAAGTGAAAGTGAAGGACCTTGCTCCAGGTTCACGCCCATTCCGACTTTGAATCCTATTAGGCATTGCTATTAGAATTGCTAGCGCTTTAATTCATGATGATGATGTTAAACCTATGCATAGCCTTTGATTATTACCTGATATCCTTGTATACCTAGATACATTGTTATATTCGCGCTATGCTTGCATGTGTGGGATTAGCTGTGATCTTGATCATCTTGGCGTGTGTTTTGGGGTGGGATAAAACTGAAGAGTTTCGAACCCCCGGCTGGAGTGAGCAGACATTAACCGACCTTCTGGTCGGGGCTCGGGAAGTGTGTTGGGCACTTCCTACGGAGTACCTGTGGCGGGTACATTGTTGTGGTTACTTTGGAGGAGTTGGGGAATGTTACCTGTAATGGGTAGACTGGCGTACCGCGGAGTCGGACGGCCCAGTTTGGAGGCTTGCTTGCTCTGGCTTAGGCTGAGTCAGTTGGACCTGGTGACGGGACTTTGTCAAACGTGCACACCACTTATCCTCAGAAGGGGAGGATTCCAGCCATTTCTAGTTGGGCGGTACCATTTCTGTGGAGCAGTGTGCTAGGATTGGGCTCACCGGTGGCGCCACCGAAGCCCGGCTGTCTCACAGCCCTTGTTTCCGAGACTCTCGACACCACGGTGGCCAGGCTAGAGACTCACAGTTCTGGGTCCCAAGCCCGGGAAAGCAGTATGGTACCGTTCTGGCTAGGAAGTCATGGTTGTGGGCTGCGTCTCGAGTTGGCGGCCACCAACTCGCAGCCCGGGTGGGGCCAGGTGTACACACTCTGCAGAGTTAAAACTATACGTATAGCCGCGTCCTCGGTCATGGACACCCCTCGATCCGGCTTCTTCTGATTAGTGTTTTGGGATATTCTACCTCACCCCTTTTTCATAGCCTTGGGCTGGTTGAGAGATGATAGTGCGGATTCCGGCTTGTAGCCGCTGAGATGGGAAGAGTGGGAGTCTTCCCATCGACTCGTGAGGAGCAGGAGGTGAGAATGCGACGGGACCCTGGTGTGCTAGGGTTGACCGTGGAGATGATAGCTTGGGAAGCTGATGCTGGAGATCTTATTTCTGTTGCTGCTGCTGCTGCATAGGAAAACCCCAGTTTAATTCCTTGATATATTTGTTATACTAGAATTAGGCCACCTTAAAGCTTGCATACGGATGGTGACGTGGACCTGTCCCATTCCTTGGGGACAGTTCGTGAGCTTGCAGGTTTGGACTTGGATTCCGAATTCAGCCGACGGATGCTACTTGAAGGGTTGTGTTGCTTCGCTCAAGGTTGCCTGTGGCGAAGACTGGGGATGAAGACTTGAAGACCTAGCTACCGCTTCGTAGGCTTTCTTCTTGTCGTTTAGCCCAAA
This sequence comes from Alloteropsis semialata, assembly GCA_004135705.1. Taxonomy (NCBI): domain Eukaryota; kingdom Viridiplantae; phylum Streptophyta; class Magnoliopsida; order Poales; family Poaceae; genus Alloteropsis; species Alloteropsis semialata. The sequence continues at coordinate 89,899,507 of CM014278.1, read as the reverse complement.
GGGCTTGTAACAGCTACGCTTTCCATATTATCCTTGTAATAATTGTACTCTGATTCGAAGTATGGATATGATATTATGCTGAAATGAGATCTGTACGTGATAGCAGTTGATTCTGGGACTATCACATTGGTACAGGGAGTCGGATTCTCCGATTTGGAAATCCGGGTCGTTTCAGCATCCGCAGCGCGTATCCGAACAGCTTGAGGTCGGTGAAGCCTAAACCCCCGATTTCAGGTGGTCGACAAACTCTTGGCCAAGCTAATAAACAGTGACCCCCAGAAACTGAATCCGTTCCTCGCCATAAGAACGCTCTTCTCCTTTTGTCGATGGCTGCAATGGCCCAAGGTGAGATTGCCACAGCAAGGGCGGTATGAATGGGAACGGCCGACATCTTGACTTTGACAAGCACCGCGCGACCAGCTCGGCTCATCAACTGTGCCTTCCAAGTTGGTAACCCTTGTGATACCCGATCGACTAGCGGCTGTAGCTCCCCCTTTCTCAACTTCCTGATAGATAGAGGGATCCCCAAATATTTGCATGGGAAGGGATGTAGACGACCGGGAAAGAAACGAAGCACCGTGGCTGATTCTTCCAAGCTACATTGGATCGGTGAAATTAGGCATTTATCATGATTTGTTTGTAGCCCAGAAGCACCACCAAAGGCATCTCAATTATAAAACTGAAAGCCATCATCGATCCACGCAGGATGCCAATCATCGTTATGGGACTAGGTAATTTGAGTCAATGAAACTTCGTACATTTTTATTGGACGGCCGACTGCGCAACGATGACCTATCATGCATTCTGTCACGAACCTCGAAGGTTCACACTTCTCTATCTGTCACCAACGCACGTTACCACAGGCTGAAAGCTTATCCGGTGTGTCACTTGTTAAGGTACCAACCCAATCAACAACTATAGTTTAGGCCAATAATTTGAGCAGAATACTGGCAAAATGGCAATAGAGGTTATGAGTTCCGCATCATCAGACCGCCTCACGTTTGACCAATAGTGCTCCTTGTTTCCCTTTTGTGGTTGCACGTCGATTATTGCCTCTTCGAGGTCAAATGTTATCAATGGTAGATAAGAGTATCTCTATGTCCGCCTTGTAGTATTTTCTCCCGCTTCATGTATATAATCCTTATCGATGGCGTATGCGTGATAATTAGTCATGTTTTAGACATGGTTAAAGGACACACGATTGGTATATGTCCAAACCATCTTTGTTTGTTGAAGTGATTGGCCGTGTTTCTTTATCATCTCAGCGTTTCCTCATCAACTGGGCAATACATAGGTCATTACTAGTGACGGCGGACATAGCCATGAATCCAACAACATTCTTCTTCCTCTTTCTTTCTCACTTCTCTTCTTCTTTCTCCTTCCTCAAATTCATGAAGAGGCTAAAGAGGGCTCCATTGTCGAAGAGGCGGTGGGGTGGGGGCCTAAGCCCCGCCCGCCCTTGGTCAGTACGATAGCTAACAAAACTTGTGATGCTAATATGAGAGGTAGATGAGGCCCACAGTGAGATCGCCTTATGATAATGATCCAATGCCCTTACAACAAGGATACACCACTACAAGAACTACCATAGCTACGGAGAGGTATTTGTAGGTGGCCAACTGGAGCCTATTTTGTTCATGCTTCTTGTCAGATTATGTTGCTCGGTGATTGTTGGTAAGCAAATGGTGTTTACGCACGGGAAATGGGATAGTGATACTTAAATATTGGCAGTAATTACATGTTAAAAAGATAGTGGATGTAAGAAAAATGACCCTATGTGCCATTATATTATAATTTTGGTGATTAAATAACAACATAGTTATTTGGAATAACAAGTTTATAAGTGCCATTCGTAGGATTTTAAGTCTCAAGATTGATTACAAGTTATTACATCCAAGTCATAAAGAAATTATAGAGGTTGGGTCAAAGAGAGGGAAGAATTCGACTTGATCCATTAATATCTTAAGATTAAATGTGAGGTATTTCTGGATAATCATGTAGAGGATTTAACAAGCTTTCCATAATGTCCAAGATCATCAAAATCAGAGTCCGAATTAGAAAGTTATGGCCCAAATATGGAGACCCTGATTTCTACACGGAGGAAGATATGCCGATAAGAGCGCCGTATGATACGGCGTGAAACGTTTCTCAAAATGAGTGGTTGATAGCAGAATCTTGTAGAGAATTTCATAACCTTTCCATGAAGTACAAGATCATCCAAATCTGAGTTCAGAGAAAAAGTTATGGCCAAAATACAAAGACCTTGTTCTCTACTTGATAGAAATGTACGCCAACGGGTGGCGTATGGTACACCATACATTATGGCATGAAAACATGATCAAAATGGATGGATGGTAGCTGAATCTTGTAGAGAATTTCATAAGCTTTCCATGAAGTACAAGATCATCCAAATCGGAGTTCCGAACGAAGACCGGTTTTTCTGAACGACGTATTATATGCCGTACTACGCTCAGGGTTCCGAGGAAAACCGTCTCTGCACAAAAGGTACGCCAAAATGTACGCTGTACTACGGAGGATAATACGGCGTGTAGAATTTCAAGTTCAAAAGGTACGATATATTATACGGTGTTACTGTTTGTATGAATGGCGTATCATACGGCATTTGAGACCATTTGAAAAGTGGATTCAACCGTTGAAAAGGCCACGGCGTATTATACGCCGACCATCGGAGTACAAGTTTGGAAGCGTACGGCGTGTGTCAGTGACCGTTGGAAAAGTGGATTCGACCGTTGGAAAAGCATACGGTATATTATACGCCGATGGGGGTTTGGTGCACGGCGTATTATATGGCGTTCACAATTTCTGTGTACTTTTTGAGCAACAGCTAGTCCAACCCTTTGGGCTATAAATACCACCCCTATTCGGCCATTTCAAGGTGCTAGAGTCCAGAGAAGTTCATCTACAACCACAAGACATCCAAGCCACCATTTTTGCTACATTCTTCATCCATAGTGAGTGAGAGAGTTAGGATAGGCCTAGTGAGTGAGTTTGCAAGGTGTTGAGTCTTGTGCTTGGTTCTAGAGTGAACCAACACTTGTAATCTCGTTGTGCTGGCCCCTTGGAGTCTTGGTGACTCGCCAGCAAGTCTTCGACCCTCCGGTTTGGTGTGGAGTGGCGACGATAACTTTGTGCGGGGGACGAGGAGACCCCCTTCTTTGGTGGAGAAGCTCTGTAGTGGAGGCGCCGTCAAGATCTCCGGGAGAGTAGGTTGATGAGAGCAAGGTCTTGGTGATTTGCTCATCATCCCTCTTGGGGAACTTTTGTGGCGAGCTCAAGGCCTTGACCGGGAACAAGACTTGGCGACCGGGAGCACATCCTTTGTGGAGCTTCAACGTGGAGTAGGCATTAGCCGAACCACGGGATAAATCTTCGTGTCAAGTTTGCATCTTTCTAGCCCTCTTAAGCTTCCGCATTTCATACTTGCAACTTGTGTGCCTTTACCTTTCTAGAGTAGTATCTTGATAGGATTGGTTCTAGGTTGCAAAACTCTTTTGGGTAGGTGCAAACACTAGAATGAACCTTAGTTGCACGTCTAGATAGTTGCCTTAGTTTTATATTTGTACAATTAGAGGCAAGTGGTAGGTTAAGTTTTAGAAAGCCTAATTCACCCTCTCCCCCCTCTTAGGCTATCACGAGCATCGATTTCTTTCAGTGAAAGAAGGTGCGGCCCCTCTCGGCCGCCACTCAAACAAACCCCTCATCAATTGTTACAAATTTAGTACTAATTGTACAGTAACATCTTGCTCCCATCTTTGTTTTTTTTCCTTTTCTTCTGTTATAAACAAACAATATTCAATGGTGTATTTGGTTGCTGGAACAAAGTTTCGTAAAGCCGTGTCATATCCTAAGTAAGTGAACGCAAGTGTATTTGAATGGTTGTATGGCGGATGAAGTAACTTTGTATAGTAATCCTGTGAAAATGTTCGGTTATTCGGACACGGAGACTTTGTGTCTGAGGCTGACACGTGACTCGTATTTTTGGCATCCGCTAGCTCTGCATCCACTCAAGCAGACAATCAAACACACTTCTTTCTCGCATGTTATACGGAATAGTCATCGAGTTGACATTGAAGGTAGGGAAATCTTGATGCTAGCCGCTTCCTTCCCCACATCTGGTTTCCTTTGGTACAGGAAAGGGTGGAAAGAAACGTGCTCCCGAAGTCGATGGCTACTAGTCATGTAGCTATCGCGTTGATGCTTCTCCATTTGCGGCGCATTGCGGTAGCAGTGTATGTAGCAGAGAGTGGAGTGTGGAGCTCCGTTGGACAGCGGCGGATAAGCTCCTCTGAGATTGGAATCCATGCGGCGGCATCCATCCAGAGTCGCGTCGCGGAGATTGCACGCCATCCCGAAGGATAGATCTCCAACACAAATCCACAGACACAGCACTCGTCGCTTCTGGTGGTGTATGGAACCCACGGGAGCTCTACCTCGTTCGTGCGTCCAGCCAAACACCGGCGTGCCCGTACGTCGCTGCCTCGCGCGCGGCCCCCTCCTCCGATCCCCTAGACCCCTACGCCTCCTCGCCTAGCAGGTGCCCTTTTTCCGTGCCAAGTGACTGGTCAGCGCTCGTGGGACGGCACGCGCAGTGCTCTGGGCCTCGCTGTCGCTGGGGAGGGACCGGTGCCGGAGATGCCGGTGGTGTGGTGACTGGTGAGGGTGCTGCGTGGGCGTGGCAGGTGGCGACGGGTAAGCGTCTAGTGGGCCTGGGCGGCCTCGCCGACCGACGACGACGAGTCGACGACCGGACGGAACCAAGGGAGGGCTCCTGCTGGGCAGGCTGCGCCAGCGCCACCACCGGGGCTGCGGCAACACGGCCGCCGCGCAGCGCGCTCTGCCCTGCCTCTGGGACCTTTTCTTTTCTTTTTATAAAGAGGGACCTGCCTCGGAGTTGACGGACAGGCACAGCACAGGAGATGTCTCGGATTGACGCACATTCTTCAGGCACTGGCTTGGCTTGTCTGAAGCCTCTTTTTTTATTCCTACTATATATTGTGTTTTTTAGTGTATAGTGTACCACAAAATTGGCACGTATACTATTGGGCATACGGACAGATACGCTAGCTGGATGCAAACTTTATTTGGTCCGCGAGAAAAAAAAAACGACAAGTACAATTAGGCATGCAATGCAAGTGAACGTCCACTACCTATCCGTTATCCGCACGCGAGTCGGCAAGTCTCTTGTGAGTGAAATCGAGATGCCCTTTCTGCTATAGTGCTGTTGCAGAGTCTTCTGAAACGATTGGAAGTCATCTCCGTGGACAAAGACAGAGTTAGGCATGGCGGTTCATCTACTAGTGGTCGGGCATAGCCTCTATGATTTCACCCCAACGCCTATATGCAAGCCGGTTTGGACTCTTTTCCTCTTTTTTTATCACGTGGCATTGCTCAACTCAATTCTTATATGGCTTAATCTTTACGTTAACTTATCATCGTCCCTTGGTTCTTCATTGTAACTGAGTAAATTACACAAGCATTTCCCAGCGTGAAAACCAAGTTCGTTGAGCTACGTCACGCCATCACAGTGAAGGAAACGTGACACCTTGAGAGGGAGACGAATTAAGTGTCTTAAGATCCAAACACATATAAAAGCTTATTCTAAATTCTATCTAGACATATACTAGGTTTTTCTATGTATTAATGTCTCTATCGCGAATGAGTTTTGTACCATAGATTCCAATCCTATCAGCTACACAAGACAATTCTAGAAAAGGTAAATATGCAATGTAAAGGTATAAAGTAAGTGCGGAAGTCTAAAAGGCATAGAACGGTAATTCTTGACACGATGATTTTTTTCTGAGATATCAAGAAATTGGCTTACTTCCGATTAATCTTCTTTGGAGCCCCTTATTAGGACATACCGCTTTACTAGGATAAAACTCTGTGATAGTCAGTTGGCCTTCCCACAACACGAATATGTTTCGTCTGGCCTTAGCCGGTCACTCCACTGTCTTCACTAGGGACTCGCACAACCAACGGTGGCCTCTCCACAAATATTTATCGGAGGGTCTCGCAAGGCTACAAGGCCCCACATTTACAACACTTGGTGCGTGCAAGCACCGATAACAAAGAGATATGCAAACCTCACTAAACCATAGCTAATCGCTAAAGTGAAGCATTAAGAGGCCTGGACTAGCCCTAATCAAATTCTAAGACTTGTTGGTAATTGCCTAATCTTATCTTAAATACTTTGGTGGACATAACACTTATTTGATGTACTTCAACACCAACTAGTTTCTCCAAGCTGTAATACCCTTCAAATGACCAAGTGGATGGGTATTTAAAGCCCGAACATGAAGAGCTAGCCGTTGCACACTTTCTATGCACCACCGACTATTGTGGTGTTCCAAAGGTGCACCACCGCATTAGTCCGTCGTGACAGTGTATGTAGTCGTTGGGCGACTAGCACTGGAACCCACGGGGACCACCGACCATCACAGACCGTGATCTTAAGTGACCACCATAGCAATCCGTCAACCCAAAGCCGAACTTCAACTTCTTCATCACCACCGACTATTGCGGTGGGGTCTTGAGCACACACCTCAATAGTCGTTGCTGCTACTTCATCTGGCTAATTAAGTCTCCGCCTTCCACAGCCCACTGACTGATGCGGTGCCTCACCCACACTTACCCCCATAAGTGTCTGTGGCTTTGTTTGAATTCCCACCAAGGTTCTGTTCAGACCGACTGTTGCGGTGCCAACTTCATTGTTGTGGTGCAAAAGGTTAGTGCACCTTTCTTCGTTGTTTCTTCACGTGTTCTTTTTTTGGGCTTCTCAATCACATCATTTGGAACTATGGTTAAATACCATAGAATAACTCTAAGTCCTTTATAAAACCATGACTTGGATCATATGATTTGGATACCATGAGATTTCATCCTTAGTTCTTACCTTCAAATGCACACTTGACAAACTTGTTAGCCCATTAACTGTGTTTATTATTCAATCACAAAAAACAAATGGTCTATTATTAGATCCATTTTCTAAAACAAGAGAATAAATCGAGGAAAATAACTCATTCTGAATAGATCTAAACATTTAGACACGGGTAGGAGCCCACCCAGCATGATCCAAGAAAGCCCCAAAAAGGATAGCACTGTGGAGTTATTGGACGGGCTTAGCTAAGAAAATCGCCCTAAACAAGAGATGTGTTACAGTGGTGGGCAAGGTGGTCCCGTGCCTGAGTCTAGCTTAAAATGTAATTTTTTCATCTTTTATAAAGTAGTTTTTTAGTAAAGCAACTTATAATTAGGCTGCTATGAAATATGAGTTACAAACGCTTGCAGTCAGACTGATCACCCACACATTTTTACTTAGATTTTCATAACAAATTCCACAGCTTGGAATCCGTCCGCCCTTGCCTTGATTTCTTTTATGATGTGGCCATATACTCCCATCGCCTTCCATGTATATTCCTAAGCATATTTGCACAATCACTCGTCATCTTAACCTTATGCAGGAGGAGATCACTTGCCAAGGCCAAGCGTTCCAGGGCCTCCACTCTCTTCGGGTAAGTAACACCCTTAGTTGTAATTGCTGAAGCTCCCAGAAACGTACCTGAGTTCTGTTGGAAAATAGGCCCATGGAGAGGCCCATTTATGGAATCCCAAAGCAAGAGTGCATGTCATAGAGTTGTCCCATACTGCTGGTTTGAGTTCGTGCATACCAACTTAAATACGAAAGCTCTCTCACTATGTGAAGACAAAGAGAGAATGTGGCTAAGGTTACACACGCGCGCGCACGCGCGTATTCGTGTTCTTTTCGCGTAAACGAACGCGTGACTTGTGACTTGTGACGCAGCGAGCAGCCAAGTTTGTGTAATCCTTTTGCCATCTGCGTATTAATCTTTTGACAATGGTCATTAGAGAGGATAAACATGTAGTCAATGTCTTAATCCTGAGTTATGTGGGTGGTTACTACTGCCAATTAATGGGACATCATTATAGATGAAACGGTCAGCAGTAAGCTGCCGATTTCTCTATAAGAGGACCTGGAGACGTCCAGGCAAAAGACAAGAGAAAATCCCCATGAACTCTTTCTTTCTGATTTCGGGAGAAGTGTGTTGTGGTGCTGAACTGCCGGATCTTGCCGGCTCTTCTTCTTGGCGTGCATTGAGAAGGAGAGGAGCGGTATCTCCGAGCCCTTGCCATCGTGAAGCCTGCACGAGAGGCGGCAATAAGGTTTCTGGGTAGCGCAACTGCGCGACCGCTCAAAGCTGATCGACTTCGTTCTGTGCTGCCTCTACATCGAATCTACATGAGAACGGAGCGCTATTCTGTAAGTCCATAGATGAGTGATAGTGTAGCAATGAGTATGTTTATGTTTGTTACATATATGCTGGCTATATCTATGATGTTCATGCTGTCCTCATTCATGAGTTTTATGCCTGGTTATTTGTTTTACATAGCACTAGCAATTACTTATGAAATATGCCTCGAATTAAAATCTGGTAGAATAATTCGTATATCTCCAACAAGTTGGAGATAGCCCCATTGACATTGACCTTCGTGAACCCCTGTGGGTGCGGGATCTAGCGGGCTACAAGCGTCCTCTCCCTCTCGTTTTCAGCTGGTCGAGGATTAATCAGTCCTAGACCGGAGACGAAATGCTCACAAAGCAATTTTTTTATGGTGGACTTTGGAAGGAGTTTTAACGGATCACATTCCTCCTTGCATGTCAAACTGCCCACAGCATTACCAGCACTCGAGTTAGATCCTCGTGAGGCAGCGATGAGCATAGCACAGCCAACCAAGCTCGAGCATCACATTTGTTTGCTGGAACAAAGATGGTCACTGGAAATTGAAGATTGCATAGATCTTTCATAAAGTAGAGGCACCTGCCCCTTCACTAAGATGGTGTGGCAAGCAGTCTGTCGCACACTTGGGTTGTCCATCCAATTCCCGTCTCAGGCTGATTGCCAAACTGTCCAGTGGCTGCAGCTGCGCAAAGGGCCGGGCAAAGAACAACAGAAGGGCCTTGATTCGACATTCATGTTGATATTCTGGTGAGTTTGGAAGGGACGCAATGAGAGAGTTTTCAAAGACTCGCGTGGGAACTAGGTGCCACTCCTACTGTCGATGATCATGGAGGAAGGCCGGAATTGGGTGATGGTTGGCGCCAGAAAGATGATAGCCATTGGATGGCCGGCAGGAACGGCTGCGGTTGCGATTGCGGTCAGAAAAGCTCCTCAGTAGCTTAGCAAATTGCTATGGTAGGCTTGTCCCAGGTTGTTTGTTTCTCGTATAATCTTCTAGTGTGTTATGTAACCGTGTGCGTGTGCCCGGTTTGACCCGCGTTGTAAAACTTTGCATTATTCTTCTTAATACAAAAATATAAAGTTCTCTTGCATATTCTCGAAAAAAGTGCCCGACCTAAGCCCTGGGCAAAATTAAAGGCCAAATTATGCCTAGTGCATGGACGTGGACGACCATTATTTGCTTGGAAGGAATTGGCCTTTTTCGTGGCCCTGGCTCGAGCATGTCCTGGGCTCCTGGCTCGATTTTATTTCCAAATTAGATGGTGTACTAGGAAAAGGAGTGATCATTGCCGCTCGAGTTCCTAGTTTCACTCTCTTTGTTCGAATTATCTATGACTCGAGTTTGAATAGCTTTTCCCCTATAAACAATGACATGCATATTTTCTCATAGATACTATTATTTTCTAAAGACCTTCTTCTTGTGAAATACCATATATACATAGATGCTCACATACACACTCCTTTTTTTATGAACACACATAAATATGACTTATTTCTACAAAAATTTTGAAGTTGTATTTAGGCCATATTTGTTTGAGATGAAGAAACCTCAAAGACAGCTAGAGGCTTTTGCTCTAAAAATGTTGACTTTCTGAAAGCTCGCTTTCTAAAAGTCGGGACTGTTTGGCAATTATAACATTTTGGATGGTGGGATAGGATGTCTATCGGGAGGGCTCCACGTGCTCCCTGCTGCCCAAGTTCGCCCTAGGCCCGTGCTCCTCTGTGGCCACCACGCCCGTGCTCCACTCCGCATGAGCTCGCCCCCAAGCATGTGCTCCCCTGCGGCCGTTGCGGCCAAACACGCTCGCGCCCGAGCTCTCCCCATGAGAACCCGAGTTCAAGAAGCTCATGTTTGTTTGGGCTTCTGTCTTTTGGAGAGGTCCGAAAGCTTCTAGGAAGCCAAACAAAAAGAGACTTGTGCCCGCGAGAGATTAGACCAACAGACCTTTTGATTGATGCAAATTACAATAGGTATGGTAAATACCAAAATCATACCCTAATAAGCAGATTACACCATGCCACAGTATGAGAGTTCCTTATAAATTGACTCCATCCGTAAGGCACAGTGGTAAAAAAAAATATTCGCAGACCCCTGGCAGTAAACCTTTCAAAAAATTAGATATTAACCCCTTGAATCAAAAAAAGTGTGACAAACTAACTGTTTAGCCTGACATTTCTTCAGCAGAGCGAAATTGTTTGTGACATGAATTGCCAAACAAATCACATGTTGGCCCACTTTACTTAAAAGTAAAAGGGTTTAAATATTGGTAAAAATAGTGGAATTAACATAAATTGGATCTATCTTTTTTTTTTCTTGAGCTATGTAGGAGAGTTGCGTGTCATCTCATTAAGATAGAAAGAAAGAACAATTGGCCCGGTAGAGACCAGCCCGATTAAATAATAAACCATGCATCCCTCCAAACACTAAGAACCAGTACAGTCGCACCACCAAACACCACATAGGATCGAGTTATCACACGATAGGTCGCGTGGACGGAGAGCGCGCAACCCGCCATGGGCGCCGTCATCTTCATCGGCTCTGGTGTCCTTCTCCTCCGGGTATGTCCTCCTCCTCCTTCCCTCGCGTCTCCGCCTCAGGCCACCCACCCCGCCCGCCTCCACCATCGCCGGCAGCCGGTGGCGCCTCGCCGCTCCGCCCACCTCCCGCCTCCACCCTCGACCCCGCCCTTTCTAATGCCACGAAGCTCCTCTCCCCCGCCTCCGACTCTGCCCAGCCGCCATCCCCCACCGCCCTGGCCGGCGGCGCCATCGCCGTCCAGCCCTCCGCCTGGTGACCGTCCCACCGTCGAGCCGGCGGCCACCCCCACACCTCCTTCTAGATCCGCCGGACCAAATCCCCCTCCCCAACCCCAAACCCTAACCCTAACTGGCCGGCCGGCCGGCCGCCCGGCGGCGCGGCAGCGCTAGTGAAAGTGCATCTATGATCCTTTTAGGTTTTGGTTGATTAATGACAACACGCTTTAGTATCTAATGTTTGCAATGAGGCTATGCACAGGTAACAGGTGAAATCAGAAAACATTTGGTGAAATATGGCACTCAAAAAGGGAAATGAAAGCATGATTGAAGCTTACATGAAGATTAATTTTTATTCTCTTGAATATTGAGTTTAGGAAAATCGTACTATCAAGAGGGATGCCGAAAAACTAGCTTGGTGGTGACAAGGTGCTCAAAATATCATCTAACTTAACCATGAGAGACACCTTGCACTTGCACTTCACTGGGAAATTATTTTAGAGTGCTTTACCTGTGAAGTTTCGGAGGTTCCGGACATTTGTTCGGAGTGTCCGGACTTTGGTGTCCGGAGGAGGTGTTCTCCAGAAAGTTCAGATACTCCGGAAAATTCTTCGGAGACTCCGGAACTTAACAGGTCCAACGGCTATTTCGGCTGAACGGGTATTTATACCCCTCCGGTCCCCTCCTTTCTGCTCTCTCTGACTCCTTTTCGAACTGAAGCTTCCAAAGGCGATTTCCATCCCCTTTTCACTCCCTCTTGCTTCCCAAGGTTGATTTGGTGAGGGATTGAGTGAGGGATTGAGTGGAGTTCAAGAGAAAGTGCTTGTGAGATGATTCCCCAACATTTGAGCACCTTGGTCGCCTTCAAGCCGGTGATTCGCATTCTTTACTCTTGGAGCTTCAAGCTCCTAGACGGCTAGGCGTCACTCAAGAGCAATCAATCCGCTGTGATTGTCTTGAGAAGTTTGTAGTACCCCTACAGCTGAGTAAGTTCTTCACTTGACCTTTGGGTTGAGTGAAGAAGAGGAAAGTGGTTTGGTGGATAAACCCGCCCTTCGTGGGCTCCTCAACGGAGACATAGGTTCCTTGTGTGGGACTGAACTCCGGGAATCAAATCCCTGTGTCATCTTGTGATTGTTTGTATTCTTGTGCTACTTGTTGCTATTGTGTTGGATTCTAGGGTTTGGTCCCGATCTATCATTTGTGAAGGTTCTGGCTGGAAGTGGCACTTGAATTGAGTTGTATACTTCCCAAGGGTGCATGGTAATTAGGCGATTTGATTTCCAGTGAGGTTTGATCTGTCATATTCATTTCGGCATTTTTCTCCGGACTCTCCGGAGAAATCTTCGGAGTATCCGGACTTGTTCGGAACCTCCGGATTTTTCTTCGGAGCCTCCGGACTTTCTGTGAACTGACAGCTGTTTGAGCGAAATTTTTCAGGTTCAACTATTCACCCCCCTCTAGTTGACATTTTAGATCCTTTCAATTGGTATCAGAGCAAGGTTCTCCATATTAGAGCTTAACCGCTCGGAGATTCAAGTTGTCAACTCCGAAAATTCCACCAACACTTCCAACAAGTGGAGAGGGTGACCCTCAAGGTAGCAAGGAGGCAGAACCCTCTACCAGGGGTACCCACTCCCAAAGACAAGCAGGTGATGATCATGAAGAATCATCCGAAGATGAGGACTCCGACGATGACGACAAGTCCTTCAAGTCCGTAAGAAATGATCATACTAACCAAGTTCATTTCGATTATTCTCGTTTGAGCAACTCTATTCCGTCTCAATCGGTGAACCTTGGTAAACCACCTCGCTTTGACGGGAACGGTTATAACCAATGGTCTCGCTTGATGGAGGCGTATTTGATAGGGGTCAATCCGGCCCTTTGGAAGATTGTGTGTGTAGGTGTCACAATGCCCAAAGGAAGAGGACCGTTGAGTCAAGATCAAGAGTTCGAAATCCAACGCAATGCACAAGCCATGACCTTACTCTTTAGTGCCTTGAACCCCGAAGAATACAACAAGGTTGAGTGTTTGCGCACCGCCAAAGATGTTTGGGACACACTTCAAGTCAACCATCAAGGGACAAGGAAAGTAAGGGAAAGTAGAATAAGAGTGTTGGAAGCCGAACTCAATCGGTTCTCTATCAAGGATGATGAAGGCCCACAAGAGATGTATGATAGGTTGAACAAGATTATCAACAAGATAAGATCTCTTGGAAGCACCAAATGGGATGATAGAGAGATTGTTGACAAGATTCTTACGGCTTACATGGCTAGAGATGTGAACCTACCCATCTTGATTAGAGAGAAGAGAGGATTCAAGAAGTTCTCTCCCGCAAATGTGATTGGGAGAATGGAAGAACATCTCATGACCGTCAAGGAAGCAAAGCTTTCTCATGAACTCTCCAAACTTCATGAGCAACTTGAGAAGGGAAGTGGGGTTGCTCTCAAGGCAAGCAACAAAGGCAAAGAAAAGGAAGTCCAAAAGACTTCAAATAATGATGATGAAGATTCGAACGACTCCGAAGAGGCAGCCTTGTTCATGAGAAGATTGAGAAAAGCCATGAAGAAAGAAGGATATGTCAAAGGGAAGTACAAGAAGAGCACAACCAAGAGAAACTCAAAGAGAGCTTGCTTTAGGTGTGGCAAAGAAGGTCATTTCATTGTTGATTGTCCACGTGAGAAGGAAGAGCACAAGGAAGACAAGGACAACAAGGAACACAAGAACAAGAGTCACTACAAGAAGAAGCACACCGGAGAAGCTCACCTTGGCATTGAGTGGGATTCTAATGAAGAGAACTCCGACTCCGATGATGAGGAAGTTGCAACCATTGCCATACAAGCATCCTCAACTTCATCAACACTATTTGGCTACATCACCGATGATGAAGATGATGCTCCACCAACTTGCCTCATGGCTAAAGGACCCAAGGTGATATCCGATTCTCCTTCTAGTGATAGTGACCATGATAGTGAAGATGATGATAGCACAATGAACTTAGATAAAAGGGCCACATCTAAAATAATAAAACTTTTGGAGGAAATAGATAACCGGGATGATGCTCTTGAGGAGCAAGAAGAATTGATTAGACTTGAGCGAGAGAAAACTGTCTCTCTTGAGGAATCTCTTGCCGAACAAAGGAAGAGTTTCAAGAGGCAAGAGGACTTGCTCAAAGTCAAAATTGATAACCTTCTTGCTCTTGAAAAGTCTTATGCTAAAGAGAAAGAAAAGGTTGATGAGTTGCGCAAGAAACTAGACTTAGTCAATGATGAATCAAATAGCCTAAAGAGTATGAATGAGAAACTTCAAGAAAACTTCTCATGTTTAAATGCCAAACACACGGCTCTTGAAGTTCAATTTAATACTCTTTGGGAAAGCACCTCGTCTAACTCTAATGATGCAACCCAACCATCTATTCCCTCCACTAGTAATGGTTGTGATAAATGCTTCAATATTGATGTTAAAGCCTATGCTACTAACCTTGCCGAGATGCATGCTATGAAGAAAGAAATTGCAAGGCTTACATCTTTTGTTCAACAAGATTATTCTTCAAAGGAGGACAACATTGGTAAGTTTGAGAACCATACCAAGGGGTTTGGTACTCAATACATGCAGAAATTTGGCTTTGTGAAAGGAAAGGGCATTGGTAAGAGTGAGCAAGGAAATGTTGAACCCATTCCTTTCATCAAGAACCAAAGCAAGTCCGGCATAAGTAAGAATGGTGGTCTATTGGATGGCATGACACATCAAAGGAAGAGACCACAAGCAAAGCCAACTAAGGTAGTGGTCACTCAACCAATTAGACCATAAGAGGTAAGAGCAGCTCCTCCAACAAAGACAAAGAAGACAGCTGCTCAAGGTTCTTATTATGCCGATTATGTATTGACTTGGGACCACAATGGTAAGGTGGTTGCCAAGTATGTTGGGTATCGCACTAGGGACACAATGATTAAAAGAAATGTGTGGGTGCCCAAAGTTCTTGTGACTAACACTCTAGGACCCAAGCAACATTGGGTACCTAAAACTAGAGATTAAATTGTTTTGTAGGCCTACTCCTCCGGCAGATCAAAATGGGTGCTTGATAGTGGGTGCACCAATCATATGACCGGAGAGAAGAAGATGTTCACTTCCTTTGAGGCAAATGATAATGCAAGTGACAATATTGTATTTGGTGATGGGAGTCAAGGGAAGGTAATGGGGTTAGGTAAAATTGCTATCTCTACCGATCATTCAATTTCAAATGTCTTTCTTGTTGAATCCTTGGATTACAATTTACTATCCGTATCTCAACTTTGTGAGATGGGTTACAATTGTTTGTTCACTAATGAGGGTGTGACCGTCTCAAGAAGAAATGACAGCTCCATTGCTTTCAAGGGTGTACTCAAAGGAAAGCTTTACCTTGTGGATTTCACTTCGGAGAAAACTCAACTTGACGCTTGCTTGATGGCAAAGTCTAGCATGGGCTGGTTATGGCATCGCCGGCTAGCTCATGTGGGAATGAGAAACTTGAACAAGCTTCTCAAAGGTGATCATATTCTTGGACTAACTAATGTGACTTTTGAGAAAAATAGACTTTACAATGCATGTCAAGCCGGGAAACAAGTTGGAAATCCACATCCGTCAACAAGCATCATGAAGACTACAAGGCCACTTGAACTACTACACATGGATCTTTTTGGACCCGTGGCCTACATAAGCATTGGCGGTAACAAATATGGTTTTGTAATTGTTGATGATTATTCTCGTTTCACTTGGGTGTTCTTTTTGCATGACAAAAGTGAGGTACAAGAAGTGTTCAAGAAATTTGCAAAGAGAGCCCAAAATGAGTTTGAGAAGACCATCAAGAGGGTGAGAAGTGACAATGGAACCGAGTTCAAGAACTCCAACATTGAAGTCTACCTTGATGGGGAAGGCATTGGTCATGAGTTCTCGGTCCCATACACACCTCAACAAAATGGAATTGTTGAAAGGAAGAATCGTACACTCATTGAGATGGCAAGGACAATGCTAGATGAGTACAAGGTTTCGGACCAATTTTGGACCGAAGCTATTAACACCGCTTGTCATGCCATCAACCGACTCTACCTCCACAAGATTCTTCAAAAGACCTCATATGAACTTCTCACCGGTAACAAGCCAAATGTGTCTTACTTTAAGGTTTTTGGATGCAAATGCTTTATTCTTGATAAGAAACCTAGAAGTTCTAAGTTTGCTCCTAAATCAAATGAAGGTTTTCTTCTTGGTTATGCCTCAAACTCTCATGCCTATCGTGTTTTCAACAAAGCCACCGGCTATGTTGAAATTGCGAGTGACGTGAAGTTTGATGAGACTAATGGCTCTCAAGTAGAGCAAGTTGATCCACATGTTTTAGGCCAAGAGGAACCATCTCATAGGGCAATTCAGAGGATGGCAATTGGTGAGATCAGACCTCAGGAGAACGAAGATGAAGAAGAACAAGTGGCAGGGACAAATGAACCTGCTGCAGGCAGAAATGCTGACATCTCCGGAGACTCCGGACAAATCTTCGGAGGCTCCGCAGGTTCCGGAGACTCCGGACAATTTTCCGGAACCTCCGGAAATTCTGAAGGAAATGCTCCTGACCTGATTCAAGACTCTGAAGCTGAAGTGGAAGAAAATGAAGATGGAGATATTCAGCACCACACTCAAGTCCCACATCCAAGAGTGCATCAAAGTGTTCAACGGGACCATCCCGTTGACAATATACTTGGGAGTATTCAAAGAGGGGTAACTACTCGATCTAGATTGGCAAATTTTTGTGAACATTACTCGTTTGTTTCTTCTTTGGAACCCCTAAAGGTAGAAGAAGCCTTGGATGATCCGGATTAGGTGGTGGCCATGCAAGAGGAGTTGAACAACTTCACTAGGAATGAAGTCTGGTCCTTAGTGGAAAGACCAAAACATAATGTCATTGGCACCAAATGGGTCTTCCGCAACAAACAAGATGAACATGGTGTGGTAACAAGGAACAAAGCTCGATTGGTGGCTCAAGGCTTCACACAAATAGAAGGTTTGGACTTTGGTGAGACTTATGCTCCTGTAGCTAGGCTTGAGTCAATTCGTATATTACTTGCCTATGCTACTCACCATGACTTCAAGCTATATCAAATGGACGTGAAGAGTGCGTTTCTAAATGGACCAATCTCCGAATTGGTATATGTTGAGCAACCACCCGGCTTTGAAGACCTAAAGTTTCCTAACCATGTCTTCAAGCTCCATAAGGCGCTCTATGGGCTCAAGCAAGCCCCTAGAGCATGGTATGAATGCCTTAAGGATTTTCTCATTAAGAAGAACTTTGAAATAGGCAAAGCTGACCCTACTTTATTTACTCGCAAAGTTGATAAAGATATATTTGTATGCCAAATATATGTCGATGACATTATATTTGGTTCTACTAACAAAGCTTGGTGCGAGGAATTTAGTAGGATAATGACAAAGAGGTTTGAGATGTCCATGATGGGTGAGTTGAAGTTCTTCCTTGGATTTCAAATCAAGCAACTCAAAGATGGCACCTTCATAAGTCAAACCAAGTACACCAAAGGTATGCTCAAGAAGTTTGACATGGAGAATGCCAAGCCCATCAAGACTCCAATGCCAACTAATGGACATCTTGACCTCAACGAAGAAGGTAAGGCCGTGGACCAAAAGGTATATCGCTCCATGATTGGATCTCTTCTTTACCTTTGTGCATCTAGGCCCGATATCATGCTTAGTGTGTGCATGTGTGCTAGATTTCAAGCCAATCCTAAGGAATGCCATCTTGTGGCTGTTAAGAGAATCTTGAGATATTTGGTATACACTCCTAACCTTGGCTTGTGGTATCCCAAAGGCTCCACTTTCAGTTTGCTTGGCTATTCGGATTCCGATTATGCTGGTTGCAAAGTGGATCGAAAGAGTACAACGGGAACGTGTCAATTTCTTGGCTGGTCCCTAGTATCTTGGAGTTCTAAGAAACAAAATTCCGTTGCCCTATCCACCGCCGAGGCTGAATACGTCGTGGCGGGAGCGTGTTGTGCTCAACTTTTATGGATGAGGCAAACCTTGAGTGACTTTGGTTGTGAGTTTAGTAAGATTCCGCTCTTGTGTGACAATGAGAGTGCAATCAAGCTAGCTAACAACCCGGTGCAACACTCCCGAACAAAGCACATAGATATAAGACATCATTTCTTACGGGATCATGAGATTAGAGGAGATATTGCCTTACAACAT
This sequence comes from Alloteropsis semialata, assembly GCA_004135705.1. NCBI lineage: Eukaryota > Viridiplantae > Streptophyta > Magnoliopsida > Poales > Poaceae > Alloteropsis > Alloteropsis semialata. Next base: position 89,881,246 of record CM014278.1, on the reverse strand, counting down.
GTAAGCACCGAGAGGCAACTTGCCGACATCTTCACTAAGCCTCTTGATGAGCAAAGGTTTTGTGCATTGAGAAGTGAGCTAAATATCTTGGATTCTCGTAACTTGGCTTGAAACCTTGGACACAAAATTGAAAGTGCATTAGATAGGTTTTCAAAAGTCAATCCTGTTTTTAGAATTGTGTGGTTAGGTTTTGCAAAATTTGGTTCTTCACTCAACTATTCACTTGGATTTATTGTTCTCATTGCTTGTTTGCTGGCTAAATCCAAGTGAATAGGTTTCTCAGGCCCTTAGGACTATATAACAAGTATTTCCTCTCAAACTTCTGTCCAAATCTATCTATATGGATGCAAAGACTCAGGGGGAGCGGACTCTTCGGAAATTTCTTCGGAACCTCCGGAGGTTTCGGACTCTCCGGAACTTTTTCCGGAGACTCCGGAACGGGCGGGGTATTTACCCTGGGAGCGCCGGTCAACCGTCCAGTTTTTCCCCATTCGTGTTTTTACCGCAGCCGCCGCTCCTGCTCTCGCCCTCTCCTCCCAAATCGGCGATTTTCGATTCCAACCAAGGGAAAGACAAGAAAAGTGTTGGATCCTCCACTCCTTGGTGTGGAAACTCCGAAGGTTCTTTGGATTCAAGTTTGAAATCGTTCTTCATCCTTCTCCAAGGTACTTTCTCAAGTTTTTGCCCGATCTACTAATGTAGCCCATGGTTTCGGATTTCCTTTGAGGAATGGACTCTCTAGGACCCCTGCTTTGTTCCCTAATGATCTTGTTGAAATTCCATGGCTCAATCTTCGGATCCCCAAATTTTAGGGTTTGTACTGTAGAGGTCCGGACTCTCCGGATTTTTCTCCGGAGGCTCCGAAACTCTCAGTCCAAATCCCTTGATTCACTGTCAACATCTTTCACAATCTTTTGCTTATCCATATGGGATTATCTCCGTGATCAGGCTATGGGGAGGAAGAGACTGACCCTGGGTCCGGATGCCAATCGCCGTATCAAAACAAGACATGATCCAAGTCGCCAGGGAGAGATTGAGGAAGAAGAACAGGAGGTGATTCCTCCACCTCGTCCTCGAAGGACTCGTGCTGCTGCTGCTGCTGCTGAAGCAGGGGGCTCGTCCAGCGCGCCCCAATATGCCCCACATCCAGCCGCTCCACCGTTGATGGCACCTTCTGTTATGCGTTCAAGGGCTGCTCCAACTCCTCCACCACCTAAGAATTTCAGAAGAGGGGGAGGTGCCAATCAGGTCTGTCCTAACACTCCTGTGCACATCAATGTTGAGTTTGGACCTGATCAAGAAAAGGCAGAATACTTTCCTAGAATGCGTAGTCCCCAACCTAAGCCTGGCTTTGCTATCTCTATGCCAAGGGACTACAAAGGTCAGAAACTTGTAGTGCAACAAGAAAGGAAGAAAAATCCCTATGAATTTCAGCAGCTTGAGAGCATGGACTATAGGTTTTGGAATGAGTTTCATAGAGATTTCTATATGACTGTGATTAGAAGGAAGCACAAGGCACTAATTAATGCTATGCAATGGGTAGATTGGCAGTACTATGAGTCAACCAATGATCCACACTTCGCTCAAGTTGTGGCCAAGTGCACAGAATTTGGGCTATATGAGCTAATGGGGTTCAAATACAATTGGAATGAGGAAATCATTGCTCAATTTCATGCTAGTTACTATAATGAGCCTGAAGACAACTCTATTCATTGGACTACAGAGGGCATTCACTATTCCATTGACTATGTGAACTTCTCTAGGCTTTTGGGACTTGGGTCAAAGGATAACATGAGGCCTTGCATTCATGAGGAGAAGAAGCTCAAGCCCATTGATGTGCCCTACATGTTCTACAATCCAATCTTGGCTCATGAGGGAAAAAGCAACAATCTCTTGCCATACTTTCATCATCTCAACAATATGTTCAGGGTGACGATTGATCCTAAGAGTGGTGACTCCACAGGGCTGCATGCCAATGCTCCAAATTTGCTTCATCACATGGGTGAGCTCGATGTTCCCTTTTGCATATTTGATTACATGTGGAATGAGTTGAAGAGGGCTACATATGATGCTAGAATTGGATTTTCATATGCTGCCTATGTCATGTATATAATTGAGAAGGTCACCAAGATCACCTTTCCTAAGGATGTGATGCATGAGCCTTTACACCTAAGGCCTAGGCAAGGTGATGCCCCCCACCCACCCGTGGTGGTCCTTCTCCTATGCCTGTGCCATCCCGTGATTCATATGTTGCACCATCAGCTGCCCCTACTCCTGCAAGTGCTGCTCCTAGCTCATCTAGGACAAAGAAAGGTTCTATGGTAAAGAAAGTTCTCAAGTCCATCTTTTGTTTGTGCAAGCAAATTGCCAAGGATACAAATGAGAACCGTAAGGACATCATTGAGATCAAAGGCCACTTGGGACTGCCTATAGATCCTTATCATGAGATGCCTGAGATTGTTGATCCTTTTGAGGAATGGGATGCTGAGGACAATGCTCCTGGAGCGACTGCTGCACCAACCACTCCTCCTTTCACCTCGGGCCCCGCCTATACAGATCAGTTCTTCACTGCTCCTTCCTTTGCTGATCCTTATTCTGCTGGTCCAAGCACCTCCGCTGGCCCTTCCAAGATTGTTGATTATGATGCTGAAACTTTAGAGGAGGAGCCCCCAAACTACCATGAGCATGATGATGATGAGGAGGACGAGGACACGAGCGAGGAAGAGCCTGAAGATGATGATGAGTAGCTGCTGCTGCTGCCTGCCATTTCATTCCTTTTTGGTGCTTGATGCCAAAGGGGGAGTGAAATATCTATCTATTTATGTAATGGACAAGTTGTGTAATACCTTAAGTACTTGTGTGTGTAGTACTTGGGGCCTGAACTCTTGCTTGAATGCTTTGTGGTGAACTTGAACTGCTACTGCTTTCTTAGAATTAATCCTGTGATAATTTGTGGAAAAATTGTGAATGCTTGATGTGCTGTTTGATGCCTGGCAGCAGATTCTTCGGAGAATCCGGAGATTTCTTCGGAGTATCCGGACTTGTTCGGACACTCCGGATTTTTCTCCGGACACTCTGGATTTTCTGGCTGTTGTCTCATTTCTGCTTTAGAATGTTGTGCATAACTGTCATATGCATTGATCTAATATATCTGGTATATATTCTTGAGTATTTGTTGATATTGAAGTATTATGAATGAACTCTCACTCGTGTTATGTGCATGTTGACATTGTTATGGTCAAACTCTTGAATTCAAATCAATGCACATATTAAGGGGGAGTTCATTTATTGAAATTCATTTATGCTTAATGATTGTCTTGTAAAGGGTGTTGTCATCAATCACCAAAAAGGGGGAGATTGAAAGTGCATCTATGATCCTTTTAAGTTTTGGTTGATTAATGACAACACGCTTTAGTATCTAATATTTGCAATGAGGCTATACACAGGTAACAGGTGAAATCAATAGAAAACATTTGGTGAAATATGGCACTCAAAAAGGGAAATGAAAGCATGATTGAAGCTTACACGAAGATTAATTTTTATTCTCTTGAATATTGAGTTTAGGAAAACCGTACTATCAAGAGGGATACCGAAAAACTAGCTTGGTAGTGACAAGGTGCTCAAAATATCATCTAACTTAACCATGAGAGACACCTTGCACTTGCACTTCACTGGGAAATTATTTTAGAGTGCTTTACCTGTGAAGTTTCGGAGGTTCCGGACATTTGTTCGGAGTGTCCGGACTTTGGTGTCTGGAGGAGGTGTTCTCCAGAAAGTTCGGATACTCCGGAAAATTCTTCGGAGACTCCGGAACTTAACAGGTCCAATGGCTATTTCGGCTGAACGGGTATTTATACCCCTCCGGTCCCCTCTTTTCTGCTCTCTCTGACTCCTTTTCGAACTGAAGCTTCCAAAGGCGATTTCCATCCCCCTTTTCACTCCCTCTTGCTTCCCAAGGTTGATTTGGTGAGGGATTGAGTGAGGGATTGAGTGGAGTTCAAGAGAAAGTGCTTGTGAGCTGATTCCCCAATATTTGAGCACCTTGGTCGCCTTCAAGCCGGTGATTCGCATTCTTTACTCTTGGAGCTTCAAGCTCCTAGACGGCTAGGCGTCACTCAAGAGCAATCAATCCGCTGTGATTGTCTTGAGAAGTTTGTATTACCCCTACAGCTGAGTAAGTTCTTCATTTGACCTTTGGGTTGAGTGAAGAAGAGGAAAGTGGTTTGGTGGATAAACCCGCCCTTCGTGGGCTCCTCAACGGAGACGTAGGTTCCTCGTGTGGGACTGAACTCCGGGAATCAAATCCCTGTGTCATCTTGTGATTGTTTGTATTCTTGTGCTACTTGTTGCTATTGTGTTGGATTCTAGGGTTTGGTCCCGATCTATCATTTGTGAAGGTTCTGGCTGGAAGTGGCACTTGAATTGAGTTGTATACTTCCCAAGGGTGCATGGTAATTAGGCGATTTGATTTTCAGTGAGGTTTGATCTGTCATATTCATTTCGGCATTTTTCTCCGGACTCTCCGGAGAAATCTTCGGAGTATCCGGACTTGTTCGGAACCTCCGGATTTTTCTTCGGAGCCTCCGGACTTTCTGTGAACTGACAGCTGTTTGAGCGAAAATTTTTCAGGTTCAACTATTCGCCCCCCTCTAGTTGACATTTTAGATCCTTTCAGCTAGCGGGTCACACGCTCGCGCTTCCTCGCGACCCGTCTGTTAATAAACTTAATGCACCACATAAGACCACAACCAAAACACACAGCCTAAGTTGTTGTGGCCAACGGCCTACTGGAGTTTAAAAGCCCTCGCCATGCCCCACAGAGAGCATCGTCAGTCACATATCAAAGTAAATCTGAACTGGATGGCCTTATGTTCTCAAAGATGCAAAGGTTCCTATGCTTCCATACTTCCCACGCTACCAATATGATTAATCCAGTCCTTTTCTCAAATCCTTGGGTACTGCTGAATAGCCTTCCTCCACCACTATCGAACTATACCAAGAGAATAGGCATACACTTAGCAAAACCTTTTTTTCTTTCTTGTCGGCATGTTCTAACAAATGTGCATAATTAATTTTAAGTGCGGTGTTCGTCCTTTAGATCATGACTATATGATCTATTTTAAAATATGTTGTCAAAGGGGCACTCTCCTTTTCCAACTTTATTTTAAACCAATTTATTAATTTTAAAATTTCCACCTACTTGAAATCTAGAGCGGCTTTGTTCGATGAGCCGCGTTGGACGGAATGATGAGCCATCCACAACGATCTAGATTTCTCACTATCATATTGATCATGCCCCATCAAAAGTGTGAAGCGGTGTCCCTCTCCCTCTTTCCCACCTCCGCAATGCTATGGTCAAAGATCCGATGAACTGAACAAACACATAACGATTGCCTAATAAAAGCTATACCAGATGTTGTCATCACAAAGCATAAATATCATATATACATGTATACGTACATTATATATCAAAACATTGTTCTCTGCTCTAATCATAATACAATTCTCTTTTAGAAAAATTCGGGACACCTTTAGCGTAATACAACTGTCTCTGTACTGTAACTAAACAAGACCCTCTAAAATTCCTTTTAAGAGAAGTATAGTAAAGGGTTGTAAGTGGACTGAATGCTGAGGTGGAGGAGAGAGGAGATGAGAGAGAAGAGAAGCAGGTTGTAAGTTTATAGCCCGCTCAGACATAAAAACCAATAAATTCTGTGAAAGTAACAAGTGGACCATAATAGTGAAGGCTTAACCATAGATAGGCTAAAAGATGGAATGTAAACATTCATACAGCCAGCAACAGAATATATTATTAACCTTGCTATAATGAAGCGGCCATCAGCAGAATATATTATTAGCCTTGCTATAACTAGTGGAGTGGCACGTGCCACAGGCACGTTTGCAAAAAAAAACCTTGGCCATGTATATCCCACTCCTCTCTCCATCAATACATCATTTCTCTAAATCTTTTCAATCAGGCCAAGCGACAAATATTGATACACCATAAATAACCTTGCATAAGAAAACCTCTTTTTTTCAACAACCATAGTCAACCTCCATGGAAAACACATGGCAACATTACCCATCTCTCTTTCACAAGATACTTATTATATTCATCACAATATGTGCTCAGCTTTTCCATCCATAGTTTAGCACACATATGAACGATGGATGCACATTTTTCATTTTCTATTCAAAAGTGGAGTTGCAAAAACACACAATAAGTGTCCCCCTCCCCCCCCACAACATACACACACAAAAACACACACATAAAAACACAATGTTGCATTTAAAAAAATCAAATGTAGTGCTCAGTCCAATTTGCAAAAGAATAGTAACCCCATGCCATTTTCAGGCATCATTTTGCAATCATCAGGACATATTTGCACACATATATTGCATCAAATATTTGTTGTTTCTACAGCCTTAAATAACTAATGTAAATGACCAAAGCAAGAAATCTACTTAAGAGATGGATCAAGTGTCCAGATTAATAGATTCAGAGATCGAAAGGAAAAATAATATCCACTCAGATCGATAACTATCAAGGATTTGAGTTCTGACAGAACATTCTTAGCTCACAAGGATTTCTCTTTACACCATCAAAGCATCATGAATATCTATGACTCGATTTTTTTTACTTACATAATAGTTCTACAGGCTTTATTCTTTGACTTGTGTCAACACTTAGTGCTAACAGATAGAAAGCATACATATTGAGGAAAAAAACAAGTTTTGACATCTTCCAATTTGTAAGGAATTAAGTTGAATTATTGAGAAAAAAGTATAATGAATCCCATCTAAAAAACATGACTTTTAAAGGGTACAGAGAGGCTCTTTTTTTTAAACCTATACAGGGGGGGGGGTACGTAGAGGCTACTCAAGTGGATCTCACACAATAAAAATACCAACAAGGCTTTCAAAAATACCAACATGTCTTTGAAGTGGATTTCAGTGTATATATAATCTTATCAATACATCCAATCCCCTTCAGTTCAAAAAATCACTGATTACACACGGGTTGAGATCAGTATTCCAATATATCTCAATGTAGTGCGCCACACACCCTTTTTGTCCCATCATTCAACAATTGAAGAAATGGCTTCAATGCATAGAAACATTTTCAAAAAAAAGCATAACGCGGGCAGAATGCCACCCCTCTACACTTCCAATATGTCTTTGTGCTGCATTTGAATGCCGATAAGGGGACAAACAAAGGCACTGTGTACAAATCATGTTCAGAGACAACATATAGTGAGAAAATTCACATCATAGAAAAGCAAAATGCTCCTCTTCCATAAAAAAATGTACAACATGTGAAATAATAAATAGTATTCATGAGACATGTTGGTTCGGTAATCATGAAGGCCACATTAAACATATCCAATCTACTGTTACAGCAGTTAACCTCTTATATGTGCAAATATAAGTGGCTAAGCATACAAATTTTTAGAAATAAAAAGCACTACTGATTCAACAAGCATCAAGATGACTAAAATCCTTAGGCAAGCTCAACTGTATTACTCAGTTTCTGCTAAATGTGGCAATAAGGTGAAACTGTGTAAGAGAATATGCAAAACAGATGGCATTGCAGCGGTTTCAAGATCATCAACAAATCAGACAAGATTTTCACTTGTTTGCTATCATGGCATAAGGTTTTAGGCGCTATTAACATGTCTAAAACTTATTTTGCATTTGTTCCTAATAAAAACAACAACTTTAATATAACTTGGCAACCTTGTGATTGCCATATATGGGAACATTATTAACTACTGAATTCAATAGCCCTTCTAAGATGACATGAGATGCATATAATGGTCAATATATACCTGCAATCAGTACTTCCTCTCCTCTCAGCTCAATATAGGACAGGATACACCTTCGCCTCTTATTCAAGAACCCATGTGTTCAGATGGTAATAAAATTACTAAAATCAACAACATATGTAAGATGACCATTGTGCCATGGTAAATTGAATAAAATATCATTTTAATAATTGAAAGGTATCCGCGGACATTTCAACAAACATGCGATGGAAAAATGATAAATGGTTCCATGAAAGATAATGACAGTTGGTTCCTGTCATGTGTATTGACATTCTCAGCCTTACCATGATGAAATCGGCCACCAAGTGCCATCTGGCTCCTGCCATCACTGGTAATCACCGCGATACGGCACAACACGAAGCCATGAGACGGTTCCTTCGAAACCTTCCCTCATCCATCTACCAGGTGCCTAGCTTTGTTATGATCCAGACACCTCCATTCCAGATGTGGCCCTGGTAGTAGATGGCTTTGATTCCATTCCACATTTGTAGCCATGGTTTAGGGCTGATGAATGACCCCTTATATAGATGTGCTTAAACAAATCTCTAAACAAAGCATAAACAACCAACTACTTGGGTAACAATATTCCAGAGGCGTATGAGGATTTGGGTTGGAAGGAGCAGCCTTATAGCCTTAAACAAAGTTCTGCTTCTACACTATTAGAATGCTTTTCAGATCAATTATTTCTATGAATTTTAAGCATGAGGTGCCCACTTAATTTAGCCTCCCAGCCAGACTTAAACCTTTGCTGATCAACACTATCGATTTTAAAACTCTAAATTGTAGACCACTATCAATTTATTCAATGAACCCTGCAGAAAGTACAATGCCCTTGAAGTACATGTGAATGGAAATTGCAGATGTTGTACTCAATAGTGCATAAAATGTATTATATGCGCAAACCAAATACTGGAATATTTACCTCTTGCCTCACATACCATGGATTGCAGATGTTGGCAACTCAAAGAATTAAAGCCCATAGCTTCACAAAAGCTGCCTAAAGTTTTCACTTAATAAAGGAAAAAGTACCCCTGTCACCATTGTATTCATAACCTATACATTTTGTAGTGTTCTTTAAAGCTGCATCACAGTCACATCAAAATTTTTCATTCATATAGTTTCCTGATGACACTGTTCTTACATCCTTATGAAGCTGTGATCCTAAAATTTAAATAGCTTCAAATGCCAAGGTTTTATTTATATAAGATGATCTAATACCATTGCTACAAAAGAAAATAGACAAAAAGACTAAAATGAATTATTAGTACAAACCTCTCAGGTTTTATAACAACTAAACCTATTAGCCACTTGATTTACAGAAGCAACTACCACCAAACTATCAATTGTATCTCCTAAATGTGTATCAGCTAAGCATTTCAATAAAAATATGATGGTGATGCTAGTGCTTTAGTGGATAAAACAAACCTCATGGCAGCCATGGTTCTAGTCCCCATCTAGTGTCTCATGTAGAAGAAGCATGTCAGCCCAGCTGTTCTTAATCTAGAACTGATCGTCCCTGAAGAATTTATTACAACCTCTGGCGACCCAACCTCAAAGTTAGTGTTACTGTAGTACTGCAGTGATCATTCTGGAATGAAGCAAACCACACAAACACAGTAAATTCTCAGTTCTATCATCTCCTGTACAACTAAATTCTATAGCCACAGAAAAGAAAGAAATCTGAATATTATAGCAATACTCCTGTTAATTTCAAAAAATAGAAGGAAAAGGAGCACAGCGCTCAAAAGGCAGAAGTGATATACATAAAAAAAATATAATAATAGAGTAAATATGAAATTAAGAATAAGAAAAGGCAAAGACAAGATTTGGTACCTAAGTTGCTTTGTCAACAACTTGTTTTTTATATCTCTCTTTAACTGTTACATTGGTACTTCTTAAAATCATCACCTTTCTTGGAAACAAAAACATAAAGCTATTATATATTCATTGGAATGAAAAACTCTGTTAAGTGGAATAATTAGTTTACTAAAAATACCAGAGGCAGTTGGCAGATTTAACATGAGAGCATGGTACTTTGAGTTTATTTGACCCTCTGATCCCTACCAAATAGTAAGCAATTGTGAGATTCGAGAAAACAATAGTTTCAAATGTGAATATCATGATAGGAGAATCCACCTCCTCGTAACAATGTCCAAGAAAATCATTTTACATGTATGCCATTTCATCAGTAATAGTTTTCCCAACACAAATAGCACCACCATCAACAATAGATGAAACCACTGGAGATATTTGCATCTATGCATCGTGTGTTTTTGCCATTCAGGAGTGATGCCTAATTAAAATTCAGAAGGCAAGTTGGATAGCTGACCTGCAATTACGAATCATTTCCCCTCCTTGATTTTTGGGAAGGCTTAAGATATCGTTGGAACAAGTCTGCCATAGCTTCGTGAGAGCAACAGCTACAGAGGCATTTTCACGGACACCTGGTAACAGATCATTCAAAATCGTATGAGGCCTATAAAGACATAGAAAAAGCTGAACCCTACTACCACACAGAATAGTTATGCCTATCATTTGAATGGCAAATAATGTGTAGCTATGCATCCAATTAACTTGATTGTCTCAATGTCCTCACTAAAATGCAAACTCTCTAGACACGTAGCTGAATGTGCTTTGTGTAGGATTATAGCTTACCTGTGCCTCCTCACATCTAGAAAAACCATCTGTTTATAGCTTACACATGTAGCTGCTTATAGTGTTTTTGTGACTGAAAAAAACTATGATTCCCAAAGCAGCAATAGGCTTTTTTCTGACTGGAAAAACCTATGATTCCCAAAGCAGCAATAGGATTACCTTAAACACATACAAGATCCAGCGTTCAGAACATACGAAATCACGAGTTATAGCCGATGACAATTAGCCTTTGATCTGCAAGCACAGATCTAGTTGAAATCAACTAAATCATTTACAAGGTCAAAGAAAAGAATTGGGTATGAAAAAACAGAATAGGAAGTATATTAATCACCATGAAAAAAGTTGCTCATCAACATGTTCTAAAAAATTGTTAATCTCTCACCCAACATATTTTAGAGAATATACAACATAGATCCAAGTCTAACCAACTTTTTCAAAAGATGGAATAATCAATCCCTTGCTAGTATCCAAAAAAAAAATCTAGTTTGAATTTCGATCAGTGAGGAGTCAAGAGAGAACAACAGTGAATGAAATTTTGGCAACCAAGCTCAGATCAACATAAAAAAATATTTAGTTATCTAGTATACGTCCTCCAGGACTACCTTGCAGGTCTCCAAAAATAATTCCACATGCCCACCAGCCATACATATCAAATTCTTTCACTGATGGAGGTTGGAGTTCACACGCCCAGGCCTGAATGGATCCATGGAGCTCAGCTTCTTGAACTGGGAGTACGCGGTGAGGAGTAGGCTGCCGCCCTTGAGTCTGCTGCACGGTCCACCAGCCCCGGCCATGCCACTGCTTGCCATGCTCAAAGGAGCTGCTTGCGGTGCACCTTCCATTGGCATCATCTCGATGCATTGCTATCTTTCTCCCCAAACAAAAACAGCTGCATCAAACCTTGAATCAGATTTTGCATAGAAAAAACAAACAAATTATCTATGCACATCAGATTTTGCTAGAGGGAGCTTGTAAACCAAGCCAGCAAATTTCTTCAATCAAATGGCATGTAGTGGACGGCATCACCTGCATATGTGGCCGCCGCAAAACGCACACAAGAAATTTATTATTTTTGGAAAAAAAATCTGCACAGCAAAACTCGAGCAGTGATGGAGATTGCACATACATACGAGAGTTGAGGAGCTTCGGCGTGTAGCGTGGGGGGTTTTTTGTGGCTTCGGCGCCGAGCAGTACGCCTCCACCATGCCGCCACCAGGCTGTACCACGCCGCTTCCGCCGCCCTAGCACCGGATCGTGACCTCCTCGACGTTGGTTACACGCAACGATGAAACGGCCTGCGATCACTGGGGCAACAAAATTGGCAGCCAACTGCCGGCGATGTGCGTAAGCTGCTCTTCCACGTTCAGGTGCAGCTGCAGGAGGTGGTGGTAGTCCTTCCATGGCCCCAGTGCTCGTGGTGCTGAGGCAGTGCGACTATCACACGATCATGCCGGTCTGCAGCACATCTCGTCATCTCGATGGCCTTCTTCTGGATCGACGGTCGACGCCGAGGAAAGCGTGACGCCGCCCTCCGCCAGCGCTAGCGCAATCGCTCCTTAGCCCAGCGACGTTGGCCGCCGCCGCCATTGCATCTGCCTGATACATGTGGCCGCCTTCGCCGCCGTGTACGAGGCCGAGAAATTACCTGGATCGGAACGGGTAGACCGTCACCGTCGCTGGGACACGATGGATGGATGAATAACCCGCACGCCGCATTGGCCGAAGCCGTCATGAAGAAAGCACTCGATTGATTCAGCGCAGGCGCATTGGTGGACGCAAACTGAGGATTGACGATTGAGAAAAGAAACCGAGGCGCCCGATTAAAAAAGGAAACCGAGGATCAAAAAAGAAACTGACACGATTGTCGATTGATGATTGACAGAAGGAAACCGACTGAAAAAAGGAAACCCATGGTGAGTAAATGGCGCGGTGATTCAATTTCGCAGAGTGGGTACACGGGTGGGTAACTCCACGGCGCGGTGACAAAAAAGTTTCAATTCGGGCGGAAGTATTTTCCTTCATTGAGTTTTTCGATCTCCCCCCTCTCCCTGTCAAACTTTTGGTTTGCCAGGTGGGACCTCTTGTGAGGGGTAAGGATGTTTAATCTTGGGTGAGAATTGTTTTCAAATGTTATTCTCTTTACAGTATAGATGAAGCGGAAGCTCCAATTTCGAAACCAACAAAGTCAAACCTAGCTAATACTTTGCCCTTGATCCTTTTGTTTAGCTGGTTGCCGCGTAGCCCTAGACCCTGATTCAATGAACCTGGACACAATTTGACTCTCTCTCACCTCCGCCATCGCACTAGTCTTCATTCCCCTTCTTCTTTTTTTAAAAAAAACAGCGGAACTTTCGCCTCCTGACCCACAATTGCGTCTACATTCTAAACAACCCTCCGCCATCCAATGTGCAAATTAATAGTAGTGCTCCATTCGTGGGGCCCGCGAACTCAAGAGGAAAAGCTAGGGGGAAAAGGTCCCGAGATCGACCAAAGTGCTGGAGAGGATTAGAGGAACATCACTAGTAAGCAAAAGAAAATCTCTGTTCTTTTACACTTGCTCGCTTTCTGTTTGTTTCCAACTACGTAAATCTTTTTATTGGGAGGAGAAGTATTTTCGAAACCGCAGTCATGAAACGTTTAGTTCCTGCCTGGTTTTGTTTCCTTTCGCTGTTCTTCGGGTTCAATGGCTGCTTTGTGATTGCTAATCAGAACTAACTTTGGGCTCATTCGGTAGGATTACTGTTATGAATTTCGTAGTCATTTGAGCCAGTCGTTTGTCTTGATCAAATCGATTGGACTACCAAATAGCGAAATCTCTCCATGCAAAAAGATGAGTTGATGGCTTTTTTTTAGAGAAACTGACAATAAGGAGAGCAGTTGCGGCAGACTGAATATTCCAGAGGCTCACTCCCTGCAGCAATTTTTAGTTGCATCTATCCTTGAACTTTTAGCTAGAGACCCATGGTTGTAACCTAAAATTTTTGTCTCATTGGCGTGTTTCCAGGAAAGAATTGGTGAGTGAAATCTGATCCTTACCCTAGTAGTTGACTGAACATTCGAGGTTCGCTTGATGCCCTGATCTGTACTGAATAGTACAGTACAATGCAAGGCACTGCCTCACTGCCATGGAAAGACGATAGAGATAGATAGGCCAGCACGAATGAGCTAGGATGCTTTCCTAAGCAAGTGATGGGAGCCATCAAGAGTGCCAGGAATCTGTTAGGCAGAGAATGAGGTGGTGGCTGCTGTGCTTTAGAACCTTCCACCTCGTCGCCTCATCACATTTCCATGTGTGGATCTGACTGAAGAACTAGTGATGAATTCAGCGTACATTTTTGTGGCGCGTGACTTAAATTCTTGGACCAAGTTGATGCGATTGACAGGCCACGACTCATGGCCAGGAATTGCAAAACCAATAATTTACAAAATATATTGGTGTTTGCAGTGATTCTGTCAAGCTTGGATTGGTATGTAGTATTGACTTTTTAAAAAGAGAAGTCGGCATTAATATTAGTAAGGCATAGGTGGACTGGTATTTATTATACATGGACAGAATGATTTAGATTAGAATTAACAACTGCATCATTGAGGCTTGTTCTGAATTCTGATGTGTGATGTACTATGGTGACTTTTGATAGTTGATAGGAGTTCAGCTTTGTGAAATCTGTGGATTCATCAGCTTGTTAAACTTCCTTTATAAAAAGATTGAAGTTGAAAATATGACTACCCTTCATTTCTTGATTACTTTGATGCATGCATGTGTACCTGCCCTTTCTTTTTTATTGTCGATGCTGAAAGTGTTACAAATATGCCATAATCAGTGAAGCTTGGTTGGATATACATGTGTTTTTGGGCTAAGAAGGTCTTCTTTAGTTTTTCTGCTTGATGAACTATGACTGGTGGTGCAAGTGCAACAATGAACAATTGAACATCCCAGTGCAAGGTAAACACATGGCAACTAGGTGTCTAGGTCCTGTTTTACAGGTAAATTAGAGCCACCAAGAGTGCCTAGAATCTTAGATTGTCTTTCCATGCTAGTGAACTCAGAATCCTCCATACTTAATTGACTAAGTCATTAACACAATGCAATTTCCAATGGCAAGAATTCCAGGGCCCCTATGTACTGTGATAGCCAGGCCAGAAACTGTCATGTTTTGGCTTCAATAACTGCCAAAGCCATGACCGCCTCGGCTTCAGAAGATGTTTATTATTATAATCCCAAGTTGCCATGTCAACTATGTATTCTTCTTACACCAAACACAAACTTGACAAGTGAGATTTTATTTCTTGTCCCTTAGTTTCAGCACATTCTATTCCAACTGTCGCCGTGTTTGCGAAATGATGTAAACCTTGGCCATGGCATTCAGCAAGCGATGAGCTGTGCAATAACATATTCATTACGGAGTCGTTGTTTCCCACCGCTATGCTGAACATGGTGCATTTTTCCACGCAGATTCATAGCTTGCTTCTCATCTTGGCATCTATTAAAATAGAAGTTTGACCTTGAGCTGTAGCTGGAGCGCCTCTGCATCTGCATATAAAGGACAGACAGCCCCTGGCTTCTTCACAATGCAACAAAGCAGGCCTTCAACTTGGGCTAAGTGCTTCTTCTACTTGGCATCGCTGTGTAGGTTCTATTTCTTGTTATAGCTCATTCTTAATGCTTGTACAAGATGATCTGCTCAGAAGTTTGGCTTAGTTACAAACAACTCAATCAGTTGTGTTGACCATTGAGTCTGTTTGTTCAACTCCTTTGGTTCTTCATATAGACAAAGCTTCTGACCTTACTTCATTTTGATCTTGTTGGTAATCGCTCAGTATCACTACCTTAGGTGCACTACGCAATCATGTATGCAGCTGGTTGTGTGTTGTGTGGGCTCTTCTTTCACAAAAGTATTAGAATTTTTTTCCCATCTGAAACTGGCAGAACTGATGGATATAACATCTGTGGTTCTTGTTCTACCAAGTTGATCGAAGCTGTTTTCTTGCATGTCTCCTTCATGCTTCCCTACTTTGCGCCACAGGTAGGCGTATACTCCTGAAACACCAGTGATGGCACGAGTCGTGTCTGATGGAGGAGAAGGCATAGACACAGACGTAGCCAGCCGGACCTCATCGCACCGCCGCATGGACAGCATCCAGCATGGGCACGGCTACAAGGTCGGTGTCCCGCCGAAGAAGAGCCTCTTTGCTGAGTTCTCTGACGGGGTGAAGGAGACACTTTTCGCCGATGATCCCCTGCGGCAGTACAAGGACCTCCCCAAGTCCAAGAAGATATGGCTCGGCCTGCAGCACGTCTTCCCCGTGCTCGACTGGAGCAGGAACTACTCTCTTGGCAAGTTCAAGGGTGACCTCATCGCTGGGCTAACCATTGCCAGCCTCTGCATACCCCAGGTCAGTGAACTTACCTCTAGCTGTCAGCAGTAGCACAGTCCATGCACTGACACAATCTGGTATGTATAATATATGTGGTCTAACCAACCATGGCTTCAACTGTAGGACATTGGTTATTCGAAGCTCGCAAACCTTCCACCACATGTTGGACTATGTAAGTGCACTCGTACACATTCATCTTCTCGTCACTTCCACCAACTTTGTTGATCAGAGAAGTGTGATCACCATCATTACAGACAGCAGCTTCGTGCCCCCTCTGATATACGCGGTGATGGGTAGCTCCAGGCATATAGCCATTGGCCCAGTGGCTGTGGTGTCACTGTTGCTCGGTACTCTCCTCCAGGATGAGATTGACCCAAAGACGCACCCACTAGAATACAGTCGGCTGGCATTCACCGCTACGTTCTTCGCAGGGGTCACTCAGGCAGCGCTTGGATTCTTCAGGTCAGTATCGTCTAATGGTTCTCAAAATTAGTCGGTTCTTGTGCTCCCTTGACATGAACAGTTTATTTAGTCTGTAACATTCACAGGCTAGGGTTTATCATAGAGTTCTTGTCTCATGCTGCCATCATCGGATTCATGGCCGGTGCTGCCATCACCATTGCTCTTCAGCAGCTGAAAGGATTCCTTGGAATTGCAAATTTCACCAAGAAAACAGATATTGTATCAGTAATGAAATCAGTCTGGGGAAATGTTCACCATGGGGTAAGATGTTGTGCCGCATGGCTGTTTTTACCAGTCTGGTAAAAACCCCAATATATGAGATTTGACAATTTATGCTTGTGCTCCTGCTGCAGTGGAACTGGCAAACAATACTAATCGGAGCGTCCTTCCTAGCATTCCTTCTGGTTGCCAAGTACATTGTAAGACAACGAGTTACATGCGCCAGAATCACATATTGGATTTCCTTTGACTGTTTGCGGTTATCACATTGTTTCTATTCAGGGAAAGAAGAAGAAGAAGCTCTTTTGGGTTTCCGCGATTGCACCGCTCATTTCAGTGATCATATCCACCTTTTTTGTGTACATCACTCGTGCAGACAAGCATGGTGTTGCAATTGTAAGTCATACTTGACTACTCAGAAAGACAAGTATCTTATCAGTTTAACACTAAAGATAATCACTGAATAACTACAGGTCAAGAACATAAAGAAAGGCATCAACCCACCGTCAGCTAGTCTCATATACTTCACCGGCCCGTACTTGACAACAGGTTTCAGAATTGGGGCAATATCTGGAATGATAGGCCTAACGGTGAAGACTAACCCTTCCTTCTTTTTTAGGAAGACACAGATTACTTAACCTAAAATGTTCTTTATGATAACATTGAAAAAAATCTATGGTAAAAATGCACTACATAATCATCCATTGCAAACCTTATCAGGAAGCTATTGCAATTGGAAGAACGTTTGCTGCACTCAAGGACTACCAGATTGATGGGAACAAAGAAATGATGGCTCTAGGAACCATGAATATTGTTGGTTCATTGACTTCTTGCTATGTAGCCACAGGTGACAATTAATTCAGCCGAGACAATTCATAACCCATACATATGTACTATTCTTCTGACAAGTTGTTCCTCAGGTTCTTTCTCACGGTCAGCAGTGAATTACATGGCTGGCTGCGAAACAGCAATCTCAAATGTTGTTATGTCAACTGTCGTAATGCTTACACTGCTGTTGATCACCCCATTGTTCAAGTACACTCCCAATGCCATCCTTTCCTCTATCATCATATCAGCAGTGCTTGGCCTAATTGACTTTGAGTCAGCCTACCTTATCTGGAAAGTTGACAAGTTGGACTTTCTAGCATGTCTGGGAGCATTCTTCGGGGTCATATTTTCATCAGTGGAATATGGCTTGCTCATTGCGGTCTGAATCAGAACCATTTCTTATATGATATACCTACAATTGATTTGCTGTATTGTAGACGAAGAGCTGATGACTGCTGACTTTATGTGAATAGGTTGCAATATCACTTGCTAAAATTCTTCTCCAAGTAACACGGCCAAGAACAGCTTTACTTGGAAACCTTCCGCGAACGACTATATACAGGAATGTTGAACAATATCCAGATGCTACCAAGGTTCCAGGGTTGTTGATTATTAGGGTGGACTCAGCTATCTACTTCACAAACTCCAATTATGTTAAAGAGAGGTAAATGCTTGCATCTGCTTTTGTCACTGGAATGACTACTAGTATAATGTCTCAGAGTGACATATTTTGCTTTCTTTTTGTTATTGTTACGGATACAGCTTCTATTGACAAAATAAGTTGAACCAGAGGCATTATTAAATAATTTAATCTAAATGTAAGTATATAAAAAAAGAAAGGATAAGATGTTAATGCTTTGCAAGAATTACCAGTTATTGCATAAACCCTTTTCCCTTTATATGTATATACGATAGATTAGAATCTGGCATGTCAGTCACTCTTAGTTAATTAAGTTATTGTTTAGATCTGTCCATGAATTATACTTTGAAAAATATGAAATATAGCCAGCATTATTGTTTTTATTATTCGAACTGATTGATTCTTAATTTGGAGGGTAGCATCAATGCTAGGCTGTTATCTAATCAGAAGCGGAAAGTCAACTCAAGGTTCCATTTAAAGAAAGTGCAAGATTACATTAGAAGCATTTCTAGGATTGGCTACATGTGTAAACACATACAAGATGAATATTTTAATGGCAGAAGATTATATTGGGCATGTTATTGTGTCATGTTCAGTACTGTTACAGCATCATGTTATGATTTGAAAAGTAGTTAGAGAAAAAATCGATGCTTCATTACAATCTATTTTTCAGGATTCTGAGATGGCTCAGAGATGAGGAGGAACAACAACAGGAGCAGAAGTTACCCAAAATTGAGTTTCTTATCGTTGAGCTATCTCGTAAGAACACAACTGAATTATTTAATACCAAATAAGGCAATATTATTTTGTAAATTACAGGTACTTATTCAAGAAATTGTTTTGACCCTGAACAGCTGTAATTGACATCGACACAAGTGGAATCCACGCCTTGGAGGACTTGTTAAAAGCACTTGAAAAGCGTAAAATTCAGGTAAATCACCGAATCTAACTGCCAAAGTTTACAACTATTAGCAATCGAGCTATGACACTGCTACCACAAAAATGCTTATGGAAGAAACCCTTCACTAACATCAAAATATATTCCTATCACTTACAGCTGGTCCTTGCCAATCCCGGGCCGGTCGTGATCCAGAAGCTCCGCTCAGCGAAATTCACAGACCTGATTGGTGACGACAAGATATTCTTGACTGTTGGCGACGCTGTGAAGAAATTTGCTCCCAAGGTGGTGGATAATGTCTAGTGAGTTTCAGAGACATGTACAGGAGGAGCAAAGAGAAGCCTAGCTATTCTAAAGCAAACTCCATGTTTGCCAGTGACAGTGTGAATTTATAGAGTAGAAGCAGAACCTAACGGGAGTAAATGGCATGGTTTGCAAAATGGTAAATAAAGAGGATGCTCTAGAGTTGGAGCGCATCACGTTTGGGGGATGTAGTTGGATAAAAAGCAGATAGTGGCCTAGTTGGGCGTCTATGTCAGTCCGTGGTTGTGGAGTCTGTTTCTCTGTTGGCAAGCACTTTATTCTTATTTTTGAGATATCTCTGTTGGCAAGCACTTGGGAAATCGAAGGTTTGATTAACATATCACCGTGAAAGAAGAGTGACCTGCTTGGGATTTCAGTCGTTGTGTCTATATATATATATCTTATAGTAATTTATCCCCTTTTCCTTGTAATTGCAGGCTTTGTGATAATATGATGAGGTTTTACACTTGGCTTTATGTATATATTCTGTTATCCTTCCTCGCAAAAAAATATATATTATGTTATCCTAATTGTTTCCTGATATACACGCACACAAAAAAAGATTGTGAAACTTGAGGAATTTGTCGAAGATGGCATTCTGACAGTATTTCCTTCATCCAATAATTCCTTGCTTGTGGATGGTTGTGCTTGTGCAAGATACAGGAGGACTTGGCCCCGCTTGTCTTGAGTCGTCTCCCTAGTGCCTAGCTAGCGATTCCAAGGTCACCTCTCACTAAGTAACACGACAGTGAAGCAGAGAGACACGAAGCTCACCTAGCCGAGAAGCGGATCGCCGGTAGCCGCAGCCGATCCGTTACGGCGCACGGGGAAAGCCTACGCCACCGGTGCGCCAGTGTAGTGAAGGAGGAAGCAGCGTGGTTGCTCGCCCGCTAACGAGAGCCGTACGCCCGCACCCTAGTCGCCGCCGCCCGCTCTGGCGATGGTGTCGCCGCCGGCATCGACGTGCTTTGGCTAATTTTTTTATTTTTAATTTTTTCTAAACGAATTTGCAAAAATGGCATTTGGATGTTGGCAACGTATCAGGTGCAAACCAACCTCCCCGTGCAAACTATGCAAACCTCAATCTGGACCACATGATCTTGATCCAAGGGGGCGCGTAGAGAGAGGTGGGAGGGGGGATTTGCAAAATCACCGCCCACCCTTAATCACAGCAAGATCACTTTTGCAAATCCCCCCTCCCACCTCTCTCTACGCGCCCCTTGGATCAAGATCATGTGGTCCAGATTGAGGTTTGCATAGTTTGCACGGGGAGGTTGGTTTGCACCTGATACGTTGCCTTGGATGTTAGCATTTGGTCGTCGTTTGAATTTGTGGTAAGGGGCTGTAACCGTCGTATGGAACGGCTGGTAGGGAAACTATCAATTGGCTGTAACCGTCGTATGGAACGGCGGGTAGGGAAACCACCGATTCAATCGGCGATAGGTGTCGGGACGTGGGCCCGACGCACCTAACCACCGATTCAATCGGCAGTTGAGGGCTGCCGCGCCGTCGGATCTGGCGAGAAGGCTACCCGCCGTCCGATCAGTGGTGGGAAGCCCTTACCGCCTATAAAAGCCCAGAATCAGTGGAAATTATGGTTAAATCTCATTTTTTCCCTCTCTCTCTTACCGCCTACAACTCTTAGTTGTAACTTTCAATTCGTAACTCTTAGTTGTAACTTTCAATTCGTAGTTATAACTCTTAGTTGTTTTCGGTACTTATTTTAGATGTAGTGATATATACTGATATGGTACTATGATATTAGAGTTAGTGATAATAGAGATAGTGATATTAGAAAATAGTGATATTAGAGTTAGTGATATTAGACATATTGATATTAGATGTAGTGATATTAGAGTTAGTGACATTGGAGATATTGGAATTAGATATAGTGGTACATTAGATGGCTACTAGATTTTGATAGTTCATCATGACAGTGGAAGTATTGGTACTACATATTAATATGCGGCATTTCTGTATAGATGTTTTCTTAGTAAAAAGTTGTATTAATTCTTCAAATTGTCTTATTTGGTCTGCATGTCTGAACCCTTGCGGTTCCGATTGTTCTATGGATCAGGGGAAGTTAGATATGGTCCTAAGGGGGTAGATTTGTCAGAATTTAGTTGCATCACAAAAAGAATATCTAGAGCACCGGAGAGAAGTTGGGTGTCTATAAGAAAGTGGCTTTATACTTCATTTGGGCTTGATGAGGAGCAACATGACCTGTCTGTCATGGCACCGATGAACAGAAGCCCAACTCTGTATTGGGAACTTATCGAGCTTTAAGGAACCAAGAATTGGAGGTCATATGTCACACTTGCTACCCAGCACGGTATGCCGCTGGTGTTGCTTGTCCGAGCCTTCCACAAGGGTGGGTCTAGTAGTGAAGTGCACAAGAATTTTGAAGATGGTGCACAGCAAAACCTTGAAGATGCTACCAAGGAGGAAGGTGAAAATGTGGAAGAAGGGGCATCTGCAGAAGATTATGATGCATCCTATGAACCATCGGGCGAGCTTGATGAAGGGGAAGAATTCTCTGAGATGGTTTTGGAGACAGAGAGGGAGGGCCGAGAGCACGAACATTATATGGAGGAAGACTCATCGGATGATGATGATGATGAGGAGGAGGAGGTGCAAGTGCCAAGGAACTGGGAAACCTATGAGCTATGACTTCTCACAGCTTATGCTAAATGAAGAAGAAAAAGTCCCCTGGGAGTACAACGAGAACGAGGTTTGCCTTGGTTCGTACTACTCGACTTCAGATGAAATGAAGGATGCAATAAAGCAATGATCCACTTTGTGTTTGCAAAGGGAGTTCAGGGCAGTGAACAGCAGCAGACAAGTCTATGACATACGCCGTGTCACAAAAGGGTGTCCTTTTCGGGTTCACACAAACTGTGGCAAGTGGAAGAATTACTGGGAGATGACCATAATCAAGGATCACACATGTGTGCTTGAGCAGTTGGACACAGACCACCGGAACCTCACATCTAGTTTTGTGACTAATTTCATGTATCCCCACATCATTGATAATCTAAGCTACGAGCCGAAGTCTATAATATGTGCCATCGAGGAGAAATTCAAGTACAAGATTAGTTACAACAAGGCATATAGGGCAAGACAGAAGGCATTGGAGATGAGGTGGGGGACTTATGAAGCATCATACGACAACTTTCTAGCTCTGCTGCACGCCATATGCCAGCGAAATTCTAGGAGCTTCTATGACCTGAAGACATTTCCCTCTGTTCAAAAGTCAGGGAAGCAAGTGCTGCAACGGGCATTCCTAGCATTGGGGTCGTGCATTAAGGCTTTCAAACACCGTCGGCCAGACATATGCATAGATGGGGCCTTCTTGATAGGAAGATACAAAGGCACAATCCTAACTGGCGTTGCTGGCAACGGTAACAATCAATTGTTGCCTTTGGCCATTGCTTTCATGAAGAAAGAGAGCGGAGACAGTTGGTATTGGTTTCTTGAGAGGCGGAAGACTATGATTGTGGGGGATGTGCCAAACGTGTGAGTCATACATGATAGGCACAAAGGTATTCTGCAAGCAATCAAAGAAATGAAAAATGGTAGCACCAAGCGTCAAACTTTACCACATTGGCCCGACGTCGTGAGTAGGTGGTGCATGCGCCAAATGGGGACAAAATTTCATAGCCAGTTCAAGAGCCTGTGCAGCCAAAATCAGGAGAGGAAGTTCAAACAGATCTGGAAGAAACTAGATGACCTCACTAAAAAACAAACAGAAGAGCTTGCAGAGAAACCCGTCACTACTGAAGCAGATGCGCCAGTGTCTCTTGAGAATGTGGGGTTGGACACTCGTCGTACTAGAAGGAGAAGAGACCGTTCAATTAAGACATTCAGCCAGTGAATTGAGAATGAGCCCAAGAAAAAATCGGCAATGATCTATGATGAAGGTGGTGCTTGGCATGGTATAATGACTACAAACTTTGCCAAGGTTTACAATTGGGTATTGCGTGGTGCTAGCGGCCTCCCCTTAGTGGGAATCATGGAGTTCTTCCTGCACCGCACAATCAATTATTTCCATGAGCGGTGTGGAAAGGCGGTCGAGGCTGTGGAAAACAACCAATTGATGTACGGCTACAAGATGACTCAGTATATGGACAATAAGCAGAAGAAGAATCTATTGCACCGTGCCTATCCTTGTGGTTCAACCGAACGACGGTACGAGGTGGTGTGCAAGGACAAAGGGCGGATGGTGGCCGGACGGGAAAGGGTAAAACAAGAGTGTGTTCTCAGGAACGATATGTGCATTTGCTCCTGCTAGAAGTCAAAGCTGCTGCAGAAGCCCTGCTCACATGTGATTGTTGCCTGCTATGAAGCTGGGGGACTGCAGCCTCGTATATATGTCTCTCCCTACTTCTTCAAGCAAACTATTTTGGCTACTTGGAGCTGTGAGGTATATAGCATTGGGATTCTTGGTTCGTTCACCAATAACCCAGGGCAAAATGCAACTTATATCCCTGATCCTGATCCAAAAATGTTCCAAGGCGTTGGGTGACGGAAAAAGAAGCGCATTAGAAATAACATGGATCGACCTGAAGCAGGTCCAGACGCGAGTATCTACTCTTTGTGATAATGTAGTGCAGTAGGTGGTTTGTCATGGTGTTTAATAATTATGTATGAACAGCTTCATGTAATATTTAATTATTGTTATGTATTGTATTAATTCATATAATGTTGTTATCTTTAACTTTTTTGTCAGTATTTGAGTTAATGTGTTGTTAATTCATTTAATGTTGTTGTCTTTACCTTTTTTTGTCGCCAGTTGAGTTAATGTGTTGTTACTTACTTTTTGTCACTTCATTAATTTGCAGCTATGAGGGAGCCTTCAGGAGGAGCGTACGTGCGTCCAGAGTTGCTGGACGCATGAGTGGACGAGACGCACCGTTCGTACTACTCTGCGGTTCTTGGTGTCAACGTCGGTGGCACCTTTCGGTCTCGTGTCGGCATGAACTCCATGCCGATACACGAGCGTGGCTTACGAGGTATGCGTTCACTTCAAATTGTCCACACTTTTTTTGTCTTGGAAAATTTAAATTTAATGAAAGGGCAACTTTACGGTGCAGGTTACGCGCAGCAGGCCTTCTACCGCTCGCGCGTTTGGTCGAGGGCGACATGCAATGGTGCGGGTGCAGGTGCCAGTAGCAGAGTGCATGACACGCTTCTAGTTCGACTAGTCGCTGCTGGCGGCTCTCCTCGACAGGTGGCGGCCAGAGACGCACACCTTCCACATGATCGTGGGGGAGATGGCGCCCATTCTGTACGACGTCGCCTTCCTGCTTGGCCAGCCGATTGCAGGCCAAGCGCTGTCGGCGATTGACGCTCCGCCGACGTGGTGGCAGGATCCCCTCGACAAGTTCGCGCACGTTCAGCGAAACAAGCGCGCGGTGGGGTACCACACCTTCAGCAACACGCATAGACCCAGCAAGAGGTGGTTGCTATAGTTAAGCGTGAGTACCCACAACTTTCCTTACACATTTTTTCTTTAAGTACATGCAACTACAAACTAATTCCTCACTTTTCGCAGGTTGAGTACATGAGAGACGACGCTGACGATGAGATCTGTGAGCGTCACTTGGAGGCGTACCTGCTATGGTTGTTTGGGGGGTGATGTTCTGCATCTCACAAGAGGACTCAGTTCCCAAGATCCTCGTCTCTTACACTACGACGATAGCCAGTGCCCCTCTCGACGCGCTACCCCAGGTCAGCTAGGGCTCAACGGTGTTGGCAGCGACGTACAGGGGGCTGTGCTCAGGCTATCTTCGTCGGTTGTCCATTGCTCCTGCAGTTGTGGTCGTACGAGCACTTCCCGGTGGGTCGGTCCATGATGAGACACGACCCGTATGAGCCTTTGCCACCTGGCCACTGCCACCATGGGCTCATTGTGGTGCCTCTGGAAGGTGAGTGCTAAATCAAATGTTATGACTCATTCATAATCAATGTTTATGTGTGCAGACTTGCTAACTTATTTGTTTGTTTAATATGTGCAGCCTACCTAGGTCGGTGCGCAGACGAGGAAGTCGTACGCAGACTTCGTCGGCCAGTTCGACGGGCTCGTGGATGCCGACATGCGCCGGACCCCGTACACGCCGGACGCGATCCACGCTCGGGCACTGCAGGGGCTGTCTTCTTTCTGCCAGCGGGACCAGGACTATTGGATGACAAGAAAGCGCCTGGTGTTCGACATCCATGTCGAGAAGTACACGGTGCACCGGGTCATGAGACAGTTCTATCTCTACCAGGAGTCAACCTTGCCAGTCGTCCACACCGTGCCAACGATCCACCACAGGTACGTGAGTCATTAATGTGTGCCATATGTAATGTATATTTCGTAACTGTCTTGGTGTGTTCAATAGGTGGACACGGAAGGGACATGCTGCTAGCACACTGTGGGAGCCACTAGTGGCGCCGTACGTGGCGAGTTGGTCGCAGGCGTTGGACGACGTGGTGGACGAGCACCGATCGCACTCGGATGAGCCCTTTGCAGCGTACCTGCACTGGTACTGGCCGTGGACCCAGGTTCGGGTCATGTTCGTTTCGCCGCACGCACCATTGGTGCCGCCGCGGGTCACAACTATGTACCCTGTTCGACGCGACTAGAACTATGGATTGCCG
The DNA here is from genome assembly GCA_004135705.1 of Alloteropsis semialata. Lineage (NCBI taxonomy): Eukaryota > Viridiplantae > Streptophyta > Magnoliopsida > Poales > Poaceae > Alloteropsis > Alloteropsis semialata. The sequence goes on along the minus strand of CM014278.1, from coordinate 89,855,397 downwards.
TAAGTTATTGCATCTTACTTCTTTTACACGTTGTTACCGTACAGAATGTTATTAACAAAGTTCAACAGTACAACGTCCTCACCGAGATTGACGCTACTGCGGCGAGGAGCTGCGCCAGAGTGGACTTCATGACGGCCAGTGACCATGAGGTGACCTACGACAAGAATCTGAAGCTTCTCTCCAGGTTCTGGCAAGCGGTTTTGTGCTGGATGGACAACACTCCAGTTATTGCATGGCACCCTGCCTCGTCCTCTAGCTCAGCGTCGATTGGCCGTTCTTACCGTGCCCCTTCCAGCTCCTCACGGCCACCCTTCCCTCATACTGGAGCAGGTCCGTCCACAGTTCCCCCGGTTCCGACCAGTCCCACGGGAATACCCATTTACACGCTGAGGCTAGCAGCTTTCTACAGCACAGGTAGAGTATAGTATCCCTGTTTTGTTGCTAACATCGTTTCTTTTGTACTTGTGCTGACGACTAACGTGTGATGTCACAGGACCGCAACGATGATCATGGGAGGCGCATCGATGTCGGTGCGCATCCGTCCAGGGCTTAGGTAAGCCCGTAATTGAGCAAGACAATTAATGCAACCGCTTGCCTAAGTACTATCGTGATTGTTTATCATGCAGTGTAGCTTTAGGCGGGACACCAGAGGACATGGTTGACGATGACCCTGCCGGGACCCAGAGGAACGTCACGTCCGACGTCAACCGTTGGTTTAGACAGGGACCGGCGTCGCAGGAGGAGATAGGACTCTCACAGTTTGGAGACGCCCCGCAGCTCCTACATAGCTCTCATAGCCACTTATTGCGACACCCCCTCCGACGGATGCTGGCTGGACCAGTCGTCAGGTGGCGCCACCTGACCCCCTTACGTACTCGGCGCACCACAGGAGAGCCGCGCATCAGGCAGCGAGAAGGGGCAGGCCAAAGGTGGCCAAGCGAGGCCACATTTAGTTGTTTCACTATGTACGCTCGAGTTTTGATGTATCGTACTGCTACTTGCTACTTGTATTATACTCTTTATGTTTACTTTTTTATTATATCGGATACTTTGCCTCTACATGTCCTTCTAATTTCCTTCATTATCGCACTGTTGCAGTGACAGATAATAGTTTTGTAAAATATCAAATAAAATAAGATTTTTTGATTAGCAAGGGAAAAGAAAACCGCTGTTTGATACGACGGTTATAAAAACCGCCATATCATTCGGCGGTTTCAAAAACCACCGTAAGGAACGGGCGGCAGGTTTTTTTCAGGCAAAAACCGCCGTATGGTGCAGCGGCTACTGAAACCGCCGACTAAAACAGCGGCTAAACTTTCAACCGCCACTTGATTTGGCGGAATTTGCTACCGCCATATGAACTGGCGGTTTTAAGTTTAACCGCCGGCTCATATGGCAATCGCTAAATGAACTGGCGGTTGGGTGACAGATTTGCAAATTCTGTCACACAAACGCCATTTTTATAAATTCATAAAAAATAAAAATAAAAAAGCGACGGTACGATCACGGCAGCCCATAGGCCCATTGGTTAGGTTACCTGCGGGCTGTGGCCTTGTGCGCAACATTTCAAACCTGGAGCCGCCCAGGTCTCAAGATGGGCCAAAGGGAGGCTCCTATAGCGACCGGAAGCCAAGCCCATTATGCCACACGGCCTCGGTTCCGGAAGCTACATATCTCCGTCCCGGCGTCCCGCCGCCGCCCGTGCGGCGCGGGCACTGCTGCGATGCCGAAGAGTGCGAAGCTGACGGATAGTAGGGAGCGATGCGCTGATGCAACGGATGAGAGGGAGGAGGGGAGGGAGATGGATCATAGATGGACGGTGAAGAAGGCAGCAAACCAGCAATGGAGCGAAACGCCCAAGAATAGGAGAGGATAAGAGGCGAGAGAGCCCCGCTTCGACTTGTCTGCAGGTTCGCCCTCGATTTCCTGAGACATTGTATTTCTTACATTAATGGAGCTCACCCAATGGACGCCATTGCCCATTGTTATCTTGCGGGCTTTTACTGTTTTACAGGAAGCCAGCGCCTAATAATCCCCTAAAATGAAGTCCCTACAAAAGCACCCATCTTTAATTCTCTCGAAATGAAAATCGCTAAGAAGAAAGAAAGAAACCCTCGCTTTGTTTCTCTATACATTTGAATAACAAGCCTTCACGTACTGTATCTTGGTTTCTTTTTTTCCCCAAACTGGGGAGAGATGTCTGTGATTATATTAGAAATAATGATCCGGTTACATTCTGGGGGGAGGGGAAAGAAACAAGCGCCAATTGCTTGCATAGTTGCATTGGCCTTCTGCTGTCCAATGCTCTGCCTCTTCCCAGATGGCCCGAAGTTTACAAACAAAGTTGCCGAACTAAACAGGCCCAAGATGATGAGGGAATTCAGCCCTTCCGCTGGTCCTTGCTCACTGACCGGGCAGCTTGATGCCACCAATGGCTGAAGCGGTCATAATGCGGTTGTGGTGTCATAGCGGCCAGGCCGACACGTGGAGCACCTGAAACCAAAGCTATCTCGAGAAAAAAAGACACAGTTGGTGAGTAGATGCTGGACCATCTCGTCCATCTGGTCACAAAGTGGGCAGTGAGTCAGCGATCCGGATGCTGCAGACCCTGCCATGCGAGGCGATCAGCAGTCCAGCAGAGGTCCTGGACAGCAAGCCACAAGAAGAACTCGCGTGTGGGGGAGTCCAGTATTTCCACAACCTCTTCCATGGCTCAAAAGGGATTGTGCCAATGAAGCTCCTGTATGCCGATTGTGCGGAGTACTGTACCAAGGCCGAATGGATCCAAGAGTGGACATCCTCCATACCAGGCTGCAAGGTCACCCCCTTCCGATCCAGCAAGTTACATACCTGGAGATAGTCGAAGAGCACCCGCACTCAGAGCGTGCCCTGGATGCCCTGAACCCACTGTTGGTTGGTGAGGGCATGATCCACCGCGGGAGGGTCAGTAAATCTGCATCTAGTTTCTATGGAGTCTAAAACCAAGCAAGACAGTGGGTTGTTGTAATCACTGTGCTAAGAAAAGCAATATAGTTTGACGACTACACATGCTAAAGGACAGTGGTTATTTTTTTTACTGGAGTAATGAAATCAATCAGATCGATCGTCTGCTTTCACTTAATAAAAACACAAAAGAAAAGCTTGGATCCATCTAGGCCTAAACATCATGTCTGTGCGTGATTTTCTTAGCACTGTATTATAGTTGACTCTTGAAGCCAATGATTCTGAAAGCAAGGTATGCTGGGAGATTGAATGGATTGATTAATGGGAGTGCAAGGCACGTTACATATATAGGCAAGGATTATCCTAGGGTTTATAGAACATACCCTAATTAACAGATATCCTTGCCTAATCAAGCACATCACCTAATCTACCCTGAAGGCCGGCGCCTACACGCCTCAAGGGGCGGCGGCCAGCCATGCCGACCAGGCCTAAAGCCCAAGGCCCATACCAGCCATATATATTCTTGCTAACACGCCCCCGCAGTCTGATCGTCGCAACGCCGAACGTTCAGATTGGATCTGAACTCCGTGAAGACAGAAGACGGTAACCCTTTGGTGAAGACATCTGCAAACTGGGACGAAGTAGGAACATGCAGAACACGCAGATTACCAAGAGCAACCCGCTCTCGCACAAAATGAAGATCAATCTCTATGTGCTTGGTGCGCTGATGCTGGACTGGGTTGGAGGACATGTAGACAGCACTGATATTATTGCAATAAACCAGTGTAGCTCGACGAAGGGGAGACTGAAGCTCCTGAAGTAACTGACACAGCCAGGAAGCCTCTGCCACTGCATGGGCGACGGCGCGATACTCAGCTTCAGCACTAGAGCGTGAGACAGTGTTCTGACGCTTAGAGGACCAGGAGATGAGATTGTCACCAAGAAACACCGCATACCCAGAGGTGGATTTGCGCGTGTCAGGACAACCAGCCCAGTCTGCATCAGAATAAACCACCAGATCATCCAACGTCGAAGGCCGTAGGACAAGACCCAAGTGAAGAGTGCCCCGAATATAGCGCAGGATGCGCTTAAGAGCAGTCAAGTGAGGTTCCCATGGGTCATGCATGTGAAGACAAACCTGCTGAACGGCATAAGCAATATCCGGACGGGTGAATGTCAAGTACTGTAGAGCACCTGCAAGACTCCGAAAATCCGTAGCATCTGGAACTGGGTCACCAATGACAGCGGAGAGCTTCAGATTGGTGTCCACTGGAGTTGTGCAAGGCTTGCAGTCAGCCATACCTGCGTGGTCCAGAATATCCAACATATATTGGCGCTGAGAGAGGTGGAAACAGCCATCACGCCTCTGAACTTGCATGCCAAGGAAGTGATGAAGCTCCCCAAGATCCTTCATGGAAAACTCCTGCTGCAAAGATCTGATTGTGCGCTGGAGAAGAACTGAAGAGGAAGCTGTCAAAACGATGTCATCCACATACAGTAGCAGATAGATGAAATCTGAACCTCGGTGATACACGAACAATGAAGCATCTGTCTTGGCCTCCACAAAACCAAGAGAGATCAGGAAGGAGGCAAACCGGCTGTACCAAGCTCGTGGTGCCTGCTTGAGACCGTACAGGGAACGGCTGAGGCGGCACACATACTCAAGATGAGTTGAATCCTCAAAACCTGCAGGCTGAGCAGCGTAGACGGTCTCAAAGAGAGTGCCATGAAGGAAGGCATTCTTTACATCAAGCTGATGAACTGCCCATCCGCGAGACAAAGCCAGAGAGAGAACCGTCCGGACAGTAGCGGGCTTGACGACAGGGCTGAAAGTCTCGTCAAAATCGATGCCAGGATGCTGAGTAAAACCGCGGAGGACCCAACGAGCCTTGTAGCGCTCAAGAGATCCATCAGCCTTGAACTTCTGTTTGAATACCCACTTGCCGGTGACAACGTTGGCACGAGGAGGACGCGGGACCAGATCCCACGTATGATTCTGCAGTAAAGCGGCATGCTCATCCTCCATCGCCGCACGCCAATTTGGGTCAGCCAGGGCAGCACGGTACGTCCGTGGAACCGGAGACAGAGGTGCTGCATGAAACAGAGCTGGAATCCGGTAGCCGGCCTTGGCCCGATTCGTCATGACATGGCGATTCTCCACTGGTGGCACAGGAACAGCACCCCTGGGCAGAGGGACAGGCGAGGAACGCCGTGGGCTCTGCTGTTGAGGGGCGTGGAGAGCACGGCGACGGCTGTAGACGTACTGGAAGTCGCGCAGGGGTCGATGGACGCCGCGGTTGGCCAGAGGAGCGCCAACTGATGCTGGAGCAGCACCGGCAGTAGTACCGCCAAGGGGAGCCGAGGCGGGCGCTGCAGGAGTGCCGCCACCAAGAGGAGCCGAGGCGCCGCCAGGACTGGGCGCTGCTGGTGCGCTGCCAGAACTGAGCGCGGGCCGTCCAGAAGTGGGCGGGGACGACCCGAGGCCGTGAGGTGCAGAGTCGGGGCCGTCCGGGGGCACCGCAGAGCCTGAAGCAGAAGTCGATGGCGCAGAGATTTCGTGGCGCAGCACCACGGACGAGGGAGACGGGGCCGCATGTGGCAATGCGATGGAGTGCGACGTTGCCGCACATGGCTGTGCGGAGACGACCGTCGGTGTACTCGGCGGCGACGACGTTGCCGCACATGGCTGTGCGGGCGTACTGGGCGGCGCTGATGATGGCCCGGCGGCGCGGGCGCCCTGTCCAGCGGTAGAACCTGCAGAAAGAGATGGCAGCAAGCCTATGGGGGCAGGTGCCACGTCAGTGCTATCTTCCAGGAAGGAGAGATCCGCAGGAGACGGTGAGGCCGACTTTGCTAAAAAGGGGAACGTGGACTCGAAGACAACATGACAAGAGATGATCACCCTATTGAAAAGCGTGTCGAGGCACCGATACCCCTTGTGATGAGGGGAATAGCCAAGGAAGACGCACAACGAAGAGCGTGGAGCGAGTTTATGGCTAGCGGTGGCGGAGAGATTAGGATAGCACGTGCAGCCGAAGACGCGAAGATGATCGTATGTCGGAGGGGCGCCAAAGAGGGCGGCGTGCGGCGTAGAGAAGTTCAGCGTCTTGGTTGGAAGAATGTTCAGAAGAACAGTGGCAGTACTGAGAGCCTCAACCCAATAGGATGGTGGCATGCTAGCCTGAAAGAGAAGTGAGCGAACGACATTATTGGTAGAACGAATAATGCGCTCAGCTTTACCATTCTGAGGGGAGGTGTAGGGGCACGACATCCGAAGGTGGACGCCATGTGTGAGGAAGAACGTACGGGCGCTGGAGTTGTCAAACTCGCGGCCATTGTCGCACTGAACAGCCTTGACCGAAGCGCCAAACTGTGTCTTCACATAAGCAAAGAAGTTTGTCAGAGTAGAGAGCGTATCAGACTTGAGCCGTAATGGGAAGGTCCAGACATAATGCGAACAATCATCAAGAATGATCAAATAGTATTTGTAACCGGACACACTAATAACTGGCGAAGTCCAAAGGTCACAATGTATGAGATCAAAATTATGAGTAGCACGCGAGGATGAAACAGGAAACGGAAGACGAACATGACGTCCAAGCTGACATGCATGACAAATAGAATGACTAGCATCTTTATTACAAGCCGGAATGACGGATGCTAGTTTGGAGAGCGCTTCATGTCCGGGGTGGCCAAGGCGACGATGCCAAAGAGACGACGAGGTGGTGGCGACCAAGGAGTGGGCGGCAGGAAGCTGAAGGGGGTAGAGCGGCCCGGAGCTATTGCACCTGATGATCACGTTCCGAGACAGAAGATCCTTCACAGAACAACCAGCAGGGTCAAACTCAACAGAAACATTGTTATCAGTGGTGAATTGGCGAACTAAAATGAGATTCTTAATAAGTTTAGGAGAAACAAGAACGTTATTAAGACGAAGCGGTCCAGATAAGCGAGCATTGCCAGAGGCCGTAATGGGGAGCAGCGAGCCATCACCAACAACAATGGAAGAGGGAACCGAGTACCGTGCAAAGGGATGAAGCGAAAGAGCACGAGTGTCAAAGGACATGTGGGAAGAAGCACCTGAGTTGAAGTACCATTCGTTGCTCTGGGGCTAGTTCAGAGACACTGTGCTGAATGCAGAGGCAAGGGATTGTTGATCCCACGAAGGCAGCCCCGCCATGGGGTTGTAGGAGGCCGGCGCAGTCCACTGTCCAGGGGAGCCCCAGTGACCGACCGGGACCTGACCAGGAGCTGCCCAGGTGTTCCCTGCAGGCGCCTGATGGACAGGGGCAGAGGGAAAACCTGGTGGCTGTTGTGGCGTGGTCATCCCGGGCTGCTGGGCAAGAAGTGCTTGAGGCTGTCCCGGCCGAGGGATGGGCGCCAGAGGAGGTCGGGGCCCTGGGTACATCTGGATCGTGCTCGTCCAAGGGTTGAAGAACGAAGGCCAGGGGGCCGTCGGTGAAGCAGAGGCTCCTTTGGCCGAGCCGTCGCCGCCCGGAGTGCCCTGGGGGCTGCGGCCGCCTCGTTTGCCGCGGCGCCACTTGGGCGCGCCTCCTGGGCCAGCACCTCCACCACCAGAGCCACCGCCCCCGGAGGTCGGCGTGGGAGCGGGGGGCTTGGGAGGCCGCGGGCCTGAAGGCGGCGGTGGGGTGGACACGGCGCCACCGGTGGAAGCGACGAGGGCAGTGGACGGCCCGGAGGGACGGTTGGAGAGGCTCAGCTCCTCCATGAGCAGATCGGCGCAGACCGTCTCGAACGTGGGGAAGGGAGTGGCACAGCGCAGATGGCGGCCAAGGTCAGCAAACCGGTCATTGAGCCCCCGAATCACGTTAAGCACGAGAGTTCGGTCAGTGACCGGTTCATCGAGGTCGCGGAGCCTGGCCACCATGTTCTTGAAGGAGCGGCAGTAGTCGGCGACGGAGAGATCGCCCTGGGCGAACTGGCGAAACTGGGCGTCGAGGAAGAGGATCCGTGTCTCGCGATTGCCAAGGAACTGCGTCTCAAGCACGAGCCAGGCAGCTCGGGCAGTGGTGTCGCGCTCCATGGCAGTGTCCGCGAGATCATTGGACACGGTGCTGTAGATCCAGGACTTGACAACGCAATCCATGCGAGTCCAGTCCGGGTAAAGGGCGACCGGGGCGTCGCGCAGGACATGGTCCTCCAAGGAGAACTTCCCGACGACGAGGAGGAACTGATCGCGCCACCTGGAGTAGTTTCCCGGCGGCGAGGTCGAGGACGATGGGGATCAATGTCCTTATGTTTTGCACTGCCACGGCCTGAGCATGGAGGTTGACGATGGCGGCGGCTTCGCAGCATCAGGGCTTGATGGAGGTCGAGATGAGGAGCCTCCCCGTCGGCGTCGACAGTGGGAGGATCAGCAGCGGCGCGCGCGGCGGCTGCGCGCTCCAGAGCGAGGCGCACGCGCTCGGCGGCCGCGTCGCGCTCCTTGGCGGCGGCAGCGGCCTCTTCCTCGGCGAGAAGAGCGCGGGCCAGGGCAGCATCGCGCTCCTCCTTGCGCTGCTGCTCGACGTCAACCAGGGGCGGAATGATGGGTGCACCCTTGGCCTTATCATTGGCGGCGGCGGCGGCGGTAGGGGAGGGAGGCGGAGTCCCAGGCATGGCGAAAAGGCAGAGAAGGCAGCGACGGCCGAAGCCGGTGCAAGCAGCGCGGCAGGGGAGCCGGCGCGCTAGGGCAGCGGAAGGCCTCTTGATACCATGAAAGCAAGGTATGCTGGGAGATTGAATGGATTGATTTATGGGAGTGCAAGGCACGTTACATATATAGGCAAGGATTATCCTAGGGTTTATAGAACATACCCTAATTAACAGATATCCTTGCCTAATCAAGCACATCACCTAATCTACCCTGAAGGCCAGCGCCTACACACCTCAAGGGGCGGCGGCCAGCCATGCCGACCAGGCCTAAAGCCCAAGGCCCATACCAGCCATATATATTCTTGCTAACAGATTCGAAAATTTGAAAGGAACATATTGATATTGGCAATTGGTAAGTGGACTAACCACTTCCAACTTTCCTTTCCTTCACGTCCAATAAGCTATGAGTATTTTGTGTATTATGACCCAATTCTATATTTGCTTGCTAAGTTGCTATGGGTCCATATGTGGTTTGGTATTGGGATGCAATGCTCCTTCTGGCCCATCTGGAAAAAATGATGGGAAAGGCCAAAATATGTGGCCACCACTCACCACTCACTATTACTATTACTGGCTAGCCACATTTGTTACTCCAACACGTTTGTTTGGTAAAGCCAATTTATATCAAATCAAAGGTCCAACTATTTAGTTTGATGATTAGTATCAGCGCACTTGTAAGCTCCACCATTTTGTAGAATCTTGATATTCGAATCTTTCTTAAAGCAAAATCATTTGGTATGTTGGCTGGGTACAGCAGGGCTGGCGTGATCAATGTGTAGCAACTGCAGATTGTGCACTTACCGTGCATATGATACGCAGTGCACAAAATAGAGGCATGCTCAAAGATAAGTCTCCTATTTTTTTTCTTTTTTTAAAAATGATAAGCCCCCTGTCTTGAGTACTATAGCAGAACTGTTATCATTCATCCTATGGTTACAGGAAAACATTTCTGTTTTGTTTGCTGAAAGATTATGGTGGTTGAAGATCTTCAAAGTCAAATGAGGTCTGCTGTGCATCATCAACCTTTTATTTTAAAATGATCACTGCAGGTCGACAATCTTATCTGCAGTTATCCCTGTGTCTCCATGTATTGCCTTAAATTTCTTGGTTGGCAAATAGCAAGTGATTGGAGGGGACATAAAAAGTGATTTTCTTCGAATCCTCTGAACAGGAAGTGGTAAGTTCTATCTGTTGGTTCTAGAAAACTCTTTCGTAATGACTGAAACCTCTTTTTATAAGTGCTGCTTGTTTGCTGAAGCCTGACATTCACAGTTCTCATACACATGATCATAGTTCCAACCTCTGACCTCCATAAAAATGCGCCCACGAGCATCCCCAGCATAGTTCATTATAAACAATAGTGCACTAGAAAAATGTGTTCACTCATTGGTGCATGTTAGTTTTCACAAGGCTAATGTGAAAGTCCTAAGGTTTTGCTGAGATGGGGGCATGAGGAATGGACTGTGAAATTATTGTAAGCAAACATGCTTTATCCTTCATTTACAACCACATACCCTTGCTGTTGCAGCTTTCGCTTGTGGCTAAGCACAAATCACCAATATACATTCAGGACTGGAAGTTTAACCTTCTTTTGGATCAGCAAAAACAGTGCTTCATTTTTATGATTTGACATGTAAGTTGTAACTAGTTACATGACTACTCAAAGACACTAGCACAGATAGTCAGATAGACAACATGTATTGCCATCAACACATAGCCCAGTGGAACAGTCATGTTTAGAAATCTGGGGTATAGTTGAATTCATTTGGTGTATTATTTAAGAACACATGCAGAGATATAGCAAACTCATAATTCGGTATTGGGTTATCTAAGGAACATCAAAAGAAAAAAAAGAGAAATATTGTTTTACTTACAAAGACCATACTGAGGATCCAGTTTTGCTAGATTTGCATATCCTAATTAACAGGATCCAGTTTTGCTAGATTTGCTTGGGACTAAAAGGATTTGTTGTAGTTGTTTCTCTTTTGATGCTCTTCTGATTAAGTTGTTCCCTTTTTTTCTTTTTTCTTTTTGTGGGAATATACAAGTGCTGTACCACCTCTTGTGTATGCTGTTATGGGGACCTCTAGGGAGATAGCCATTGGACCAGTTGCAGTTGTTTCACTCTTGCTTTCATCATCAATGGTTCAGAAGATAGCTGACCCAGCCATCGATCCGGCTTCCTATCAGAAAATGGTTTTTACTGTGACATTCCTTACTTGTGTCTTCCAATTTGCATTTGGTCTGTTCAGGTAGAGCCTTCACAGTCTTTTTGATCACAATGAGCTTACTTTCTTTACTTTCACTAATTGGCCTTTTGCATCGATCCTTTGAGGATGGGTTTTCTTGTGGATTTTCTCTCCCATGCTGCAATCACTGGATTCATGGGAGGAGCTGCCATTGTTATTGGACTGCAGCAGTTGAAGGGGCTACTTGGGCTTAGTCATTTCACCAGTAACACAGATGTTGTGTCTGTCGCCAGAGCAGTTTGGGTTTCTGTTCATGAACCAGTAAGCATTTTGCCCTTCTTTTGAAGCCTCTCATCTGGGTACAGCTGTAGTATCTGTTCATGCACATACACACGCCCACGCTACGCATGCACACCGCGCACACACCACTAGTGCACTTACAAGACCTACAACTACACACAGATAGAAACCGCATCCTTCTAGAGATCACCGGAACCAATCATGGCTCTGTAGACGACGGGCGCGTCGCAGTACCTTTGTGGCTCCATGCGAGAGAGGCTGCAGATAATTATTAAGGGGAAAAACCCCAGTGGGAAAATCACGCGTCGAGCATAGCTCGAACGCGCGACCGGTGGCCTCCGCACCTGGAGTGCTCACCAACCGAGCTACGGCTTGGTCCCCCAGCATTTTGCCCTTCTGCGAATGGAACACAACGATATCTTGAAAAAAAGTTCCAATGAAAAAAAAATCAATGATCATGCATGTCAGCTTATCTACCTCTTTTATTATACTTTCTAGGGTATCCTCCAGTTACCATTAGGAGTTTTTTCTTTTCTTTTCTTTTCTTTTGGAAATGAACAATCAGCAGAACTGCCTACTATATTGGTAAAGAAGAAATTAGGCCCAGAGTCAGTAGGAGCAAATTAGCTCCAGTTCTTCTTCCTTTTTTAAAGGACAACAGTGGATAACCCTACTATGTAGGGTATCCTGAAAAATAAGTATAAGTAGTGAAAGAAGTCCTGTTGATAGGAAACAAGAGGGGAGAGCTGAAATTTCAGGACTAGAAGTAAAGTATCAATATAGTACCGTGAAAGAAGCTTCTCAGTTAAGGGCAAGGATATTGCCTTTATCTTCAGTTACTCAATAATATAATTTCAGTAACTGTGATGTGAAAAATGGTATTGCATTAACAAAAAATACAATTCACTGTATCTTAACTTTATCAGATGCATAGTCAATCTTGTTATGGCAACTGTAAACTCTATCAATTAATCTTGATTGGTCATTGGACAAACCAGTCAACCACAATCACACATCAAGGAAATGTGGTTTTTATGGATATCTTAATGTTTGTATGATAATCCTTATTTCTTTTTGCTTTTTTTATCATAATGTTTATTATTTTTTGATACATCTTTTTTAATGCAATGTTCATCTGGTATCTGATGGCAGTGGCACCCCAAGAATTTCTTCATTGGATGTTCCTTTTTCCTGATCATTCTTCGCATGAGATTCATAGTAAGATTATCTAGCTGTTCTCGGTCTCGTTTGCTTATATGTTCACTTGCTTCTTTGCTTGCAATACATGATTTAAAGGTTGGGGATTAATAATTTCAGGGTTGGAAGAATAAGAAGCTCTTCTGGGTCTCAGCAATTGCACCTGTGCTCTCAGTTGCATTATCTACTCTAATGGTTTATATGACAAGAGCGGATATCCGTGGTGTGAAAATCATACAAAAAGTGGATGCAGGCATCAATTCGAGTTCAGTCAAACAGATAAATCTTAGTGGACCCTATGTTACAGAATGTGCAAAGATAGCTCTTATTTGTGCTGTTATTGCTCTAACGGTACGCATTTACTGTGTGAATATATTAAACTGCCCCATAGATCAATGTAACAAACGCCTCCGAACATAGCAGTGGAGTTTATTCATGATTCAGTGCTGTTATATGAACAAACAAGTAAATCCACTACCTAGATCAAGATTGACTTGCCAATTACTTTGTATATTCTTTGAAACTATGCATGTTTCTTTTAAAAGAAGTGAAGTACTCTTAGATGAGTTCAATAGTAATAGGAAAAAAAAACTAGTAGATACAATGCAGGTTTCTTTTAAAAGGAGTGAACTACTCTTATTTGGATTCTTCTCTGTTGTTTCTTACTTTTTTATAGGAAGCTATCGCTGTTGGTCGCTCCTTTTCAGTCATAAACAGATATAAATTGGATGGCAATAAGGAAATGATAGCAATGGGTTTCATGAATGTGGCAGGATCCTTATCATCTTGTTATGTGGCTACAGGTGTATAAAAGTTCAGCACTATCATGTACTACTGTAACTTGTTTGACAACTACTACAGTTAACTTGTTTGACAACTACATTACTATGGACTTTATCTGCAGGGTCTTTCTCCCGGACAGCTGTGAACTTCACTGCTGGCTGTAAGACAGCAGTGTCAAATGTTGTCATGGCTGCCACTGTAATGGTTGCCTTGGAGCTGCTCACGAGGCTCCTGTTCTATACGCCAGTGTCCATACTTGCATCGATCATTCTGTCAGCACTTCCGGGGCTTATCAATGTGCAGGAAGTCTGCGTCCTTTGGAAAGTCGACAAGATGGACTTCCTTACGTGCATGGGATCGTTCCTTGGTGTCCTATATGGATCAGTGGAGATTGGGCTTTCAGTTGCAGTATGATTACTCGTTCAAGCTCACCTTTACTGTTGATTTTGGGAAAGTCGACAAGATGGACTTCCTTACGTGCATGGGATCGTTCCTTGGTGTCCTATATGGATCAGTGGAGATTGGGCTTTCAGTTGCAGTATGATTACTCGTTCAAGCTCACCTTTACTGTTGATTTTGGTTCATCAAAAGTGCATTCTACCAATGGAGTACATTTTACAGATTGGTGTCTCCTTTGCAAAGGTTATTCTACACTCAATTCGGCCTCAGGTCGAGATCCTCGGTAGGCTTCAGGGGACAAACATATTCGGCAACATCAAACAGTATCCAATGGTTTGTCAAACACCAGCTGTCCTGACTACACGCATTGACACCTCATTTCTCTGCTTCATAAACGCCAGTTCCATCAGAGGAAGGTATAAATATGGATTCTAACTTGTAATTAAGCAAGTACAATCAACACAGGGCATTGTTTGGGTGCACTTCTAAATATCAACACATGTTTCTTGTATTCAGGATTACAGGATGGGTAACCGAAAAGCTTGAGGAAATCCGCTCTGTCGTTCTTGACATGTCAAGTAATGAATTTCCACAAGTTAGTTTTTAATATCTTAGTACCACAATCTATCACAGGCTTATATAATCGATGTCTTGATATGTGGGCCCCTGCCATGCAGATGTGGTGAACATTGACACCGCAGGTCTTGCAGCTCTGGAAGATCTGCGTGAGGAGCTAGTATCTCGTGGCATACAGGTGCACGCTCTGACACACTCACACATAGAATTTGCAGAAAAATGATGCAATATAACAATTCCGGGTTTCTCGGTGAAATAACCCCTTCTCTTTCTGGAAACAATAATGTGCAGATGGCTATAGCCAGCCCTGGATGGCAGGTGATCCACAAGATGAAACTAGCACGGCTCATCGACGGAATTGGAGAAAACTGGATCTTCCTCACAGTTGACGAAGCAGTGGAAGCGTTCCCAGCCAATAAGAAAGGCGGCGACCTGGAATGCTGAATTTGCCTGCATGGCCACCATTGTTGCCGTTGCTGAATAAACATATGGGTGTGGTATTCTATATTTCTATCTACTCTGTCCACTGCAGTGGATTTGGCTATTTTGTAAGCTGATGCAGCCTTTCAAGTATCCCACGGTTTGTAGGACACGCTTCTGTCAGAGGAGCTCTTGAACACACAGAAGCGTGGCATCTTCATAGAATAAGGAAAATGTGTGAAGCCATGTGTGTGTAGGGGTACCCGGCTACCACCTACTCTGTTTGGTTCAGTTAATAGTAATTGATTGATGGTACTGATGGTACTGTGAATGCAAGTATGGGTTGTGATTGTATTTTGTATGATTGGAATTGGGTGCCAATAAAAGCTTGTGTTTGCTGCTAACCTGTCTGTAGGCAAAGAAATTGTGGTGCTTCAGCGAACTGGCAAGCATGGGGTGTGGCCCACAGGGGTGGGGTGTGTGCGCGGTAAATAGAATATCTTGAGAAGGCGTTTCTCACCAAGTTCTTCCTTCATGAAAGGATCTCTATAAGAAGACATATTACTGCCTTTCACAGTTCTCAAATGAATCAATTAGAGAGGCCTGGAAGAGATTTGTGGAGTTGCTTTTGCAGTTCCCAAAATATCTACCAAAATAAATATGATCGCCGTGGCAGGATTTTCCGCCACGGATTATATTAAAGGATATCATGTGCACTATGCATTCTATGACCAGTTGACTAAGGCATTTAGGGATAATTTGGACACTGCAGCTGGAGTATTGTTGATGGACAAAAGTACAAAACCTATGATCAGATTGAATCCCTTCTCAAAATACTCAAAAGTTTGCTGGAAGTTGCCAAATAGGCAACTACATACAATTCACAAGCGATTTCAGAAAGCTGTAACTTTTTCCCCGTCTGGAGAGCAACAACAGAGTCCAAATGTCGTTTTTCCCCCCGTTTGGACGCTGCTCCACAATAAAATTCTCACCGCCAACAATCTTCACAACAGAGGATGGTCTGGTCTCGTGACCCAAGCTGCAAACTCTACGCATACATCCAGAAACACCACAGCACTTAGTACAAAGATCGCACGTTCACTAAAGTGGTGTGTTGCTTTGTGGCTACTTTGTTTTGGGCTCACATCTATCCAAGGCCCGGATTGACAAGGTTATGTCATCATTGGTGGAGGACAGCAAGGAGAGTTCCTAGAAATGAATGGAAGGCCTTTGATGGTACCATTGTTTATTTCTAGTGGCACATTTGGAATCAGAAAAACAAGCACACGTTTAGGCGAGTTAGTCTGCAACCTTTGTGAGTGGCCTTCTTAATCAAGGAAAACATCGACCAACCTTTGTGAGTGGCCTTCTTAATCAAGGAAAACATCGACCAATTCGATAATGCTTATGCTTAGAGAATCCATAATGATGTGGCCAGCTGTTCGAATTCCCGTTCTTTTTGTTTTTCGCCAGCCTGTTCCTGTTTGTTGTCTCTCTCTCTCTCTCTTCATACTACTCTATACTAGTGTTTAAGAAGGACTAGTATAAAAAGATCGTACGGTTGAGATTAATTGTATACTACTAGAGATTTTAACTATAGTATAGTAGTATAAAGTGAGTAGTATAGTGGTATAAGGGTATTTTGGGAAAACTTAATGTCGTAATTGAAATATTGTTATATTTTAAAAAATCACTTTGGTCCCTGATTTATATTTTTACATCTCCAATATCTAATTTTATTTTTATCTAAGTAAAATTACTAAGCTACTCCTTACTTATGGAGGTTTATACTATATACCACTCATTGGTAGTATGGAGTACCGTAAAAGGGCTCGAGTATGAATCGCGTAAGAAAGTCAACGTGCGTGCTCAACCTAAATATAGACAAGAACACGAAATTATCTAGACTTTTGGCTTGTATAGTCTCGAGAAAGAAGACTTGATGGTGGGCCTATAAGGTGGAGTTCTGACTAATTAGGCTGATTTGGTTACACGTATGTTAATTATACGCCTAACCATATCTCGCGTAATGATGTTTGCTCCGACCAAATATGCAGCTTATTACCAGCCATTCAACTAAATGATGTTTGGGCCTAAGGAAGCTTTTAGGGTTTAATTACGTGCATAAGGGAGAAATACAAGAACAAAATAAAGTGGTTACCAACATCATCATGGCAATGTAATATGGCAGCTTTGTACCTTTGTTAGAAAGACAATTGTTGAATGGTTATGGGTCAAAATATTTCTACCTCCATCCAACAGTAAAATCCAAAAAATTGAATTCAAACTACCACGTGCTCAACTGCTCATATCGGCTATACTCAAGGGACTTGTTCTATATTTTTGGAGTCTGTTTCGAGAATTTCCAGATATTTGTAGAGTGTATTCATTTGTTTATGAACTGCATCGAATAGTTTTGTGGGAGCAATGCATATTGATATAGTAATAACTGTATGGTAGCATTTTTAAACCATAACTATGAAGAAAAGGGACTAAAGTGTAGAGCAACTCCAGCAACACCCTCTAAATTAGCCCTCTATTTAGTCTGAGTAGGGGGCGTCTCTATTTTGTAGGGGCTTAATTTTTTCTCCAACTGTAGCAATTCCCTATAAACAATCCTTCACTTTTCGTTGGCCCACATGTTAGTGTTTATTTTGGGATAGAGGGCTCCTTCGAGACCCTCTAGGCCTCGGGTGTGTGGGAGGGGATTTGGAGGGCTCTCCATTTTAGAGGCCGAAATAGAGGGTCTGCTGTAGTTTGGATTTTGACTCTCGGCCTCTAAATCTGGAGTAAGGGTTTATTTAGAGGGTCTGCTGGTCTAATGTCTTACATATATGTACGCAATGAGGCAACAGTAATAATTCTAGCGCTAACTAGTGGGCACATGCTTTCAGCAACGGAATGGAAGTTAGCCAGGATCCAGAGCATCTATGGCATTTAGAGTGGAGTGAACTCAATGAGCTAGTTGCAATTCGTGTTGTACAGTCAAAATGTAATTCATTGAGTCCCAATTTCTCAGTAACAAACGAATTCGGATTCTATAAAGAACTATGGCACTGTGTATGAGTAACAATTTCTTACTTGACCTCTTACTTTTTTTTTCTAAAATTTGTGACTACTTAAAGCATCATCATCATGTATCCGCCACTTATGCCGCACCAAGTTTGTGTACTGGAGGATACGGAGACCAATATGATGACATGTGTAGGTAGCGGTTAAAATCTAGTGGGATGGGGTGGTGCGTGTCCCCATGCTCCATGCACTCCATAACCACACAAATTTTCACAACACCTTTTAATATTTTTTGGACATGGCATACAATACAAGATTGGGGTGGGCTTTGCCATGTTTAAACTTGGTTGTCTACGTTGTGTCTGTCTGTTAGTCTTTCTTTTTTCTGTCGATACTTTAAACACTCTGTAATTTCGTTGCTTGAAGTAATGAAATTCGGGCAAAGCCCCTGATGGAAAAAAATACAAGATTGACCATGATCAAGAGCTTGTAAGCTATTACCGCAAAAGAAATTCCAGATGTTATTGTCTGTACAACCAAATCAAGAGACGATATGTCTAAGGCAAGTTAAATTTTGATTTCAAAATTTAGCTTATTATTTGACATATCATATATTCGTTTGGTTGTAGTGATAATAAAATCTGGAGCTTCATTTCAGTAATAGTGTACCTGGCTCTAATATAATGATTATCGAGTTTGTGTGCCATGTCAGAAACAAAGGAGTTCTGCAATGAGAGGAAAAGTGACGAGGAAGAGATCCATCCATGCATACTAAAACAACCTTTATTCGAGGAGCTGCTCCTGGAGATTTCAAGGCGATTG
>CM014278.1:89804598-89820484 GCA_004135705.1 Alloteropsis semialata | reverse complement strand
GATCGGTAACTTTCGAGTAGATCCACCGGCTGCTTGATAGGGGAGGCGACACGGGAGAGCTCCCTAGCGGTGGCGTGTGGGGAGGACGGCTGGACGGGAAGAGGCAGGATCGGGAGAGACGATGGCACGGGGGCTCCTATATGTCTACCGGAAGACATGTAAGAAAATCATCTATAAAGCCCATTTATACTTATAAAGGCCCAATTTGTTTAAAACAAGAGCTCCGTTCACGGTTTCCATTCTGTTCTGGACACGCTAGACTTTTTTAACGCGTGTGCGTGAACTGTAAGCTTGAATGCTACGCGCGATGAATTTTTTTTGCTGTGTTTCATTTTTTGCTGGGTACGTGGTTGCAANTTTGTTCATCACTTATTCTTTTCTTAGTTCATATGTGCAACAATGATAATTAGCATTGTCAAAAGTTGTCGTGTCTAGCTGCTTAGCAAATAATACTTTGCATGGACCTTTCAAAACTGACTCTTGTCTCTGATCCTTAGGCTCTGCTATACTGCAAGCATTTAGTTCGGTGCAAGCTTTCAACAGTTTCAACTCGACGAACTGGCCGGCCGCCATCAGCTCACACAATTAAGCTGCTTAGGAGCAACAAGGAGATCATCAAGTACATTTAGTGTCTCTTCCTTTGAATAGAAAAGCAACCATTGCTTGCTTTGTTTCTTACATGGCTGATTTTAATATCATACTAGATTAAGCTCAATCCTGTCTGAATTAGCTCTTCATGTAATAAAGTTGATGTATGGATTGCAAATGTACTATGTTGGTGATGAATTGTGAATGCATTATATATTTGTGAATTACTGTGCTGTGAAAATTGAGACATTCTAATTATTTTTTTATTCTGGAAAACATATCACAGCCGGTTTCAAACCGGCTGTGAAAATGAGTTTCACAGGCGGTTTTTATTTGCAGAAAACCGGCTGTGAAAATTCCCTTTCACAGCCGGTTTTGTTTAGAAGAAAACCGGCTGTGAAAATACACTTTCACAGCCGGTTTTTTAGATGAAAACCGGCTGTGATAGGCCTGACGCAGCGGGTTTTGAAGGTCCAAAACCGGCTGTGAAACTATTTTCACAGCCGGTTCATGACGTAAACCGGCTGTGAAAATGAGATTATCAGCGCCACTTAACCAGCGCCACTTTTGAAAACCGCCTGTGATGTGGGCAACCGAACCGCCTGTGATGCTCCTGCTGTAGTAGTGAGACATGTAAGAAAACCATCTATAAAGCCCATTTATACTTATGAAGGCCCAATTTGTTTAAAACAAGAGCTCTGTTTACGGTTTCCATTCTGTTCTGCACACGCTAGACTTTTTTAACGCGTGTGCGTGAACTGTAAGCTTGAATGCTACGCGCGATGATTTTTTTTGCTGTGTTTCATTTTTTGCTGGGTACGTGGTTGCAAGTGGGAAAAATAACGGGTGGGTACCAACTCACAAAGTAAAGTTTGAAGCTGTAAATTGATAATAAAACTTAAGAATTGGTAGGTTCTAAGTACAAATTATAGATAATATAATCCAGTTCTAATGTAGCATTTGTTTCGACAACTTATCATCCACAGAAACTTGTCAGGAAGTAGTGTAGCAAAAACCTGTTAACAATAAAACAATCCTCAAAATGTTAATCATTATGTCAATTTTCATTGTGCTTTGAACATTACAAAAGAAGAAATGTTGAACATTTTCCATTCATAATGAATACAGTAGTTTTCAACATTGAACATAGTAAAATTGAAATGTACAAATGGATATGTTGAAATGTACAAATAGATTTGTTGAACATTCAACAAATAAAGTTGAACATATTTCTTAATTAAAATGTTGCAAATGTTGAAATACTGTAATACCAAATGTTGTGTAGAACAACAAAAAATGTTACCACACTGTAATTAGATATGTAGTCGCATGAGCAGGTAAAATGTCGAAGATGTTGAAATACTATAAAAACAAATGTTGAGAAAACTAAAAAATTTCTATGGCAATTTGGCCGAAGCCGAAGCAATTTGGCCTTCTATGGTAGGGGGTACATGACCGCCCCAAACCCCAAACATGTTTCTGAACCCGATAGGATGGAGTCGCCCCCCCAACAACCCTGAACCCTAACCGGTATATCCGAAGCCGAAGCAATTTGGCCTTCTATGGCAGGGGTACATGGCCGCCCCAAACCCCAAACATGTTTCTGAACCCGATAGGACGGAGTCGCCCCCAACAACCCTGAACCCTAACCGGTATATCCGAAGCCGAAGCAATTTGGCCTTCTATGGCAGGGGGTACATGGCCGCCCCAAACCCCAAACATGCTTCTGAACCCGATAGGACGGAGTCGCCCCCCAACAACCCTGAACCCTAACCGGTATATCCGAAGCCGAAGCAATTTGGCCTTCTATGGCAGGGGGTACATGGCCGCCCCAAAACCCAAACATGCTTCTGAACCCGATAGGACGGAGTCGCCCCCAAACAACCCTGAACCCTAACCGGTATATCCGAAGCCAAAGCAATTTGACCTTCTATGGCAGGGGGTACATGGCCGCCCCAAAACCCAAACATGCTTCTGAACCCGATAGGACGGAGTCGCCCCCAACAACCCTGAACCCTAACCGGTATATCCGAAGCCGAAGCAATTTGGCCTTCTATGACAGGGGGTACATGGCCGCCCCAAACCCCGAACATGCTTCTGAACCCAATAGGACGGAGTCGTCCCCAACAACACTGAACCCTAACCGGTACAACCTTCTATGTATATAAGACATGATAATGTTGTTACCATCACATTATTTTGAGATTTAAAATGTTGAAACAACTTATTCAAATGTTCATTGCACTATATGAAAATGTTGAACATAGTACTAAGAAATGTTAAGCTTGTAGTCATCAAGTATTTTAGGATTTACAATGTTGAAGAAACTACATTAAAACATTGGTTGAAATATACGAAAGTTTTAAATGTAGTACCAAGAAATGTTGACCACACTAATCTTATGAAATGACAAATACATTATATATAGCATACTGCTAATGGAAAGCAATTTCATGACTAATACATGAAAGTAGCAGTATAAGAAACAACATTAACTCATTCAATGAAAAGAAACCATGGAAGAGGGAGAGAAAGCATTTGTCAACAATCTTGCAACATGTTTCATAATCCAAAAACCTTGTAAGGTTATCTTAAAAAATCCAAAAGTACTGTATTACTAATTCAAGAGTACATAATACTACAAACAAGACAAACATAGACGGAATCAACATTTGCAATGTAGTCCTACAACATTTTGCATATGCGGTTTCAACAATCAGTGTATACTAGCCTAACATTTTGAAAAAAAATGTTGAATTACTTGCATGCAAAAACACTAGTTACTTGTAAATCAATGAGGTTAGACAAAAAACAATTGAAGAATGAGGAAACAAACCTAATTATTGAGGCTAATAGCAATTGCTCTCAGATTTCTATCAGAACATGAGACCTAGTTACCCTAGCTAAAGGAACAACGGAATTGGGAGCCCTGCGAGAACGGGTTCCCCAACCGCTGCAACATTTCCAACCTATCGTAAGAACAATAAATGAAAACGTAGAATCTAGACAAAATGAGACGAAAATTAGATGAACATCCAAGAAATCCCACAAACAAATAAACACGAGAAGAGTAAACAGGATGCGAATCAAATCAACTTACTAGATCATGGAGCCAGTGGAGAAATCCCAAATCTAAGAAATCCTAAATGTCTCCTAATTGCCTTCGAACTCTCCGTCTCGAATGCTATGAAGCGGAACGAACATGAATATAAAAGGCGAAGAAAACGATACGAAACATAGAAAATTAGCAGCAAGCGGAAGGGAGGAAACTGGGCTGGAACGAGTATGGAAAGAAAAATCCACTCTGCATGAATCTTATACTTCGGAAGATGGTTTGGAAAAAAAATCTATCGGAAGATACATAGGATTCCCGCAATAGCACGGCTTTGGTTGGTAGAGACTACAGCTTAAATTGGCCCAAACTTATTTTCACCGTGACCTAATCGGACCGCACTGTTTGTTTTGGCCAACTGGACTCAGTTTTAACATATGGAAGCCCAAACAAAAAAAAATGGTTCAACCTGAACCTCCTTAGGCCTCGTTGGTTTGGCCCGGAATGGCCTGGAACCCGGCCTGTTTCGCCCGATATAATTCGGCCTGGTTTGAAATCAGATCTAGCTCAAAGTCGTCGTTCGCTTAGGCCTGAACCGGAACGAAAATAGGCCATTCCAGGTCTTTCCATCCGTCTTCAAAGTCGGAATCAATCCAGGCCTGAAAGCTCGCGGAATCGATCCATCGGGCCCAGGTTTTAGTGATCCACCTGGATCCACTCGATCAGGCCCAGCAAGAAAAACAGCCTAGCGTATCCCCTCCCCTACCGGCTTCTACCTTCTCCTCTGATCTCGCCGCCGCCGCCCTTCGCTCATCTCTCTCCCTCGCTGCCGCCGCCCACCCTTCTCCACTTCTCCCATCGCAGCCAGGACGAGCGGCCCGTCACAGGCAGCCTCCACGCGGCAGCGCGGTCGCGCCCGCGCGGACGGGACGGGGAGCCGCGGGCAACAGGCGGCGGCGCCGGATCCACGAGGTACGTGCTACTGCTGCTCCTGTGCTCTGGGGCTCCGGGTCCACGGTGTCGCTGCTCCCCGGTCGGGGAGAGAGGTGTGCGGGGAGGAGAGGAATGAGGGGGCCTCATCCGTCGGGGCTCGGATGAGAGGTCGGTTGGAGCCGGGTTTTTTCACTCTTGGAGATGCTCTTGTGTCCACAGCCAGAGCCGCGCCTTCTCCGCTCTTGCTCAACAGCTCTCTCTTCTCTCCGACGATTCTTGCTCGTCCAACTCTGGTGGGTAGCGGTAGACGGCCGGCGACGGGGTGGGTCCTGCCTGCTGCTCATCCTTCTCTCTCGGACTGAGGCATGGTGGTGGATAGGATAGGGTTTCCGACTCATGGTCTTCGGGGGAGGGCTCCACGGCCGGCGGGCTAAGAGGAGCGTCTGATGGCGGCAGTAGGCACAGCGGGCGGTGGCGGGTCAAGGCTGGCGAGGTGAGGCGGCGGGGGCGCTGCGGGCGGCGGATGACAACTGACGGAGGGGGCGAGCGTCTTCCTCAGTTGGCGAATGGGGGTGGAGGGCGGCTTGTGGGTGGCGCGGGCCGCGGCGCCATTACCTGTGGTGGCAGCGCCATTGCCTGTGGCGGCAGGGGCGGCAGTCCATTTCATGGAACCTGGACTGTGCATGCCGTCGCCCCAAATCTTGCATGTGTAGGTATTAGTAAAGTCCTTGATTTATTTTCTGTGTTGAGGCTTCGCATCACAGCTGGCACGCCCTTCTCCTTCACCTTTTTGTCATGCCTGATTTATTTTAGCAACAGTCAACAGGGTCATAGAAAATTTTGTGATTTATTTTTTAAATCGAAAGGTTGGTTGTTTTAGCTCGTGGATCCTGGTCTGCGTTGAATTAATGAATTATTATTTTGGCATTAAAAGACTTTGCTACCTTTTTATAGGAGGTACCATCTCCAATCTTTAAGCATCAATTTGTTAATCATTTGTACTCTTATTTGTTCAATTTCAATGAGAATGTGTGGATGTATACAAGATCTTTTTTACTACGAGTTTTGTCTCACATGTTCACTCCACCTAAATTTTAAAGCGTGTTCCGCCACTGCCTGCCGGGAAGCCGTTCAGAATGGGATACAACCGAAACAGGCGCAGCCGCGGATCCTACTCCTCCTCGTCTTCTTCACGCCGCACCAAGCAAGAAGCCTCCTGGTAATAACTCGCGACTTATTAATCTCTGCTTACATTAGATAATTAGATTTTACCTGTCCGTAGTTAGTAACTTGGTATCAGTGGGACGAATCAGTTCAAAAATTTAAGGTTTTGATTATGATTCTTTGTTTAAAAGCAGT
This sequence comes from Alloteropsis semialata, assembly GCA_004135705.1. Classification (NCBI taxonomy): domain Eukaryota; kingdom Viridiplantae; phylum Streptophyta; class Magnoliopsida; order Poales; family Poaceae; genus Alloteropsis; species Alloteropsis semialata. Next base: position 89,814,552 of record CM014278.1, on the reverse strand, counting down.
TAGTCTGTTTTTGTTAGATATTTAATTTCTGTGGCGATATATGCATTTTGTGGAGTTATTTGGGTGATATTGTGCCCTTCAATTTAGTTTGCACTGCTACCGTAGTCATGTTCTTTTAAAAAAATGGAGTCAATCCACACTTTTAATCTTCAATTTCAGGGATGATGGTCCTGGGACGTCACTTCCAAGGCAGGAAGGTACACATTTTTCTTGTATTTTTGGATAGAAGTGGATTTGGCATGTGTAGAACTGATAAATTAATGTATGATGTTGAGGTTTACATGAAAAGGAAATGTCTCAGCTGTTAATTATTTTAATTTTTTCCTTGTTCTTTGACTCCTGAAACATTTTCAGCAACATGACCAGAGTTATTGCATATGCTACATCACATCATACATCTGTTAATCGTTAAAACCACTTTAAGGATTCATCAGATTCATGTACTCACTTTACATCATTCTTGAGAAGTCCAAACTTAAAGCTTATTGTTGAGAGTATCGTTTTGGTCTTTATATCCAGAAGACACTGAAGAGGAATTTAAAGGTTCAAAAATTCAGCTCGCAATGTGGGTAGGTGCAATATTTCATGTGAAATCATATGGTGCTCATTTGACATTTGTGATGATGCTCATGCTCTTGCATTTGTTATTGAATAGGACTTTGGGCAATGCGATGTTAAAAGGTGTACTGGTCGTAAGCTTTCAAGATTTGGGCTTCTAAAGGTAACCCGCTACTTAGTTAACCAATATCCAAACCCTTCTCATCCAATCACAACCTGAATTCGGATATTCTTCAAATTTATTCTTCTCAAACTAGTGTTGAATTTATTCTTGTAAATACACATTTTGTAAACGCCTGCACTCAAACTATGAAAAAAAATTAGCTGTTCTTGAGAAGATTGTTATTTGTTTTCCAGGAGTTGCGAGTGACCAATGGTTTCGGTGGTGTCGTTCTCAGGTATTACGTAAGCTATATCCATTTAAACATTTTCTATGCTGTAAATTTTGAAATCCCTACGTTCTGATGCTTATTTATCTTCATTCCATTTTCTTTCAGCCCTGTTGGGACACAATGTGTATCTAAGGCAGATCATCCTATCGTGCAAAGAAAAGGATTGGCTGTAGTTGATTGTTCCTGGGCACGTTTAAGTGATGTCCCTTTTGTGAAACTCCGCTGTGGCGCTCCTCGTCTCTGTAAGATAATTAATGGCCGTTATGATTCATGAAAGTGGTCCTTCCAATTACTCTTTATTATCTGTTCTGCTTGGATCCTAGCAACAGCGCACGAATAATCTACTGCTATAAAGTTATTGTGTGTAATATAAAAACAGTTGTTATTTCTAAATTTGATCATTTTGTCAAATTTATTGTGATTCAAAGTTTGAGCCTGTACAATTCCACTTTGGATTGTGACTTTTGCTTGTTCTCTTATAAAGTCTATTTTCTCGTTTTCCTTTATCCAAATATGACCCCACCTACAAAACAAGAGAGAGCGTATGCAATTATAATCAGACTTGTATATGTTTATGGAACTTGTGGTTTATTTTGATGTTTGCAGTGCCATGGTTGGTAGCAGCTAACCCTGTGAACTATGGCCGCCCATGTGAACTGTCTTGTGTGGAAGCTTTATCTGCAGCACTCATAATATGGTAAAATTTTCATGGCTTACCTAACTCTATTTTTGGAACACGTTGCTGGTTTGAACTTTTAGTTTCAATGTAGAAGTTAGTTATTATCAAGTGTCAGCTTATGCTATTTATGTATGGCCGCCCATGTGAACTGTCTTGTGTGGAAGCTTTATCTGCAGCACTCATAATATGGTAAAATTTTCATGGCTTACCTAACTCTATTTTTGGAACACGTTGCTGGTTTGAACTTTTAGTTTCAATGTAGAAGTTAGTTATTATCAAGTGTCAGCTTATGCTATTTATGTATTGCAGTGGGGAGGAAGATACAGGACATTTACTGCTGGGGAAATTCAAGTGGGGTCACTCATTTTTGTCGCTAAACAGGTTAGTCCAGTGGAATATATAAAGTATCATAGTTGTAGTGATCAGACATCAATTTGCCTGTTTGTTGTGTTACATACAGTAATGGATGTCTCAACACTGTACCATTTTGGGCAAACTACAATCTGTAAACGAAAACTGGACAGATGAAGTTATTTTCTAGTTCTATAAGCTGAATGGTTTACTAGCCAAGGATGTTGCCAAAGACAGTCCATCTGTCCCGTATACACTAATACCACATTGTTAACATATTTCAGTAGTTTTTAGAAGGCAGTGTGTAGCATATACCATTGTACCATATTTTCACCATTATCCAGCAAATTTCAGAAGGCAGTCTGCACAGAGTCATGCTAAATTGCTAAGGATGTTATCGTTAATAATAATATTTGAATGGTTGCAACCCCATCCAATGTTATTTACTCATGAAGAACCTTTAGCAGTTTGTGAAGCCTGAATTCTTCATCCTAGGCATGCCCTTTCTACATGATGTGTTTGATGTGGTTTTCACACGCTTAAGTTGTGTAACTATGTGCAGAGACCTCCTGAAAGCATACTCTCATTGTGAAAATGGCTCTGAGATAATCAATGTGCAAAACTCTTGGTTATCAAGTAACTCAGGTGTTCCAAAGGCACCTGCAATGAATGGTAATAATCACAGAGCAACTCCGCAATCTATCCGTCTTTAAACTACTAAATTGATCTGTGGTCATTGATTTTGCTTTATTTTGTGACATGGAAGGAGAAAAATCACGACGAATCACAGAGGAAGGATCTGAGGGTGATTCTGATGACGATTTACCACCACTGGAGGAGAATTTGAACCACTTGAACAACCAAGACGGGGAAAGTGAGGAAGGATCTGAGGGTGATTCTGATGATGATTTGCCGCCTCTAGAGGAGAATCTGAACCACTTGAGCTTGAACCAAGACGAGGAAAGTGAGGAAGAAAGTAAAAGTGAGTAGAAAAGGAGTTGTTCAAACGGTGGGGGCTTTGTAACATTTACAAAATAATTGAGAAAAAGTGACTTGTAAGCGCCTGCTGTGAAACAACCCAGTGTATCTTTTCAGTATCTGGTCTGAATAAACTAAAGTCGTCTTTACGTCTGGATCGTGGATCCATTCATGGTTGAAATTTGAAAATGATGAATCCGCTGTGGTACATACCTGTGTAGCAGAAGCTATGGAAACATAAGAGGGCGTCATAGATAATAAATTGTTGCATGCGAAAATTTTGTGCCCCGTAAATTGAGATCATTTCCATCGGACTTACAGGGCAGTAAGCTATATACCCTCTTTTTCAGAGGTTTGAGTTGTTTTGAAGCGCAATGGAATGGATGGGTCGATGTGTGAAAATTGAGATTATCATAGGTTTTTTATTTGCAAATGAGATGACCATAGTTTGTAATAAAGCAATGAAGGTATACATGTCTACCCCGTGCATTTCTGTGGATTGAGAGTGCCCCCATAACTAGTGTAGTAGTTGTCAGCGCATCATCAGCGCGTAACAATGTTATTGATCACGTACATATGCATATATATATATATAAGTAGGATGTATATTTATGCCCCCGTGTACGTGTGCGTCGGCGCTCAGGCGAGGAATTTCCTGAGCCTGGCGGCGGCCTCCAGCACCCTGTCCCTGCTGTTGAAGGCGCTGACCCTGACGAACCCCTCGCCACCGGGGCCGAAGCCGCTGCCCGGCACGGTGATGACGTGCGTCTTTTCGAGGATCTCGGCGAACACCTCCCAGGAGCGGCGCCCCGGGAAGCGCACCCACACGTAGGGCGAGTCGGCGCCACCGTACACCTCCTTGCCGAGCGACGCGAACGTGTCCACCAGCACCCGCGCGTTCTCCTTGTACACGCCCACCACGCGGCGCACGGCGCTCCGGCCTTCCTCCGTGGCGAGGCAGGCCAGCCCGCCCGCCTGCGCCACGCTGGAGGCGCCGTTGAAGCAGGTGCACACGATGCGGTCGAAGTCCCGCGCCACGGCCGAGCCGTCCGCGTAGCGCAGCTCGCCGGGCACCACCGCCCAGCCCAGCCGGACGCCCGTGAACCCGGCGAACTTGGAGAAGGAGGAGATCTCGATGGCCACCTCCCGGGCGCCGGGCACCTCGTAGATGGACCGCGGCTTGCCCTCCGACACGTACCACGCGTACGCCGCGTCGAACACCACGATGGACCCGTTCCGCCGCGCGAACTCCACCAGCTCCCGCAGCTGCGCCGCCGACGCCACGTGCCCCGTCGGGTTGTTGGGCGAGCAGAAGAAGATGACGTCGGTGCGCGGCGCGCGGGAGAGGTCCGGGAAGAAGTCGTTCTCCGGCGCGCACCGCATGTACGTGATGCCGGCGTACTTGCCGGCCTCGTCCGCCGCGCCGGTCTGCCCCACGATCACGCCGTTATCCACGTAGCCCTGCGTAGCATAGCATGTGGACATGGATTGAGCACCTGCTGCAGAGGGGCTGCCAGTGAATTGGAATGGGCTGCGACGTCACGTACCGGGAAGGTGGGATCTTGGACGGCGATGGTCACGTTGGGCCCGAACAGCATCTGCGTGCGTGCGCAGGGAGGAAGAAGAAGGTGTGATCTTTAGCAATGGAGGTCGCAAAACAGTTCGGTAAACTCAGCCGCTCCCTTTCATGTACGTACCTGCAGGCGTGCGATGTCACACTGCGCTCCGTCAGAGATGAACACCTCAGACTCCTTTATCCCCATGTTCGGGTACACTTTCTCAGCTATCACCTTGCGCAGGTTCTGCACATATTTCCGGAAGCAAAGATATTTTTTCATCAGTGAGCTGCTGCATGGGCTTGCTGCAAGTAATTGTGTTCATCTCTTTTGTCTGTTTTTTTGGGTAATAAGGTGATGATAATAAGAGCTCATCAAAGTTCAGTGTAGAGGTTTCGGCAGGCTCTGCCTTACCATTTGACCTTGCTCCGGCCCGTAACCCTGATATCCTTCTGGAGTGGACAACGCAAGGGCATACTGCAAAAAAAAGAGAGGAAATTTTTTAATTCCAAGTACGCAAATTGGTAATGCATTTAAATAAACCAACGAAATAATTGTTCTAACTAAATCTTGAAAAAAAAGGTTTGGTAGGGCCTGGTTTTGCGAACAGTCCCAGTCATCGAATCACATGCTCCGTTTTGTCCCCTGCAGTAAAAATCTGCCATACCATGATCCAATAAAAGGTGCCGAATACATCCATTTACCAAGTGGTTTGGAAACTGGAGATGCTCTCTGGGGTCGGTGTACATCAGTTTATAGATGCCATGGCAATACGTGTGGAAAATAGCGAGAACAAGGAGGCCATGACGTGGATGCAGTGACGTAAACCAGGCCATCATGGTCCCAAATAAGAGGAAAACCTTGACAAAGGAAAGACCTTTCAAGCTTTCTCGGTAGAAAAAGCGCAGCATGTAAAACAAAATCACACAGTAAATTCAGCCGATTTTCCAGCTGGTGGAGCAGAAGGATCTGGGCACTTGCTGAATACTTGTACCACGTAAAATCTTCTTCTTACGTTTAGGCGAAAGTTCTTATGTAAGCGAAACGTGTGAGAATCGGGAACATGACGTTAACACGTTGCGGAACTGATTTGGTATTGTGCGGAGAGAACTCATGCAGGGTGGACAACACACGCAAATACTGCCTCTTCTGTACTAAAATATAAGCATTTTGTGTCCTGAGTTGAATTATATTAATTTTGACCAAGTTTATACAAAAGATTATCAGCATGTACGCCAAAGAAATATACTATGGAAATGTACTTTATGATGGTTCCATTAATACTATTTTAATATCGTAAACGACAACGTTGTTCTTGTTCTTTCCTATAAGCTTATTAAACTGCTTAGTCACAGTGTGAAGATAATTTGACTTAGGATGGAGAGTAGTTCGGTGCTAGCGAGTAGTGACAGACATAACCTTTGACAATGGTCATTTCGACTATTTCTAGCAAACAAGTAGTTCTTCTTGTGTTCGAGAGTACAAGGGCAGGCAATTAGACTGCATTAAGTGCCATAGTTATCTTCTCATGCCTAAATTATTAAGTTCAGTCTGACTCAACATATCCGTTATTTATATCCAGGCAGTTTGATCGGTATAGTAGGTTCGTCTGGTCGTTGCAGTGTCCGTCCAAAGTTGCAAACGAATCATCACGGCTAGACCTGCGCCCGCCAGTCTTGCTCAATATTTTTAGCATTTATCTTTGAAATTGGATTTAGTTTTGACGTTGTGAAACGATCTTGTTTATCCAATCAACATTTTGAATTGCTGGCTGCTGCGTCAGAATAATTGACCAGCGACGCATTTTCTGCTATATAGTTCTGTGATAGTTCCATATCCGGATATCCCTGCCTTGCATGCTAATCATTTCTCTTGCTTATATATCTGATGAAGACCGTCACAAATGTCACTACAGTATTTCAGTATTTGGGTATTTTGGCCCTTTTGGCCCAAGAATATAATTAGACTGAACTTACCGCTGCTTTACAATGGATGCTTTTTATTATTATTAAAACACCTCATGCATCTTTATATTGTTTAAAACTTTTCTATTCATGCATCAGGGGAAAAGAGAAAAGAAGAGTGCAAGCTCCAAATAAAGAACAAAGAATACCTCGGCCATAGCTGACGTTATGCCGCTTGGAATGGGTTCAGTTGTGTCGCCGATACCCAAGCTAATGACCTTAGCGTCAGGGTACTTCTTCAGGTGAGCTTCACGCTTAATGCTAATCTGAGGGAGGATCAACTTAACACGTTAGTTTTAGTGGAATAACATGGCGAATTACTACGCTTGTCCAAGGGGTACCTCCGGGAACAAGTAGCCCTTCTGAAGCTTCTCCATGTTCGGATTGCGAAGAACGCTGGTCCGAGCAGCTGAATTGGAGTAGAAGTAACATGGAAGAACTTGTTAGACACGAAGAACTATCAAGAATGCAACGAGGGACACAGAAACAGCCATGCCATGATCTCGGTGTAAACATGCAGTACCTTCAGTCTTCACATGAGGTGCAATAACATCCAGCGGAAGAACAGCCTTCTCAAGGAACCTGCATGAAGGATGAAACAAAACGGAAGAGACAACTAAATGACCTGAAATCCCTAATTACGAATGTACGTATCATCCAGACACAACCACAAATAATTTGGGGAAAAATGAGCTGTTATGTGCAGTACTTGGAGATCATATTTGTCGGCATGGATGGAGCTTCTTGCCCGACCCTAACCAGAATTCCAGAAAGCTTGGGAGCTAGAATGTGATGTTGCTAGGCTGATAGAACTTGGAGGCAAAAGGATGAGCTCCTGATTGATGGACGTGTTTTCAGTGAGGGAGCAGAACCAAAGGTGGCAGGAGCAGAATGTGAGCAATGCTGAATTTATAGAATTCAGAGAGCCTGGCTATGAGCTGCTAGCCGGGTCGAAAAGGCTCCCGTTGAAAAGTAGCCTGCTCCTTTCGGTAGACTGCTGCCCGGACGGTCCACCTTGAAAATGTTTTCCATGGTTGGAATTGGAAGCAATCTGAATTGAGTTTCAATTCTTTCAAACAGATTCTCTAGCTATCAGTTTAGGCGGTCCTTGGCTACGAATAGTTTGTCCCCTTGGCAACCTATGTCCACACTGGCAGTGGTCACCGGCATGCCACCTGTACAGACAGCCCACCGGCATTCCATGCTTGCGTTCCATTGTCACCAAAGCGTGAATTTGATGAGGATCTACAGATTGAAATCTTCAACTTGACCAGGAGGTAGAAGTTCCAGCACAAGAACATGGGCACTTGGGCAGGCCCGGTACGGTGAAGGGTTCCTTGGATCATGTGCTACTTGTGCGCAATGTGAAGGACATACTGTACAAGGAGATTGTTTTGTGTCTTCTGTATCTTGACACTTGGCCTACATGGCAACACGCACTGCCGAACTAACAAAAACTCTGCTCCGGGGCATATGATAATCCAAAGATTGCTGCACTGAAGAAGGGACATGCTCATGTGCAACTTTCCAGGCAACTGCCAACTTTCCAGAAAACTGCTGGAATCATGACCCCCTTGTGCAAGCTTTGCGGTGCTGAGCCTGAAACACCTACACATTTGTGCAGGGACTGCTCATTTACGACAGCAGTTTGGTCAAGAATAGTTGGATGGTTCGGGTTGCAACATTTGCATTTTGGAAGTTCGTCAGGGTCCCTTTTTCGATGGTGGCAAAAATGCAGAACAAGGACAGACAAGAGGAACAGATTACAGATCATGGTTTGATGGCCTCATAATATACTTCTGGTGGAACATCTGGGAATAACACAAGGATTTTTCAACCAAGAAACAAAATCGGCAGAGGAGGTCGCCTTCCTGATCAAAGAAGATGTCCGATCTTATAAGTTGGCTATGGCGTCAATAATCACTGGAGAAGCAGGAACTTCTTAATTGTATTTTTCTTGTGTCTTTCTTTCCCTTCTAACAAAAATTCGGCAAAGCTCTTGCCGTCCCTTAAAAAAACTATTCTAACTGGGATTTTCACTGGTATTCCCTCATGGTTTGATCAAGCGCTTTACTGATTTTGCATGTTTCTGCCGAAACATTTCCTCGTGCAGTTCCAGGAAAAAAATTCTATGCGGACCTCAGACCCTGACCATTACCAAGTCGTTCAATCACTTGTGTAACCGTACAGAACGAGATATGTTGAACAGCCCCTAGCTAGACTCCTAGAAGAGATTATGTGAACCTGTGTTCGTTTCGCTTTTCTGTAAAATTCTGTAAAATGAAAGGTACTTACTAAACATTCTAAACATCTACAATCACTACGTGCGTCGACGCACCTAGCTAGGGTTGTCCATTCTTTTTTGATAAGAGGAAGGTCAATGCTGCCCTCTTGTACACTAGTAAGAAATTCAATGGAACGGCAATTGCTAATCTTATGTCTTTTGCTAGGTCATGACCTAACCTCAAAAACAAGAATATCTATAAGGTGCAAATAAGACAACTGATTTGACTCCAATTATCCTTAATGTTTTCAGGTAGACCTTCTCAATATATAGCTAGATAATTAAGTCCAGTAACAAGTTTCAGTTCCTCCTCAGGGTCAACGTTTTAGTAGTAGTAGCTAAAAGTGGTTGACAAATCTCTTTGTACTTGTTCAAAATAATTTCCTTCAAGTTTTCCATGTGTGCTTTTTATGAGATGACAGCAGCTACCACTGTATATGGGCGTTTGATCATTTTCAGTATTCTTTTCTCAGATTGTGGAAAGCAGGAGATCGAGTAGTATAAACTGTCCTCTGAATCTCTGATACATCCAAAGATTCCCAACAAGAAGAATAAGCAAGCACACAAATGCCCAAAGAGAAATGGTATGCGAGAGCATGTACGTAGCATTGCACATTGCATAGAGACAAAGAGCCTATTTTCAAGAAAATAAAAAATCTCTAACCACTATATCAAAGCATTAATTAAATAGTAACATTAATTGATTATTACACACCTCAATATTATATATGTCTGAATTTCATCTTCTTATAGTGGATGCATGGTCCAGCGCTGCAATTTGGGTTTAGGTTTTTATTAGTGATCAGATAGTCACCATGGATGCGGAGCTAGCTTCGAGGATCTTGGGAGAGGCGGGTTTGGCCGATGAAGGAAGTGGACGGCCGGCAAGACGGCGAGGTTAAAGCAGTCAGGCAACTGAAGATTAGCAGCTCCCTAATCATTACTACGTACAGGTGTACAGCTAGTTAGTGATAGTAGTCTGCACATGCAGCTGCTTATCACTACCAGAGAACTCTCTATCCATCCTCCCTAATCGGTCACGGATGGATTGGACCCGGTACCAATGGAAGCATTGGTACCGGGTCCAATCCCCAATAATTCTGCGCGCCTATGAGGCAACATTGGTACCGGGTGGTGTCACCACCCGGTACCAATGAGCCTCGGGGCCTTTGGTACCGGTTGGTGACACCAC
>CM014278.1:89776024-89789507 GCA_004135705.1 Alloteropsis semialata | reverse complement strand
CCTCCCCTGGTTGGGGACCGAAAGCGCCCCTGTGATCGTTTTTCTGAACGAAGGTAAACGATATGTCCTATTTCCTGAACGAAGGCAAATGCACGCTAGGAAACTTAAAATTTATAAAAGACGTTTCTTGGCAGGCCAATCCCCCAACACTGCCACTCGGCATAGGTCCTTCTTACCACAGTGAGTTCTTTTACTGCACCTCTTTTTCTCAGAGCAGTCATTTTTGCTAGTATCTGATAGTAGTAAAATCAGGATGGCTTTGCTGAGGAGCAGATTTAAGTCGCATTCTATTACGCATGGGACTGTCCCACTCCCACTTTTTGGTCGAGACATGTCATTTTCCGATATTTATTTAGCAGTCCTCACCACCTTTTCACACATGGATCAACTATGGGGCATAGTCCGTTTTAGCTTGCGAGAACGATCTGACAAGATAATCATATATATGCCCCGCGAGAAATTAGTAGTATGTCACATCTAGTGTTACACATCATCTCATCATCATCATCTGTTGCTAGCTGGTGTATTTTCTCCTAAATGTTCCTTTTCTAGCCTTTTCAATAAAAAACCAGAAGACATATATTACTCCATTTTTAAATATAAGATGTTTAGGACAAGTTAAAAAATTTCACTTTAATAGTACTAATTAGCTTATACTAAAGGACATATACTAAAGCGGAAATGGACGATACATCGCTCTTTTTTCTGCTATATGTAACTGTCGATGCCAAAACTCAATGAAGTAAACATTCAACGACATTTTTAACAGCGGACTGAAGTTTGAATATATTGACGAACAGAACAGATAAGGATGGTTGGTGGCAACGCCACGAAAAAGCAGAAAAGGAGGTTTAATTTCCATATCTGTCTTATTAGTTACTGAAAAAAGCAGAAAACAATTTTCGAGGTGCAAAGAAAGAGGCTGAAATATACAGCCATGTATCAAAAGATTCCAAACTACCTATCAAATACTTTTTTCTGCATATCAGAGAGCGCTTCTTTCAGGTATCTGGCTGAAAAGTTCTAACACTCACGTTTGCTTTTCTCGATTCACATAAACCGCAGGTAGACAGGGGACATATGTAAGGTGATTTCCATCATTAACTTGCTTCAGTTGTCACTAACTTGTGCATAAACACATTAACTTGTCCATGTATTACTGTTGACCAGTCTCAGTACACAGTTCCATTGCACTGTTAGTCTGTTACCAAAAGTTACCAAAAATGAGAACTTGATAACTGAGTCTATTAGTAGGAGTTATAGGGATGAAACTTCTATCTCATCCGATGGAATTCTTTTCTTTTGTCTTTTTATTATGATTTTGCCAAGTTAGAAAAATTGCCGATGTGCCATAGAATTTAATACTCATGAAACTCTCTAGAAAACCTGATTGAGACTAGCCTTTCATGGCTTCGGAAGTTAATTGATATTTTCTCCATCCAAAATTCACTATTGACTTTTACTTACAATTACAAATTTAACCATTTATTTATTAAAAATTTAGCGCAAGTATTAAAAAAATCAAGCTTAAAATGCCTGCATTGTAAAGTAACACAAACAAATGTACAAATTACGCAATACTCCATACGTCCCAAAAAATGCAATTCTAGCACAATTGTCATGGTTTAGTATCTTAAATTTGACCAATTATAAATAAAAAGTATCAATATTTATGATTAAAATAAATACCATTAGATTAGTTACAAAATATATTTTTAAAATTTATTTTGAACCATAAATTTGAATAATTTTCAATAAAAATTTGGTCAAATGCGAACCAACATGCAACCCATAATTATATATTTTTTTATATAGGACGGAGCTGAGGGGTAGTTACGGTGGGAATACAACATTCGGAATAATATAATATAACATAACAACATAATACAATACAATACAATACAATATAATATAATAATAACTATCTCTTCTACATGGATATGTGGAGTATATACAACAATTTCTCACAGTCAAATTTCATAGTACACAAGAAAGCGCGTCTCTCCCTGGATACACAATGAGGGGGTGTTTAGATTGGTGAAATGGGTGAAAAGTTTATGCATTGGGTCGCGTGCACAGAGAGAAGAAATAAACTGACACGGTTCTCAAGGTAAAAACTTTATGTATTTTTTTGTGAATCTAAACACGCCCTGAACTGCACTGTAGCAGAGGCGCACGCAGTGACACTCAGAGTGATTCCTGACACGAAGCATCATTACTGAGATCAGGTGGTCACCACAAAAGTGGAGGTCGTTTGCTCTAACGAAAGCATGCTACTCGTTTATACTATACCTACAATAATCAAGACTGGTAATCAACAATGGAGAAACGAAGGTGCTAAGCAGGAGCACTAGCTAATTAGCTATTCGTTGTTAGCAAGCCGCATGACTTGTACAGTTGTACTACTACGAACTGGCCGTTGGGGTTTGACTATTCTACTAGTCGGTCAAAGTGAAATGTGATGCGGGGGCATGGATAAGAACTGCAGATTCAGAAATCAGAACAGTATATTGAACATATGTTTACTTGGTTATTTTACAAGAGAAACATATAGTCACGTTGAGTTAAAATAAATGTTGCTTACATGTCGCCGCAAGGTCCAAAGACATGGTAGACTGGTAGAGCTAGGTAGGTCCCCGAACAAGAAGTTGCTGGGTTCCATGCTACTAGAGTACTTCTGACCACAGTTCTTTATAGGAGTATATGACTAACCGTTTTGCAGCACGAAACACGCTTTCATCGTTTCTGTTAATTTATACTACCTACAGCTGATTCAGACACGGAGTCATTTTATTTTGTAAGGTCGTATATGAGTTGTTGTGTGGTTTGCTTACCCTTGGCTTGGTACTTGGTAGTTGGCACCGGTAAAGAACCGTTAGTTGGTTCACCTACTCATCCTTATTCAGTAATGCTCAGGATCTAGAAGGTCGAAAATACTCTCCCCTGTCGCATCGCATGGTACTTTTCGTCCGCAAAGACAAGTGACAATCTTGAGGATTTTCTTTGGATACCTGGAAGCTGGAACCTACGTGAGTTCATCCTTGGTCCTGGCCTCCCATTTCTTCAGAGCTACGCTGTCTGCATTTGACACCGGCGCCCCAGAACACAGGGCAGAGGCCACTGCGGAAACTACATCTCGGTCAGCCTGCAGGGACGCGGGGTGCAGCGATTATTTGAAGAAGCCCTCGCAACAGAAGCTGTACCGTGCACGCATGCAACCACCCGAAGAAAACCTACGGTCAGGATGTGCCCTGTCCGCCGTCCATAGTCCGTACTTGCCGTAGCAGGTCACTAGGGCCCGGTTTGTTTCTAGCAATGCTAGAAAAGCCAACTTTGATCACTAATTAAAGGTATTAAATAAAAGTATTTTACAAAACTAACTCCAGAACCTCTGCACTAGGAACCTTGAAGAATCTAATGAGGCCTTTGACCGCATGATTAGAGGATGATTAGAGGATGGTTATTGTAGCATCACTGTAGCCAATGGAACCTTTTTTTTCCCTTTTTTCTTCAAGGATGAAACCTGAACATTTCACTATCCAGTGCTGTGCCGGTCTCTTTTTTTTTTCTTTTTTCTCCTTCATTGCAACCCTGTTCCCGGCTGTCATACGTGTTGCCCCGGCAACGCCGCACGTGGTGCGAACTCGCGCGTTCGTCCCTTCGTCCCCATAAGTCACTGCCTTGATAGAGGGTTCTGTGGAACCAGAGAAACAAGATGGCTATAGAGGGCAAATTCCCTAACAGACCAGCTGATGTCTTGTTCAATGGTGTTTCATTCCTGCAGAAATGGAAACCGTTACTCAAGAAGAAGCACCAGGAGCGTTTGGAGGACACTCTGAAGAAATCTATGGAATGGCTTTCGGAGTTTAGGCCCAGGGCTTCGGTTATTAGTGATGTAGTTGAGCTTTGAGAGCTGGCTTAGTAACCCATCTGCTTTTGTGATGTAAGCGCGCTTTTGCAAACTGGTGTCCCCAGTTGATGTTCTCTCAAACATATTGCTTTCAATAAAAGCAGAGGAAATCTCTTTTCAAAAAAAAAAAGTCACTGCCTTGAGTTCTAAGCCAAGAACATTGGAACGCGATGCTCTGATTCCCACCGCGTGTTTAGCCAGCTTTGCAGCCCTGCATGGGCTGAGCAGCTCGTATTATAGCTCGGGGAAGAATGGTGACGATGCTTGGGCACGCGGTTAAGCAAAGCTGGCGGCGCTAAACGGGGCCAAAGCACCTGCCCGGCAGGTCGGTTTCAGACCTTTCCACACGTCTCGTTTCACCACGGATCAACACATGACGTCGTGACTCGTGACCAAGCGATGCGCCGCCGCGTGCGATGGGGTCCATGGGGACCGTCGGCCGGTGGTCGGTGGAAATTGGCAAGCATGGCGAGCACGCGCCGCGCCGCCGCCGGCCGGCCGGACAATGGCCCGAGCCGACGTGCTGGCCTTCCTTGGGCTACGGCCTACGAGCAACGCGGGGCGCCGCCCTTGTGATGACCCGATCCAAGTCAACATGGGCTAGGCCTGGGCAAAGTGACTACCGGGCGGAAAGCATCGTGCGCTGTCAAAGTCATGGGCCGCGAGCTGGACAGGCCCGTTACAAATAAACAAGCAGTACGATTAATTAAGGAAAAAAATGCAAATTACTCCCCTCAAGTATGAAGAAAGTTAGAATAACCATCTAAACTATGTTTTGGTTTATTTTACCCTCTAAACTATGATATTTGATCCGATTTACCCCTCAACAAATTTATTTTGCTTGTTTCTCAACACACAAGTGAAGTCTTAAGTTATTTTTTAAACTAAGATTCAACTTATGCGTGAAGAAATGAAAATAACAAAATTTAATGAGGGGTAAATTGGAGCAGATGACATAGTTTAGGGGATAAAATGAACCAAAACATAGTTTGAGGCGTTATCCAGACTTTGATCATAGTTGAGGAGAGTAATTTAGACTTTTTCCTTAAAAAAAGACAATAGCACATAATTTACAACAAAAAATAAAAACTAATAGAAACAACAGATGAATTACAATAAAAATTATGGTACAATACATGAACCTGAGGTCAGGAACGAAAGCATATAATGTACAGGACTACAACCAATTTGAGAACGTAACAATGTAAACAAGCACCGTACCGGCAACAATTTATTTTGATCTCTAGCGGTTATTCACACGGGTCCTGCCGGTAACAAGGGAAATTTGACCCAGAAATTCCCTTCAAGCTACGGAGAAATTTATTTTGCAAAGCATCTAATTTCACCATGTATTAGAGTTCTAAACCCACTCTCTTAGTTCCCCCCTGCCGGGACTCCTCTACCATCAATCTGTACCCCTGTGGTCCGGTTGCCGGACAGGAAGTCCAGCTTCTGGGTGCTCAGCACGTTGGGCCCGGACGTCGGATGCTGTGAAATCTGCCCGCCGCTGAGCGGCCCGGCCTGCCACACCGTGTTCTGCACCGTGCTGTTCCCCGGCAGCGCCACCGTCACGTAGATGGTGTACGCGCCGCCCGAGTACTCGGCCGCCGGCCCGACGGGCACGGCGAGCTTGAGGGTGTTGTTGGCGAGGCTGGGCTGCGTGCTCTCCAGGTAGGTCGACAGGACGGACACGGCGCCGCTGCCGTCCTGCGAGGCGACGAACACGCTGCTGCCGGCCATGCTGCCGGCGCGCTCGGTGTTGATTCCCCAGGCGACCCAGCCGACGGCGCTCTGCGGCGCCCGGAAAGCGACTTCGGCCGTGCGGTTCGCCGGGTGGTACGTCCAGTAAAGGCTGGCGCCGAGAACCGGCAGGGATGTGCAGCGCTGGAACGACCGCCCCGCGGGGAACTTGGCGGCCGTGCAGTTCTGCTGCGCCGCCGCGGTGGCCGCGAAGAGCAGCAGCGCGGCCGCGACGAGGTGCCACGCCGGTTGGTCTCGACCTGCCATCGGAACGAAGTGGATGCGCGCGCACGTGCGCTCGTGTGCTTCTTGTGCTGCGTCGATCGAGCGCTAGCTCTAGTGCGCGCGCACGCCTTTGATGAGCTCCCGCTCGAGGCGCGAATGCAGCAAGGGAAGGGGGGAGGTGTGCTTTATAGAACAGGTGTATGCGTAATGGAGATGGGATTTATACAGGGGAGGTTGTGAAACTTGTCTAACTGCGTTGTTGACACTGTCAATCTTTCGCATATAGTAATTCAGACCATGCACCTGTGTATATATTCGTCAGGCTTGGATATTTATTTATCTATATCGCCATACCCGTATATCGTATTTTGTGTCGTCATGGATGATGATTGGGAAAAAATGGCGATGGCTTCGTCTCCTTGCCCGTATCCGCGTTTGACTTGCTCCTGATTGTGTCTGCTGCCTTACTGCTAATTCTATCGCAGCGGCTTGCGTCCACATGTCATTTCCCCCCAATAATACCCATATTTTAGCTCATCAGGTGCTGTATTCGTTATGTTGATTTGTTGTCATCATTTTGCAGTTGCTCTGTTCTAGTGTTCCCTTTTTTGTCACTTCACCTAATTTCCATCTTCTGGGGGGGAATTTATCCCTGCCACTTCTAGGATCTGAAGTGCCACCTTCTATTCTACTATTGCGCTC
The DNA here is from genome assembly GCA_004135705.1 of Alloteropsis semialata. Classification (NCBI taxonomy): domain Eukaryota; kingdom Viridiplantae; phylum Streptophyta; class Magnoliopsida; order Poales; family Poaceae; genus Alloteropsis; species Alloteropsis semialata. The sequence continues at coordinate 89,782,930 of CM014278.1, read as the reverse complement.
CCTTGCCACTGGAGAGAGAAACTTTGTCTATATCGTGCCGCATTATCTAATTTAACCATTTTGACATGGCGGCCAACCTAGCTGCCGTGTGTGTCTCACTGTCTGCTTGGGAAAATCCACATGAGCTGCTGTTGCAGGAGCCAATCGTGCATGCATATATAAAAAGAAACCAGTCATAAAACAATGGATGGCGTGGAGTGATGAAGCAAAAAAAAGACTTGGGGGTGGGGCCGGGGGGCGAGCTCGCCGAAATGAAAATGGGTCTTGGTCTTTAGGAATTGCGGTCCGAGCAACTCCAGTAATATCCTCTAAACAAGCCATCTATTTATTTCAACAGGGGCTACCTCTATTTTCCAGGGGCTTGATTTTTTCTCTCAATTCCAGCAATACCCTCTAAACAACCATCTATTCTCTAGTGGCCCACTTGTTAGTTTCTATTTTGGAATGGAGGGCCCCTAGAGACCCCCTAGACCTAGGGATGAGGGAGGAGATTTGGAGGGCTCCCTATTTTAGGGGCTTAAATAGAGGGTCTGTTGGAGTTTGTTTTTTTATCTCCTAGCCTCTAAACTCATAATAGGGGCTTATTTAGAGGGTCTGCTGGAGTTGCTCTTACAACCTCAAGGATACATAGAAATTGGTATTGTACCATACAAATCAACACTTCTGCAGTAGCAAACCTTTTCTCCTTTTTTTTTACTACAATAGCATGTTCTTTTATTTCCTTTAAAACTAATTTAGAATAGTCTTTTATTTTTATTTCAGAAAAAAAAACTTGATAGCATGACATATGAAATGTACAAAAGAATAATGTATACAGTACATCAAAATCGAACTTGAGAATTGATAACATGAAGTGTCAAAAAAGAATAATGTGTACATACAATACATCGAAATCGAGATCATGAAGGGAAACAAATAGTAATGTACAGTGGTACAATCAATTTGAAACTGGAACAATGTAAACAAACACTAGCAACAATTTATTTGGAGTTTGGACTCTAATGGGTGTCGCGAGCACGGATTGTCTTCACTGGAGCCTTTGGGATAACCACCAGAATCTCATCCCAAAAATTCTCTCAGGTTACGGCGGTGCATCTTAGAGTTGGGTGCCCCTGTGGTCCGGTTGCCGGACAGGAAGTCCAGCTTCTGGGTGCTCAGCACGTTGGGCCCGGACGTCGGATGCTGTGAAATCTGCCCGCCGCTGAGCGGCCCGGCCTGCCACACCGTGTTCTGCACCGTGCTGTTCCCCGGCAGCGCCACCGTCACGTAGATGGTGTACGCGCCGCCCGAGTACTCGGCCGCCGGCCCGACGGGCACGGCGAGCTTGAGGGTGTTGTTGGTGAGGCTGGGCGACGTGCTCTCCAGGTAGGTCGACAGGACGGACACGGCGCCTCTGCCGTCCTGCGAGGCGATGAACACGCTGCTGCCGGCCATGCTGCTGCCGCGCTCGGTGTTGATTCCCCAGGCGACCCAGCCGGCGGCGCTCTGCGGCGCGCGGAACGCGACGTCGGCCGTGCGGTTCGCCGGGTGGTACGTCCAGTAAAGGCTGGCGCCGAGCACGGGGAGGGAGGCGCAGCTCTGGAACGACCGCCCCGACGAGAAGTTGGCGGACGCGCAGCTCTGCTGCGCCGTCGCCGTGGCCGCGAAGAACAGCACTGCCGCGACGAGGATCAGCCACGCCGAGTGGCTTCGTCCCGCCATTGGAAGTAGAACACCGAACACACGTAGGATGTGCGTGCGTGCGCGCTCTTGTGCTGCCTGCTTGCTTCGATCGCTAGCTCTTCCCGGCTGCCACTCGAAGCGAATGCGGCCTTTGAGGTGTATGGCCGGAAGCTCTCTGGTTCTTCTTGGAGCTAGAGGCGAAGGGAGGCCTTGCTATATATAAGTACGTCGCGCGTTGGGATTTCAGGCGAGGTTGTTCGGACAGTTTGGTTAACTAACGTCGACACTGTCAAAGTATCAATATCATGTAATCGCATACTAAGTCAGAACCTGTAAATTCTGCATTCTATACACCAAAAAATTCATCTCCACAGACGTGCCGTATGTACCATCCCTTCTCCAACACCTGGATGCCGGGAACAACCAAAAACATGGTGACCACTTCGTCTGCTCCTAAATTATCCGCGTTTGACTCCCTCCGGATTTGGTACGTGCTAGGCTGCTACCTTTTGTAAATCCTACACATTTGGTACCTCGCTCCCATTTTTTTTAGCCCGCAACACTGGTGTACAATCTTCTGTTATCAAGACGAACCACATTTTGCTTCTACGAATCATATTTTGTCGCATTTCAGTTTCTTTATTTTGCAAACATTGGCGGTTAGCGTGTTTGTTTCTGCCACTGTTTGTCAATTTCCATATAGTCTCCGTTGATTAGATGGGCGTTTAAGTTTCGATGGTGCGTCATTAGTGACCATTAGACTGATGTCTGTTAATGAAATATATTTTCATAATTTACTTCCTTAATTGTGTAGATATTATTATGGTCCAAGCTATGAGAATTTGACTTAGGTCAAACTTAGAAATCTTCATATTTTAGGACAGATAGAATAATTAGGAGAATACTCCAAAACAAGTTATCAGCAGCAGGAGAAGCATAAAAGCACATGTAACAACGTAATAATTCATTATATGCATATAACACATTTAGCATTTGATCCACATTATCTACGGTCAATTTGAGACTCGAAATTTGTAAAGTATGAACAGCTAGAAGCAACAGCCACTAGCAAGTAGCAACAGTTTAGTGATGGCGTGAGGTTTTCTTCGCGGTTCACCGCCTCACCGGCGGGCCTTTTTTTTTTATCCCCGAAAACTCCTCAAGTTACGGTGCACCATGGATTTGGGTGCCCCCGTGCTTGTGCCGCCGGACAAGAGGTCCAGCGTCATGGTGCTCTGCATGTTTGGCCCGGACATCGGGTGCGCCGCTATCTGCCCGCCGCTGAGCGGGCCGGCCTGCCACACCGTGTTCTGCTGCGTGGAGTTCCCCGGGAGCGCCACCGTCACGTAGATCGTGTACGCGCCGCCCGTGTACTCGGCGGCCGGCGCGACGGGCACGTCGAACTTGAGGGTCTCGTTGGTCAGGCTCGGCGACGTGCTCTCCAGGACGGTCATCAGCACGGACGCGGCGCCGCTGGCGCCCGGCGAGGCGATGAACACGCTGCTGCCGACCATGCTGCCGGGCCGGTCGGTGTTGATGCCCCACGCGACCCAGCCGCCGGCGCCCTGCGGCGCCCGGAACGCGAGGTCCGCGGTGCCGCTCGCCGGGTGGTACGTCCAGTACAGGCTGGCGCCGAGCACCGGCAGCGCGGTGCACCGCTGGAACGACCTCCCCGCCTGGAACTTGGCGGCCTCGCAGCCCTGCGCCGCTGCCGCCGCGGCGGCCGCGGACAACAGCAGCGTCGTCAGCGTGGCCCCGAACAGAAGCGACGCCAAGTGGGTCCGTCGCGCCATCGCAAGTAGTGTAGTGCTCCTGTTGTTCGAGGCAAATGGTGTGATAGAAGATGCTTGCGAGAGCAGCATGGAACAGAGGCGTGCTATATATGCAGCTGGATTGCAAGCTGGGCGCATTGGGGGTAAATTACATCGACATCGCAACGTTTTGCCGTCTTAAACTAGGCCAGTATCTAAAAAACTAGGCTAGTGGCCCTGTTTGGTTATTTATAACTCTAAAAGCGCTAAAGGGAATCTTGCATGCATGGAGTACTAAATGAAGTCTATTTGCAAAACCTCTTCACGGATGAGTGTAACTTTTCGAGACGAATCTAATGAGCTACAGTAATCCATGATTAGCTACAGTGACGCTACAGTAACCATCCTCCGATCATGTGGTCAAACACCTCATTAGATTCGTCTCGCGAATTAGTACAGAGGTTGTGGAGGTAGTTTTGTAAACTGCCTTTATTTAATACCCCTAATTAGTGGTCAAAGTTGTAAACAGTAGTACTAAATTTTATAACTGGTGGATCCAAACAGGGCCAGTATATGCAATTTCTTCAGCTTCTTGTACGCTATGCAGCCTATGCATCGGATCCACCGACGTGTCGTACCGTCCAGGCTTCAGGTTTAACCCCAGCTCCCCAAGTATCGATCGTGTCATCGTGCTGCTCGCACGGCTGGCCTATTCTTTTTTTTAAAAAAAATAAAAACATTGCCGTGCTGCCGGCCAATGTCAGTATTTTAGAAGCACAGCACCGTACGGGAAATTACGTTCTGCAACTTGAGGTGGCTTCTTCGAAGGAATTTGTAAATTTTCCAGTATATTCCGTCATTCCGACGCGAGCGGCTTTGCATACGGACCGAATCTGCCAGATGCCAACTATGTTCAGTACTTCAGTTTAGTCTCTGCGTTACCAGTGAGCCAAAAACATGCATTGGAAATTTGGAATGTCATGAACTAGCCCAAGAATGAAAATATCGGTGTGCAAACTACTTGCTGGTCTATCATCATCCGGCTTTCTTGTTTTTTCCCATACACTGAACCAGCAAATGCAATCTCAAGTTAAATTTGTTGTGCAAATTAGATGTCCGTAACGTAATCATTTATGAATCCGAGGGAAAACAGTTACTTCAATGTACGGAGTAACAATGATGCCAAACAGTTGAACATCGAGGCAAGTATTAATAAATTTAATATACTAGGAGATGTGCCCGTGCGTTGCTACGGGGTGTCAAATAAACGATGTGGAATATTCTTTTCAAAAAAAAATAAACGATGTGGAAATTTTGTGTGGATATTTTCTTTTATAGGAAGATGCGCAAAATCATAAGTCAATGAAAAAAAATCACTGAATAATAAATAGGCAAAAAAGCACTCGCCCAAAAATTTAAGCATGGGGCAGCCCAAAAGCTTCTCCTCGCCAATCAAAGATGATCAGGAGCACTAATTGGTAGTATAGCACAGAGCCTCACAAACTGACTTATAGGCATGCCTTATAGCATTCACCTTAATATATATATATAAACTTGACTATCTATTCATGGATTTGACCAGATGTCACACAGATATCTCCACGTATTTTTTGAACAAATCCATATATTAAACACGACTCTAAAGTCTAACTTAAGCTAGCAACCCCAACTTATTACCATGCTCCATTGTCTCCAGGCCAAGCCCGTCTAAGAGAGAGCAAACCTGCACGCTGCCACGCTGCAGCGACCAAAAAAAATAAACATTTTTTCTACGTATGGTTTATTCGTTCAATCTCCACGACGATTCCTCCACATCATCGTCTTTTTTAAAAAAATAATCTCCACAGCATCTCTCTCGAGTCATCCCTTTTCCACATGTCATCATATAATTAACATGCAGTAAGAAACACTTCTTCCACTATCAATGAAAAAAAGGATTTGTAAAAGTTGAGAGAATGGATCGATGCACTTTTACTTGCATTGTATTGATCGATAGTTACAACAGATAAACTATAAACTCTTTAACATACTGTATCTGCAAGGTCAGTCTGCTCCCGTTCCTATCCACCAGCATGCTACAATAATATGCACTAAGAGCGACAAGGAAGGTGGCCTTCATTTGTACTCTGAAGTCTGCGTAATAATACGTCAATGGGAAAACCGAAAACAATTGAATACGCGAGCGTACATGTTCTCCTGCACCTACTCAGTGGTCGCCGCGACGTGCAACAGACAGACTACCGCTGTGCATACATGATACTCCCTCCGTATTGAAATAGAAGTCGTTTTGGACAAGATTTTAGTCAAACATTAGGAACATAAATCACGAATAACTTTTAATTTGTTGAGTTTGGAAATGTGAAAACCATATGAATAGGTTTGTCTTGAAAAGTATTTTTATAAAAGTATAAATATATTATATTTTAATAAATATTTTTGAAAAAATAATAAGTCAAAGTTACATTTTGGAGACCGTGTCGTTGTCCTAAACGACTTCTATTTCAATACGGAGGGAGTACATGGCAGGCAGGCAGCACGGCTCATCCAAGGAGCTGGGTATCCTCGTGCGCAACAAAGAGGGCGAGCACGATCGCACAAGCCAACGTCCCTGTCACATGCCACCACGCCGCCATGCATGGAAGGAGGGGGCCTGCTACCACCTATGGCCGCGCGTCGCTGCCGCTGCCTCCTAGTGCCGAGTCACATCGCCGTCCGTCTCGTTGCTTGGGCCACCAGAGTGGGAGAAGGGCAAGGTCGCGAGGTGGCGACGCCGTACCCCGGTGGGAGCTCGCCAGACACCGTGCCAGAGCAGGAATACCGCGTTCTATGTGAGGCGACGAGCCGGCCGGCGATAGACGACTCACGTCCTGTGGAGCGATGTACTTGCACGCGCTGTTGCAATGTCCTTGCTCCGTTGCATGCCTGGCTGTCTGCAAACGTCGCCATGGACTTCTCCGTCGTGTTGGCGAGGCTGATCTCCTCAGCCGTCTTGGCGGGCGGTGTTGCGCTCGCGCTCCGCGATCTTGTGCCGCAATGGCGCTGCGTAGGGCATTTGCTGAGTTTTCCCTTGCAGCCTGTCCAGCCGATCGACAATCGAGATACGGAGGTCCTATTTTTCATTCGGGGAGTCTGATGGAAGTCGAGGCAGTGGAAGATTTTAACAGAACCACGAAGCCGTGGAAAGAGGAGCGAAGCTCATGCTTGTTGCAGATTCTACCCTGGCTGGGCGACGGAGAGGAGCGGGACACCGGACGCTGGAGGGCACGGCGCGATGGAGAGTAATCGAAATAGGAACGCCGTGCGAGCTGACGGACGAAACACTCTTGACGGACGAAACACTCCTCCTTTTAATATTAGGTAGGTAGAGATTTCCCAGTCCCATCGAAAATTGCAACACGCCAACACATCAAGAATACCTGGCCAGTTACTCAAAGTAAACCTAAGTTTTAGGCACGTTCCACAGCTTGTCCAAAACAAAATTTACACATGCAGA
>CM014278.1:89752673-89775024 GCA_004135705.1 Alloteropsis semialata | reverse complement strand
CTCTTTCAACGACAGAACATCTTCTTGTCGTTAATCATTCCTGGATACCCGGGGAAAAAATGGGTGTGTACATGGAGCCTCTGGTTGATGAATTGGAACGTGCTTGGAAGGAAGGTGTTTTGACATACGACCGAGCTACGAAGAGAAACTTCACAATGCATGTTTGGTACATGTACTCCCTGCATGATGCACCGGCGTAAGTTGGAGAAGATCTTTCCACCCGGCTTCTTCAATCCGATGGAGCATATGATTTTGCACCTCCCGTATGAGGCAAGAATGGGGGGCCTGTGCAGAACCGTTGGTGCTATCCAGTTGAAAGATGTCAAAAGGTTCTTCGAACGAAATGTAAAAATAAATGCAAGATTGAAGCGTCCATTGCAGAGGCATACATTCTGGAGGAGGTCTCAAACTTCACTTCAAAATACTATGCTGACAATCTTCCTAACGTGCACAATCCACCAACTCGTTACAATTCTGGTGAAGTTGACACGACCCTCAGCATATTTCGAGGGCAACTCGGAAGTGCAAGTGAAGGCACACCCAAGACCTTGAAATACGAAGAGTGGCGCACAATCATGCTATATGTGTTGACCAACCTCTCCGAAGTCGAGCCGTACATCCCGTAAGTTCTCAACAAACTTATTCCATTACTGACCCATATTCTTCATCCAACCATCGTTTTTCTCGATGGTACAGGGAATTTGTTGAACAATCCTGGCGTCAATCGAGGCAACCTAGACCGGACGAAGTAGATACCCTTCTTAGAGAGGCCAATTTTATTTCTTGGTTCAAACGGAAGGTTCATTCTAATTTCCCTCCTATTAGTTTCACATTATAACTTGGTCGTCCAATAACATAACGGACAATCATGCTCGAACTTGCAGGCCCAAACCGATGCGTCTATGAGTGCCGAGTTGAGACAAGTTGCCGATGGTTGTGCCTATAGGGTCAAGTCCTTTGGCTGTTATGATGTGAATGGTTATCGTTTTCGCACAAAGAGCCATGAGCAGAAGATGCCCAATCGAAGGACCACAAATACCGGAGTTTGTACGCCAAGCCTTGATGGGGTTGAGTATTATCGAATAATTGAAGAAATATACGAACTCAATTTTGGTGGATGCAAACCTCTTCATCCTGTCATATTCAAATGCCATTGGTTTGATCCCTCAGCTGTGAGACGGACCCCTAACGTTGGGCTAGTTGAAATTCAACCATCATCCGTCTATGCCGGAGAAGATGTATATATTGTGGCTCAACAGGCCACACAGGTTTATTACCTCTCGTATCCGTGCACAACCGACAAGCGTCTTCAGGGTTGGGATGTTGTGTACAAGGTATCACCACACGGAAAACTACCAGTCCCAAACAATGACGATTACAACTTCGATCCAAACACGTATGCCGGAGAGTTCTTTCAAGAAGATGGGCTAGAAGGGAGTTTTGTGATAGACTTAACCGAAGTGGACGAAATGGAAGTAGAGCAAATGAATGAACAAGTGGACGATGGAGATGTGGTTCTTAACTTGAAGGACGTGCAGTTACTTGAAAACATGCTTTTAGGCGTTGAGAGTGATGATGAGATGGAAGAACCTGAGGAGCACGGGCATGAGGATCTCGAAATGCGTGATAGTGATGATGAGAACCAAGAAAAAAATCTCGATCACGATGATTATTTCTAATACATGTATGATCCTAGCTATTTTTTTTATTTGTAATACCATGCATGTTAATTACTTTATATATTTTGCTCAGTTTGCTTCTATTTCTCATTATATTTTGCATATCTTTCTAATTATGTTTATTTTGCCTTTTTCAATGCAGATGGTGGGCGGAGTTAGGAACGTGAAGTCCCTTTACCGGAGGGGGTCACGTGAGGAGGAGGCACCTTCAGGGTCTGGGAGCGGTGGAGCCAGGGGGCGAGGGAAGGGTGGACGCAGGGGTCGACGGAAGGGCACGGTGCCGACCCCTGTACCTTCGTCCTCGTCTTCGTCTGAGGAGGAGGTTCCTCCCGCGGTGGTGGAGGGCGAGGTGGAGTCGTCGGAGGAGGAGAGGGGGGATGCGGGGGAGGGGTCCGGGGAGGGTTCCGCTTCTAACGCCCGATTATGGGCGCGCGGTCCATCCCAACTCCCGAGGCGGCCGATACCCCCAGCACACCGTCCGATGATCCGACCTAGCGGTGCAAGGTAATAAACTTTATATGTTATCATTCTATTTTTATTTAATATGTTGAATATCACTATAGAAACTAACAATCTATCTTGATCACTTTGCAGGGGTTGGGACGTGGTAGAGCGGGGTGCTTCTCACAGCCGGAAGGTCAACGGCATCCTGGGTCTTCTGTGCAGGGCAAACTTCCCTGGCATAGTTACGCACCAAGGAGTCCAGGAGCCGGCGGAGTCGTTCGCCCACTACTACGACGCCACGGATGACCAAGAGGACCGGGAAGGCAGGAGCTTCCCCAACAAGGCCGAGAGGGTGCTTGCCGAGCTGTGGGTAAGTGTTTCCCGCAATACATATTTCAACACACACACATATATATATATATATATATGCATGCTTTCTACATTTGTCACCACTATATCGCATATATATGTAGGATTTTTACAGATGCGCCCCGGGCCACGAGGTGGAGGCGGGTGAGCAGGCAAAGAGGGCGGCTCACAAACTGGTCAAGGACATGTACTACGAGGCGCGGATCCAGGCCGTCATTGACTACTGGAAGGACAGAGGCACAAAGTACTCCAAAGAGCAAGCCAGAACCATTTACCTGACCCACGATCAATACATCTCGGTAAATATAAAACTTTAATTACGATTCCTTATATGATTAAGCACGTATAATCTAATCTTCTTCTACATCATCCTGCGTAGGTGATTCCCTGGTGGTGTGCCTCGCATCCCCAGGCTTGGGAGAAGTGGGTGGCCTACTGGTGCTCCCCTGAGTGGATGGAGACACACCTGGCTGCCCGGGAGCGCCGTTTGCTGATGCCAGGTCCAGCACACCACCAGGGCAGCCTTACCCTCCCGAGTACAAACAAAGATGGGTATGACATCTCATTTTATAATTGAAACGCTCAATTCTGCAATATTTGTAATCATATTGTTTTTTTTGTGTGTTTTGTAGTCGGCGGCACATGGAGGCGAGGAGCTGACTGACTTCCAGGCTATTGCCGTGTCCCACATGGGCAGGGCCACGTTCGAAGTCCGCTACAACCCCGAAGCCGGGCCGGAGGCGTACAGCAATCCCATGGTCCACGCCCGCCTCACCACCTACTCGGAGATGGGACGCCAAAAGCATGGGCCTGAGTGGGATCCGGCCGCCGCGCCGCTTGATGGTGAAGTCATCATGAGGATGGCAGGAGGCAAGAGGCATGGGAGGTACGCCGTCGGCGACAGCACGATCGACACGGCCAGTACCCCCACTCTCTCCCAGATCAAAGCCGGTAGCGCTAACCCTGACATACGCCAGCCGCAGACCGCTAGCCACTTCAACATGCAACTAATCCAGGTTATTTCTGCTTTATTACACTTTAGTTCATTTTTCCTTACCGTTGAATTCTAACGCTTTGATGGAATATTGCAGGCCCAGCTAGAGGAGGAGAGGAGGAGAACGACCATGCTAGAGGCCCGGCTGGATGAAGAGCGGCAGTGGCGGGAGGAAGAGCGAAGGCGGCGGGACGAGGAGCAAAGGCAGCGGGACGAGGCCGACCGGCTCCGCATGCAGCAGATGACCGAGTGGTACAACTGGTTCAACGGCATGGCAAGGGACATGGGCCGATCTCCGCCTCCGCCTCCGATGACTTTCGCCCCGCCAGTGATGCCACCTCCGTCATATTCTCCTGTGAGTCACCGCTGAAACTTTATAATTTCATTTCGATCAATGACAACCTTAGAAAACTTAGATTCACAACCGTAGCTTAGAAAACTTAGCTCTACTTTGTTTCTGTCCTAAAACTTGTGCAGAACTTTGCTGGATCGGCGGCGGCGTCGAACGAGGCTCCTGCGGCGGAAGAAGACATGCCGACACGCCTCAGCCGCAGTCTGTTCGGCCCACCGCCTGGGCCTACTCAGTGATGCTGTGCTTATGAACTTTGTGATTATGAACTTAGTGTATTTGTGAACGAATAAACTTTACTGTGCTTGTTAGTTGTGAACTTATTGTGGATTTATGGTTGTGGATGAGATACTATTTGCTATGGTTATTGTGGATTTATGGTTGTGGATTTTATCTATATCAACTGCCTATAATATGTATATATATCTATATGAACTGTCTGTGATGTATTTTCAGTGGGGGCACGTTATACCTGAGCAAACAAATGAAACAGGGGCAATTTGGCACCTTTGCCGAGTGTACACTCGGCAAAGAGGCCCTTTGCCGAGTGTTTTTGACCATACACTCGGCAAAGGTGCCATTTCTGTTACTTTGTGATGCACCTTTGCCGAGTGCCGAGCCTTTGCCGAGTGTTTTATTTCGGGCACTCGGCAAAGGTGCATCAAAATGCAACCTTATGGTCAACCTTTGCCGAGTGTGTTACCCTGGACACTCGGCAAAGGTTGGGGCTTTGCCGAGTGCCACGTGGCAACACTCGGCAAAGCCTGGCTCTTTGCCGAGTGTTGCCAGGTGGCACTCGGCGAAGGCCCGGCGTCAGCCGTCCGCCGCCGTCGCCGCCACGTCGGCGTGACGTCAGCAAACGATGGCGCGCCGTCCGCCGGGCCGTTACGTGCAATTTTTGCCGAGTGTGGGCCCAGGCACTCGGCGAAGCCTTTGCCGAGTGCCCGAGAAAATACACTCGGCAAAGAGCCCCTTTGCCGACTGGAGCTGTGCCGAGTGCTCTTTGCCGAGTGTAACACTCGGCAAAAGCTTCGCCGAGTGTATTTTGCCCTTTGCCGAGTGTTTCAGACACTCGGCAAATGTGAGGTTTCCCGTAGTGAAATGTGCCATTATGTCTCTAGATCATCTAAGTTGTATAGTCTAGAAGATAATGCCTGGTTTTCAAGGGCAAAAGTGGAATGTAAAGATGTCTCTTAGCCTCTCTATAAAAGGGGACCCCTCACCAACATGTAAAAGGCTGATTCCCGAGAATACTGTTGATGAGTAATATGTTGTTGTTTGTCTCCATTTTTCAGTTTTAGCTATTGTTTGTATATATTGGCTTTGGCAATATCCCAACAGGCAGTTTTGGCAAAGCCGTGGCGTTTTCATTTCTTCCTTTTGTTACGCATGAGGCTATTATCCAGTAGTGAGAGTTGGCAATTTAACTATCAAGTTACTGTAGCGGTCGTCTCATCTTGCGAAGGGAAAATTACTGTGACTTGTTCAATAGTACAAGCGTGCTCGATTGAAATAGTCCTCCTGGCCGGCCAACTGCAAAGTTGAACACTACATGAAAGCGACTTCCATATCAAAACTAAAGTCATCATTAGGTTTAGTGGTCAGCGTGATTTCTAGTTTGCCTTCTCATCACAGCTTCATCACAAGTCTTAAGTCTAAACCCTTTCAGTCAGCCTGCTCATCATTCCAGTCAAGTTCGCGTCATTATACGGTGGCGTCCTTGCAGGCACCCGCAACTTGCGATGTAAACTGAACCAGAGCGATATGATCAGCGAGATCGAGCTGAGTTAATCGGCCGTGTCAACTCGTATGACCAGTCCAGGTCGGCTGTACTCCGTCGCAGAGTCTGAATTAAGCTACTCTACGACTGAACTGTCGCCAATGTTTGTGTCTCGTAACAATACAGTTAGTCAAAGTCGGCCATAGAATTCAAGGCAGCAAATCTACAAGATATATACGTGGAAGATCAGAGAGACAGATTATACTAGTAGACGCCATGCATGATGCATGATGAAGCCATGCGGGTCCGCAGAAGCGGTGATGGAGTTGAGAGTAGTAGGACTATACATGGCCAAATGGGTGGGCCCATTCGGGCGGCCCGAGGCCCAGCACGATTTGGCACGGCTCACGCACGGCATGACCACCCGGGCCGGGCCTAGACTGGGGGAGCGGCACGGCGGCCGGCACGGGACACGGCCCGTAACAACGGTCGGCCCGGTGCCGGCCAGTTAAGCCTGACAAATAAATATCGCCCCCCGGCCCCCCGTAACCCTAATCCCCTCCGGCCCTCCCCTCCCCCGCTCCCCTCCGCTTCGGCGCCTCCGCCTCTCGCTCTCTCCTCTCCAGGCGTTGTTGCGCCGCCGCTTGCGCGACGCCGATGCAAGCGCCGCCGCCCCGGCCGCCTCCGTTTCGCCGGCTCGCCGCTCCATCGTCTTCTAGCTTTCGTGCTTCCTCAGCCCCTCCTTCTCTTTCTCCCCGGCTCCAATCCTCGACCTAGATCTACTCGGTCCTCGACCTCGAGCTCCAGTCCTCCTCGGCTCTCGGCGACCCTGCCTCTCTGGTGCTCCGGCAGCGCAGGTACGCTCGGCTCATCATCTCTTTCTTCAATCTCTTGCCATCTCTATCTCTCTGTCTCTGCTGATCCTGATGAATGTTTTGTGATTGTATTGTAGGTTGTTGGCCGAGGATGGTGCTCACCTAGTGTGCATCATCCTCGTGCAGGTGCGGCGCGCGCCGTTGAGGAGCCAGAGCCGGCGGGCGTCGGTGCTCATGGACATCCTGAGACCTAGAGGCCCGAGAGAGATGAAGGAGGACTTGCTGATGGTCGGGTACTCTGAAATGAGGCCACAACTATCTTCGGTAGCAGTCCTCCTGCTACTGATATGGATGCTGATGGCATAGAACAAAAAACCAAACCGGTTCACCGGTTGGACCAGAAAAACCGTGAACCGATGACCTGATTGGTTCGGTTCAAGCAAAAGACCAGTTATGCAATTGAACCGGTGTGAACCGGTTGAACCGGCCGGTTTTTGTATTGAACCACTGAACCAGTGAACCAGTCATTAGTTTGATTTTTAGGTGTTAATTGAAACTTATGACCATAAATTGTTGTGATATTGCTATGTTCTTCCATCTATTATGTCATAATTGATATGTTTACGTATAAATTATTGCGAAAGATGCATATTTTTCATACAAGTTATAAAAAATTAATATTATATTGCTAATTATTAAACCACTGGTTCGACCAGTGAACCACTGGTTGGACCGGTGAACCATTGAACCAGTAACCTGACCGGTTCGATCTCCGGTCCGGCTTTTTGTTCTATGGCTGATGGTGGTGATGGCCATGCCCACCTTGCCCATGTCCATGTCCCTGGCTCCATGAGCCCTGCGGACATGGACACGCCGACGTCATCGCCTTCACCGTCGCCTTCACCATCAGTTAGGAGGGGGCACAAACGGCCCAAAGCATGGTCTGACTTCGAGGAGATAGTCAAGATCATGGACGGTAAGGAGATCAGGTATGGTGCTCGATGCATCCATTGCAAGCATGAGTACTCTGGTAAGTCTTCTGGTGGCACTGGCCATTTGCTCCGGCATATGAATACTTGCTCTGTGAAGAAGGAACGTTCTCGCCTTTCTCAGTCTGTGTTAAAATTCAACCCTGATGGCTCTGTTCATCGTTGGGAGTACTCTGCTGATGTTGCTCGTACCGAACTTTGTCGCTTGATTGCTAGGTAAGATTTGCCTCCAGGCTTTGGTGAATCTAATGCTTTTAAAGAGTACATAAACCGTGCTCATAATCCTAGATTTGCCAAATGTTCTAGGCAAACCACCACTAGAGATTTAGTGAAACATTTTAATGAACGTCGAGAAAAGCTTAAAGAAATGCTTGACTCTGTTTCCTCTGTTGCACTTACTTCTGACATCTGGTCTGATAATGCTAAGGAAGATTTCCTTAGTGTTGTTGCTTATTTTGTTAACTCTGATTGGCATCTAGAGAAAAGATTGCTTGCTCTACGGCTCACTGATGAGTCACATACTGGTGATAACATTGCTGAACGTGTTGCCATGGTTATAGATGAGTATGGTTGAATGGATAAAATATTTGCTGTTACTCTTGATAATGCTTCCTCAAACTCTAAAGTCATGCATACTTTAACTCCTTTATTTGCTGGTTATATGTCTTTGGAGGGTGATACTGATGCAAATAATGAGGAATTAGAGCAAGAGCGAGCTCTATTCATGCATCAGCGATGTGCATGCCATATTATTAATATGATTGTTAAATCTGGTTTGAAACACTTGAAGCCTTATCTTGAGGACTTCAGAACTGCTATTTTCTTTCTGAATTCATCAAACCAACGCATTGCTGCTTTTAAAAGTTATTGCATGAGCATGGGTGTTCGTCCTCGTAAGTTTGGGTTAGACATGGATGTTAGATGGAATTCTACTTACTTGATGTTGAAGCATGTTGTTCCATATAAAAGTGCCTTTTCTGTCTTCATCAAAACTCAATACCTTTGCGTGCTGATGGGCAACCAATGCTTAATGATCAGCACTGGTATGTTGCTGAAAAAGTGTTTGAATTTCTTGAAATGTTCTATGAGTCCACAGTTGCTTTGTCTGGTGTTTATTATCCCACATCAACATTAATTTTACATCATATACTTGACATTGCATCCCATCTAAATGCTTTTGAGAATGATGAGTTGCTAAGATATGTAGTTGTTCCTATGAAAGATAAGTTTCTAAAATACTGGAGGAACATTCCTATGCTATATGCCTTTGCTTTTATTCTGGATCCTAGAGCTAAGATGAAAGGTTTTCACCATATTCTTCACTTGTTATCTAACCTTACTGGTACAGATTATTCTAGGTTCCCTACTGAAGTCCGTGGTAAGTTGACTAAGATTTATACTTTGTATGAGTCTATGTTTGGTGGAGTGCGCTTGCAGCGACAACAACAACCAACATCAATGGGTACTGGTAAGAAGAAAATGAATTGGGGTAAAATCTTTGGTGGTGATGGTGGCTCTAGTTCTGGGACATGTGGTTCCTTTTCTGCATCTCAGCCACCTTCTCTTCCTCCATTGGGAAGGAGAACAAGTTCTTCTACTTCTTTTGCAGCTAACATTTCTGAGCTTGCGTCGTACCTTGATAGTGATTGTATCAACCAATATGATGATGATTTTGATATTTTGAGCTGGTGGCACCAGCGCAAACAATCATTTCCTATTCTTTCTATACTTGCCAAAGATGTACTAACAGTTCCTGCTTCCACAATATCATCAGAATCTACTTTTAGTCTTGTTGGCAGGGTGCTTGAGGAGCGGCGGCGGCGACTGACAAGTGAAATGGTGGAGATTTTGTCATGCCTCAAGGATTGGGAGCTGGCTGATAAGCAAATACAACACAATGTGAAGGATACCAAAGAACTTGAAGCGGCTTTTGACTCCATGCTCCTTGATGATTGATGAGTCACTTCTTTAGTTCTGTTCTTCTGTTCTGTTCCATAAATTATTTTAAATTAGGACATTATGGACTGTAATGAGTTGAGAACTTAAGACTTAAGCTGGGCTGTACTCTTTTTCCTTTCTAGGGTTTCTCACAAGGGTGAGTTTTACCTAGAAAGGTTTTTAATGAGACAGCCATTCCAAACAGCTGAAATAAAATTTCCATTTTGATCAATTTGTGAATTGTGACTTGTGAATTATGAATTCTGAATGATTGAATATTTGAATTTGTTGTTGAAACTTAAAAGTTGAAACATTGATTCTGAATCTGTGACTCAAACTGGTTCTGGGGAGGTATTTTTCTCAGTGGGCCGATGGGTGCCCGGTGCACATTGGGCCGTCGTGCCAACGGGCCGGCTCAGCACAGTTCAGCTGTTTAAGGGCCGGGCCTGGGCTGCCTCTGTGGCACGAAGGACAGCACGGTCCGGCCCGCTCACTTGAATGGGCCACTTCATGCCGGGCCTGGCTGGGCCGGACCGCTCATTTGGCCATGTATAAGTAGGACTAGTCTATATGATGAACAAAGAAGAAGTCGACGGTGAGCAGGGTCTTAGGCCCTGTTTGGTAGAGCTCCCAGAGCTGATTCTCGGATGAATCCAGCAGGAGCTCTGCCAAACAGTTTTCCAGATAGAAGTGATTCTCTGCTGATTCTGTGAAGTGATTATCTGAAATGAACTAAGAGGCTGGGAGCTGAAAAAAATAGCTTCTCCTGATTCTGTGAAGTGATTCTCCATCCTGATTTTGAGAGTTTATGCAAGAGAATTGAAGAGAATCACTTTCAGCTATAGAATCACTTCTCTCGGAGAATCAGCTCCCACAGAGAATCAGAATCAGATGGAGTTCTACCAAACAGACCCTTAGTAATTGCTAACCAGGTTTTGATCAGAGAGGAACGCGTGGCTCCTCCATTGGGGATTGCTCCCACTGAGAGGCAGAAGTCCAGTGCCCTAAAAAAAAAGCAGCCCAACACGTCGGTCTCGCGAGCCCTCCGCATCGGCCCAGCCCATTTTGACACGCGGCGTGCCCCGCTTCCACCGGCCCGGCCCAAAATCTTTTCATCCAGGTTTGGCACGTTCCGCCTTCCCGGCAAACTTCCGGCGGCGCGTGCTTGCCATGCCAATGCCATGCTTGCCAGCCTGTTCGGTTGGCTGGCGGCTGGTGGCTGGTGCTGATTTGTTGTGAGAGAAAAGTACTGCTGGCTGGCTGGTGGCTGGTGCTGATTTGTTGTGAGAGAAAAGTACTGCTGGCTGGTGGCTGATAAGCCAGCCGAACAGGCTGGAACTCCGCATGTCGGCCAGATGCCAGGTCACACGCATGTCGGCCAGGTAGGCGCTCGACTCCGCTTCCCGCGCGCGCAAGCATAACCATGATTCCTCCCGACTATAATACGAACTGCTCTGCCTGTGAAGCCCGTGACCGCGCCGTCGAAGGTTCCATTCCGTTTCCGTCATCTATGGACGCACGAAAGCATCACGCAATTAGAAAACACACAGCCGGGCGCCGTGTTTACCCCTACCCGAACGCTTTGAACATTCGCACATGATAGGGAAGTCACTTGATGGTACGCCCTGCTACGGCGTGTACGGATGGGTGTACCGTACACATCGGGAGCGAGCGAGTTTTCATCCAGGCAAACTGCGTGCACGACACTGCTGCAGCGGCCGGCCGACGACCTAACCAGGCGATGTATGCCTGCTATCATGACACGTGGCGCGAATCACCAGCTGGGGCAATATATATGTCAAATGCTGAAAATAATGCAGGCATCATGGCTCTGGAGAAACTCAGGGCCAGGGATGAAAGTCGTCGCGTCCTAGTAGAAGACCAATAGGTTGCAGGTATCGAAAGAAAATCCTGAAGATGGCCATTTGTCATGCAGATCGGTGAGATCATGAAAAGACCATACGCCAGCGGAAAGCAGAGCACCCGCGTTTCTACCTTCCAGAAACTGAACATTGCAGAAGAAGGATGAGTAGGTGAACCAACGGTTCTTGACCTTACGGCCTTACGGGTACCAACTGCCAGAGAACAAGGATGAAGCAAAAGGAAGAGATATCAAGCAGCTTCAAGCAAACTAACCACACAAGAGCATAAACGCGAGTACAAATTGTTCACAGTTGATCAGTTAACAATGGACGACCTAGGCACCTAGCTAAAAAACGATTAGTCCAAGGTATTGACAAAAAAAACGTAACGGGAGTCAAAAGATTATCGAGAAATAGTTAATTAGTAGCCATGTATAGAACCAGCTCAGCTGCTTGTTCGGAGACCTATATGTGCCAGTCTACCGTGTGTATTAGGAACTCGCAGAGACATGCCGACATATGCAAGCAACATTATTTTTAAAATCAACATGACTAAGTTTCTCTTGTAAACTAACAAACTAAAATATACACTACTAGCAGACCGAGCATAGCTCGGTTGGTGTGGCCTCCCAGTGGGGAGCGCACCCGCCCGGGCTCGAACCCGGTGCGCTGCACCGCTTCATTAACCCTTCAAATAAGGGCGGGGGCATAAGCAACCCCTTTATTATAAAAAAAAATACACTACTCTTATTCAAACTCCTACATCATAATTCACATGTCGCTTTGACCAACCTGTACAGAAGTCAAATCCCCACGACCAGTTCGTACTTCGTCTAGTACAGTGTACAGGTCATATGGTTATATGATTGTATGTTCCTGCTTGGCACCTTCTCTGATTTCTCCGTGGTTCCTTGGTCAGATTGATGAATGGTATCGTACTGCTTGTACTATAGTACCATCTGAGTGCTCTGTACTAGCATATATACTTTTGTTAGAGCAGATTTTAAGTTGCGATCAACCACTTCCACGGATCCACTAGCTTGAATTATCTTTTGTTGCGATCGCCTGATGTCAGTAATGATGCTTGGATTCAGGAATTAGTCTTGGTATGTTTGGTCTATGCATTTGCCGCTGCTTTGCCTTTTAGTTCACCGGTCTATCACCCCGTGCTCCCGCACGGGCTAACACTTTGCAAGATTTGAGTATTAAAATTTCACAAAAAAATCTTAGACCCATATATAATAACAAAAAATATTTAACTTGTGCTTAATCTTATTAATTAAATATATTTTTACTTTATTTCATTTGTTTCCTCCATACATGTATACATAGTCTATATGGTGGCACTCATCAAGTACGCTGCACGTATAGAAAGGATAATTTAGAATATATGTTGGTGTACTTTAGAAGTTTTTTTAATGACATACGCGAGTAAATTTCTGATGCAAGTACAAAATTTGAGTTAAGTGTTGAACATGAAAATACATGTTTTATCATTTCCTACATATTTATATATGATCTATATGGTGAGACACATCATGCATATGTTAATATTTTCTATATTAAAAATTAATGAAAATATATAATTTAGAATCATATATTGGTGTATTTTGGGATATTCTTTATAATAACATGTTATTTTTAAATAATAACAAATGTAGGTAATTTAGATGCAAAATTAGGGTGTTACTATGTCGGATTTATGGACCCGGCAGTCCACACAGGGTAGTCCGCGTGGTTGATTTGTTGAGGGACAGATCGAGGATCAGAAGTCGATGGTAACACAAGACGCAAGGATTGAACAGGTTCGGACCGTCAAGATGACGTAATACCCTACGTCCTGTGTTGGGTGTATGGATTGCTATGTATGAAGTTCCTGAAGGATCTCCGTAGTTGGGTTCTGTCCTAGGTTTCATATCGTGGATGTTGGAATCGTGTTCTGGAGGGGGGTCTCAAGGCGCCTTATATAGTCCGGCTGCCTTGAGTTACAAGTCGGCTAGAGATCATAACCTACCCGAAATACAAGGATGCGATCCTATAACGATTACAGATATCTTTCCCTATAATTCCGGCTAGTTTATCTTGATCTCCGAGCTTCTTGCAGGATACGCCGCCTGCTTCCTTGCCGCGCGCGCCGTCGTAGTCACCCGGTTCGCCCGACTGGTGGGCCTCCCGAGTGGTGGGCGACCTAGTACGACAAACCGGCCCGATAGCACTCGGATTTGGGCCGCCCCTTGCTGGTTGGGCCAATCCGCCTTCTGGGTACCCCTGGGGGTCTACCCCCGACAAGCCCCCGAGTAGTACGTGGTTGAGCGACAAGTCGGCGAGGTCGTGCCATCTGATGAGCTTCGAGCTTGCTGCAGTTTGAAGCGAAACCGCGTGATACTGGAGAGAAAAGAGAGAGCCGTTTTCCAACGGACGCGCCGCGAGGTGCGTCCGTTGGCCGTAGCCCCCGAGCCTTGAAGCGATTCCGTAGGAATCGGTCCAAGGGTTAGTAGCCTTGATCTTGGTCGCCTGACAATCAACGGATGCGCCGCGAGGTGCGTCCGTTGGCCGTAGCCCCCGAGCCTTGAAGCGATTCCGAAGGAATCGGTCCAAGGGTTAGTCAAGGAGCATCTAACTGAATCATCCGGCGTTAATTTCGGCGGCCAGCCCCCGAGCGTGAGGGCCAGCGGAGTCCTGCGAGACACGCCGAGCAGTCGTCGCGGCGCCAGCCCCCGAGCGTGAGGGCTGAAGCACGCCGAGTAGTCGTCCCGGCGCCAGCCCCCGAGCGTGAGGGCTGAGCACGCCGAGTGGTCGTCCCGGCGCCAGCCCCCGAGCGTGAGGGCTGAGCAAGTGGTCGTCCCGGCGCCAGCCCCCGAGCGTGAGGGCTGAGCACGCCGAGTGGTCGTCCCGGCGCCAGCCCCCGAGTGTGAGGGCTGAGCTCGCCGAGTGGTCGTCCATACCTTGCAACGAAGCACAAATTCGAGAGGAGAAAGTACTTGGCGATATAAATATTAATGAACCCCGCTTCCTGCTTTTAAGTCTCTTAATTTCCCCGAGCAGTTAACCTGTTACGTTTATGCACCTGATCCCCGATAGCCGTAGTCCATAGCGCAGGGAGCTGGGCCGCGTGCACGCGTAGGAGCGTAGGCGTACGGAAGAGTCGAGGTTTCACGGATTAAGGCGCGTGGTCCCCGGGTACTTTAGCAACTCATTTCAAAGCTCACGGAATTTACGAAGTTAACTGATTAATACTTAGTTTGGCGAGTGATTCGAGTCCTGGGGGATTCCCTCTTTGTCAGATACGCCAAAGAGGAGGCAGGCGGAGAGGCGTCGTTTCTGATGCGCGGCGTAAGGAGCAGTGTTTCCGTGATCGCACAGGATGCTCCCGTGTTCGAATGAAGCCAAAGGCGATAAGGGTGACCTGTGCAGCTTGGGCAGAAAGAGGGACACGTGGCGTGGAGCTCATGCGTCTTTCATCGTGGAGGAAGTCTCTCGTTCTCCGGCGGCTCGGGGCTATGAATACCCACCGGGGAGCCGGAGCTGCCACCCAGGAGCGAGTATGTATAGGGCCCTTGTAGTCAGCATGCCGAAGGTTCATTACTGGGTTCACCCACCAGGGAAAGCTCATGGAGTCTCCAGGGTATGGTGCTAGAAGAGTGCTTGCGAAGGTTCCGAGGTGTTGATCAGCGTCTGAGTGCTGTCCCGTTCATCCCTGCATTCCCATGTGACGAGGGCGATGTGGGGTGAAATGCTTTGTAGAGCAAGGGATACCTGAAGGCATTCGCTAACAACCCTCTGTTGGTGCTGTCCCGTCGACGGCTGCAGTGGTGCTACAAGAGAGCTTGCGAGGAGCTCATGTGGGCCAAGCTTGCTCCGGATGTAGCACTAGGCGCAGGGACGAGTGCCCCAGGCCGTCATCTTGGCGGCTGATGTGTTTGGACTTTGTAACCGACGTATGACCGGCTTCATTGTAATTGTATAACCTGCAAAAGGATTTCACTGCGTAATAGTCTTGAGGAGGAAGCTTCTCGGCAGCGCTAGCCCCGAGCTGTCAAGGCTTGGCCGCGCTTCTCCAACTGTTGTAACATGTTCGCAGCGTCAGCCCCCGAGCGTTTCGGGGCTGATCGAGCCCGAGAGGCACGCTGTTTTTAATATGGCGCCAGCCCCCGAGTCCGAGTGCTGGTCGAACCTTAGCGGCACGCCTTTTGCTCCGTAGTGTCGGCTTCCGAGTGGCTCGGAGCCAATCGAGCCTGAGAGGCGCACTGATTTGAATGCGGCGCCAGCGCCCGAGTGCGAGCGCTGTTCGAGCCTTAGCGGCGCACCACTTGATTTGCAGTGTTGGCTCCCGAGTAGTTCGGGGCCAATCGAGCCCGAGAGGCACACTGTCTTGGATGCGGCGCCAGCCCCCGAGTGCGAGCGCTGTTCGAGCCTTAGCGGCACACCACTTGATTTGCAGTGTTGGCTCCCGAGTAGTTCGAGGCCAATCGAGCCCGAGAGGCACACTGTCTTGGATGCGGCGCCAGCCCCCGAGTGCGAGCGCTGTTCGAGCCTTAGCGGCACACCACTTGATTTGCAGTGTTGGCTCCCGAGTAGTTCGGGGCCAATCGAGCCCGAGAGGCGCACTGACTTGAATGCGGCGCCAGCCCCCGAGTCCGAGTGCTGGTCGAGCCTTAGCGGCACGCCGACTTCTTTGCCATGCCCGAGTGCTCGGGCTCCTTTTTTACCGTTGGCGCCCGGCGCGTAACGGAAGGCGGAACGCCCAACGACTCTTTTTACCGTTTCGCCCGCGTCCGTTAATCGCGCCATCTCGCGGTAATTTCGGGCATCCAGGCGATATAAAGGGCGAGGATTAGATCTGGAGAGGAAATCTCCCCATTCCCAGATCCATTCTTCATACCGCCGCCACCAGAGCTCATTCTGCTCGTAGATCCGTTCTGCGGTCTTAGCCTCCACGGGGAGCGTAGCCTCGTTGATGCGCACGAAGACTCCTGCCATTAGATCCATGGCACCGAAGAAGAAGAGCACCGGCGCCCCCAAGACAAGCAAGGTCCCCTCCTCCGGCGCCGTATGGGCGCGGGGGAGAGTCACCACGAAGATGCTGGAGGAGATGGTGGAGCGGAGCATCCTCCCGTCACAGGCCGTGGCGGAGTGGCGGCCGAGCGCCGGGGAGGACTTCCCGTCGGAGAACTCTGGCAAGCTGGTCTTGTTCAAGCCATTCTTTGAGACGGGACTTGGCCTGCCAACGGGGGCGTTTTTCCGAGGTTTGCTTCATTTCTACGGGATCGAGGCCATCAACCTCAACCCCAACTCCATCATGGCGATTTCCGTCTTTGTTCATCTCTGCGAGGCCTATCTGGGGATCTCTCCCCATTTCGACCTGTGGAGATATTTGTACTGGCTGAAGCCCCAGCCAAGTGAAGAGAAGATGGTGGTAGTGGGAGGCGCCGGGTTCATGCTGCGTCAAGGGCGGAAGGACGAGTACTTCGACATCGCCCTCAACACCTCCAACAAGGGTTGGAAAGCCGAGTGGTTTTATGTTGGGAACCACTCGCCGGCGATCCCCTGCCATACTGGAGAGCGGCCGAAGATCAGGGATTGCTGGAACGAGCTCCCCGATGCTTCCCAGATGCAGGAGGTGGACGAGCTCCTCGCCTTAATCAAGGAGCTGAAGGACGACGGCGGCTTGACGGCGATTGGCGTCGCCTGCAATTTTAGCAGGCGGCTGATTCAGCCAATCCAGGAGCGGAAGCACCCGGGCTACGAGTACTCGGGCCGGGATGATCCCAATCGGGTTGCCAACCGTACCGTCAGCAAGGAGGAGATGAAGGCGCGCGTGGGCGGGTTCTTCCTCGGCCATGTGTCGGAGAAGCACCAACCGCGCCCCTTCTCACTGAAGAGGCCTCCACCACCGGTAAGTTGTTGTTCCGAGTGCTTATGAATGTTTTCCTGATGTAATTTTTTGGCTTCGTCTGTTGGCCGTCTGATGTTGCGTTTCCTTTGGCGCAGGATCGCGTCTTCGAGTACTTTTCTGCTGCCCCTCTCCCGGAGGATTTCCCGAGGAAGGTTTTGCTGGAGGATGCGCCTCCGGTTGATCAGGGCGACACTCAGGCAGAGGAGGCGGTGGATCCTCCTCCCCCTCGTGTATGGGCGCCCAGCGATACGGAGGGTTCTATGAGCCCTTCGGACGAGGAAGTGGTGGAGGACCGTCCGCGGAAGCGCCGGACGGCTGTGGCGAAACAGAATAATAGCCGGGTCGGTGTTTCCAAGCGGGCGGTGTCCGTTGACGATGGGGCGGCCGACGACGATTCGGCAACGCTGTTGGATGAAGCGCCCTCCGTCCAGGATGCAGTGGCGGACACGCCGCCACCGCCTCCCAAGCGGAGGCGCACGAAGAAGCTGGTGGCGAAGAAATCGGACGCGCAGCCGGCTCAGCAGCCGACTGCAGGTTCGGACGCCGATGTTGACGAGCCGGGACGTCCTTCCCCGGCCGTCGTGGAGGAAGAGGAGAAGGACGAAGCGATGTCCGACTCCGCGTTCCAGGAGCAGGAGCACGCCCGGGCCATGGGCGTCTCGGTGAAGGAGAGGCGGCGCAGGATGGCGGAGACGATCGTGCAGGCCGCCGCGGACGCAAGGCCGATCTCCGACTTGGGGACCAGGCCAATCCTTATGACGGCCTCGGCGCAGCGGCGTCCCAAGCTCCCTGCCTTCCGGCCCCGAGTCGCGGTGGTGAAGAGTACTCGGTAAGTTATCGGTCTTCGCGTTTCTTCTTGTTATCATTTATCTCCGAGTTCTTGTTTTGACTTCCGAGTGCTTTTTTCAGCAAGGCCTCCGATCTGGACGGTGAAGCGGCCAGCGGGAAGGCCCCTTCAGTCGATGTCCCGCAAGGCCCGAGTCCTCCTCCGGCCGAACCTGTTGGCCAGTCGTCCTCAGGGGCTACACCTGAGGTGGGGAACTCGGCCGAGGGGTCGGGAGCGGTGCAGACAGAGGAAGTACCAGCCGGACGTGACCCGGAGGTGGTAGTGGAGGTGCCGGCGGCCGACGACATGCAGGGCGGTGGAGGTGATACGGCGATCACTCCAAGTGGCGCTGGGGATCCTGACGTGGACACGGTGATCCAGTCCTCGCCCGTAGGTGCGAGCGACATTGCTCGAGGAGAAGCCCAGGAGGAGGGTCTCCAGAAGCAGTCGGACACCTCGGGAACCATCACTGTCCCCGGGGTTGACGCTATGGCGGAGAAGGAGGGGTCGGTTATTGCCGAGCTCCAGATTGCTGTCGACCACGCTCGGCGCTGTGCGACGGTTAGTCTCCTCAATTGTCTCACTTTGTCTTTTCTTCTTCTTTATGAGTTGTCTGAATTCTTTACTTTGGCGAGTGGTTGTAGAAGTTGGCCACGCTCCGGCAGTCGCGGCTTGGGCAGACCCAGGATGTGGCGTCGGCGCTCCGGCGTGCGGCGGAGATGGAGGCGGAGCTCAAACGGGTCAGGCGCCTGCGTGACGCCACCAAGAAGAGCCTGAACGACGCTATTGTGGAGCATCGGTTCAGTCTTCACCGTAAGGCCTTCTCCTTGTATTTCCCGAGTGGTTTGTTGAGTCTTCAGATTTCGCCTTGTTCCTTTCATCTTGACCGAGTGCTTCCCTGTTTTTTCAGAGAAGGAGATGGAGAGGGATCGCCACATCAAGGAGCTGAAGGAGTTGCGTTTTGCGAACGCAACTCTGCAGCAGTCGGAGGAGGTGTTGGCGGGGAAGCTCAAGACGGAGCAGGAGTTCCGGAAAGGTGCGGACATGACGATGCTCTAGGCAATGTATACTATCCAAAATAACGCTCACATCATAACAGGCTTGGAGCAAGATCTGGCATCGGCGCATATTGCCCTGACGGAAGTCAACGAGGCGGTGAGGGATCTGCTGGACTCCGTGGCCCCGGAGGAGGGTGAACTGACAGCCCTGGTCGCCCGTCTGCACAGTGCACCAGCTCGGATCGCCGATCTGGTCAAGGAGTCGGCGGTGGTGTGTGCGAATGACGCCCTAGCGCGTGTTCGGACACTTTACCCGCGGATTGACCTTGCACCGGTTGGCAATGGAGTTGTGGTGGACGCCTCAACGGAGCAAGTCGACGAGGCGCTGGCTCTGACCCGCCCGATCGCCGAGAGGGTCGGCAATGCTCTCAAGTTTGAGTAGGACCCTGCAAGCTGAAGCAGGGTAGGATAGACTTTGTGTATATAAGTAGTCAGAAACGAGTAAAACAAAAATGTTTAGACATTTTGTTATATGTTCTGATATTGTCCGAGTACTTCTTTTGCTGAAATGTGCTTTTCCCTTTGCTTCACTTATCCTAAGTTCATAACGTCGTGAGCGGATCCCGTGCACATGTAGAAGGCTTAGGCGTCGTTCCAGGCCCGGTTACACAGCATTTAGTTAGGAACTATTCGGGAACGGAGTAATACCGAGTGGTTTTGCAGGGAAAGTATTTATAAAAAGGACAAAGCATATATATTTTTATTGAACTTCGTGATACATAGCTTTTTTCAAGGGTAGAATCGGCGTAAATGCTCTATATTCCACGGGTGTGGGACTTCGGTGCCATCCTCATATTGGAGACGAAAAGTACCCGGACATATGACCTGAGTCACGATGAACGGGCCTTCCCATGGGGCGGAGAGTTTGTGAACCCTGCTGTGGATTGCACTCGGCGCAAGACGAGGTCACCAATATTGAAGTCCCGTTGCTGGACGTTCTTGTCGTGGTAGCGTCGGAGTTGTTGCTGGTAACGCGCGTGCTGTATGAGCGCGTTGACTCGGTGTTCTTCGATGGAGTCGAGGTCCACCTCACGGGCTGCTTCTGCTTCGCCTTCCTCGTAGTTGTCAATGCGCGGTGATCCGAAAGCTATGTCGGTGGGGAGGATCGCCTCGGAGCCGTAGACCAGGAAGAAGGGAGTATGACCTGTTGCTCGACTCGGCTGAGTCCTGAGTCCCCAGATGACTTGTGGTAGCTCTTGGTGCCATTTTCCAGCGAACTTCTTCAAAGGGTCGAATATTCTTGCTTTGAGTCCTTGGAGTATCATGGCGTTGGCTCGTTCCACCTGTCCATTACATCTGGGATGGGCGACGGAGGCGTAGTATACATCGATGCAGCTGTTCTCGCAAAAGTCCCAGAAGGCGGATCCGGTGAACTGTGTCCCCAAGTCGGTGATGATCCTGTTAGGTACTCCGAACCGGTGTGTGATTTCTTCGATGAAGGCGGCGGCTTGCTTTGACGTTGGAGTTCCGACGATGGCCTTGTACTCTATCCATTTGGAGAATTTATCGATGGCGACGAGGATGTGTGTGTAACCTCCCGGGGCTGCTCTGAACGGTCCCACCATGTCCAACCCCCAACAGGCGAATGGCCACGAAGGCGGGATGGTGCGTAGAGCTTGGGCCGGGAGGTGTTTCTGCTTGGCGAAGAATTGGCACCCCTGGCATCGGCGGACGAGTGCTTTGGCGTCGGAGACGGCGGTGGGCCAAAAGAACCCGGCTCGGTATGCTTTCCCGACTAGTGTCCCTGCAGCGGCGTGGCTTCCACAGACTCCTGAGTGGATGTCGTCAAGGATCTGGAGGCCGACTTCTTTCGTGACGCATTTGATGAATACTTGATTTGTGGCGGCTCGTTTGTATAGGGCACCACTGACCACCACGTAGTTCTTGCTTCGGCGTTCCAGGATCTTTCGCTCCGTGGGGTCCTTTGGCACCTTGTTGTGGGCAAGGAAGTCTATGAACTCGGCCATCCAGTCTTCTTTTTCGGCGTTAATGGTCAGCACCTCGCAGAGCTCTGGGGCGGGCTCGGGTTCGTCCCCCACCTCTTTGACAGAGGGTTTGAGGAGACCTTGCACGAACACTCCCCCTGGTACTTCTGCGCGGGTTGACCCCAGCTTGGCGAGTGCATCAGCGGCGAGGTTGTTCTCCCGTGGAACATGGTGGTACTCAACTCCGTAGAATTTTCCCTCCTGCTTGTGCACTGCCTCGCAGTAGGCATTCATCCGCTCGCTGTGGCGATCCCAGTCTTTGTTCACCTGGTTAATAACGACAGCGGAGTCGCCATAAACCAGGAGCCTCTTTATGCCTAGTGAGGTGGCGATGCGGAGCCCGTGGAGGATTGCTTCGTACTCGGCGGCGTTATTGGTGACGGGGAAACGAATTTGGAGGACGTATAGGAGCTGTTCCCCTTTCGGCGAGACAAAGAGTAAACCGGCGCCTCCTCCATCGATCATCAAGGAGCCGTCGAAGTACATCTTCCAATGTTCGCCGCTGGTGTCTTCTTTCGCGTCCTGGCTCTCGGTCCATTCGGCGACGAAGTCGGCGAGAATCTGTGATCTGATGGCGGTGCGCGGTACAAAGTCTATGATGAAGGAGGCGAGTTCAACTGACCACTTAATGATTCGCCCGGTAACGTCTCTGTTGTGGAGGATTTCGCCGAGTGGAAATTGCGTGACCACCTTGATGCTATGTGCTTGGAAGTAATGGCGGAGTTTTCTTGACGTGATGAGCAGTGCGTAAAGTAACTTCTGCACCTGGGGATAGTGAGATTTGGACTCGCTGAGTACTTCGCTTACGTAGTAGACTGGTCGCTGCACTTTTTGCACCTTTCCTTCTTCTTCCCTTTCCACGATGATGACAGTGCTGACCACGTTGGTCGTGGCAGCAATGTATAGGAGTAGCGTTTCGTCGTTATGCGGAGCGGCGAGTACTGGTGGATGGGAGAGATAGTTCTTGAGGTCGGTGAAAGCTTGCTGCGCCTCCTGGTTCCACTCGAACTTGTCGGTCTTCTTGAGGATCTTGAAGAACGGCAAGCCTTTATCCCCAAGCCGGGAGATGAACCTGCTCAAGGCCGCCATGCAACCAGTCAGCTTCTGGATCTCTTTCTTCCCAGTCGGCGGTTTCATCCTCCAGATGGTGTCTATCTTCTCTGGATTGGCTTGGATGTTTCTGTTGCTGACGATGAAACCGAGTAGTTTCCCTTTTGGTACGCCAAAGACGCACTTAGTCGGGTTTAGCCTCCAGTTGAACCTGCGGAGATTATTGAACGTCTCGGAGAGGTCGGCGATGAACTCGGCTTCGATCTTCGTCTTGATGACTATGTCGTCAACGTAGGCCTCGGCGTTGCGACCGATCTGAGTGCCCAGGGTCAAGTTGATGGCCCTCTGGTAGGTGGCGCCAGCGTTGCGGAGTCCAA
>CM014278.1:89741205-89751673 GCA_004135705.1 Alloteropsis semialata | reverse complement strand
GATCGGGCTAAGACACAAACTTGGCAATAATGCTGTGGAGCAAACCATGCTCTCATGTCATAATGTGGACTAGCAAAACCTGAAAAAAATCTAGCATACACTACCAAAAACAAAGATTTTCCTGAGGGTGATGAATCATTTCAACGGTACTTACAAAAGCGTGCATGTAAATTTCTATCATTTTTTAATGGAAATTTCTATCATTTTGGCGGTATTTGCAAAAAAGCACATGGAAATTTCTATTATTCTATAGGTTTCTAAAATACACAAATTACAATGATAATGCACACGGGGAACCTAGGAACTAATAACATGTGTGTTAGGCAAAACACAGAGGAAAAGGAAGATTGCACTGCATATACAAAAAAAACAATAGAATACACTCACTGTATATGCAATTTGATGAGAACCAACTGTTAGCATTGGCTTGCCGATTGGCATCCATAGAATACACTCACTGTAAATGCACACAATGAGAATAACTCAGTGTGTGTGGGTGCAACATTTGCAACTTGTTGGACAAAAGTGAAACAATTCTGCAACTTCATAAATTGTCGATGTATTTTACTCATCGTAATGTTAGAGATGGATAAGATTTTTTATCAAACATGGTAATGTGTACACCTTGAGAGCAAAGGTGGAGACTTGTCATGTAGGGCAATTAATTACTAGCATAATACATAGGTTCATTAGTAAAGTTTGTTGTACTAGTATCTCCGGTTCTCCACTTGAACTCCAAGTTTGAATTAATATAACAGTTTTTGAAGAGTTCAAGATTGTGATTTGATGCAGGCGTTGCTGACTTTTGAACAGGCTAGTCTCGTTAATTTGCCTTGTATAAGACAGCTCATGCGCAAATGACCCGAGGCTCATGTAAGTTTTAATGCTGCAATTTGCTAGTCCTATCTCACCGATTGGTGCGGTTGCACTGATACCAGCACAAAATAACTCTTTGCTAGTAGATAAAACGCTACTGTGCTTATATATGGTTCTGGCACCCGCCAGCACCTCGAAACCAGTAGAAATGGCTATTTGTGTTGGCGGGTGTTGACCGCCAGCACAGATGGCATTTGTGCTAGTGTGCATTGCACGCCCTCCAGCACAAATTGGTTTTGTGCTGGAAGCATTTCTCGCCCGCGAGCACAAATGCATTTGTGTTGGCGCTTGCTTGCTTGTTGTAAGCGTCATCACAAATATATATGAAAAACAACCGTCAGTAGAAATTCAGAAAATATTTTAATTTTGGCGGAAAGGCCCGCCAGCACAAATGCCTCAGTGTGATGGTCCGTAAGCGTCGTTCCCTGATGCTTTGTGCTGACAGTTGCCAATATCAACCGCCATCACAAGAAATTAGAGGTGTCAGTATAAATTGTTTTTAACTAGGGCTGGGACGTGCGTCTCGGTCTCAGGGAGCGTTAAGATAGTTGTGGTCGACTTGCTACTGGAAACTAGCTGAAGCTTGATACCAAGGCCGGATACTTTGTCATATTGGATACTGTTGAGTCAAAAATGCCACCCCTTAGTGGCTGAGAACGAGGGGTTGGCAAGATGGCCGTCATGGGCTCATGACATAACTACAATGGTGCGCATTCCACAATATACAAATCAAGTAATTATACCAAAGAATAGTTGCAACCTGTTGACGCGAAAACGTGCCGCGTCAAATACTAGCAAGCGCAGAGAAGCTCTTTGCAACTTCTCTGAGCTCACCGGTCAGACCGGTCCTGGTGACCGGTCAGACCGGTCCTCGCCGGGCAGCTGGGAGCTCGGCGAGAAACCAACGAGCGCTCGTCCGGGAGGGACCCCGTCAGGATGTGCGCACCTTGGGTTGCCCTAGGCTCGGTCAGGCCAGCTAGGGCGCCTTCAAACGTCGTCGAGACGAAGGAAGAACAGCAATAGGGGTTGGAAAAGCTAGGGTTTAGAAGGTACAGAAAAGTAAAGGTAAAAATAGTAGATTTGATAAATTCGATTGGATCTCCCTCAATCGGCCGAATCCCTTTATATTTATAGGGAGGGTAGGACTTTTCCCGCAAGGAATAGGTTTTACAACTCGTAATTAACTAAAACTAAGAGTCCTAGTCGGATTACAGGGGCACACCGGTCTGACCGGTTCCCCGGACCGGTCAGGGCCCGGATTTCCTAATCCTTGTTCTATTTGCCAATTTTGGTCGCGAACATATGCCTCCCTGTTTTCTGGTGAAGCTTGCGAATCAGAAAACATCCAGCAACCAAAATTATTCTAAGGACAATGCTCATACATTGGCCATGTCTTGATGTCTTGCTCAAGTTGAAGTTGAAGCAATTTTCTTTGGCATCCACACCATCTTTGTCTTTGTCACCACTGCTGGCTTCTCTTCAACTTGTTGTTCCATTGACTTCTTGCGCATCCACTGCAATTTTCTCTTTTGAGTACGGGACAATCGTGGAGGACACCACCTTGGTTGCATATATATTGGATCTTGTTTGTTGTCCTTCACATCTGTCTTAGAATCAGTGGATACACTTTTCTTGACCAGATTATTACTAGAAACAATCGGTCTTTGAGATGGATCATAATCGTAGTATGAAACAGGATACGGAACACAATATGGCTGCATATTCATACTACTGTTGACACCGGAATTTCGCACCAGGTATGCTGAGTCATATGATTACGTGGTAAGGCTGGTGGACCTATTGACTAGTCAAAACCGAAGATACAGAGAAGGAAGCCGATGCTGAAGAGGAGTCCGATGAAACAAGAAGTCCGATCTGATGATGGATAAAGGAAGAAGGGCGCGTCGGCTGGAAGAGGAAGCGTATCAGATATAGGGACTATTTCCTTTTTTGAAGGCGTATTGAGAAGTCCCATTCTATGTTAGATTTAGTTTACTTTATCTGCAAAGTTAGTCAAGTCCGATCAGGACTCACCATGACCAGGGTATAAATATGAACCCTCGTCCATTGTAAAAATTATTCTCACAATCAATACAACCCGGCTTCACGCCAAAAACCCTAGTAGTAGTTATCGACGAAGCTCATTGGTGGACGGGCTGCATCAGTTCTGATCTCTGGCTTACCAGTAAGTTAGTCAATTTATCGAACTAGTATAGGCTTTGAATTGAGGCGCATC
Source organism: Alloteropsis semialata (assembly GCA_004135705.1). NCBI lineage: Eukaryota > Viridiplantae > Streptophyta > Magnoliopsida > Poales > Poaceae > Alloteropsis > Alloteropsis semialata. Next base: position 89,748,561 of record CM014278.1, on the reverse strand, counting down.
GCCCTTTCTCGTTTATACTGTTCAACCGATTTATCTCTGGATAATCAAGATTGATATAGATTCCCTACGTCGGAGCTAGATCAATATTGATTATTCAACAGATTATCGTTTATCGGACTGCACTTTATGTCTAGATTCCCTACGTCGGAGCTAGATCATCAAGATTAGTCTAGATTCCCTACGTCGGAGCTAGAGTAATCTTGGTTATTTAAATGCAGTTTTTGCGGTTTATTTGGAGTTGCTAGATTGGTTTAGATCTACGCCATGTGAATCAATTCTACTTCTTCAATGGCTTTGAGCATTGGTCTTGGTCCGATTTAAGCAATATTTATCTTACAGCATCGTTCTAGGTCCGATCCTGCTTTGTGGTTTAATCTGGTTGTTCTTTGAGTATTGCGCTGGTGTAGATTCCCTACGTCGGAGCTGGATCTTCGCAATACGATTAGATTGATCTTTGATTGTCATGCTTGGTCTAGATTCCCTACGTCGGAGCTAGATTCATCTTGATTAGTCAAAGGAAGTTTTGGTTATGCCTTATTGCTATTTGAATGTTAAGTGTGGTTTAGATTCCCTACGTCGGAGCTAGGTCTTGCTTGATTATTTGATAGCATATCTTAGAATCAGAATGACCCTGTTAATGTTTTATCTGCTTACTTGCTTAATCTGATTAACACCTGTGCGAGCATCTTGTTTAGTTGTCAGATTGGTAAGTTGAATTTGACTATCTAGCTATCTGATTTGATCATAGCTGGAGAAATCTAGATTCCCTACGTCGGAGCTAGATTTCTCTGAAAAAGCTATGGTCCAATTGGTTAGTTAGATGGTCCGATAAGATGAGTCAAACTGGCAACTAGGCAAGGTGGACAATGTATCGGCTTACACTTTGATTATTTGATATCTTGTTTAAAGACACAGCTGATCCATTACTTTACATATTGGCCTTGTTTTATGCTTTATTTTATTATTCAAAGGCTGATCTGTTATATCAATCAAGGTCCGATCCTGATTGGTCCGATTCTGAGGTCCGATTCGGTGTCTGATTGAGGTCCGATTACTCGGTCTGATTGACGTCATCAATGAAGTCCGATTTTGAGGTCCGATTATCGGTATCGGCCGACACGTGCCTGATTGGGTCTTGGCTAAAATTCGACGTTACTCCATCGTCTGAAATAGAGCCGGCACAATCAAAGAGTAATTTAACTATTTTATCTCCTTGTCAATTTCAGGTCAAATTGACTGGCACGCTGCGAACCTAAACTGGAGTGTGGGCTGGCACTGGAGTGAAGCAGATCTCCCTGGTCTTCGTGTGCTGCACGCAGAAGATACAACCGCCGATTTTTTGCGTCAACACATTTTTTGGCACGCCCAGTGGGACACGAGAGGCAAATTCCAAGATGTCGTCGTCTGATGCTGAACAAGAAACTGCAGCAAGACTTGCTGCTGAAAAAGAAGCTGCTGAGAAGGCCAAGAATGACAAGAACAAGACGCCTGAGACAGCCATTCCAATTACAAAGGCCGATCTGTCTAAAGCTCAATTGGATGCAGTTCAGGCCCAAATTGATGCATTTGAGAAGCTCTGCCTTGGCCAATTTGGACGTAATCGTTCAGGACCTATACTCAAAGGTCCTCTCCCAGATCCTGAATTGATCAAGAAGACAATTGATGCTCGGGAGTACCAGGTCAACATGATAGAGATGATTCACCAGGCTGTTCATCATGCATTGATCAACCAGTCAGGCACTTTGGTGAATTCTTTGGACAATCTTATCAAGAAGGCGGTGGATGATGCTATTTGCTTAAAAGGTCCAGTTTTTATACCAGATTCTGCAGGAACATCAGGGTCAGGAAAAGGCAAAGAAACTGAAGATAATGCAATGACCGTTGCTCCGCAGATTCCGATTGCTCCACCACCTCCTGTTGAACTGACCAACGGTTTTCTGTTGATGGCCGATGGATCTATTGTCGGCCCACATGGTGAAAAATATGCTAGGACTCTGAACGAAGGAGAGAAACAACCTGCAGCTGCAAGGCTACGCACAGAGATCCCTGCACATCGGCGTATGATCGGTGATTACAGTAATTATGTGATGGATATAGCTGATGGGATGCCACCTGAAAATCAACAGTCCGATTGGTCGCAGAAAATAGCCGAGGTGATCCAGAGTCAATTCGGCTTGAAGCCTAAAGATGAAGCGAGGTTGTATCGGCACCCGTACCCATCTTACTTTGATGCAGTGCCACTTCCTCCACGTTACAGAGTGCCGGATTTCTCCAAATTCTCCGGGCAAGATGATATGACCACCATCGAATATGTGAGCCGATTCTTGGCTCAGTGTGGTGAGGCTGCTTCTGAGGAGGGACTCAGGCTCAGATTTTTCCCTCTGTCACTATCAGGGCCGGCATTTACTTGGTTCACGTCGCTGCCAGCAGGGTCAGTCACAGGATGGTCCGATATGGAGAAGCAGTTCCATAAATATTTCTTTTCTGGTCTCAACGAGATGAAGATTTCTGATTTGATTGCTGTCAGGCAGAGAAACGATGAGACCGTCAAGGAGTATATTCAACGGTTCCGTGATACCAGGAATCGGTGCTATAGTTTGAAGCTATCTGATATGCAGTTGGCCGAGCTTGCATTCCAGGGTTTGCTCGCGCCGATCAAAGAAACGTTTTCTGCTCAGGAGTTTGAGACATTGGGACAACTGGTTCAGAAGGTGTCAGCCCATGAGGTCCGATATCAAGAGATGAAGCGTACAAAGTTTTCAAAGCAAGTATCTTATCTCTCTGATTCTGAAGGGGAGGCTGATGTCAACATAGCTGAATGGACCAAATCCAAGAAGCCGGTATCGCTCCCATGGATCAAGCAGAACCCTGAGAAGTTTGGATTTGATATAACGAAGGCCGATAAGATTTTTGATTTATTGCTCAGTGAGAAGCTTATCCAGCTTTCTCCAAATCATTCTATTCCATCGGCTGATGAGTTGAAGAAACGCAAATATTGCAAATGGCATAATTCAACTTCTCATGAGACAAATGAATACAAGGTATTCAGGAGGGAGATCCAATTGGCTATAGAATCTGGCAAGATCAAATTTGAAGACAACAAGAAAGCCATGAAGATCGACGGTCATCCCTTTCCTAATAACTTTGCTGATTTCTCCTTTTCTGTTAATATGGTTGATGCTGATGAAAAGGGAAGTTTAAGGTGCTTACATCAGACCACGCCAAGAGTTCTGGTGCCGTTGATCCTGCAGTTCAAGTTACTGTTGAAGAGCTGCGGAGGAATCATCAGGCATTTGGGCGTGAATCTAATGCTCCTGGTGGATATCGGCCGCGTGTGACTTCCCAGATGTTGATTAACAAGTACAAGAGGCAACTAGCAGCAGCTCGAGTGTGGGAAGAACGTGAGGAACGACGACGTCGGAGACGCGAGTATCAAGCAAGGCGGCTTGATGAAGAGCTTGATGATCAGCGCCGACGTGATGATAGGTCCGATAGCCGACGCCGATATGATGACAGGTCCGATGGCAGGCACTGGTTTGATGATAGAGTCGACGATCGTCGTCAGTACGGTTATAGGTCTGATTGGCATATGGACAGGCGTCAAGTTTATGACCGGTACGATCAGGATGATGATCACTGGAGATGTCCTTTCTTCGTATTCTGCTGGAACGAGAAGCTCAGATTGCCATCCAAAGCAGATTGTCCTGAATGCAGCCTCCAGTATGAAGAATACAGAGCTTTCAAAAGAGGTCGACGATCAGTTCATGAATGGATCGGCGTCAGGATTGATGATCATCATCAAGGAGATGAAGGCCGAGTTGATGCTCATGGCCATAAAAATATCGAAGGCCAGGTTGATGCTCTTGGCCCTGAAAAAATAGAAGAAAAGGCTCCAGTTCGGGATCGGATTAAAGAACCTCAAATGAAGCCTGGACAGTGGTGCCCATCAGGGATTTCTAGAACCAAGAAGAGACGTGTTCAGAGGTTGCGCTATCATGAGCAGATTCAGGAGCAGGAGTTGGCAAAAGAAAAGAAGACATGGCGCATCAAGATGGCCAATGATGATGAAGCAAGCACATCGGCCGCAATAAACATGGTTTTGATGTTGCCTTTTGATTTTGCTGCTCCTAATGAACAGGACAATGATGAGGCCGATTATGAGTTGGAAGAAGCCGACGCATGCTTAGTTCTTGATTCAGAAAAGGCGATATTTGAGAAACCAAATGCAAACGGATATCGGCACCTGAAACCTCTGTACATTAAGGGATACGTTGATGGGAAGCCGATGACCAAGATGCTGGTTGATGGAGGAGCTGCTGTCAATCTCATGCCTTATTCCACGTTCCGCAAGCTGGGTAAAGGGATTGATGATCTGATCAAGACAAATATGACACTCAAGGACTTTGGCGGTAATGTTTCAGAGCCTCGGGGGGCAATTCATGTGGAATTGACCACCGGCAGCAAGACATTGCCGAATACTTTCTTTGTGATTGATGGCCAAGATTCTTACAGCATGCTCCTCGGACGTGATTGGATCCATGCCAATTGCTGCATCCCATCCACGATGCACCAGTGCTTGATTCAATGGCAGGGTAATAATGTGGAAATCGTCCCGGCTGATGATTCGGTTAGCATTGCTACAGCTGAATCAACGATTTGGGAGTTTGAAGGAATTGAATGCCTGTCAGGAAAAATATGGGATGGTGACTTCCTCAAGGTGTCCGATCAAGGACTACAGCCGATCCAAGCAGTCGGCTCTGAGACTTTGTTTTAATGGCCGATTGTATAGAAGATTTTGAAGACCGAAGTGAATTCGGTAAGTTAGGATTTGGATTTACGTCGGCCGATGAATTAGAAGAGATAGACATAGGTTCTGGTGATAGGCCAAGGCCGACGTATATCAGTGCTAAGTTGTATCCCGAGTATAAGCAGGAGTTAATAAAACTTTTGAAAGAGTATTCTGATTGTTTTGCTTGGGAATATTATGAAATGCCAGGTTTAAGCCGTAATATTGTTGAACATCGGTTACCTATCAAACCAGGATATCGACCACATAAGCAGTATGCAAGGAGGTTCAAAACTGAGATGCATGAACCAATTAAGGCCGAAATAACGAAGCTATTTGAAGCCAAGTTTATCAGGCCATGACGATATGCTGAGTGGGTATCAAATATAGTTTCTGTTTATAAGAAAAATGGAAAGCTACGTGTTTGCATTGATTACAGGAACTTAAACAAGGTAACCCCGAAAGATGAGTATCCAATGCCGGTGGCCGATATGCTTGTTGATGCAGCGTCAGGCCATAAAGTGATGAGTTTCCTGGATGGTAATGCTGGTTATAATCAGATTTTCATGGCGGAAGAAGATATTCCCAAGACTGCATTCCAATGCCAGGTGCTCTCGGTTTATATGAGTGGGTTGTTATGACTTTTGGTTTGAAAAATGCCGGTGCTACTTATCAACGTGCTATGAATTATATTTTTCATAAGCTGATCGGCAGGATAGTTGAAATCTACATTGATGATGTTGTAGTCAAATCAAAAAGTTATCAAGATCATTTGGCCGATTTGAAGGAAACGCTGGAGTGCACAAGGCAGCATGGGTTGAAGATGAATCCGCTCAAGTGTGCCTTTGGCGTATCGGCCGGCCAATTTCTCGGTTTCCTGGTACATGAGAGAGGAATCGAGGTAAATGATCGGAACCGCAAGGCAATTGATGATATTGAACCTCCAGTAAACAAGAAGGAATTGCAGAGTTTGATTGGAAAGATCAATTTCTTGAGGAGGTTTATATCAAATCTGTCGGTCTGATTGGAGGCGTTTACTCCTCTGTTGAAGTTGAAAGATGAAGAAGAGTTGGTGTGGGAGCCTAAACATCAAAAGGCATTGGATGAAATCAAGCAATATTTAGCATATCCGCCAGTTCTTATTCCACCACAAAAGGATAAACCGTACAAGCTTTATTTATCGGCTTTTAATCATGCAATCGGCTCTGTTTTGATCCAAGAGGTTGATGGGAAGGAACGAGTTATATTCTATTTAAGCCGAAGATTACTAGATCCTGAGACTCGGTACTCATATGTGGAGAAGCTTTGCCTTTGTTTGTATTTTTCTTGTACAAAATTAAGGCATTATTTGCTATCGGCCGAGTGTACTGTGATCTGTAGGGAGGATGTGATCAAATATATGTTATCGATGCCAATCATGAAAGGGAGAATTGGCAAGTGGGTTTTTACTCTGACGGAGTTTGATCTTAGATACGAATCGGCCAAAGCGGTAAAAGGGCAGATAATGGCTGATTTAGTTGCTGATCATTGTGGACCTAACGTTGATGCTGTTGAGCAATGTACTATGAAGCTTGATATGTCTGGTCCGATGAAAAAGGCCGATGTGGTTGACGCGGTTCCTTGGACTATATTCTTTGATGGTTCTTCTTGCAATGATGGTTGCGGAATCGGCCTGATTATTATTTCGCCTCGGGGGGCAAGGTTTGAATTTGCTTTTCCAATTGAAAAATGCACGAATAATCAGGCGGAATATGAAGCATTGATGAAGGGTCTCCAGATTCTTAAAGAAATCGGCGCTCAGTTTGTTGAGGTATTTGGAGATTCTTTGCTGATTTATCTATCAATTACTTGGCAAATGTGATTGCAAGATGGATGCTTTGTTATCTTACTTGGAGAAGTGCCGAGATTTGATTGGTCAATTCACCTTGGTAATTCTTAAGCATGTTCCAAGACATCATAACGAAGAAGCAAATCGGCTGGCGCAAAAAGCGTCTGGCTATCGGCCTATGTCCGATGTGATGGTGCAGGAGATACCAGAAGGAGATTGGAGGAAAGAAATTATTGAATATTTGAGGGATTCTTCTGTCAAGACTTCTAGGAAGATACGTTACAAATCGATCAGGCATGTCTTGATTGAAGAAGTGCTTTATTTTCGCTCGATTGATGGAGTCCTGTTGAGATGTATCGGACCTGAAGAAGCCAAGGTTTTAATGGGAGAAATTCATGAAGGTGTTTGCGGGGCTCATCAATCGGCGTTCAAGATGAAATGGATGATCAGAAAAAATAGGTATTATTGGCCGACGATTCTAGAAGACTGCTTTGAATATTATAAAGGGTGCCAAGAGTGTCAAAGATATGGAAATATTCAAAGAGCTCCAGCATCGGCCATGAACCCTGTTATCAAGCCATGGCCGTTTAGAGGATGGGGAATTGACTTGATCGGCCAAATTTTTCCACATTCAAGTAAGGGGCACAAATTCATATTAGTGGCAACAGATTATTTCACCAAATGGGTTGAAGCTATTCCTTTGAAGGAGGTGAAGTCACAGAATGTTATTGAATTCGTTAGA
>CM014278.1:89712426-89730850 GCA_004135705.1 Alloteropsis semialata | reverse complement strand
AAAATCTTATCGGCCTTAGTTATATCAAATCCAAACTTTTCAGGATTCTGCTTGATCCATGGGAGCAATACTGGCCTCTTGGATTTGGTCCATTCAGCTATGTTGACATCAGCCTCCCCTTCAGAATCAGAGAGATAAGATACTTGCTTGAAAAACTTTATACGCTTCATCTCTTGATATCGGACCTCATGGGCTGACACCTTCTGAACCAGTTGTCCCAATGTCTCAAACTCCTGAGCAGAAAACTTTTCTTTGATCGGCGCGAGCAAACCCTGGAATGCAAGCTCGGCCAACTGCATATCAGACAGCTTCAAACTATAGCACCGATTCCTAGTGTCATGGAACCGTTGAATATACTCCTTGACGGTCTCATCGTTTCTCTGCCTGACAGCAATCAGATCGGAAATCTTCATCTCGTTGAGACCCGAAAAGAAGTATTTATGAAACTGCTTCTCCATATCGGACCATCCTGTGACTGATCCTGCTGGCAACGACGTAAACCAGGTAAACGCCGGCCCTGACAGTGATAGAGGGAAAAATCTGAGCCTGAGTCCCTCCTCTGAAGCAGCTTCACCACATTGAGCCAGGAATCGACTGACATGCTCAATAGTGGTCATATCATCTTGCCCGGAGAATTTGGAGAAATCCGGCACTCTGTATCATGGAGGAAGTGGCACTGCATCAAAGTAAGACGGGTACGGGTGCCGATACAACCTCGCTTCATCTTTAGGCTTCAAGCCGAATTGATTCTGGATCACCTCGGCTATTTTCTGTGACCAATCGGACTGTTGACTTCCAGTTGGCATCCCATCAGCTATATCCATCACATAATTATTGTAATCACCGACCATACGCTGATGTGAAGGAATCTCTGAACGTAGCCTTGCAGCTGCAGGTTGCTTTTCTTGTTCGTTCAGAGTTCTAGCATATTTTTCACCATGTGGGCCGACAATAGATCCATCGGCCATCAACAGAAAACCGTTGGCTAGTTCAATAGGAGGTGGTGGAGCAATTGGAATCTGCGGAGCAACGGTCATTGCATTATCTTCAGTTCCTTTACCTTTCCCTGATCCTGATGCCCCTGCAGAATCTGCTATAAACACTGGACCTTTCAAGCAAATAGCATCATCCACCGCCTTCTTGATGAGATTATCCAAAGAATTCACCAAAGTGCCTGACTGGTTGATCAATGCATGATGAACAGCCTGGTGAATCATCTCTGTCATGTTGACTTGGTACTCCCGAGCCTCAGTTGTTTTCTTGATCAATTCTGGATCTGGGAGAGGACCTTTGAGATGCCTTAATATAGATCTTAGCGTTATACAAGTTCTGCAAGCGCACAGAAGTACATTGTAGCATTTCACCCGGGAGTATTCCAGAGTATCGTATTTATTTCCTCAGGGAAAGCGTATGGCAAAGTAATATATTTTCCAATGTATTCAACTATATCATAATTAATATACCAGGACTAGGCCAGGGGATAATAGGATATGAAAGATTGAGTATGTTGACACACAGAAGATTTCACTGCTCATCATATAAGTTTAGTTAGTATGAAGATCCTACGAGAGAACTAGGGATTCTATGTACTTCTTACAGATGGGTTACATTCATTACAAGTGTATCCTATACAAGCTTAGTAAGCGATACATGTTAGAGGACAAATCGAGGAGTCATGGGATCCCCTCATCCAAGGGTACTGTCACGATGTTTATCACTAAGGCTTGCAAACGCCCAAACCCGAACGGCGAGGATTACAAAGGACGGACAAGGCTGTCACCACCTGCCGCCTACCTCTGAATACGTGGAGTAGGGTATCCCCAACGGTATTCCATAACCCAAACACCATGTTTGTGATATGAAATACATCTTTACCAATTGTACGGAAAGGTAAAGAACAATCATAGAGATTCATTGGGCCATTGCCATAACATGCACCATCCAAACTAAGGTGTAAGACATACAGCTCATATGATGAACACACAAGACTATAAGTCAAGTAACAAAGGCAAGAAAGTAATTCCATTAAGGCTCTAAGTCTTACAAATAAGCAAAGGATACAAGATAACTGAGCTCTAGGCTTACCAAGACTCCTTCGGAAACCCGTAGAAGCTCAACTCCTAGAACTACTTCTCTACTAACTAAGACTATGACTTGTAGCAATTGGAGCTCTTCCTTCTGGTGTGTGTTGTACAGGAGGCGTTGGCACCTATTTATAGCACTTGGAGACGGTTCAGGGCCGGTACAAGGCGGTTGAGGGCGAGTGGGCCCACCCCCGAGTCGGCCGATCCGGCAACGTCGCCCGACCATTAGATGAACCGACTTAACTCATCCACGGTGTAGCTGTGCTACTGAAAACTGTGTGGATACACCAGAGAAGGGAGGATCGCAACGGCCGCAAGACTGGGTCGGCCGACCTGACCAGGTCGGCCGACCTGGTCCAGGCACGTTTTGCCTTGATCTTCTTCTGAGTCGCTGTATTGTGGACCTTGGTACTCGTGGAAGATGGGTATGGATCCTCGGAGTAAATGTTGATTCTCATGTGGGCCCATCAATCCTTGTAATCCTCCTTATCCTTCTTGTCATCCCTTGGATATAACCGTCATTGATTCAACGTTCTGGATGACATTACTTGTGCTTCTTCTGCATAGCTAAAGTTGGGCTCGAATGGACATTAGGCCAGATTGGCCGACCTGATGGGGTCGGGCGACCTGGGCCTGGCCCTGTTTTACTTCATCTTTTGGCCCATATCTCCTGCAATCAAATAATCTCCATGTACAAGTGGAACTACATTATTTAAAATAAAATACTACTGATTATTGCTAGTTTATGTTATTTAATCGCGTTGGCGTTACAATATATTCATGACTTAACAAACGCCAACACTACCCATCTAGCAATCAACGGCCGAGATTAACATAAACTTACCCCTTTGTAGTTTTTCTAAAGAGCCCCTGCAGATTCCCCGAATAAACCTACCATCCACTCCATGTTCTGCGAAACCCCTCTGCTACCCCCTGAAGTCTAGGTTTAATTATGTTTAGGCCATCGGTTTATCGCATGATAGCCCCTATACCTTGTTTTTAGCGTAGTTTATTCATCCTAGCTCTAATTAGAGTGATTCTCATGTTCATGCGTTTGTAGAAATGCGTAGATTAGTTTTCTAACCTTTTTGATTTTATTTTTATTGTATGATGTACTATTCTAATAGAAATACTTTTGTATGCATGTATTGGCTTGTGATGGATGTATGTGTGGTGGTGGAATGCATGCTTAGATTGCGAGCAGTACGAGGCCGGATTTGATCAAGATTTTGAAGACCAAGATCAGCAGCAATATTTTGAGGAAGGCAAGTATAACATGATGAATTCCTTGCAACCCAATAATTATTAATCATTTTATTCATTCATGCATGTGTCTAATTTGATAAACTCTAAGGATGACTAGACTTGTAAATCCTATATACCTTGTTTACCTTGGGTCCATGCATGTGGGTAGATATGTTAGTTGTGCTTAGCTTGCTTGCCAACCGCTAATGTTTGTTAGAAAATATTAATCCTGACTAATGGTATACTTGGAACCTTATTAAAATATGCTTTTTAGAAACTTGGTTCAGGGAGCTTGAGCATGTGTTTGGATTGCTCTAACTGTCTCTCCATAAGGTCCGGTTCTTAAAGCGGCCACCCAGGATAACCGTACAACCACAGGAACCACATGGCTCTGGTCTTGACTAAGTACGCTGTATGGCTCTAGCTTGTTTAGTGGTTACTAAAAGGCACAAGTAGGGCTGCTCGGTTTAAGTATGGACCTCGGCCTGCCTAGGGACGAACTCACGTTGCACCCTAGGTGTCGTCGGCATGTCTCACGTTGCGCCCTGAGCGCCACCGGGATACTCACGTTGCGCCCTGAGTGATCTCCAGTCCTAGGAGGAGGGTTCCATGCTCCTGTCAGGAAACCGTAGCGGCCACTAACTTGTTAGGGTGTCGGTCGAAAGGTCTCCTAGTGATGCCCTGTGCTCGTTTTGGGAGTGCATTGCCTATGGCAAAGGGGAATCGCGACCGGTGGTGAAAGTGTACAACCTCTGCAGAGCGTAAAACTGTTATAACAACTGTGCTCACGGTCAAGAGCGATCTGGATCCTTTTTGATTAGTGGTTCCATGTTTTCTGAATAAATGGTTTAATATGATGATGTTCATTTATAATATTTCACATGCTTTCATAATGTGGGTTACAACCGGGCTGTCATATAACTTTAGTAATTTAGGTTAATTCTAAAATCAATCAACTAAAAATGCTAACCGTAGTTTAAACCTTGTCTAGCCTTTTTTGAGCCTCATTTAATCATGTTATGCTTGCTAAGTAAGATGCATTACTTACACTTGCTTCATATCAACAAAACCCCGGATGGGTACTCAGATGAGCCGCCAGTTGATGCGTTCCCCGAGGAGTTTTCGGATTTCTAGGCTGTATTCTTCCCCAGTTAGAGTCCCTATGGAGGCGCATTGGATTTATATGCTTACTCTTCTGCTACTTTGATAAACTAAATAATAATGTAATCCCCTGTGATGTAAGACTTGTTATGATTTATGTTATCGATCATTGTTCCCCTTTCTTTGATATTTTATTTCTAGAGCATTTGGATTTCCTTCGTAAATCCGGGTGTGACATCGGTTTACCAAAGATGAGCATGACCAGGGCTTGCAACACCATGGGCTGGCCGGCCTAGGCCATGTGGGGCCGGCCGGCCTACCCTTTTCTTTGGGCTTCTGGCCTTCATCTTTGTTGACGGTCCTTATAACATAAAATCCGACCGTCAATAGGCTCAGAAACCAATAAAGATCAAGGCATAACTTAGACAATAGTATTCAAATAATAGTATACCATGCATATCTGGAATATATTTGAGTACAGGGACTACGGTGCAAAAGATGGGCGAAACTGGGCACAGGCCCAGGTCGGCCGACCTGGCTAGGTCGGGCGACCTGGCCTGAACCCCGATCAAGCTCAGTTTCGACACAGGTCAAGAAGCACACTGAAGAAGGATCATGTACGTTGATTCATCGTTGGTTCAAGTCAAGGGTGAGGATGAGCCACGTGTCATTCCCATGGATGGGGTGCTGTGGGATGGTCGGATTTTGCTCGCATTAACGAGGATGGGTGTCGTTTGTTAACAATCCAATTTCTTGCTACTCTGAGAAAGGGTGAGGAAGGGATTACTTTTCGCTTTTTAAGGGAAGAGTATTTCGTTTCTTGGAGACAGCTTAGTACTTATCTGGGTTTTAGCAAGCGTTGTAGTTTGGAAGTGGATAAAGTTTTGAGGCATTTTGTGAGAGAACCCTTTTGGAGGGATATCTCGGGTATCACAGATGGCACTTCCCCTAGAACTAGTCACATTCATAATCCCACTCTTCGTTTCATGCACCGCTGGCTTGCCATGACTCTATTTCCTCGAAATGATCTTCGAACCGTGCGCATTGATGAATTAAAATTGTTATATGCAATGGTTAAGAAGATAAAAGTCTCACCTGTTGTTTTCATGATTGATCAATGGATGGGTGTTTTTAAAAGGCAAGGTCCCATTGAATGCACTTCTTTGGTTACTCGCATTTTTGAGTCGATGGGCCTTTTAGACAATTATCGAGTCGAGTTCCTTCCGCAGCCTCGCCCAACTCTGGATGAATCTCATTTTGTTCAGAGTCACCTTGTTACTCATGCCATAGACCAAAAGCTTGTTATGGTTTATCATAATAGCACAACCAGAATTCCGTCGCCAGCACCGGAATACTGGTTGTACAGATGCAAAACACTTTTGTTGGAGTTGCAACAGGAAGGCAGGCAAAGCGTGACAGGGAGGGTGACAAGAAGCATGTCCCGAGGGGGAGAAGCCGGAGTGCCGCAGGTACAGTCAACATGGGAGCCTCCAACTCCGCCATACATACCTGAAGGATCGAACTGGGAGCAGCCGCAGCCGCCTCCACCATACATGGCAGGAGGTTCGGGATGGCAAGAAGCGCCGCACGCACAATGGAACCCCCAAGATCCGCGCTATTATCAGTCATCCAGCTCAAGTGGCGGCCCTCCTCCGTTCAACGCCCGGCGATCATTTTCGGCAAGAGACTTGCGCAGCAGCATGGATGGGTTATCCAATCGCATGGGAACCCTTGAGGTAACCACTCACCGTATTGATGATACGCTAACCCATCATGTGCAGCAGTCGCAAGCTTGGTGGGACCAGTCAGCACAGAACTTCAACACCCTCCAGAACAGCATCCAGGCGGGCAACCAGAACCTAAATGCCTACCTTCGGTTCCAAGGTTTCGACCCGAACGACCCTCGTTACCGCCAGCAGTGAGAAGTCCAGCTTGGGGGAGGACCCCCGTATAGGTAAGTTGTCCAAACCTTTCTTTTTATTTTCTTATTTTCCTTTTGCTTATGTTAAAAAAAATGATGAAAATGGAAATGAATAAAAATGAAGCTTTATTTGGAAGTGATGAACAATTGCTATGACCTTCCCCATTTGTGCAAATCTCAATAAGGCAGTCTTTTGTGTCTTGAATTTGTTGGCTTAAATTAATGATTTCCTTGGAAACTTAAAACTTGTGGGTAGCAAATGCTGATTTTGATTCTAGGTTGTTGGGAGCTATGATATAATAAGCTAGAATTGCTTTACCTATCTAAGTGAAACTTGATCTTGGAGGATTTGTTTAAAAAAGTACAAATTCTAGGCTCCTCAGTGAAGAGTGAAATCCTACCACAGCCTCTTGTTCCAACCACTTACAAAGAGCATGTGCAATTGCTTGAGTTTTGTCAAGTTCATTGTGATCTTTGTAAGATTTATTTCATGCTCTTAAAATCAGAGTCACGTACACGCCACCATATGTGTGATATTTCTACTCTGGGAGTACACACAACATGCCTAGCATTTGTTCACTAGAATAAAGTACTCCAGAACAAAGAGATTTCTCTCCAAAAATATTTCAAGTCATAAGGCTTAGGCTCCCTATAAAAGAAAAATGAGAATAAAAGATATGGACAGAAGTCTAGTCCATGAAAAAAAAGAGAGAGAAAAGAGAAATGGACACATGTATAGTCCATGAAAAAAAAGAGAAAGAGAAATAGGGAGCCAAGCTTTATAGCAAAATTTCCTAAAGGAGAGAGATTTCTTAAAGGAGTTTATTTTCCACTACCACATATCCACACTTGCACACTTCGATTTGAGTGTATGATTTAACTCTTCAGTGATCCTGGATTTGACTCAACAAAATAAGCAATGTATATGTGAAATAAAAAGTTTACCATTTATGAATCCCATTTGTCTATGCTATTGAGGGAAAGTGAGAGGAGTGATGGTAAGAAAATAAACACGATTGAGCGACTTGAGAGTCACTTGAGGAGCCTTGTTTTCTTTGAAAAAATTTTCTTTAAAAACCTCCGGAGAAAAGGTGGATCTAAGAAATGAGGAGCGTTCTTGCTAAGTTGTTCTAGTTTCCAACCGCCCAAGAGGAAGAAAAAGCTAATAGGCCCCATGAGTGATAAGGTAAAAAGGATGATTTGAACTTTGCCAACTTAATCAGGTCATGAATTACATTCTTGTTGAAAATATCTTTTGGGAAGTTAGCAAAACAATCTGATCCTAAGTTCCCAACTCTCCAAGCTTTGCTCAGGGACGAGCAAAGGTCTTAGCTTGGGGGAGTTTGTTGGCGCTTGTTAAGTCATGAATATCTTGTAACGCCAACATGATAAAGTAAAATAAAGTAGCAGTAATTAGTAGGATTTGATTTCAAATAATGTAGTTCGACTTGTACATGGAGTTTATTTGATTGCAGGAGATATGGGCCAAAATATGAAGCAAAACAGAGCCAGGCCCAGGTCGCCCGATCCCACCAGGTCGGCCGACCTGGCCTAATGACCATTCAAGCCCAGCTTTGGCCATCCAGGAGAAGCACAAGTTTCTGTCATCCAGAGCGTTGAATCAATGACGGTTACATCCAAGGGATGACAAGAAGGCTAAGGAGATGCACATGGATTGATGGGTCCACATGAGAACCAACAGTTACTCCGAGGATCCATACCCATCTTCCACGAGTACAAGGGCCCACATTCCAGTGACCCAGAAGAAGACCGAGGCGAACAGCGCCTGGACCAGGTCGGCCGACCTGCCCAGGTCGGCCGACTCCGTCCTGAGGCCGTTGCTGTCCTCCCTTCTCGTGCGCATCCACACCGACTTCAGGACCAAATCTACGCCGTGGATGAGTACCGTCGGTGCATCTGATGGTCGGGCGACGTCAAGGGATCGGCCGATCCGGGGGTGGACCCAATTGCCCTCAACCACCTTGTACCGACCCTAAACCGCCTCCAAGTGCTATAAATAAGTGCCCACACCTCCTGTACAACACACACCAGAAGGAAGAGCTCCAATTGCTACAAGTTATAGTCTTAGTTAGTGGAGAAGTAGTCCTAGGAGTTGAGCTTCTACGGGTTTGGTAAGCCTAGAGCTCAGTTATCTTGTATCCTTTGCTTATTTGTAAGACTTTGAGCCTTAATGGAAATGCTATCTTGCTTATGTTACTTGACTTCTAGTCTTGTGTGTTCATCATATGAGTTGTATGTCTTACACCTTAGTATAGCGGATGCATGTTATGGCAATGGCCCAATGAATCTTTATGATTGTTCTTTACCTTTCCGTACAATTGGTAAAGATGTATTTCATATTATAAACGTGGTGTTTGGGTTATGGAATACCGTTGGGGATACCCTACTCCACGTATTCAGAGGTAGGCGGCAGGTGGTGACAGCCCTGTCCGTCCCTTGTAATCCTCGCCGTTCGGGTTTGGGCGTTTGCAGGCCGTAGTGATAAACATCATGACAGTACCCATGGATGAGGGGATCCCACGACTCCTCGATTTGTCCTCTATCATGTGTCCCGTATTAAGCTTGTATAGTATATACTTGTAGGAGTGTAACCCATTTGTGAGAAGTAAATAGAATCCCTAGTTATCTCTTAGGACCTTCATATTAACTGGACTTACATTCTGAGCAGTGAAACCCTCTGTGTGTCAACCTATCCAATTTTCCATATCATTCTATCCCCTGTCCTAGTTCTGGTATATTGATTATGATATAGTTGATACATTGGATAATATATTACTTTGCCAAACGCTTTCCCTGAGGAAATAAATACGATACTCTGGAATACTCCCGGGTGAAATGCTACAATGTACTTCTGTGTGCTTGCAGAACTTGTGTAACGCTAAGATTTATATTAAGGCATCTCTAGTGCCATCACTCTAGTAGTGGTGATGCTAAGAAATGCCAACAGACACCCATCCTCGTTAATGCGAGCAAAATCCGACCATCCCATAGCACCCCACACGGTTTCAAAATCAGTAGCCATACCTGATTTCTCCATGAGTTCGCTTGTGAACACACGCGTGTGATCAAAAGCGCGACCCAGAAGAATTTGATACGCTTCCATTTCGTAGCCTTCTTCGATGTCAAGTTGATCGTCGGAGATAAACGCCGGGCGAGGATCATCGTCGTTTTGGTTGCTGCTGGAGCTGTCCCCGTTGCCATCTCCATTGCCACCGCTGCCACCACCTCCTGTAGCGCCAGCACCGGTGCGGTAGTACTGGTCTTCGGAGATCTCCATGGAGTGTTGGCTGTCCATCCTCTCTTCGGAGCCACCAGCTGATTCCATGATCTCTGTGCTGGAGGAGATCACCTCAGTGCTCCCTGAGTGTCGGCTCCTCCTTGAGCTTGACCCCTTCAATTTCTTTGCTTTCTTCACGACTCCTCTGACGATGTTCATGATTTCTGCACAGAGAACAACAAGCAACAAGAACGACACTTGGAAGACAAAAGGATTAGCGTTAGCAAATTAGTCGTCCAAGAGTTAGTCGTTCTTGCGGGGCGTGAACGCCTCCACAAAAGTTGTTCTTGTGGGTTATGACACACCACAAATAAGCGTTCTTGTGGGATTTTGGATACCTCCACAACACGTCCAAGAGTTTAAGCATGAAAATAACAGCACCGTTATGCAGAAATGAAGTCCATTTTTAATTGGGTTTTCAATTTTTTGTTTGAACTTAGGAGCTAAACACTTAAGAATCTAACAGAGGGAGAGCAGAAACTCCGAGGGCGAAATGCAGCTCGAGTTGGGGCGAAGTGAGCAAGCTTCTGGCCAAGGCTTTTTATAGCCGGAGATCACCACCGATCGGCCGACCAGGTGGGGTCGGCCGACCCTCCCGCAGTGGCAAAATGGCCAGCATTTGATCACGATCGCGTTGGATACCTGGTGGCTGCAGAACCGGTTGAAAACTTTGCAAAAGAGGGGGGGGTGAGTCGGGCGACATGATCTGGTCGGCCGACCATCTTTGGAGATGATTGAATGCCCCCTTTGATTGTTATGATCCGTGACTATGGTAGTGCATCATGGCAATTGAGTGCTCAGCAATGGCCAAAACTTTGAGTCGGCCGACATGGCCTGGTCGGCCGACCAAGCTTTAGCTAGGTTCAGGCTTAGCCTTTGTAGGATGGCACAAGGTTCAATGGTGTGATGAGTTCTGAGTGCGTGGGCAGAAGTGGCCAGGTATCCAAGGAGGATTTAAGTAAATGGCTCCAAAGTTTTAAATGTCAAATGCAAAAAAAATTTGTAACAATTTTAAACATGCTTGAGAAATAAATATGCATTGTGAAATAAACATGAGATACATACCGATGTACCTACCGGTGAGGACTCGATGTTTTTCGTCCATCGAGTGCAGACGTCTCCAAGTCATGATTTAGCTTGATGATCTGGCCTCCGCATTTGAAGATAATGCAGATGCTTTGCAACGCCACTCTGGTTCTGTTGTCTTCACACAAGGTGTTGCTGATGTTATTGCCTTCAGAGCCTTAACACCTTGTGTGAATTCCTTGGGCAGGGGCAGGAGTGGCTCGCTGTTGGTGACTGGTGGTTTCTGTGGCTTCCATCCATAAATCACCTTGATTTTGGGTCCGTCATGCTTTTTGTTTAATTCTTTCTTGTTTCCTGCATGGTTAGCCAAAATCTCCCGACTCGTCTCTTGTACCACTGCAGCTAACTCGGCTGACTGGGTTTCTAGAATTTTGCTTAAACGCAGCTGGTTTTTCACAGCAACTGACAAGGCATGGAACCTAGAAATTAAATCATTCACCTTTCTCTTAGCAGGTATAGTGCATACGCTTCCTCCTTGCTGGGATGGGACCCAGTTATGTGCTAGAAATAAATCCCTACACTGCTGCCAAGACTCCATCTTTGCCTGGTGGTTGTAGTACCACTACAGTGCTCTACCTGTTAATGAGAATGGGAATAACCATTGCTTTGCCCATCCTGCTAGTCGACTGCATGTTACTGAGAAATGTCGAAGATGTTCTGCTGCATCTGTTATGGCCTTTCCGTTAAAGGGCTTGGCTTGCACCATGGTGATGTACGTTGAATCGATCATGAGAGTTTCAGTTGCCATCTTGGTGCAAAGGTACTTCGATTTCAATCGACAGAAATTGTAGAATCACTTTGAGTTCTTCGGCGAACCGATGATGTACCTTCTGTTCCATACAAAGAGAAACAAGACAAGGGTAAACCTGTCTAGAGATGGTAATTAATTGTGACATAAGTTAATACAGAGGTTAACATATTCTTTGACCAATGCTTTCCCCGGCAACGGCGCCAGAAATGCTTGTTGGCATTTCTTAGCATCACCACTACTGGAGTGATGGTAATAGAGATGCCTTAATATAGATCTTAGCGTTATACAAGTTCTGCAAGCGCACAGAAGTACATTGTAGCATTTCACCCGGGAGTATTCCAGAGTATCGTATTTATTTTCTCAGGAAAAGCGTATGGCAAAGTAATATATTTTCCAATGTATTCAACTATATCATAATTAATATACCAGGACTAGGCCAGGGGATAATAGGATATGAAAGATTGAGTATGTTGACACACAGAAGATTTCACTGCTCATCATATAAGTTTAGTTAGTATGAAGATCCTACGAGAGAACTAGGGATTCTATGTACTTCTTACAGATGGGTTACATTCATTACAAGTGTATCCTATACAAGCTTAGTAAGCGATACATGTTAGAGGACAAATCGAGGAGTCGTGGGATCCCCTCATCCAAGGGTACTGTCACGATGTTTATCACTAAGGCCTGCAAATGCCCAAACCCGAACGGCGAGGATTACAAAGGACGGACAGGGCTGTCACCACCTGCCGCCTACCTCTGAATACGTGGAGTAGGGTATCCCCAACGGTATTCCATAACCCAAACACCATGTTTGTAATATGAAATACATCTTTACCAATTATATGGAAAGGTAAAGAACAATCATAGAGATTCATTGGGCCATTGCCGTAACATGCACCATCCAAACTAAGGTGTAAGACATACAGCTCATATGATGAACACACAAGACTATAAGTCAAGTAACAAAGGCAAGAAAGTAATTCCATTAAGGCTCTAAGTCTTACAAATAAGTAAAGGATACAAGATAACTGAGCTCTAGGCTTACCAAGACTCCTTCGGAAACCCGTAGAAGCTCAACTCCTAGAACTACTTCTCTACTAACTAAGCCTATGACTTGTAACTATTGGAGCTCTTCCTTCTGGTGTGTGTTGTGCAGGAGGTGTTGGCACCTATTTATAGCACTTGGAGATGGTTCAGGGCCGGTACAAGGCGGTTGAGGGCGAGTGGGCCCACCCCCGAGTCGACCGATCCAGCAACGTCGCCCGACCAGTAGATGAACCGACTTAACTCATCCACGGTGTAGCTGTGCTGCTGAAGACTGTGTGGATACACCAGAGAAGGGAGGATCGCAACGGCCGCAAGACTGGGTCGGCTGACCTGACCAGGTCGGCCGACTTGGTCCAGGCACGTTTTGCCTTGATCTTCTTCTGAGTCGCTGTAATGTGGACCTTGGTACTCGTGGAAGATGGGTATGGATCCTCGGAGTAACTGTTGATTCTCATGTGGGCCCATCAATCCTTGTAATCCTCCTTATCCTTCTTGTCATCCCTTGGATATAACCGTCATTGATTCAACGTTCTGGATGACATTACTTGTGCTTTTTCTGCATGGCTAAAGTTGGGCTCGAATGGACATTAGGCCAGGTCGGCCGACCTGATGGGGTCGGGTGACCTGGGCCTGGCCCTGTTTTACTTCATCTTTTGGCCCATATCTCCTGCAATCAAATAATCTCCATGTACAAGTGGAACTACGTTATTTAAAATAAAATACTACTGATTATTGCTAGTTTATGTTATTTAATCGTGTTGGCATTACAATATATTCATGACTTGACAAACGCCAACAATGTGTCAGATCTAATGGATTACCGGAAGAAGCCAAAGACCACTGTCTTTGGTCAATCTTTGGTTACCCCCGAGCTGATCAGCTTCTACGAGGGAAAGGGGTATTTCCCAGCCGGTCACGGACGAGCCCCAGTTACGGAGACTACCCCGACGCCCCATGCAGACGAAGCTGTGGTATTCAAGGAGTTCTTCTGTGCTGGGCTTCGGATGCCCGTGGACAATATAATTGCTGATATTCTTGGGAGGTTCGGTTTGCAACTCCATCATCTCACCCCCAATGCCATCACTCATCTGCTTCACTTCTTTTGGGCCGTGAAGACGAACGCATCAGATGTTAATGCGGACTACTTCGTCCGTTACTTTGAGGGGCATCGTCAGACAAAAAGCGTTAAGATTGACGGCTTTGAGTACGAGCCGGACTTTGGCAGCGTTACTTTCTGCGCGCGGTGGAGGCAAACTGAATTGCAGAAGGTAGAACTTACCTTTTGCCAGAAAAACACCTGGGACAAGAATTGGAAGAATTATTGGCTTTATGTTAAGGTGCCGGTGCTGGAGACTGTGTTAGAGGATGGAACGAAGCAGATATCATTTCCTCTGCACAGTTCCATTGGTCCTTGTGAGTTTGTTGCTTGCCCTCTATTCGACAAGAATGCTCCTGGTTACGATAGCTGCGAAAGCGCTTTTTTCAAAGCCAGTCGAGTCTCTAGCAGCCGGGACTTGATCGAGGAGGGACTCGCTATTGGGCTCAACATTCTATCTGCGGCTTGGAAGCCATTTGCAGTTGAGACGAGGCTCTACAGAGGGATCCCACACGTTTGTTTCCCTAAGTTTGGGGTGAGGAAGCCGGATAACATGTCCGATTTTGCTTCGTTCAGTCTGTTGAGTTGATGGCCGAGATTATTTGTGGGAAGTATACTTCTAAGGAGCATGAGAGCTGTTTGGCTTTGGTTGATGGTGTCCGGCTTAATAGAGTTTTTGACGAGATGAAGGTTAGTTACCCTCAGCGCACGGCTCCATCCAAGCCATCTAAGAAATTCTCTGCCGAAGATCATCCCAGCTTGGTTCCCACGAAGCCGGGTCGAGGTCGTGGTAGGAAAGGTCGTGGCGGAGGCCGTGGAAGCGGTCAGTCGGATGAGGGCGGCGACGAAGCTGGTGGCAGCAAAGCTGGAGCCCCCTCTAGCCAGGCGGGAGCCAAAGCCGAGGAGGTGCCTCCAAGGTGGTTGCTACGAAGAAGCGGATTATTACTTCTTCCTTAGAAGCTTCCAAGCGTCGAAGGCTTTCGAAAGCTCTTCCCATCACACCGCTTTCCAGTGCTCCTCCTCGTCCCATTGCTTCGTCTGTTGAGGTGCCTGTTACTGCTGCGCCTATGCAAATCGATCCTGCAGCTTCCGCTGCAGTTGATGTACCCTCTTCTGGAGGTTTGTTTCTTGTCTATCTTGTCTTTTTGTTGTTGGCTTCGCTTTTCTTATCTATTTTTGTCTTATTACAGTTAAAGCCGTTGTTGCGCCGCCTCGTCGTCAACGCCTGCCTGGATGCAAGGACGATGAGGATGAAGTGAGCTTCAGTCGTCTTCTGAGGGAGGATGAGACGAAGGATTTTGTACTTGATGAAGCTGAAGTAACGTCCGTCCCGTTTCAGCCGTCATCCTTGGACTTGTTGGCTGGGGCAGCTGCCAAGTCCCTTCGGATTTCCGAGGGACTTACGCAGTCGGCTTCGGCTAACATCGAGGAGCTTCCGCAGACGGCTTTTGTTCTTGAGACTAGGCAGGGTTCTGGCGATTTGACTCCAACCACTACTCTGCCAGTTAATTTGGCTTATTTAGCTGACGTCGGACAGTCTGCCCCTGCTAAGGACGTTGAATCGGCTCCTGCGAAGCCAGCTCCTGAATCCAAAGGTACGTTTTGCAAAGCAGTTATACTGGCGATTTAACTCAAATAACGGCTTTTTTGATATGTTGATTCTTTTGCCTTAGAAGCAAGTTATGCTGGGTATGGACCCTTTGCAGATCGGCTTCGTCAGGGCGGCTTTCGTCCTCCCAATGACAATCCGATTGTTGCTCCAAATGGTTAGTATTTTGTGTTATTTCATATGAAGCTGTTTGAGTGTTAGCTTTTGTCTTAATTTTCTTTTTGCTTTTTCAGAGCTTGAAATTCGTGTCAAATCTTTGGATTTGGACACACTTTCTGTCTCCAGCCTTAGTGGCAGTATCCAGGTTTGTTCCTTCTGCTTCATTTTTGAGTTTGTTGTCTGGCTTTTTGATACTTATACTTTTCTTGTTTTAGTCTATGATGTCCATGCAGGAGCTTTCCGCTCACCTTCCGCTTCGTCTCAACGATGTTGAGGGTGAGCGGGCCGAGCTTGAAACTCTAAGGACAGAGCGTGAGAGCTTCCTTCAGCTTAAGAGATCTTTTGAAAATGAAAAAGAGCAGCTTCATCTTGAGCGAGAGTCTGCCACATCAGAGATTGCTTCGCTCAAAAGCAAAGTCACTTCACTGGAGTCTACGCGTGCGCTTAATGCTCAGACTATTGAAGGGCTTCGGAACAAATTGGTCGAGGCTGCCACTTTGGAGCATAATTTGAAGAATCAAGTAAAGTCACTCGAGGCTGATAAGGAAAAGGCAACGTTAGATGCTGAAAAGTACAAGAGGGAGCTTCTTGTTGCTGTTGACTTGAAGAATTCCCTCATATCTGAGGCGAGTCAACTTAAGTCTCAGGTGGGGGAGCTTAAGGCTGATAAAGAGGGCTTAGATTCCGAGGTACTCAGTCGCAGCATAGGCATCTACACTGAGTACGAATCTGCACTGAAGCAATATGGAGCCGAGCCGCTGCCTTTCCCCTCTGACGATTTTAACGTCGGGAAGCTTTTCGAGTGGCTGGATGACGAGTTCAAGTCCCTACCAGACCTCTTCTCCAAGGTTGGCGATTATGCTGCTCGGACATGTATCACGAATGCTTTTAACATGCTAGCAGACGAGGGGTGCTCTCACTATAAGAGTTTCATGAAAAGGGACTTTAGTTTTCCTTCGGCATTGAATCCTGACAAGAAGGAACTTTTCAACGAAGCTGTTTTAGCGACTCGTGGCATCTTTCTTAGGAGATCCTGGTCCGAAACAGGGAGGGAGTGTGCCCGAAGCACTGCTTATGATCGCCTTGTTAAGGTTAGCTTCTTTTACCCTTTCGGTTATTTTTGCTTTCACTCGTATTCTGTTTGTTTTGTTTTTGGTATTGATTTTTTGTTTATTTTCAGCACAAGGAGGTGCTTGCTCTCGAGCTACAGCGAAAAGCTGAAGCCGAAGCTACTGCTGCTGCTGCTGCCGCCGCTGCAGGGGCGTCTACTTCAAGAGCTGGTGCCGAAGCTGGTCGTAATGGAGCTGAAGCCGGAGCCTCTGATGCTGATCCAAAGGTTTAGCTTCATTAGAGCTGATGGCTTTGATACTTTTGTTGAGGGATGTTAAAACTTTGTGAATTTGTATATACTGAGATCCCTGATGAGGGAGGTGTTCTTGAGCTCATGCCAATCACCATGCGCGATGGTCCCTTGTGTGTATCTGGCTTCGCATGGGAACAGTATCGGATGTTATATCCAAGTCAAAGACTTGATGATTTCTGGGAGTTTTGCCACGAGTTCTTTCGTCATTGCGAATTTGATGTGTTTGACTTTTTTAACTCTTTCATCGTTCGACAATCGCCTCGTGTTGAACTTGCTCGTGCGAGAAACACCGAAGCTGCTCGTTTGCTTCCAGTTAACGTCGAGCCAGAGAACTTAGATGATGATAGTGATTTTTCTTATGTGTTTAATGCTCCAAGATTTAGGAGATCTGGCCAGCAATTTGACGGCTATATTTTTGAAATGTTTTGAGCCATCTCTTTGTAAAACACTCTGTAATCCGCTTGGACATTGTTTCGATTGCAAACACTTGAATGAATGTAAGCTCGATTTGGCTTCGTTACGAAAGAAACGCCTCCTCCCCCCCGAAGCGAGGTTTATTCGTTCAAGTGCTTTGTACTTGCATGTCCTGTGGTTCGAAGCCACTTTAGCTTTTTTCAGATTTTGTGCACGAATAAGAATGTATAAGAATATGTTGTACGTGAACTCTGATGAGTTGCCAAAGCCCCTGCTGTTTATAAGCGTTTATAAAACTTTTAGCCGAAGCTGTTTTTGATTTTATATAGTTGTTTGAGCCAAAGCCCCTTTTACTCTGTTTAGAGTAAGCGTTATTGGACCGAAGCCCCTTTTACTCCTTTTTCGAGTAAGCTTTTCCTTAGATCTGAATTGGCCTTACTCTCGGTAGGGTCAATTCAGTTCTATTTGAATTGTCGAATACCAGTGACTTGGTCGAAGCCAATCGCTTTCGATGCTACTCGTTTGGGGAATACCTCGTTTATATATAGCTTGACGAGTTACAGTAAGCACCGCCTCGTTAAAAACCTCACCCCTTGGTCAGGGTCCCCTTGTGAGAAAAAGAGTACGGGCTTTTGGAAAGAAAGAAAAAATGCTATTCTACTCAATGACTTCGTTTATATAACACGAAGCCATTTTACATCTTTTTATAAATAATATTTGCGTAAGCTGTCGGCATTCCACGAATGAGGCAGCTCATTGCCTTCGTCGTCGCCTAAGCGAAATGAGCCAGGCCTGTTGCTTTTGATGACCAAAAATGGGCCTTCCCATTTCTGTTGCAGCTTTCCAGCGGGCATGCTTGGGTTTTTCCTTAGGACCCAGTCCCCTACCTTGATATCTTTCTTAACTACCTTCTTGTCTCGCCATTTTCTTGTCTCAGATTGATACTTGGAAATATTTTTTGCTGCTTGCAGCCTGTATACCTCAATGAGATCCTTGTCAATGGCTTCGCTATCTTTGGGAGCTTCTTGTTGGGTGCGAAGCCCCTTGTGCAATATTTCCTCTGGGCATACTGCTTCTTCACCATAAAGCAGTTTGAATGGAGTGAACTATGTTGCCCTTGATGTAGTGGTGTGCCCAGATCACCTTCGGCATCTCTTCTACCCACTTGCCTTTTTTCTTACAATTTGCAAGGCACTTTCGAATGGCTGTAAAGATTAAGCCATTGGCTCTTTCAACTGCTCCATTTG
>CM014278.1:89691808-89709060 GCA_004135705.1 Alloteropsis semialata | reverse complement strand
TCTTGACCGCTTCCACGGCCTCCGCCACGACCTTTCCTACCACGACCTCGACCCGGCTTCATGGGAACCAAGCTGGGATGATCTTCGGTAGAGAATTTCTTAGATGGCTTGGATGGAGCCGTGCGCTGAGGGTAACTAACCTTCATCTTGTCAAAAACTCTATTAAGCCGGACACCATCAACCAAAGACAAACAGCTCTCATGCTCCTTAGAAGTATACTTCCCACAAATAATCTCGGCCATCAACTCAACAGACTGAACGAAAGCAAAATCGGACATGTTATCCGGCTTCCTCACCCCAAACTTAGGGAAACAAACGTGAGGGATCCCTCTGTGGAGCCTCGTCTCAACTGCAAATGGCTTCCAAGCCGCAGATAGAATGTTGAGCCCAACTGCGAGTCCCTCCTCGATCAAGTCCCGGCTGCTGGAGACTCGACTGGCTTTGAAAAAAGCGCTTTCGCAGCGATCGTAACCAGGAGCATTCTTGTTGAATAGAGAGCAAGCAACAAACTCACAAGGACCAATGGAACTGTGCAGAGGAAATGATATCTGCTTCGTTCCATCCTCTAACACAGTCTCCAGCGCCGGCACCTTAACATAAAGCCAATAATTCTTCCAATTCTTGTCCCATGTGTTTTTCTGGCAAATGGTAAGTTCTACCTTCTGCAATTCAGTTTGCCTCCACCGCGTGCAGAAAGTAACACTGCCAAAGTCCGGCTCGTACTCAAAGCCGTCAATCTTAACGCTTTTTGTCTGACGATGCCCCTCAAAGTAACAGACGAAGCAGTCCGCATTAACATCTAATGCGTTCGTCTTCACAGCTCAAAAGAAGCGAAGCAGATGAGTGGGTGAGATGATGGAGTTGCAAACCGAACCTCCCAAGAATATCAGCAATTATATTGTCCACGGGCATCCGAAGCCCAGCGCAGAAGAACTCCTTGAATACCACAGCTTCGTCCGCATGGGGCGTCGGGGTAGTCTCCGTAACTGGGGCTCGTCCGTGACCGGCTGGGAAATACCCCTTTCCCTCGTAGAAGCTGATCAGCTCGGGGGTAACAAAAGATTGACCAAAGACAGTGGTCTTTGGCTTCTTCCGGTAATCCAAAAGATCTGACACATCGGCTTCTACTTCGTCAAGGGCATCACCTGCCGCAGACTCGGCATCCTCTGTGTCATCGCCTCCGGCAGCTTCCCCCTCATCGACGGGACCCTTCCCCCTTTCATCAATTTCCATATCAACTTCAGCTTCTGGGGCTGCGGCCACGTTGACCTCAAGCGCCTGAGCAAAGGATGCAGCTTCGGCAGTATCCATATTAACCGCGTCTGAGTTGTCTTCATCGGAGACGTAACCAATCAGACGAGTGGTTTGCTTCATGCGAGCCGCTACAACAAACAGAAAAAATAACAAGCAAACGAAACAACAAATACACAGAAAAGCAAGAACGAAGGAAATGAGAGTACAAAAAGCAAAAAACTTACTGGCGACAAACTGGAAAGCCAAAACTCGAATTCAAGAGCTCCCAAACCAATCGAAAGCGTCAAACACAAGCTAAGTGCAAAAATCGCAAAGCGAAGCAAGTGATTTTCACCCCCTTCGGTCCTATTTGGAGGGCAGTAAAATCTGACCGTTAAAAGTCTGAAAAAACGAGCCAGTGCTTCAAATTCAAATGAACCGAAGCAAAGTTACAACAACGGTACAAAAAATCAACCGTTAAGAAACAACAAAAGCCAATGGGCAAAATATCAAAACAGTAAACGAAGGGGCTTTCTCCAACAAGGAGGAGGCATTTCTCGGACTGGCAAGCAATCCAAAGTTCGTGGAGCTCGGCCTGTTGAAGAAAGCCCTCGTCCTCGAGGGGCTACTGTTGGGGATTTGGCCCACCGACAAACGCCCTCTACTTGTTTTGCTCTGTTTTGACACACAAAGACGGCGACTGACAAGGTAAAGAAGCCAATTACATTCTTTTACTTGATGAGTCCCATATTCGGCTCCGTTAGAGAAATAAGCAAAAGCCAATCGGTTTCGGTCAGAGAAATAAGCCAAAGCCAATCGGCTTCGGTCAGAGAAATAAGCCAAAGCCAATCGGCTTCGGTTAGAGAAATAAGCCAAAGGCCAATCGGTCGGTCGGCTTACCTGGCCATGCACCAAAGTTACGTTATCCAAACTAAGTTAGAAGCCAATGTAGTGAAGAAATGATACTATTGAATGCCAAAAGCTATAATTCAGTCGCTGGTTAGCTTCGGTTCACTCCATATTGCAGGTTCCTGGAGGAGCCATTGGCTTTTGGATACCGAGGGGCGGCTTCGGATCGTCCCAATCCGGAAGAAGCCACATCAAGGGGCTACATGACTCTTTTCAGCTGGCGAAGCAGGCGTGGACCAAGTCCGACAAGACCAAGTCCATGCCAAGTCAAACACGGAATTGCAAGTCTACGCATTCACATTGGGAGGAGTAAATGTACCAAAGTGTCCCTAGGCTAATTGTATTGTATAGTCTAGAGGATGATGCCTGATCCTAGGGGTACAACGGGAATGTAAAGTCCCTTGGTCTTCCTATAAAAGGAGACCCCTCTCCCACATGTAAAGGTTGTTGATTCCCGAGAACATTGTTGACGAGTAATATTATTATTGCTTGTCTCTGTTGCTCTGTTTCATCCGTTGCTTGGGTTTATTGGCTTCGGCCGCTATCCCAACACTCCAGAACTTCGACGTGGTCTTCCTCGCAGGGTTCCCACGTCGGCTAGGGCAAAACCCTAGACAATTAGCATGACCCTCGGCTCTCAAAAAGGTGTCCCTCTAGCTCTCTGCTCCTTGGCGTCGAATGATGAATGACTGTGTGGGTGGCAGGGGGTACAGGGGTTATTTATACCTCAGGGAAACCCTAGGTCAAAGAAGAGGCCGAGGCGCCGCAGGAGGGCCCTAGGCCGGCCGGCCTGGCCTCTTTTCTGGCCGCCTCATCCTCGACTTTCTCCCCAAGTCTTCTGGAAGCTTCAGTAGTTGTTCCATCTATGCATGTGGCCCTTTGAACGTCGTTTGCTTCGGGATATCTTTGAGATAAGAATGGAAAGTGGATGACCTTCCAAATTCTCCATTTGATTCGCCTTGATCCCAAAGTCACTTGCCTTTCAAATGTTCTTGGAGGTTGATTTACTAAAGATGAGCACGAACTGGGCTTGCAACACCATGGGTCGGCCGGTGTTGATAGTCCTTAAACGCGCCAATAGTTAACCTCAAGCGCACGGATCGTTGGTAGCTTTTCCCTTAGAGTATTCTCCCAAGGTTTATCAATCCATGGATCGACAATGAACTACCTAAGGTTTTCCATCTAATCTAAAGGATCTAATCCTAGCATTAGGTATAGATTGCATATGAGGGTGAACATGTGTGTGAAGTTGATGAATGTAATGAATGGACCACAACCCCACGACACGAGGTAACACGACCAAGGGTAGCACAAGCCTACCGTCTTCTAGTTGCAACTCCGGCCAAAACGGTAACCAATCTAATCTCGTACCATGATAAAGAGTCGTCTACTCAACATTACATGTTTGTTCGGCCTTTTCCCTCCCGCATGCTGTCACCACATGAGGATAATCACGCCGACTTCCCATGCACTACTAAGATGTATCCGCAGGGCATAGACTAATCACCCATTTGATCTATTCCTACTAAGAACATATGCTAGCTAGACATATGAGAGAAATCATGCATCTTAGAAGATCAAAGTAAACAAGACAAGTAGATTGATATCACCATCGAATGTACACATGCCTTGATGAGTTCAAGGCATGGCTCCGGAATTCCGCCATGGCTTCACCACGCAGGGCCAACTATGGCGGCTAGGGCATGGCCTAAGCCATCTCCTAGGCAACCTCGAGGACTTGCGGCGGCTATCGGCTTCCTTCAGTGTGTGTCCCTCCTTGCGTCGACTTCTGGTAGATGGATCTGCGAGCCCTCGTCCATCGGGGCTATAAATAGTACGAGGAAACCCTAGCTCGAAGGGGAGGCTGAGGCGGCGCAAAAACCCCCTAGGCCGGCCAGCCTGGGCACCCCTGGGCCAGCCGGCCCGGGTTGTTTTTGCAGCCCCTCGGCCCCATCTTTTGCGTGCAAGCTTCTAGTTCCTCCAGGAGTTGATTTGCCAATGCATGTGGGTATTTGACGTCGGTTGCTTCGGGATAAGATTGGGTCTTGATAGCTTTCCATATGTCTGCCTGATTCGCCTTGATCCCGAAGTCATCCGACCTTATCTTCAAGTCTTTGCCCTTCCTCATTCTTGGAGGTTGGTTCACCATAGATGAGAGCGAACGAAATCCGAGTCACATGGCCTTCATTCCTCCGCTTTACGCATGATCTTGGTCTTTGTCCAATAGTGCTCATTTATAGCTCAAAAACCTGCGTAAACCAAAATCCTCCAAAAATACATGCATATGCGAAAATGAGGTTATTTCAAGTACCAAGTGGCAGGTTAGTATATGAATTGGTCCCAAAACACCACTTAAATAGCACTAAAAGTGTGTCGCTAACGAGCGTCAACAATCCCCCATGCTTAATCCTTGCTCGTCCTCGAGTAAGTCCAAGATCTTTGCTTAACAATGAAATCAGCATTGCCCTTCAATGTCTTCCCTACACTTAGTTATACACAACAAGACACATTGCTCTCAAGTGTTTAGCATTTAAAGTTCAAGTTGTGACCGGCTACTTTTCATTATGGAAGATAGACTAGCAATAAAGAACAAGCCACAATAATAAATAAATGCAATGCTCTTGAACTTAAGCGAACATTAGAACTTTACCTTGTTGCATCGTGAAGAGTTTTCAAAAAGATGCATATCCAACATAAGTGAAATTCTCTTGCAAAAGCTCATGGAAACACTCATCTCATCAAGTTGCTCAAGCCTATACTAGGTTGTTTCAACCTATTCTACTCATATATGAAAGTGGAAGGCTTATGTGGAGCTTGGTAGGTAGAAACAATACTAGCAAAACATTATATCTCAAGTATTGTCAAACTAAGAGAGAGATCTATTAGAATTACCGATACTAGTCAAAAAGGCCATCGAAAATAAATGTTGAAAAGGGAGAGGGATGGAACACACACATTTAGATAGGTGGACATGTGCAAATGGCAAGTGGATGATCCTGAGGCACAAATGAAGTCCTCGTTATCGGATTGCATATGGTTGGAATATTTGAGTATGGAATAATCTTTAAGGCGCTATGGAATTTAATGAAGCAAAAAGAACTAAGGAGCATTTATTTTCACATCCTTTTTTCTTTCCTTTCTTCCTTTTTCAACACATATTTTTTTCTTTTTTTCTTTTCTTTCTTTATGCTCCTTAGAACTTCTAGCAATCATTAAT
This sequence comes from Alloteropsis semialata, assembly GCA_004135705.1. Classification (NCBI taxonomy): domain Eukaryota; kingdom Viridiplantae; phylum Streptophyta; class Magnoliopsida; order Poales; family Poaceae; genus Alloteropsis; species Alloteropsis semialata. The sequence continues at coordinate 89,703,701 of CM014278.1, read as the reverse complement.
ACTTACTTAGCACCTCCCCCCCATGCTTAAACGATTGCTCATCCTCGAGCACAGAAGTGGTGGCTAATGCTAGAGTAAGTATCCATCTGTTGACGGTCCTTATAACATAAAATCCGACCGTCACTAGGCTCAGAAACCAATAAAGATCAAGGCATAACTTAGACATTAGTATTCAAATAATAGTATACCATGCATATCTGGAATATATTTGAGTACAGGGACTACGGTGCAAAAGATGGACGAAATTGGGCACAGGCCCTGGTCGGCCGACCTGGCTAGGTCGGGCGACCTGGCCTGAGCTCCGATCAAGCCCATTTCTCACACAGGTCAAAAAGCACACTAAGGAAGGATCTTGAACGTTGATTCATGGTCGGTGGAAGTTAAGGGTGAAGGATGAGCCACATGTCCATCACATGGATTGAAGGGCCCACAACCAGAGACAAATGTACCCAAACCGACAGAACCCAAATGGAACCGACCTTAGGACCCACATGTAAGCCTCCCAGAGGAAGGTGGGCCCTATTGGTGGTTATGCGGTGTCGGCCGACCTGACCCAGCCAGGTCGGCCGATCCTGGCGTGCGTCCGACTCGGCCCTCCTTTGACCTACAACTGTAAACCGCCATGTGGAGTACATCTGAGCCGTGAAGCGCTGAAGACGGTGGATCCAAGGGTCGGCCGACCTTGGGGATTCGGCCGACCTGGGCCCACCTCCCAACTGCCTCAACCGCCTCTAGCTGACTCCAACCGCCTTTGTGATGCTACAAATACCTGCAAAGGGCGCCGTACTCAACACACACCAGAAGAAGAGCTCTCCTTTGCTACAAGTTTAGTCTTAGTCTTAGTAGTGATAGTCATAGTGTTAGATCTTCTGAAGGGCTTCCGGAGGAGTCTTGGTAAGTTCTAGAGTTCAGTTCTTGTATTCTCTTACTTACTTGTAATACTCTGAGCTTAATGGAAATACCTTCATACTTATGTTGTATACCTCAGTTATACCTTATCCACTTAGTATATACTACTTATGTCTTACACCTCAATCAAGTGAATGTATGCTATGACATTGACTCAATATGCCTTTCGGTTGCTTTATTTATTAACGTGATAGATAGAGTTCTATCTCGTATTGCAAACATGGTGTTTGGGATATGGAATACTATTGAGGGTACCGCTGCCCCACGGATTAGTAGAGGTAGGCGGCAGGTGGTGACAGCCCTGTCCGTCCTTTGTAATCCTCCACGTACGGGAGTGGGTATTAGGCCTTTATGATAAGACGCCCTACTGTCGTCCCTTGATGAGGGAACCACTGGATACCTCGATATGTCCTCTTGCATATGATCATTGAATGAGCTTGTATAGGGTATTGTAGTATATTCAAGTTCCTTAAGTATGATGCCAATGAACCCTTATTAATCTTCACTAGTGTACTATACTAACTAAGACTAACATAATGATGAGCAATGAACTTCTGTGTGTCAACCTCATTCACTTCTATATCATTTACCCCTGTTTAGATTATGGTACATTAATATTGTTGTACGTAAGAGCATTGGATGGCACATCTCTCTTTTAACTAAATGCTTTCCCTGCGGATAAACAAATAACGATACTCTGGAATACTCTCGGGTGAAATGCTACAACGTACTTCTGTGCGCTTGCAGAATATCTGTAACGTCTAGATTTACGATGAAGTATCTCTAGTACCATTACTACTCTAAGTAGTGATGATAAGAAATACCAACAAGCATTTCTGGCGCCATTGCCGGGGAAAGCAGTGGTTAAAGAGATTTGATCATCCATGCATTTTGTGCAACAAGATTAATTGCCAGTAATCTAGGAGGTTTACCCTTTTTGCTCTGTTTCTCTATGATGTGAAACAGGGTAGTGCATGACTGGTTTCCATCTACCATCCAACTACGTCGAGAACCCAAATACCATAGGAAGGAGGGTACGCTCTCGTGTCGTAATCCCTCAGGTGTTCTTGTCGGAAACCGAACCAGTCATCGGAGAATCCTCCAACCAAGGAGAACAACCCGTTCCCGTAGCACCCCAACCGGAAGAAGCCATGGCCGACAGGACCATTCATGACTACTCCGCTCCGTCTGCTGCCCAGATCCCTACGGGTCCAGCAGTGGAAGTGGGGGATCATGCTTTTGAGCTGAAGGCTCCGCTTATCAACATGGTGCAGGCTAGCCTCTTCTGTGGGAAAGCCAATGAGGACGCCAGTGCTCACCTGCAGCACTTCCTGGAGGTGTGCAGTACCATCACCATCCGAGGGGTGGATCAAGAGGCCATCAGGCTCTGTCTATTCCCGTTCTCGCTGCTGGGGAGAGCCAAACAATGGTTCTATTCCAACCGTGAGGCGGTGAATACATGGATCAAGTGCTCCAACGCCTTTTTGGCGAAGTTCTTCCCCATTGGGAAAACCAATGCCCTTCGGTGAAGAATTTCCAGCTTTCAGCAAGAGTCCGGGGAGACGGTCCCGGAAGCATGGGATCGCTTTCAGGATTACATTCTGGCGTGCCCCCACCATGGCATGCAAGAGTGGCTCCTGCTTCAGAACCTCTACCATGGGCTGTCCCAAACAGCCCGTGAACACATGGATGCTGCTGCTGGAGGGGCATTCCTCTCCTTGACCGTGAACGCCGCCAAGCTTCTCATCGAGAGGATGGTGTCAAACCAATCCTGGAATGACGACCGTCTTCAGGGACGCAAACGCGGTATGCACACCGTAAAGGAGGTGGACATGCTGGCCGCCAAGATGGATCCTATTATGAAGCGCCTTAATGACCGCACCAAGGATGGAGGCACCGACAACGAAGGGCCACTGGACTCACACATGAAATGTGAAGCCTGTGGAGAAACTGGCCACTCGGGGAACAACTGCCCCGAGACACAAGAGGAGGTACAGTTCGTGAACGGCAACAATGGGTACCGGCCTCAAGGGAACTGGAATCAGCAACGCCCATTTTACCAGGGAGGTAACAATAATAACTCTTTCTCCAATCAACCTTCCCTCAAAGATCTTGTCCTTGGTCAGGCCAAGATTAATGAGTCTATTTCCAAGAGGCTTGCTGTTAATGATAAGGCTCTGGAGGGCAGAAACTCTAAAATAGAAAGTTTGTCCTCCACCTTCCAAAGCCAGCTGAGTTTTAATAAGATGTTAGAAACCCAATTAGCTCAGTTAGCTGCCGCTGTTCCGTCTGGTGATAAGGGGCGAATTCCCGGGCAACCGGATTCGTCCTTTGAAAATGTTAAAGCTGTTTCTACGAGGAGCGGTAAGGCTACTCGGGATCCAGTCCCACATAACCATGCAGGGAAAACAACACCAAGGAAGGAGATCCCATAAGAAGGGGGTGACACTGAAGCTGAGCTAGCACTAGCTGGACAGACTGCGCCACATGAGTTCTACGACTCCAACATCTTGCCATTTCCGCAGCGTCAAAAGAAACCATCTGCGGATGAGCAATTCGCCAGGTTCGTGGAAATTATACAAAAATTGAATATACATGTGCCTTTGCTGGATGCTATGCAGGTACCGACCTATGCAAAGTACTTGAGGGACATTCTCAACAACAAACGTCCACTCCCAAGTACCGAGGTCGTAAAGCTGACTGAGGAGTGCAGCGCAGCGATCCTAAATAAAGTCCCGGAGAAGAAGAAGGATCCAGGATGTCCCACCATCACATGTACAATCGGGACACAACATTTTGAGCATGCACTCTGTGATCTAGGGGCAAGTGTCAGCGTAATGCCAAAGGTAGTCTTTGACCGCCTTAACTATACTACCTTGTCTCCTAGTCCCATGAGACTGCAGTTGGCCAATTGCACGGTTCGCTACCCGGAGGGGATAGCCGAGGACATTCCGGTGCGCATCCGGGATTGCTTCGTTCCTGTCGACTTTGTAGTACTAGACATGGACGTGAGTAACGATTCGTCACTCATCCTTAGGCGACCTTTCTTGAGCACAGCAGATGCTCACATTAATGTGGGTGCTGGAGAGATCCAGCTCAACATTAATGGAAGGAAGGAGAAGTTTGAGTTCAGGCCAAAGGTGGAGCAATGCTCCATGATCAAGATCAAGTATGGGAGAAACAGTCAGAACGTCAAAGAGGTGGAGGTGACACCTCCAGAGAAAGATAGCCTAATTAAGTTCATGGAGAAGTTCTGGAAGGATTTCCCCATCCGGTATTATGCAAAACACAACAAAAAGTCTACACGAGGTGCAAAAGCACAGACAAAGAAAACACCAGAACAGGCTGTCGACTGCCAGAAAAAGGGAAAACAGGTATGGTGGGTCAAATCATCTGTATCCTCATCTCCAGGGTCAGATGCTGCTTCGTCAAGTTGAATCCTACAAAGGAGACGTCTTCGCTCGACGACGTAAAACACGAGTCCTGCGCCGACAGGTACATCGGTGCCAACAGACTAGCTTGGGGGAGGACCCTCAATCAGGTAAGTGTAGGTAAGTATTGTTGAATAAAGTTTTTCGTTCAAATAAAGTAGTAAATGAGAGCCATCCATAATAATCCCATAAATGTTTTAAGTCCATGCTTAAATCTTTTATTTTGGATATGATGAAAAGTTGCTCTTATTTCTCTCTTGTACCTATGTTTCAACCTGTTATTCTCTTTAGTTTTGAGTTTGCTGGTTGAGCATGATCTTTTCTGTTATCTTGTCTATCTGTGGGTAGCATAAGCACGCTCTGGTCTAGGTTGTTGTTAGCTAAGATATGATAAGACCTGAGTGCCCTAAGATCTTACTAAGCTGGATTTGATAACCGGAGTTTTCTTTTTTTAAAATAAAACAAAGAGTTCCTTATGGTGATTAAATTCCCTACCAAAGCTCATAATGTTTTAAACCCCTACATAAGCAACTTGCTTTGCAATGAGTTTTGTCAAGGTCACTATGATTCTTAGAGATTTACTTCATGCTTTTAAAACCAAGATCACGTACACACCACCATACACATGTTATACTTCTATTCTGGAAGTAAACATGTCACCCATCCATCTACCAAATAAAAGCTCTACATAAAGTATGGTACTCTTCTCCATTCTTATTGCAAAAAGAGGCATGGGCTTTTAAATAAATAAAAAAAGTGGACACATGAAGGTCCAAGAATGTAAAAAAAAGGGAGAGCGCAAGAAGGCTCTCAAATCAAAGCCATGCCTCTAGAAGAAACTCTTTAAGGAGAAGAGGAACCTTAAAAAGGAGCTATCTCTTACCATGCCACCTATACACGTGCACATCTTGGTTTGAGAGTATGACTTATTTCTTTTTGAATCCTGATTTTGACTTTACAATATGTGCATTGCAAGTATGCAATATAGCTCTCCTAGCACAAGCTCCACTCCAATGAGTGACATGAGAGTTGAGAGAGGAAATTGGTAAGGAAATACGCCATGAGTGACTTGAGAATACCACCTAAGGAACTCCACCTTTTGAAAATTTCCAAAACCTCTGGTTTGATTGTCAAGCAAGGTAGAATGAAAGGTGCTTGGTNCCTTAGAACTTCTAGCAATCATTAATACTTACTTAGCACCTCCCCCCCCATGCTTAAACGATTGCTCATCCTCGAGCACAGAAGTGGTGGCTAATGCTAGAGTAAGTATCCATCTGTTGACGGTCCTTATAACATAAAATCCGACCGTCACTAGGCTCAGAAACCAATAAAGATCAAGGCATAACTTAGACATTAGTATTCAAATAATAGTATACCATGCATATCTGGAATATATTTGAGTATAGGGACTACGGTGCAAAAGATGGACGAAATTGGGCACAGGCCCTGGTCGGCCGACCTGGCTAGGTCGGGCGACCTGGCCTGAGCCTCGATCAAGCCCATTTCTCACACAGGTCAAAAAGCACACTAAGGAAGGATCTTGAACGTTGATTCATGGTCGGTGGAAGTTAAGGGTGAAGGATGAGCCACATGTCCATCACATGGATTGAAGGGCCCACAACCAGAGACAAATGTACCCAAACCGACAGAACCCAACTGGAACCGACCTTAGGACCCACATGTAAGCCTCCCAGAGGAAGGTGGGCCCTATTGGCGGTTATGGGGTGTCGGCCGACCCAGCCAGGTCGGCCGATCCTGGCGTGCGTCCGACTCGGCCCTCCTTTGACCTACAACTGTAAACCGCCATGTGGAGTACATCTGAGCCGTGAAGCGCTGAAGATGGTGGATCCAAGGGTCGGCCGACCTTGGGGATTCGGCCGACCTGGGCCCACTTCCCAACTGCCTCAACCGCCTCTAGCTGACTCCAACCGCCTTTGTGATGCTACAAATACCTGCAAAGGGCGCCGTACTCAACACACACTAGAAGAAGAGCTCTCCTTTGCTACAAGCTTAGTCTTAGTCTTAGTAGTGATAGTCATAGTGTTAGATCTTCTGAAGGGCTTCCGGAGGAGTCTTGGTAAGTTCTAGAGTTCAGTTCTTGTATTCTCTTACTTACTTGTAATACTCTGAGCTTAATGGAAATACCTTAATACTTATGTTGTATGCCTCAGTTATACCTTATCCACTTAGTATATACTGCTTATGTCTTACACCTCAATCAAGTGAATGCATGCTATGACATTGACTCAATATGCCTTTCGGTTGCTTTATTTATTAACGTGATAGATAGAGTTCTATCTCGTATTGCAAACATGGTGTTTGGGATATAGAATACTATTGAGGGTACCGCTGCCCCACGGATTAGTAGAGGTAGGCGGCAGGTGGTGACAGCCCTGTCCGTCCTTTGTAATCCTCCACGTACGGGAGTGGGTATTAGGCCTTTATGATAAGACGTCCTACTGTCGTCCCTTGATGAGGGAACCACTGGATACCTCGATTTGTCCTCTTGCATACGATCATTGAATGAGCTTGTATAGGGTATTGTAGTATATTCAAGTTCCTTAAGTATGATGCCAATGAACCCTTATTAATCTTCACTAGTGTACTATACTGACTAAGACTAACATAATGATGAGCAATGAACTTCTGTGTGTCAATCCACTCATTCACTTCTATATCATTTACCCCTGTTTAGATTATGGTACATTAATATTGTTGTACGTAAGAGCATTGGATGGCACATCTCTCTCTTAACTAAATGCTTTCCCTGCGGATAAACAAATAACGATACTCTGGAATACTCCCGGGTGAAATGCTACAACGTACTTCTGTGCGCTTGCAGAATATCTGTAACGTCTAGATTTACGATGAAGTATCTCTAGTACCATTACTACTCTAAGTAGTGATGATAAGAAATACCAACAAGCATTTCTGGCGCCATTGCCGGGGAAAGCAGTGGTTAAAGAGATTTGATCATCCATGCATTTTGTGCAACAAGATTAATTGCCAGTAATCTAGGAGGTTTACCCTTTTTGCTCTGTTTCTCTATGATGTGAAACAGGGTAGTGCATGACTGGTTTCCATCTACCATCCAACTATGTCGAGAACCCAAATACCATAGGAAGGAGGGTACGCTCTCGTGTCGTAATCCCTCAGGTGTTCTTGTCGGAAACCGAACCAGTCATCGGAGAATCCTCCAACCTAGGAGAACAACCCGTTCCCGTAGTACCCCAACCGGAAGAAGCCATGGCCGACAGGACCATTCATGACTACTTCGCTCCGTCTGCTGCCCAGATCCCTACGGGTCCAGCAGTGGAAGTGGGGGATCATGCTTTTGAGCTGAAGGCTCCGCTTATCAACATGGTGCAGGCTGGCCCCTTCTGTGGGAAAGCCAATGAGGACGCCAGTGCTCACCTGCAGCACTTCCTGGAGGTGTGCAGTACCATCACCATCCGAGGGGTGGATCAAGAGGCCATCAGGCTCTGTCTATTCCTGTTCTCGCTGCTGGGGAGTGCCAAACAATGGTTCTATTCCAACCGTGAGGCGGTGAATACATGGATCAAGTGCTCCAACGCCTTTTTGGCGAAGTTCTTCCCCATTGGGAAAACCAATGCCCTTCGGGGAAGAATTTCCAGCTTTCAGCAAGAGTCCAGGGAGACGGTCCCGGAAGCATGGGATCGCTTTCAGGATTACATTCTGGCGTGCCCCCACCATGGCATGCAAGAGTGGCTCCTGCTTCAGAACCTCTACCATGGGCTGTCCCAAACAGCCCGTGAACACATGGATGCTGCTGCTGGAGGGGCATTCCTCTCCTTGACCGTGAACGCCGCCAAGCTTCTCATCGAGAGGATGGTGTCAAACCAATCCTGGAATGACGACCGTCTTCAGGGACGCAAACGCGGTATGCACGCCGTAAAGGAGGTGGACATGCTGGCCGCCAAGATGGATCCTATTATGAAGCGCCTTAATGACCGCACCAAGGATGGAGGCACCGACAACGAAGGGCCACTGGACTCACACATGAAATGTGAAGTCTGTGGAGAAACTGGCCACTCGGGGAACAACTGCCCTGAGACACAAGAGGAGGTACAGTTCCTGAACGGCAACAACGGGTACCGGCCCCAAGGGAACTGGAATCAGCAACGCCCATTTTACCAGGGAGGTAACAATAATAACTCTTTCTCCAATCAACCTTCCCTCAAAGATCTTGTCCTTGGTCAGGCCAAGATTAATGAGTCTATTTCCAAGAGGCTTGCTGTTAATGATAAGGCTCTGGAGGGCAGAAACTCTAAAATAGAAAGTTTGTCCTCCACCTTCCAAAGCCAGCTGAGTTTTAATAAGATGTTAGAAACCCAATTAGCTCAGTTAGCTGCCGCTGTTCCGTCTGGTGATAAGGGGCGAATTCCCGGGCAACCGGATTCGTCCTTTGAAAATGTTAAAGCTGTTTCTACGAGGAGCGGTAAGGCTACTCGGGATCCAGTCCCACATAACCATGCAGGGAAAACAACACCAAGGAAGGAGATCCCATAAGAAGGGGGTGAGACTGAAGCCGAGCTAGCACTAGCTGGACAGACTGCGCCACATGAGTTCTACGACTCCAACATCTTGCCATTTCCGCAGCGTCAAAAGAAACCATCTGCGGACGAGCAATTCGCCAGGTTCGTGGAAATTATACAAAAATTGAATATACATGTGCCTTTGCTGGATGCTATGCAGGTTGTAACACCCTAAAAATTCCCTTTCTAAATTAGTAATTAATTTGCTAGGTTTTGTATGAGCATTCATAAAATTTAGGAAAATAAAAACCTTTTTCGGAAATTAAAATCAACCATAGGTTTAGAAACTTGTTTGCATGCATTTCATGCCGATGCATTTTTCTTGTCTGAGTGTTTTTGTGTGCTAGTCCAAAACCCCCTTGGTCCTAAGCCCTAAAACCCTATCCACTAAACCCGGTCCGGCTTTCCTTTCTCTTTTCTTTCTTTTCCGGAGTCCAAAATCCATGTGCGCCCAAACTCCCGAAGACCCAAACCTAGCCCGACCTCCTTTTTCCTTTTTGCCCTGTGACCCAAAAGCCGTCGGCCCAACCCAACCTAAAGGCCCATCCTCCCTTTCTCTCCCTTGGGCCCAAACAAACCCAAACCAGGTCCAACCCATCCCTCACCCACGCACGCAGGGACACCCCCGTCGCCCCTTCCTCTCCCTCGTGAAACGCACGCAGAACCAGGAACCGATGCCACAGAACGCCGCCCTCTCTCTCTCAGCGTCGCCCCTCCCCTTCTCCCTTCGTTCTTTCTTCGCGAGAAACAGGAGAAGACCGTCACCCCCCCTTGGTTCCCTTCGCCCCATCCTTTCCCCTTCCTCCACTCACCCATCAATTCCACTCAGTGTCATTCAAGTGATGGGGAAACTAAAGTTCGTCCGTTGCCCTCCCCTGCCCTCTTCTCCCTATAAAACTTGGGCAAGATCCTCCCACAACCTCCTTTACCTCTCCTGCACGGCAATTTCCTTGCCCGTGGTCATCGTCTGTACCAATTGGAGCCCGGCAAGAACGACCAAGGGGACGTGCCGACGCCCTGCAGCCCCGTTTCCAGGCCGCACAAGCACGCACGCCCGACGGCCAGGGAGCAGTCCGCCCCTCTCTGAAGATCTTCATCTCCGCTGTCTACTTTCCCTAGGTGAGAATCAAGACGAGTTCGCGGCGTCGTTCTCCTTCCATTCTACCGCTCGGCGCTCGTTTCTGTGCACCGTAGCCATTGGGCCTTGATCTCCGACGAACAGAACAACCACCGCATCTGTTCTGGGCGCCGTCGCCCTTTCAGCCTCGCGAAAACGCCAGGCACGGCGTTGATTCTTCTGCTATTGCCGAACAGATGAAGGAGAAACAGCAGCAGCCCTTCATCTTTGATCCAACGGCCCAGATTAGAACAAGAATACCCCTTCGCGACTTTGTTAAAGAGTCCCTACAAAATCTGCTTTTCAACCCGCAGTCCCTCCCCTGTGTTATACAAACATCCCTGCTACCCCCTAAAATCTAGGGTTAATTGCGTATAGGCCCTCGGTTCATCGCAGGATAGTCCTTTTTCTTGTTTCTAGTGTAGTTTAATCATCCTAGCTCCGATTAGAGTGATTTTCGCGTTCATGTGATCGTAGAAATGCGTAGATTAGTTTTCTATCTTTTTTTTTGCTTCTGTTTATGCTGTATGGTGTACTATTCTAATAGAATTACATTTATTTTGGTGGGAGCAGGGAGGACCTTTGGGTCCCTCACTTGTCTCGGATGGGCTGATATTTACTTTTGGTGGGAGCAGAAGAGGTTCACACTGCCACTAGCTGCTAGGGTGTCTTTTGAAAGGTCTCGTAGTGAAACCCCGTACCTGTTTTTGGAGGTACACATGTCTATGACAAAGGGGAATCGCGACTTGTGGGTAAAGTTGTACAACCTCTGCAGAGTGTTATGATCTGATATATCAGCCGTGCTCACGGTCAAGAGCGGCCTGGATCCTTTTCGAGCGGTTCCTTGTTTTCTAGAGTAATGGTTAATGATGATGTTGATTATTTATAATACTTCACATGTTTCATAATGTGGGTTTCAACTGGGGTTGTCATATAACTGTAGTAATTCAGGTTAATTCTAAAAGTAATCAACTAAAAATGCTAACCGCAGTTTAAACCTTGCATAGCCTTTTGAGCCTCATTTAATCATGTTATGCTTGCTAAGTAAGATGGATTACTTACACTTGCTTCATATCAACAAAATCCCGGATGGGTACTCAGATGAGCCGCCAGTGGATGCGTTTCCCGAGGAGTTTCTGGACTTCTAGGCAGTGCAGTCCCCCAGTCAGAGTCCCTGTGGAGGCTCAGTGGATTTAGATGCTCTACTCTCCCGCTACTTTGATAAACCCGATAATAATGTAATGCCTGTGATGTAATGACTTTATTTCTGTTTATGTTATCGAGCACTGTTCTTTCTCTTTTGATAATCATTTCTGGAGCTATATGTGTGTTAAGACTTCCTGGGTACACATATAGTAGCATTCGGATTTCCTTCGTAAATCCGGGTGTGACACAGGTACCGACCTATGCAAAGTACTTGAGGGACATTCTCAACAACAAACGTCCACTCCCAAGTACCGAGGTCGTAAAGCTGACTGAGGAGTGCAGCGCAGCGATCCTAAATAAAGTCCCGGAGAAGAAGAAGGATCCAGGATGTCCCACCATCACATGTACAATCGGGACACAACATTTTGAGCATGCACTCTGTGATCTAGGGGCAAGTGTCAGCGTAATGCCAAAGGTAGTCTTTGACCGCCTTAACTATACTACCTTGTCTTCTAGTCCCATGAGACTGCAGTTGGCCGATTCCACGGTTCGCTACCCGGAGGGGATAGCCGAGGACATTCCGGTGCGCATCCGGGATTGCTTCGTTCCTGTCGACTTCGTGGTACTGGACATGGACGTGAGCAACGATTCGTCGCTCATCCTTGGGCGACCTTTCTTGAGCACAGCAGACGCTCACATTAATGTGGGTGCTGGAGAGATCCAGCTCAACATTA
>CM014278.1:89670802-89681105 GCA_004135705.1 Alloteropsis semialata | reverse complement strand
GCGTGATGACGGCGGAAGTGAATGCCATCGAGCTTGCAGATTGATCTCGTCGATCAAACCCCTACCTGGCGCGCCAACTGTCGGATGTTTGGACCCGGCAGTCCACACAGGGTAGCCTACGTGGTTGATTTGTCGAGGGACAGATCGAGGATCAGAAGTCGATGGTAACACAAGACGCAAGGATTGAACAGGTTCGGGCCGTCGAGATGACGTAATACCCTACGTCCTGTGTTGACGGCGATTGTATTGCTGTGTATGAAGTTCCTGAAGGATCTCCGTAGTTGGGTTCTGTCCTAGGGTTGTAGAGGTTGTAGTTTTTCGTGCTCTGGAGGGGGGTCTCAGGGCGCCTTATATAGTCCGGCTGCCTTGAGTTACAAGTCGGCCAGAGATCGTAACCTACCCGGAATACAAGGATTTGATCCCATAACGATTACAGATATCTTTCCCTACAATTCCGGCTAGTCTATCTTGATCTCCGATCTTCTTGCGGGATACGCCGTGTGCTTTCCTTGCCGCGCGCGTCGTCGCGCCCATCCGGTTCGCCCGACTGGTGGGCCTTCCGACTGGTGGGCCACCTAGTCCGACAAACCGATCCAGATGTACTCGGATTGGGCCGCCCTTTGATGGTTGGGCCAATCCGCCTGCTGGGTACCCCTGGGGGTCTACCCCCGACACCACGGGAGGAAGGATCGGGGTCGGGGACGGCTCCGCCGGTCAAGCGGCCGTCCCACGGCTTTCCCATTTCGCGCCGGTAAGTTTCTTCCCTCTGTCTTCGTCGATCCTCTTTCGCCTATGTCGAGACGAGCGTGCGAAGGTTCCTTCTGTTTGCAGGAGGGGAAGTCAGGCGGCTCCGTTGGGGCTGGCGCCGATCAAGCGGCTCGCGCGCCAGACCGCCGAGGTGGCGACGAGCCGGGGGATCAACCTGGGCGACCCCCAAGTGGAGAGGGCGCTCGAGCCGCTTCTTCCCGAGCAGCAACTCGCCGCGGTGTCGGGCGCCATGTCCGCGCACTCGGCGGGGGCGATCCCGGAGGCCCTCGTCGGGCTGTACTTCCCGCTCGCGGAGGATCCGGCCGGGGTGGAAGACGTGGTACCGCCCGAGTCGGCAGCGCCGGACGGGAATGTGCCCGAGGAGGAGGAGGCGGTGCCCTCCGGTCCTGGTGGTGACCAGGACGGTTCCATCCCTCCGGCCGGAGCGGTCGGGCTCTTGCCCGAGGAGGGGACGGGCGAAGGGAATGAAGCCCCGAGGGATCCAACGCCAGTCGCGTCCCCGACCCCTGCCGACCTCGAGGAGGAGGTCGTCCCTGAGCCGGACGCCACCGCCGCCTTACCCGACCCGCTGCCCGATTCGGGCGAGATGCCGACGTCTTCTCCCCCCGCGCCTTTGGTCCATGGAGCGGGAACGACGGCCATTCTCGAGGGAGAAGGGATTGTGGGGTCGAGCTCGGGTCAGGAGGCCCGTACTGCATCCGACGCCCCGGAGGGCCGCGAGATCGTCCGACAAGGGGATGATCCCCTGGAGTTCGGGGGCCCTCGCGTCACTTGGACCGACCGCGCCTCGGGCGATGTTGTCTTCTCCCTGGACGACGCCGAGGAGAAGAGCGAGGCCTCCCGGGTTCGTGCTGGGGTCGGGCTGGCGGTGCGATCGCTTAACTCCGCCCTGGAAGCCCTCCGCGACGTCGCCATCCCTTGCGGGGAGGTAATCTTTCTCTCATTTGTTTTCTCTTTCTTCTTTTCCCGAGTGGTTTCCGATTCTGGTTTGTTTTTGGCAGTCTTTGATGGCCCACAGCCGGGACAAGTCTCTCTTCCTGCGTCGGGAGAAAGACTCGTGGGGCCGTCTGTCCTCGATCACCGCCGAACGCGACGCCCTGAGGGAGCAGCTGGCGGTCGCCCGCCAAGAAGCCGCCTCCGCCCGTGCCGATGCACGAGCCGAGTTCGACGGGCAGCTGGCCGCAGCCAACCAGGAGATCGAGTCCCTGCGGCGGCGGGTTGCGGAGGCGTGCCAGCATGCCGACGAGGCCGACCAGCGCAAGAGCGATGTCCTGATCTCTTGGGAGAGGGACTCGGCGGCTCGGGAGCAAGTCCGGCTGGGCCTGGTCCGCGAGGCGGAGCGTCTTCGGGCCGACCGGGACCGGGTCATCGCCGTCCTCGAGGGGACCCGCACTCAGCTGGCCCAGGCGGCGGAGGAGCGAGACTCGGCCAGGGGGCTCGTCGAGGGGCAGGCCCGCGACCTCGAGGCGGTGGGCCAAGCCCTCAATGCTGAGCGGCGTGCCCGCGAGGAGGCCGAGGCGCAGTGCGCCTCCCTGGCCGAAGCAGTGGCAGCCAATCGCGCTACGATCGAGCGCCTCACATCCGAGGCGCGCAATCTCGAAGGGCTGCTGCAGAAGGAGGGGGACGAGTATGACGCGCTTCGGGTGGCGGTTGGCGCTGTGCTCAGCGACCTTCAGGTGCGGTCGGAGCGGGGTCCAAGCTCGCTGCTCGCCGACGTGGAGCGCATCCCAGCTCGGGCCCGAGCCATGGCGAGCGACGGGCTCTTCCTCGGGGTGCGCCGCGCCTTCGCCGTTGCTCGCTCCCACTACTCCGAGATCGGCCTGGAGTACCTCGCCGACGGGTTCGCTCCCGGTACGACGCAGGCGGAGGTTGTCACACCCGGATTTACGAAGGAAATCCGAATGCTACTATATGTGTACCCAGGAAGTCTTTACACACATATAGCTCAGAAATGAATATCAAAGAAAGGAAAACAGTGCTCGATAACATAAATCATAACAAGTCTTACATCACAAGCATTACATTATTATCGGGTTTATCAAAGTAGCGGAAGCCTGACGTAGTCTAACTCCAGAACATCTCCACAGGGACTCTGACTGGGGGAATGCACTGCCTAGAAGTCCGGGAACTCCTCGGGGAAGACAAAAGCATCCACAGGTGGTTCATCTGAGTACCCATCCGGGATTTTATTGAAGTAAAGCAAGTGTAAGTAATCCATCTTACTTAGCAAGCATAACATGATTAAATGAGGCTCAAAAGGCTATGCAAGGTTTAAACTGCGGTTAGCATTTTTAGTTGATTGATTTTAGAATTAACCTGAATTACTAGAATTAGATGACAACCCGGTTGTAACCCACATTATGAAAAACACGTGAGATATTATAAGTAACCAACATCATCATTAACCATTACTTTAGAAAACAAGGAACCGCTCGAAAAGGATCCAGGCCGCTCTTGACCGTGAGCACGGCTGATATATCAGATTATAACACTCTGCAGAGGTTGTACAACTTTACCCACAAGTCGCGATTCCCCTTTGTCATAGACAAGTGTACCTCCAAAAACAGGTACGGGGTTTCACTACGAGACCTTTCAAAAGACACCCTAGCAGCTAGTGGCAGTGTGAACCTCTTCTGCTCCCACCAAAAGTAAATATCAGCCCATCCGAGACAAGTGAGGGACCCAAAGGCCCTCCCTGCTCCCACCAAAATAAATGTCAGCCCATCCGAGACAGACCGAGGCCACCGCTTCTGGCCCTCTCCTCCGAGTCAAGCCAGATAGCCACTTAGACAAGCTAGAGCCGTACAATTTACTTAGTCAAGACCAGAACCATTTGGTTCTTGTGGTTGTACGGTTTTCCTGGGTGGCCGCTTTAAGAATCGGAACCTTAAAGAGAGACGCTTAGAGCAATCCAACACATGCTCAAGCTCCCTAAACCAAGTTGCTAAAAAGCATATTTTAATAAGGTTCCAAGTATATCATTAATCAATATTAACATTTAACAATGATCGTTAGCGTTTGCAAGCATAGCACAACTTAACAAAACTACCCATATGCAAAACCCAGGGTGATCAAGGAATATAGGATATATAAATCTAGTCATTCCAAAGGTTTAACAAATTTAAACACATGCATGAATGAATAACATGATTAATTGGTGAATAGGTATCAAGGATTAATTCATGTTACACTTGCCTTCCTCAAAGTATTGTTGCTGATCCGGGTCTTCAAAGTCTTGATCAAAACTGGCCTCGTACTGCTCGCTCTCTAAACGTGCATTCCATCACCATACAAACATCCACACATGCCATTACATGCAAACAAATGTAATACTATTAGAACAGTACACCATACAGTAAAAACAGAAGCAAAAATCTATTCTACGCATTTCTACGATCACATGAACGCGAAAATCACTCTAATCGGAGCTAGGATGATTAAACTACACTAGAAACAAGAAAAAGGACTATCCTGCGATAAACGGAGAACCTATACGTAATTAACCCTAGACTTTGAGGGGTAGCAAAGAAGAAAAGCATTGCACAGGGGATGGCGGGTTGATTTGCTGATAAACCAGGGGTTCTTTAACAAAAACGAAAGGGTATGTTTTTGATCTAATCCGGGACGTTGATTGGAGATCTGATGGTGGGGGTTCTTTGCTCCTTTTGATTGGTTCAGTGGGGAAATCGAACTCGTCTTCTTCGTGAAAAAGAACGGCGCCGCCCAGAAAGGCCGACGGCAGCTCTTCTGCTCGCCGGAGAAGATGGGGCCAGGGCTACGGGGGTCCGAAACTCATGGTTTTTGGTCCTAGAGAGAGAGGAGGTCGGCGCGATTCCGTTCTGGTGCTCACCTAAGGCGGATAGGCAGGGGAGATTGGAGAGCTTCTGAGAGAGGCGGTTCTGCCCTTTGGGTGCTCGTCGACGTTGCGGCCTCGGACCGGGGCTGCGGGGCGTCGGTGTGTTCCCCTTGGATTCCTGCACACCAGAGAGAAGCGACAAAGGGAAGGAAGAATCAGAGGGGCGCCCATGGAGGAGGAAGATGACGGCGGCGTTTCTTACCCGTGGAACTCCGGCGACCCGAAATCCGGCGAAAGGGCACTGATTTTGGGAAATTGGAGCATGGGGGAACCAGAGGGGGATGGGGAGGAGCTCCTTTGGTCCTGGAATTGAAAGGGGCGGTTTCTGTTGGGAGAGTTAAGGGGCGCGGTATTAGGGGGAGGAAGGGGCGACGTTTCTGCTGCCATTCAGTTTTCACGAACAGAAGGGGGCGGCAGTTTTCATTCTGTCGAAGATGAAAGGAAGGGGCGACGGTCTGTTCTGCGTTTCTGCGTGATGTGAGGGGGAAGTCCGGCCTGGGCTGGACCTGTTAGGGCCCAAGGGCAGAGAAAGAGGGGATGGTTGGGCCAAGAGAGAAAAGAAAGAAAAGACAGGCCGGGCCGGATTGGTTAAAAAGGCTTGGGCCTCAGGGAGAAAAAGAAAGGAGAAACGGGCCGAGGGGAACTGGTTTTGGGCCACAGGGAAAAGAAAAGGAGGTCGGGCTGGGTTTGGGTTGGACTTCGGGTTGGATTTGGATCGGTTTCCGGGAAGGGTAGGGTAGGTTTTGGACTTTGGGTTTTAGGGTCGGGTTCTCGGACTCTGGGAAAGAAGGAAGAGAGAAACAAAAACAGGCCGAGCTTAGGGTTGGGTTGGACTCGGGTCGGACTCCAAGTTCTGGGTTTAAGAAACAAGGGCTAAGCACAAACAACACACTCATCCAATAAAACGATGCATCGGCATGAAATGCACAAACAAGTTTCTAAACCTAGGGTTGATTTTAATTACTAAAAAGGTTTTATATTTTTTTCTAAATTTCAGGAATGCTCACACAAGAACTAGCAAATTAATTACTATATTAGAAAGGGAATTTTTAGGGTGTTACAGAGGTGATCGCGCTCGAGGAGGAGGTGGCGCCGCTGTCGTCCGTGCTCGCCGCCGAGACTGCAAAAGAGGAGGGGCCATGGGCGCCCTGATTAGTTTTTGTTTTTCTTTTGTTTTTCAGACAGTTAAACTCATTTATTGTAATGAACTTAAGCGTCTGCGTCATTGACACTCGGCCTTTCGTGTTTCTTTGATTAAGCCGCCGGGGTGCGTCCGGACTAAAATGGGTTCGCCAGTGAGCCTTTAGAACCGTTGCCTCTGGGGCCTTTGTCCTTTTGGCATTCCGACCGGCGAGCGCACGCCACTTTGTTATCCGGTGTTCCCTTTTTACTTAATCTCGGGTACACGAATATGCCGAGGGTCAAGGGCCCGGGGGACGCAGGTTAGCCCCCGAGTGACGTCCGACCCTTGGCCAGTGGGCAAGGGTCGGGCGTCGCTCTTTGAAAAGAAAAGGAAAAAACTAACTAAAAGGAAAGTAGCCTAGAATAATCAGGGATAGAAACGACGTAGCTGTTCGATGTTCCAGGCGTTGGTGTACTCCTCTCCTTGTTCGTTCTTCAGTTTGTACGAGCCGAGTCGGAGGACTTGGGAGATGATGAACGGGTCTATCCACTTGGTGAACTTGTCAACGGCGACACGCAAGTGGTCGAAGCCCCCGGGCGCCTTTTTGAGGGGCCCGACCATGTCCAACCCCCAGACCGCAAATGGCCAAGTGATGGGGATCGTCTGTAGAGCCTGTGCAGGAAGGTGTGTTTGCCTTGCAAAGAACTGGCACCCTTCGCAGGTGAGCACGATCTCGGTGGCATCCCTCACCGCCGTCGGCCAGTAAAATCCTTGCCGGAACGCATTTCAGGCGCAGACGGCGGGCCATCAGGGGGAGGACGCGGCGCTGAGTAAGAAATAACCAACAAGTAAATCTAGTGGATCGCGCGTTTGGGCTCCGGATGGTTCGCGAGAGGACACAAGGGGTTATACTGGTTCAGGCACTAACGCCCTACGTCCAGTGTCGATCTGCTCGTGTTACTCGCGTTGCTCGTAGTAGGGGTTACAAGCGGTCGAGAGAGGGAGGGGCTCCCAAGTCTCTGGATGCGTCTGAGCGCGTGTGTTTTGTGTTCTGGTGTGTGCGTCGTCTGTCTGTCCCCCCTCTCCTGAGGCTTTATTTTTCTATTTATACTCAGGAGAGGTGAGGCTTTACAAGGCGTGCTCAAGAAGGTAAAAAATAGAAAGCTTGCTGAAGAAGCTCCACCGCCTGCGGGATACTGTGGATGCCGTACGGGACGCTGTTCGGGGTTGTTCGGGGTTGTTGGGGACGTGGCTCTTCCTGCGTGGTACCTGCGTACGGGCAAAACAGTGGTAGTCACATCCGTCGGCCACATCGGACAGCGCTTGGTGAGGCCAATTAATGCTGATGGGAAGCGGCATGGGCGTATGGAGACACATCCTTATGCCGGGTCTTCCGGGCGCCCCACTCCGTCCCGGGCCCACGCCGATTCGGGCGAGACGAAGAGAGGTCGGGCGAGATAGCGACAGAAGTGGGCCGGCCGAGGCGGACGAGGGTCGGCCGAGGCGGACGGGGGTCGGCCGAGGCGGACGGGGGTCGGCCGAGGCGGACGGGGGTCGGCCGAGGCGGACGAGGGTCGGCCGAGACGGAACCAGGTCAGTCGAGTCAGCTAAGGCGGACATGGGTCGGCCGGGGCAGAACCAAGTCAGTCGGGTCAGGGGAAAATCGATCTTCCCCTGACCGGATATTATCCTTGTTTACGGGTTTTCCTATGCCCATCTTATTCCCGAAACTGCGTGGTCCCACCCGTCGGTGAGAGGGTCGGATATTGACATCCGACAGTAGCCCCCGAGCCTGTACGGAGGACAGGTGGTTCTCCGCGCAGGCTCTTTCTCGATGCCTGATCAGATGTCACTCGGGGGTGCGCGCGAGCGCACCCACCGGGTGTAGCCCCCGAGCCTGTAGGGGAACGGTTGGTTCGCCTATAGGCTGGAGTGAAGTTTATCCTTGTCCCCGCCGGGGCGCGCGAGCGCACCCGGTGGGTGTAGCCCCCGAGCCTGTAGGGGAACGGTGGTTCGCCTATAGGCTGAAGTCGGGTTTGCCATCTCTGTGCGGTCCCTACAGGATGACACCGCGTTTTGCCCAATGGACCGGAACATGATCCGCTTTTTTCAGAGGCACTGTCTCCCTTCTGAGCCGTCATGTCGTCCTTTCTGAGCTCACTGTTCGTTGGCGATGCTCTGTCACTTTGCATGGAGGGCCACGCGGCGCGTTCTCGCGCCCGGCCCGAGTGCTGACTCAGGTTCCTTCGGGCTATAAATAGGGTCCCCCGGGCCGTCTTCCTGGGCACGCAACTATCCTGCCTCTTCTTTCTCTTGTTAGCATGAGATCCCTGGTCGGTGAACCGCCTCGAGGGCGTCCCCCTGGTCCGGGGAGTGAGAGACTAGTCGCTTGATGCCACAAGAATGACTGCGACTTCGGGGAGTTCCGGCATGGAGGAGTGCTGCTCGGCGTCGCAAGTGAAGGTCGGCTCTGGCTCCGACAACTCCCGTCCGTTGGTGCTGCCTCGGTGGCGGTGGAACGGACTCGAGGGGGGGTGCACGAGCGGAAGTGCCATGTCCGTCAGGCATCCGGACGCATCGTGTGCCGCAGCGAGCCGAAGCCGTTCCCCGACTTGCGTCGCTAGGGGAGTTGCAGTGGTCGTGTACAGCCACCTGCGCGCTTCCTCTCCTTTCCCTTGCGCCGATGTGATGCCGATGCCGGCGACCGTCGGCCCTAGGACGACGGAGAGAGTCGGTGGTGACACTCCATTGTCGCGGCACCGCGGCGTGATCCTCTGCCGAGTTCCCCTCGCGGCGTCGGCGGGCGGGGAGATGCTACAAGAAGGACTGCGACGTTCGCAGTTCGGCCCTTCTTATTGCATCGGATCTCCTGCTCCCTTCGTCGCTTGATTTCGTCACCGAGGGTGGCGAAACCCGTTTGCGTTATTTCACGGCCCTTGGCCACATGTACTTTTTGCCCTTATTTGAGAAATAAAGGAATCTGGTTGACTCGGGGTGTCTTTCTGCGGCCGCGCAGCCGGCCTCTTTCTGCGATTTCGGCTCCCCCGAGCGCCCCCGAGTCGGTCGGGCGGGAAGCCGTTTCGTCTTTTTATCGTTTTCCCCTCACGCAATCCCTCCGCGGGACGGAAGGTAAGGGCACGCCTCGTGTTTTACCGCGTAGGCCGAAACACGGCTCCCGGTGAGCTACTAACGGGCTAGATCGAGCGAGGCCTCGGTCCTCCTCCGGGAGAGGACCGTCGGATCAACTGGTGATCGACCTCGGATAATCCCCAGATTTCCCGACCCCCTTAGTTCCCGCGGTCGTTCGACCGACCACAGGGGCTCGTCGCCTCTCTTCGGGGAGATACATGGGGTCAGGAATCTTAGGCTCGAACGCAGGTCTGGGCGTCCTCGGCACCCGTGTGCCGAGGCTATGGCCGCTAGGGGCCCACCCATCTCTGCCCCTTCGCTCGGGCGCTTCAGAGCGGCCGTCGGACCCTAGGGCCGGCCTTCGAACTCTTGGGCTGTTTTTTCGATTTCGCGTCGTGTCCCTTGGGCCTGAGAACGGCTCGGGCTTGTTTTGTTTCTCCTGAAAAATAAATGCGCAAGAGAAGGAAACGTGAATAGACGCGGAATAAATAAAAGAGAGGCGGGACATGGAATGCGAAGGGGTTGAGAGAGAGAGCCTGGGCGCGAATCTCGGGACGTGGGAGACGTGGGAGACGTGGGGGATCGTGGGCGCGGGTCGTGGGCCACGTGGCCTTTGTGTGCCGAGACGCAGGTGGGAGACCCGAGGCGTTGCGCTCCCTCCCTCACCTGCCCATTTAAGGCAGAGAGGAGGGGGGCCCCGGACCTTCTTCCTCCTCCGCTTCTTGTCCCCAAATCGCCGCCGCCGCCTGCAAGGGAGAGCCCGTACCTTTCCTCTCTCGCCGCCCGCCTGCCCTCAAATCGCCGCCGTCGCCTTTCTTCTCCTCGCCTTCCTCGCTTCCCGGTCATGGCCTGGTCCCGCTCTTCCGCCACAGAGGGCGAGCTCGAGCGCCTGGTGGGGCGCGGGCTCCTGTGCCCGCGAACCAACCTCGTAGAGTGGATGGCGCCGGGGAACGAGGAGGTCCCTGCTCCGGCCGACGGGTACGTGGTGTCCTTCGTCCCCTTCCATGAGCGGGGTTTGGGACTTCCTCCACATTACTTCCTCCGCGGGCTCCTCCATTACTACGACATCGAGCTCCACCACCTTAATCCCAACGGCCTGCTTCACGTGGCGGTCTTCGTCGCGTTGTGCGAGGGGTTCCTCGGCATCGAGCCCCACTTCAACCTCTGGCGGTCCTACTTCCATGTCGAGGAAGTGAAGGCGGAGGGGCGGCCGAGGCCATACGGCTGCGCCGGGGCGGACGGGGGTCGGCCGAGGCGGACGGGGGTCGGCCGAGGCGGACGAGGGTCGGCCGAGACGGAACCAGGTCAGTCGAGTCAGCTAAGGCGGACATGGGTCGGCCGGGGCAGAACCAAGTCAGTCGGGTCAGGGGAAAATCGATCTTCCCCTGACCGGATATTATCCTTGTTTACGGGTTTTCCTATGCCCA
>CM014278.1:89647035-89667249 GCA_004135705.1 Alloteropsis semialata | reverse complement strand
ATTCTATATAGACGCATGCATCATCTGACTAGCTTAGGTTTATTCGTGCTTTGATTCGATAACTCTTCCAGCATCAACAAGATATGTATTCGTATCTGCATCTCTGTGCGCAACGACACTTCCACTCCGAAATTGATAAAATATGGTAGAGTAGGATATGGGAATGCATGGTATATGTCTCCTCTAATTTTGTCCGTTTTGACACGACACCTTAGAATGACTAATATGTTGAAAACATTGTGGTCATTGAAATTTTAGAGCAAAACAAAAGAACTGCAAAACGGAAGTAATTAAACAAAATACCTGGATTCATCATATCTACTGTATATGAAGTGCAACATTGCGAAAGGGATTCGTGTGGCACAATAATCCTGTTGACAGAAAACAGTTTAGCAGCCATATGTTAGAACTTTGGTTAAACTAATTTCGACATAATAATAAAGGATGTGGAAACAGGCACATCAGAGGTGTGTAAAAGCTAAGGCAAAGTCAACGTACCAGCTACCATCTCTGTTTGTGTTTTGGGTCGAACATTTTCCTCCAATTTTATATTGTTCATCTGAATCTCCCTTTCTGACTACATCTTCTTTTCCTAGAGTCTGGAACCGTTCCGCTTGAGCCACCGTGCTCATTTCTCTGTCTCCACAAAAAATCCTATCCACCAATTGTACGTCGACGATCGTGTGGTGGTTTCTATGCTTGCCGAAGGTGTCCTCCAGTGCTGAATGAACAGCCTTTCGGACTGACTCATCAAAACAAGCGTATTCAATTTTTGCAGAGAAAACTGCACAGACTTTCAAGTTCTCGAAGCCAGCATCTGCCGGGTTGCATTGCTGTAACGTATTTGCACTGAAGCCTAGCTTGATCCTACGGACGTTGGGCATTGCACCTTTCATAAAGACTGGGCAAAGTGAAGAACAGATGAACTTAAGGCTCTTGAGAACTTTGAATCCCCCCTCATCAAAGACGATCCTTTCTGTAGGGGCGGTCCGGACACACAGCGACAATGCAGCCAGAGCATCTAGTTTTTTGAGAGTGTCAATGTCACCCTGAGATAGCTCCATAGCTGCAATCTCTAGAATTGATAGCTTGCCGAGATCTCCAATCCACCTGGGAAGTCTGGAAAAGATGCAAATCCGTGGGGACAGATTTAGCTTCTCAAGAAGAGGTGGAGGAGATGAGACGCTGCTCAAGCTGTCATAGGAAATATTGTTGCTTGAAGCACTGCCCTCAAGAGTATTTGCATTGCAGGAGGCTGCTGTAGGTACTATAGCTAGAGACTTGAGATTGCTGAGTTTTGAGAGACCCGAGGCAAGACTACCTACTTTCTCCTCAAGGTTATCACAAGGTATCGTGGAACAGGTAAGACGAAGATCCTGTAGACGGGTCAGCTTTCCAAGGCTGAGCACATTGGCTGCTGAGTTGCTGCTGAGGTCAAAGTACCCAAGTGTCTCAAGAGATGCCATGCGCCCAATTTCATCAGGTAGGATTGTGTCACCGGGAAGACTTAGGTGCAACAGGCGCGGCAAATGGACAATGCCCTGTGGAACTTCACTTATTACTCTTGAATCTATCTTCAGTGTCTCCAAATATTGTAGATCTTGCAGCTGGCCTTGGAGATTCAAAGTGACATTACATACTACGCTGAAATGTCTCAGTCGAAACAACTTGCTGATTGTCATAAGGTCGAAATTTATGTTGTCCTGATCACCCCAAAGATGAAGGATCAGGAACTTCAGGAGTCGAAACTCTACTGCAGATGGCAAAGACTTGAAGGGCCCAGAATAGAAGAGAGATCGAATTTGTGAAAGTCTTAACTTCTCTAGTGGCTTTGCAACTTCTGCGTCTTCAAAACGTAGAGACAATCTACGAACCTTATCAACAAGTCTTAAATTGGTCTCCGAATGATGAATTGCAGTGGTGAAATTCTCTTCTATGGACTTGTACTGAATAAGCTGGAGTATCATGTAATGTACTGTACAGGATAGCACCTCGCCACTGTGATTGGTATGTGCAGGTTGGATCATTCCCCTATTAACAAGCTCATCAAAATAGGTATATGCAACTTCTTTCTCACAAATAAAACCTTCTTTTATCCACAGATTTACCAAATCGTCTTTCCAAATTATGTCGTCCTCTGGATATAAACTACAATAGAGCATGCATGTTTTCAAATGGTCAGGGAGATTGTTGTAACAAAGGCATACTATCTGTTTCATCCCTTCTGTATTTGGATTTGTCTTCAAATTAGAGTTCAGTGAACTCCATATGTAGTGCCATTGGTCCATGTCGTCCGGCTGTCTTGCTAAAAGACTGGCTATAACAATTGTTGCCATTGGAAAGCCACCACACTGACTGACTATTTCTGATTGAATATTTTCTTGGATAGAAATATTTTTAGAGGAATCATCCATCAATGATCGAGAAATATCATGTTGATTGCGGTCAAATCTACTGGAAAATAGTTTACTTGCGTCCTCATGACTGAGAGGTTCCATCTTAAAAATATGCTTGGAGTTATGACCACAGCATTTATGTGCTATAACTTCCACTTCCGTTGTTGTTAGTATTCTACTGAAACGGTTATCATCTGGCAAAGCTTCGAGGATAATGTCCCAGGTTGATGAAGCCCATAAATCATCAATTAATATTAAGTACCTGAAAAAAGCAATGTATATTTTTTAGCTTATGAAAGCCAATGCAATTTTACTATTACTAATTGAAGCATTCTTCCATATCGAACACATTAATCGTCATGACACATGAGATGCTCTAGAAAGAAATAGAGATTCTAGAAATTGAAAAGGGGGAGGAGAGGGGAACATGAGAGGGGGAGAGAGGGAGCTTGCAAGCGAGAGGGCTACGAAGATGAGAGGAAAGATGGGGAGGCGGAGAGAGAAGGAACTAGTGGAGGCTTATTAAAAAAAGGTGGACATGAGCTCTCCATCTCAAAAGCAACTTCAGTAAAATTGTTTGGTCGAAGCTCAATATCACCTTTGATTTATGATACAACCTACAACACCGTCAGTCTATGATACAACCCGTAGCACTGTCGGTTTGTAACTGGACCTGTCGGTGATATTATAATTTCACTGCCGAGGTTTTAAGTCTGATTGTGATGATGATTTCTCTATGGACGTCAGTGATACTTTACCACTGTTGGTTCTAACTGATCCGACAGTGATAAGCTGCTTGCCGAAATTATTCTGTAGTGGTAGCCTTATGTTACAAAAAATCTTGGGGTTTATGATATCAAAAAATAGATGCAAGTTGGTGATGAGATCACTAGGTTCGCTAATGTTGTAAAGCGATCAAATCTTATATTGATCTATGTAGACGATGAGATGTCACTTTGATCCCCGTGAAGGAAACCATCTACCATTATTAAATAAACTACAAAAATATTCTTACTGAATGAATATAGGGATACGGGGCTATCAATTGAGACAATCTATCATAGTATCAGGGGTACTATGAGACAAGGGTTTACGCAGATTCATGCCCACAATGTGGATCCCGAGTAGTGGCTCCGCATCTACTACTCGGCGATCAAGGCCGCGAAGGGCGACACCGACACCATGTGCACCTATCTCCCAGTAGTCCTCGACCAAGCCCCACTAACTTGGTTGGAAGGACTAAAACCAGGCTCCATCGACTCTTGGGATGCACTCTGCAAGGTCTTCATCAACAACTTCCAAGGTTCATGGCAGAAGCCAGGTACTCGCTTTCCCCTCGCCTAGTGCAAACAAGGCTAAAACGAGTACCTCCGAAGCTACAACCGCCGATTCTGAGAGAAGCGTTCAACATGTGTGGGGCTCTCTGACCAAGACGTCATCGACTGTTTTCACAGCGGTTTCACCGATCCCACGCTGCATCTCGACTTTGGAGTGCTCTAGGAACCCCGAAAGAAGCTGCTGGGCGGATATCCCAATCCACGCTCATGGAACGGGATGAAGGAGACAACGTATCCGGATGACGGCGCCGGCCAGTCCTCGTTCCTGGGCACCAACCACTCCATTGCCTCCATGCGCGTGCACAGGAGCCCGTGCGACACGAGGCGATTCAGGTGAGCCTCCGTGACTCATGACCCCATCTAGTGCCCCATTGTAGGATTCTGCGGCAGAGTGGCTTTCGCTGGAGAAAGGCGGGGAAGGGGCCGATGCGAGAACTCGCGAACAGTGATGGAAACGAGAAGGAAGCATAGCAGTGGAGCGCATGGATGGAGAATACAGAATGACAAAGAGAGAGAGAGAGAAAGAGAGAGAAAGCAGGAGGCGTAGGGAGGAAGAGCGGGTGCGTCCACCTTTAAGGAGGCAAGGGGCGGCCGTGCGTGGAAAGCGCGCCGCCCTCGATGCGCAAGTTTCCTCCCCGCCCCCTTGTTTCTTGCGCCATCAGCACGTCTCTCCACCACGTCGCCCACAACGGCTCGCCCTCCAACGGTCGCCAGGACCTGGCAGGTGAGCGGGTAAGGGCAAGGGCGCCCCAATCAGCCCGACACAGTCCGGGAGTTCTAAGGCCGGCCCACGAATGGGTTCGACAGCCGCTCCTGGGCGGATTCAGAGGGAGGGGTGGAAAAGGACGGGCCCGCTAGCGGCCAGTACCCTAGTGAACAAACACCAAGGGCGTCCCGACACGTGTTCGAGCTTTGGCGCATGCTGACCCTAGTTTTTTTATCGCAAAATGGCATAGAGCCCTCGCGGTCAATCGAACGACTACGGAAACCAAAAGGGTCAGGCGCCAGGGATTTTGAGGTCGATCACCAGCTGATCCGTCGACTCCCCCCCGAAGGGGTTGGGGCCACACTCGAACTGATCTGTCTGCAACTCAACGAGAGCCGCGCTTCGGCCTGGGGGGCAAAGTGTGATGCATCTCGACCCCTGAAAGTGCATCTAGGCCCCCTAGGTGGGTTTTGGTGAATTGAATGACAAAATGATTAAAGGACTAACGTGTTTGTTAATTATTTTGAGCAGGAATTAGAATTATATATTTACAAGACACTATTGTTCATTGGTTCAATACAGTGTGGATGGCTCATGTTGACATGTATAAAGAAGTGTTTGTTTCCATTATGCATGAATATGATAGTTGGCAAGCTATGGTGCAACAAAGAAAGAGATATGATGACATGTGTGATATATTGGTCTCTAAATTGATGAAAGCTTGTTTAACATTGATATGGGATATCTTAGATCATGTTGGATAAAAATGTTGTATGATGCAAGTTTGGTTGAATGGACAAGAGACATGGTGATATGGCTCATTTTTTGTCTATATTTGAAGAATGACTTGCAAACAAGACATGATGCCTTTGAAAGAAATGAAAGGTCAAAGTAAAGTGGATATATTGCATATCAAGAATTTGTGTTCACTGTTGATACAAACTAGTGTAAAGCTATATGCGACACAAAGATGAAGAGGTGGAATTCGGGATAGTATTTCAAGGTACTAAGCAATGTGTGATCAAGTTGCGGGCTTGAGTCATGTATCTTTGCTAGGATGGCGAAACTTTCTTTGGATTTCAACTTGATGAATCTTAGTCACATTTGGTATTCATATAGGTAAGTATCAATCTTTCTAGAATTATGTTGTGAAAAAGTGAATTGGACTAGAAGTGAATTTCATTCGAAGACAAAGGTTCAAGTCAGTAGCTCAAGGTTGAAGTGCTCATTTCAAAGAGACAAAGTTGGATGCAACTCTAAAGTGGATGTATTAATCAAGCATGGCATTGTTCAAAGTGATGAAGTTCAAGTGCATCAATTGTAGTTATATTTGATCTTGAGTATAGGTATGCCGTACTATCAAGAGGGATCACAAGAAGTCTTGAATTTGTCTAAGTGCTCAAGGAACCCATGTGAGTTGATGAGAGACATAAAAGCCTCACATACACACTTATAGGTTTTGCCAGGGGCAAAACTGGGTCAGTGGTCCAACGGCTAGTTTGGTTTGAATCTCGGTGGTACCGGTTTTAGAAATCGGTGGCACCATTTTTCACTGGGTTCCCAACGGCTAGTTTTTGAGGAGTGGAGTATTTATACCCCATGACCTCTCCTGTAGCAAGCTGCTGTTCCTGAGGTTGCTAGTGTGCTTCCCTGCTATTCCTTGCTAAGCAAAAGCCATTCTTGCTCTCCCCAACCCCTCTTTGTGAGGTTGCTTGACATTGTGAGATCTATTGAGTTGGGTTGTAGAGAGAGAAGCCATTGTAAGAAGATTGAGAGCACTCAAACCCCTTGAGCACTGCTGGATGTCATCAAGCTTGTGTGACGCATTTGTTACTCTTGAAGCTTTGCTCCTAGACGGATAGGTGTCGCCCGTGAGCTGCCAAGGTGTGGTGAGCTGTGGGAAAGTTTGTGCAGGTCGTGCTTCGCCTCCGAAAGGGAAGAAGCAAACTAGTGGAAGGAGGAAATAGCTTGACCTAGTGTGGTCGCATAAGCTTCCTCAACGGAGAGTAGGATTCACCGTGCCTTAGTGGCTGCTTAGTGCAAGCAGTGAATCCGAACTTCGGTAAAATAAATCTTGTGTCTCCCCGCTGGTTTGACCTTCTTGCATATATTGTTTTATTGGTGAAATTGCTTGATATTGTCGTATCTGTGTTTTTGAGTGCAGGGACTTGGAGATATATATTAGAAAGACATTTCAATCATCATCTCCAAGTTTGGTTTAATTTCGAGCTCTCTAGCATATCCTATCTTTTGGGGGTTCACTGCCAGGGCAAAACCGGTGCCACCGGTTTTGGTGGCAGTGTGCTATCCACTGTGTTAGGAGTGTTTTCATCCTACTCGGAGATTCCAAAGATACTTTTGGAAATTCATTTATTGAATTTTTGAAGGTGATATTTCGAATATCCAATTGTCGCTGATAAATTTGTTTTAAGTGGCGATAATTTCAGGTCTCGCCTATTCACCCCCCTCTAAGCACCCAATTACACAACAGGGAGACCAAGTCGCACTGGTCTACCAGCAAGCGGCAAGGCTTTATGTACCTCATACACTGTACCCGAGCGTGAGGGAATACAAGGGACGGACATGGCTGTCACCACCTGCCGCCTACCCCTCCATACCATGGGGCATAGTCATATTCACAGGCTCCCGTCATGCTCGAGCACCACACTCGTGCATGAGAGAACTACCTTAGCCCTCCTAGGAAACATGGAACTAAAGCAATCCCGAAGGAACAACAAACCGATGTCGTAGCTTAAATCGACTAGCCTATGCATAAACAATATATAACTCATGATAAGGCATGAGTATGAAATAAACACTATAGAGATAGCATTTAGATCAAACTCCGTACTTATATAAATACCAATAAATTATACAAAGACCGTACCGAAGGTTGAAGGTTACGTCCCACAACGGTCCAAGGACGACTCCGAATACTACTGTACTAAGCCTAGCCTGAGCTCCACTAGCCACTACAAGGTTTTCTGTCTAATGCAACACCGAAAAATGGTTGCAATATGGACAAAATGGTTGCAATAGACACAATGGCAACGGAATTTTTTGGTTGCGAGGCGTTGCCATTGTAACCGTAGTCTAAAGTTTGCACCACGGTTTATTTTGGCGTTGCCATTGTGTTTTTCCTATTGCAACACCAAAAATGTTCTTGCAACTCAAAAATAGCGTTGCAAGTCTCTGTATCAGCAACCACCATAGGTGTTGCAATCGTAACTATTGCAACACACCTAGCGTTGGAAGAGCTATCTGTTACCACATACATAAAGCGTGGCAACCGTGACAGTGGCAACGACATTGAGTGTTGCAACAGACCCTATTGCCACGCGTCAGTAGCATTGCAATATATAGACCCTCTATTACCACACTACTCTCATGGTTGCTATAGGAGGAACCCTCTATTGCCACGCCAAATGCTTTGGTTGCTATAGGTGACCTCTCTATTACCACGCTACGTCAGTGGTTGCTATATGTGGTACCCTCTATTACCACGGCAGATACTTGGTTGCCAGAGGCTTTTCCCTTATTGCCACACTAAATATTGTGGTTGCAAGAAATGCTGAAAACCACTTTTTTTTTTCCTGTGAACCTCAAACCGTTAGGAAAATATGGAAAAACCGTCAGAAACATTGTTTCTGTCGGCATCCCGACAGGCATATACCGACAGGAATAGCTCGACAGAGAAACAACAATTGCCTGTGGGTTTCCCGACAGAAAAATATTTCCTGGCGGTATTTCCCTGATGGTTCCCCTCACAGGATTTTTCCTGTCGTCAGGTTTTGCAATATATCAGCGACCGACAAGGTAAATGAATTTCTTTGTCGGTTGGCACACAGGAAAACCCAACTAGAAAACAAAAAAAAATCACAAATTACCCTATTTAAAGGACATTGCAAATTCAAATTTACAGACATCAGATACACATTTGTACATGTGGCCAGGTTCAATGAAAAGGCTTATAGACCAGTATCCCTAGAAGCAACCATTATTTCTCATTGAATTTCTAGCACATACAAATGCAACTCTCCATATTTCATTTCAAAGTGAAATCACACATAATCACTAACATAAATCAAGAAATTGCTTGTGTATTGTGCTCTGCTCAGCACGACCACTTTTTGTTGTCTTTTGTCCTTCCAAGTGACAATAAATCAAGAAATTGCTTGTGTATTGTGTTCTGCAACATAAGACCATGAATAAGTAAATGTATTGGTTAAATAAACCACAAATGCATTAATCAGCAAGAGAAAAACTGCAGGGGCAGATTACTAGAATTCAGATATAGTAATGCACAGATTAGTGAGCCTGCCTTGTAGACTCAAGAAGCTGGCACCACCATTGACATCAACCTTTTCTGTTCTCTTCTTTCCTAGCAAATGACAAAGAACTTAACATTAGCATGTGAAGGCGACATTGTAAAAAGAAACAACCAAAAAAATTGAACTGCAATTTATCATAATAGGCATGTACACTTGTTTCAGAAATAAGATGTCCAAATGACAGCAGTACTATACCTGAGAAATTGCCCCCTAACTGATGCTCAACCCCTTCTACAGCAGACACAGTTGTAAATTAGCTCTTTATCCACATGTTTAACTTGTTCCTGCAGATGGGACAGAAGTTTCAGTTTGAACTCAGAGGAATTATTGAAAGAAAAGACAGTCTAGCTATCTACAAAATAATAATCTGTAACTGTTTGCAGAGCAATGAAAAGACAAGGGAAGAAAACCAAACTGCTGCTGTCCTTAATTTCCCATTACAAAAATCAAGCCACGAACTAGCATGAGGCTTAAAGGAAAAAAGTCACAAGCTAAGTTAAGCCTACTGATTCAATTGGTTAACATGGTTGTAGTCTTCAGTTAACCAAGTATGTGTTAGAGAGGCATTAGAGAGTGCAGATTAAGGCCCTGTTTAGTTCCACCTGCAACTTCACTATTCATCGCAACTTTACTATTCATCAAAGGGAATCTTGCATGCATGGAGTATTAAACGTGAGTTAATGACAAAACCCATTCCATAACCCCCCTAACTTTGCGAGACGAATCTAATGAGCCTAATTTGGCCATGATTAGACAACGTCGTGCTACAGTAAACAATCTCTAATGACGGATTAATTAGGCTTAATAGATTCGTCTCGCGATTTCCCGTCCATCCGTGTATTTAGTTTTATAATTAGATCATGTTTAGTCCTCCTAATCTTAGGTTTAGAATTGCTACAGTAAAGGATTCAAAATAGTTGCACCAACTAAACAAGCCCTAAAATGATATCATTGTATTGTATTTCAGAACTTCAAAGAAGTACAGTCCGACAGAGTTACAAGTGGACAAATGCCAAGCAAAATATACCAATCTTCGACCACACACCAAGTACAATTCTAACAGTTAAGAATTCACGTAGTCATGCGCAAACAAGTACAAGTTGGCATCAGGGAATGCTCCACAGAAACATTTTTTTTTCACAGCACACATGCCTGTATTCAGTTCAATCAAAATTCTTGAAAGCCACAACAAACAATCAAGCAATACGGGTAGTTGTGAGGGATCTAGGGGTTGAGAGCAAACCTTGACAAGGTAGTAGAAGATCCAGAGGCCTTTGGGGTCCTTGCTGGACTGAAATCGATGAGGGAAATGATTTTGGATCTTGGACTCCCGCAGGGACTCCTCGAACCTCCTCCGTGCTGTGGCCCGGCGCCACTAGCGCCAGCACCACCCACCTGCTGCTCGCCCCCTTACCTCCTCAACCCGCTGCCCCGCTCCTCCTCCCCCTCCACGCATAGAGGAGGCTGCGGAGGACGCCATGGGCGGTGAGATGACCAGGGAGGAGGTGGATCTGAGGAGTCGATGCGCAGCTCGTGCTTCATCGTCCCTGTTCGCTGCCCCCGTCCCGCTCCACTGCGGCCTCGCGGTGCCACCGTCACAGCCCTGCCTCCTGTCGCTGCTGCGACCTCGCCGCGCCCCCACGCCGCTGCGGAGGGGAGCAGTGCGCAGAGAGGGCGGAGACCGAGAGGATGCGGAGGTGGTGGGAGGTGGATCTGAGGAAAGGGAGGAGTGAAACTGGTCCTAGGGTTTCCCGGTTTTATACCATAGAGACGCGATCAGAGCCATTAGATCTGCGATGGACGGCCAGAAATAGTTGGACCATTTGGGCCGAGATGGGCCTCATGTCATTCTTTCACTGCTTAATATTTTCTTTTTCCTTTTAATTTAATTGCACATTGTGAAGTAACACATACAAATAATTATTTTATATATATCAATATATTTTTTATGTATAATAGACTATATATAAGTTGTCTCGCAGAAATTTTAATAATTTTTGAACTCATTTACTATTTTTAGTAGTTTAAATGAATTTCTGCTTGCTTACCCAATATAATTCCAAGTTGAACTATGTGTACCTCCAATAAGATTCGAAATATTTCATAAAATTATATTTAGGATCATATGATCCATTATAGCCCGTGATATAGAGATAGATAAAAAATTCAATTGTCTTATAGGCAATATTCAAACTTCTATGTCCGAATTACCACATAAGAATTACAATAATATCTAAATTTGGTAAAAAAATATCTACAAATTGACGTGGCAACATATTTTTCGTCCACAAGGTTGGAATAAAAAATTGAAATGATTTTAATAAAGTGGGATCATATATTGTTCACAAGTAGATACATCTTTCACAAAGTTTCCTATAAGCCAAGTTAAAGTTTAAGATTAGAAACACCTCAAATTTGGACATAACCTTAGGTTAACATAACATTAGAAAAATATAAAGTTACATTACCAATTGTCATGCAAAAACATGTTTTTCTATTATGTACTTGTATGGGAGAAAATAGGACATATGCAAAACATCCAAAAAAATAGTAATTAACATATAAACAATGCAATTAGATGAAAGATAGTGAATTTAGAAAAAATAAGGAAAAAAACCATTAAATTTGGAATTTAGAGGAGGGAGAGATACCAATTACAAAATTTAATTCTAAATTAAAAAGAGAAAAATGAGCCATACATGCGTTCTTTGTTGTGGTGCCACGTGATCCATTGCGTTTAAATAGTTTCACTACTAAGCCACGTGATCCATTGCGTTTAAATAGTTTCACTACTAAGCACAAACATAACTGCAATCATGGTGTAGTGGTAGCCATGTTCGAGGGGAACATGTTGGTGAGGTCTCTGGTTCGAATCCCATCCTTGTCAGTATTTTTGCATTTTAGATCTGTCAAAGTTCAATGAAGAATCTTCACCTGACACAACCTGCTCAAAATTCAAACAACCTGGTCGTGTCTCAGTGGTTAAGACACTCGAGGGTTTGAAGATGGGGAGCCCAGTTCGAGTCTTGCCTCCCTCTGTTTTGTTTTCCTCATTTTTTCTGTGGGTTTTGTGGAACCGTCAAAAAAATTCCTGGCACACAGGGTAATAGCAATTTTCCTGTGAGGTATATTAGCCGGCATGCAATCAGTGGCATTCTTCAAACACATTCTCAAAGCATAGAAACAAAGATAAAATAAGATACAGGATCTGAATCACAAATGAATACAGTCAGCTTCAGAATGTCACACATACATTGTTCTTCATCTCAGTTCACGTTGTCTTTAGTTCAAGTAGGTTTAATGCCTCGACCAACCACAAACGTGCCATTGGTCCAATGGTAAGGGATGCTTTGCTGGTCTGTGAGCTCTCGGGTTCGAGTCCCCCCACCCAACCTTTTTGCCATTTTAACGCTAATATTTCTTTTATTCTTCTTTGGCATTGTTAAACAAAAATAAATAACAGAGCTTCGCACAACTGAGAAGGTGGTCTGGTGGTAGATGTGCTCCACTCTTACTCTTGTGTGCAGGGTTCGAACCCCACCTTTTGAGCAATTTTTTGATGATTTTTGTGGGCTGTGGCTGGGGCGCTGGGCTCGCGGCCGTATGACGTGGCTGGGCGCGGCCGGGTGACATGGCCCCCGTGGCCGGCTGACATGTCTGCAACATAAACGTGCCTGTAACATGTAGATAGAACTTGTTACCATCAAAGTGATACATACATACACCTGGTTTAGTGGTAGTGCAGCTGGATGTCAAACATGTGGTTTGGAGTTCGAATCTGGGGTAATGTTTTTTTTAGCGTCCAAATTTATTTTTTTGTCTTCAATATTTCAGCAAAAATGTTTTTACATTAGCAGTTGTAGTGCAAAATTTTTCCATTTGCGATTTATTTTTTTGGTCTTCAATATTTCAGCAAAAGGTGTCTACATTATTAGCGATTGTTGTGCAAAAAGTTTTAAACGATCAATAAATATTTTGTGTATTTGCAGCTTGTTGAGTTCTTTTCAATATTGATCGTTTTTTAGCCGCATTTTCCTTCATTGCTTTTGTAGTAGTAAAAGAAACTGCCGTATCCCCTCCTTTGTTTTGAGCTGTGGACCTTCTAGTTATGCGAGTAGTACCATTAGAAGCAGCAGCACCTGCAGGACGAGCAGCACCTGGAGGAGCAGCAGAAGCACTTGTTCATGTGAAATTTCTTGACTCTCTGTAGTAGTAGTTACATTTGCTTGAACCATCTTGGTTGCAGCAGCCACCTCTGCAATTTGTTGCCCATCTTTGTTCACCTGCATTTAAAATAGAGAGAGGATACATGTAGGGCACGTAGTCGGCGTGGGATACAGAAGGGCACGACGATACAGAAGGCGTGAGATAGAGAGAGGATGCCAGAGGCTGGCCCATGTTAGCCCATCTAACATGGTAGTAGTTTGTAGCAACACTCACAAACCGTTGCAATAAGAACGCCATATTGCATCTATTTAGTTGTTTTGTTGCAATAGACAACTTACAATTGCAACGCCAAAGAAGGTTTTTGCAACCCTAAAAAGTCGTTGCAATAGGTTCAAGCTATTGCATCTACATCGAAATTCCTGTTGCAATAACCATCTGTCAATTGCAACACCATAGGAAATTATTGCAACCCAAAAAAATCGTTGTAAAAGCACCAAACAAAAGCAACCACTGTAAATATAGTTGCAGTATCATCACATTATTGCAACGAAAATCAGTGCTAATGCAACTCCAAAATAGCGTAGCAATAACATGAAGTGATTGCAACCATAGCATAGGATAGTTGCCATAGCACACCCCTATTGCAACCCAAAATCATAGCTCAGGCAACCATTTTTGTCCGTTGCATTAGAGGCACATATTGCTACCATTTTGGGCAAAGGTTGCGATTTGGCCCCCCATTGGCAACCAAAATAGTGGTGTTGCAAATGTGTAGCGTGGCATTAGCCAGGAAACCTTGTAGTCACGCGCCAGGGATTTTGAGGTCGATCACCAGCTGATCCGTCGACTCCCCCCCGAAGGGGCGTTGGGGCCACACTCGAACTGATCTGTCTGCAACTCAACGAGAGCCGCGCTTCGGCCTGGGGGCAAAGTGTGATGCATCTCGACCCCTGAAAGTGCATCTAGGCCCCCTAGGTGGGTTTTGGTGAATTGAATGACAAAATGATTAAAGGACTAACGTGTTTGTTAATTATTTTGAGCAGGAATTAGAATTATATATTTACAAGACACTATTGTTCATTGGTTCAATACAGTGTGGATGGCTCATGTTGACATGTATAAAGAAGTGTTTGTTTCCATTATGCATGAATATGATAGTTGGCAAGCTATGGTGCAACAAAGAAAGAGATATGATGACATGTGTGATATATTGGTCTCTAAATTGATGAAAACTTGTTTAACATTGATATGGGATATCTTAGATCATGTTGGATAAAAATGTTGTATGATGCAAGTTTGGTTGAATGGACAAGAGACATGGTGATATGGCTCATTTTTGGTCTATATTTGAAGAATGACTTGCAAACAAGACATGATGACTTTGAAAGAAATGAAAGGTCAAAGTAAAGTGGATATATTGCATATCAAGAATTTGTGTTCACTGTTGATACAAACTAGTGTAAAGCTATATGCGACACAAAAATGAAGAGGTGGAATTCGGGATAGTATTTCAAGGTACTAAGCAATGTGTGATCAAGTTGCGGGCTTGAGTCATGTATCTTTGCTAGGATGGCGAAACTTTCTTTGGATTTCAACTTGATGAATCTTAGTCACATTTGGTATTCATATAGGTAAGTATCAATCTTTCTAGAATTATGTTGTGAAAAAGTGAATTGGACTAGAAGTGAATTTCATTCGAAGACAAAGGTTCAAGTCAGTAGCTCAAGGTTGAAGTGCTCATTTCAAAGAGACAAAGTTGGATGCAACTCTAAAGTGGATGTATTAATCAAGCATGGCATTGTTCAAAGTGATGAAGTTCAAGTGCATCAATTGTAGTTATATTTGATCTTGAGTATAGGTATGCCGTACTATCAAGAGGGATGCATCACAAGAAGTCTTGAATTTGTCTAAGTGCTCAAGGAACCCATGTGAGTTGATGAGAGACACAAAAGCCTCACATACACACTTATAGGTTTTGCCTGGGGCAAAACCGGTGGCACCGGTTTTGGGTCAGTGGTCCAACGGCTGGTTTGGTTTGAATCTCGGTGGTACCGGTTTTAGAAACCGGTGGCACCATTTTTCACTGGGTTCCTAATGGCTAGTTTTTGAGGAGTGGAGTATTTATACCCCATGACCTCTGCTGTAGCAAGCTGCTGTTCCTGAGGTTGCTAGTGTGCTTCCCTGCTATTCCTTGCTAAGCAAAAGCCATTCTTGCTCTCCCCAACCCCTCTTTGTGAGGTTGCTTGACATTGTGAGATCTATTGAGTTGGGTTGTAGAGAGAGAAGCCATTGTAAGAAGATTGAGAGCACTCAAACCCCTTGAGCACTGCTGGACTTCATCAAGCTTGTATGATTCATTTGTTACTCTTGGAGCTTTGCTCCTAGACGGCTAGGTGTCGCCCGTGAGCTACCAAAGTGTGGTGAGCTGCGGGAAAGTTTGTGCAGGTTGTGCTTCGCCTTCGAAAGGGAAGAAGCAAACTAGTGGAAGGAGGAAATAGCTTGACCTAGTGTGGTCGCATAATCTTCCTCAACGGAGAGTAGGATTCACCGTGCCTTAGTGGCTGCTTAGTGCAAGCAGTGAATCCGAACTTCGGTAAAATAAATCTTGTGTCTCCCCGCTGGTTTGACCTTCTTGCATATATTGTTTTATTGGTGAAATTGCTTGATATTGTCGTATCTGTGTTTTTGAGTGCAGGGACTTAGAGATATATATTAGAAAGACATTTCAATCATCATCTCCAAGTTTGGTTTAATTTCGAGCTCTCTAGCATATCCTATCTTTTGGGGGTTCACTGCCAGGGCAAAACCGGTGCCACCGGTTTTGGTGGCAGTGTGCTATCCACTGTGTTAGGAGTGTTTTCATCCTACTCGGAGATTCCAAAGATACTTTTGGAAATTCATTTATTGAATTTTTGAAGGTGATATTTTGAATATCCAATTGTCGCTGATAAATTTGTTTTAAGTGGCGATAATTTCAGGTCTCGCCTATTCACCCTCCTCTAAGCACCCAATTACACAACAGGGAGACCAAGTCGCACTGGTCTGCCAGCAAGCGGCAAGGCTTTATGTACCTCATACACTGTACCCGAGCGTGAGGGAATACAAGGGACGGACATGGCTGTCACCACCTGCCGCCTACCCCTCCATACCATGGGGCATAGTCATATTCGCAGGCTCCCGTCATGCTCGAGCACCACACTCGTGCATGAGAGAACTACCTTAGCCCTCCTAGGAAACATGGAACTAAAGCAATCCCGAAGGAACAACAAACCGATGTCGTAGCTTAAATCGACTAGCCTATGCATAAACAATATATAACTCATGATAAGGCATGAGTATGAAATAAACACTATAGAGATAGCATTTAGATCAAACTCCATACTTATATAAATACCGATAAATTATACAAAGACCGTACCGAAGGTTGAAGGTTACGTCCCACAACGGTCCAAGGACGACTCCGAATACTACTGTACTAAGCCTAGCCTGAGCTCCACTAGCCTAAGGATTACAAGTGTACTAACTAGAGAGAGAGAGAGGCTCTTGAGGATGAGTGTGTGTTGAATAAGGCCTCCTACCCTCCTATTTATACTAGGGGAGGACGGTTCGCAGGGGTCCTCAGATGGTAACTCTCTTGGCACGAAGGGGGAGACGCGGGAAGCGTTGGTGCCAAACGAACCTGTCCAGGTTTGGCCGAACCTGGGGGTCAGCCGACCCCTGGCAGGAGAGTTTCTTGCGCTCCTTCCACTGGTGGATGACGTGTGGGTCCAGGGTCCCATTTGTGGTTGGTTCCCACAAGTTTGGCTGATAGGTGGGCCCTCTTGTCCGTGTGCTTGCGGAGTAGTATCTGCGTGACGTGTTCTCCATTGTTTGAGCACGTTAGGTGGGCCCTCTTGTCCGTGTGCTTGCGGAGTAGTATCTGCGTGACGTGTTCTCCATTGTTTGAGCACGTTTTACTCTCTGTTGTAGTCCTTGTGTCCTGTAAAGACATAAAGCTATGATACGAGTGGAACTAGGTTATTCATAATGATATATGCAAGTAATTGTATAGTACATCCTTATAAAGTGAGTATATTGATAGTCAGATTTAGGGTGTAAGGACCGTCAATAGAAAGGAGCCATCCCGGGGTCGCCCGGACCCCTTGTTCGTCCCCCCCTGGACGCCCTTTCGCCCATCATCTGGTGGGTTTATTCCTTGAATATTCCTTGGGGGCCCGTGGTGGTTTCACCAGGTTTTGAATGTAATGTGGGCCCTTTATCCCTTATGCATGTATAGGGTTTGTTTGTCGGTGTGTTGTTGGTATTTCTTAGCATCACCACTTTAGAGTAGTGATGGTACTAGAGATACTTCATCGTAAATCTAGACGTTACAGATATTCTGCAAGCGCACAGAAGTACGTTGTAGCATTTCACCCGGGAGTATTCCAGAGTATCGTTATTTGTTTATCCGCAGGGAAAGCGTTTAGTTAAGAGAGAGATGTCATCCCATGTAATTACTTACAACAGCATTAATATACCATAATCTAAACAGGGGTAAAGGATATAGAAATGAATGGATAGAGTGACACATAGAAGTTCATTGCTCATCATTATGGTAGTCTTAGTTAGTAATAATACATTAGTGAAGATCACCAAGGTTTCATTAGCATCATACAAATGTGACTTTATACTACAATACCCTATACAAGCTCATTCAATGATCATATGCAAGAGGACATATCGAGGTATCCAGTGGTTCCCTCATCAAGGGACGACAGTAGGACGTCTTATCATAAAGGCCTAATACCCACTCCCGTACGTGGAGGATTACAAAGGACGGACAGGGCTGTCACCACCTGCCGCCTACCTCTACTAATCCGTGGGGCAGCGGTACCCTCAACAGTATACTGTATCCCAAACACCATGTTTGCAATACAAGATACAACTCTATCTATCACGTTAATAAATAGAGCAACCAAGAGGCACATTGAGCCAATGACATTGCATACATTCACTTGATTGAGGTGCAAGACATAAGTAGTATATACTAAACAAGTATAGCATAGCTGAGGCACATGACATAAGTATGAAGGTATTTCCATTAAGATCAGAGTACAAGAAGTAAGTAAGAGAATACAAGAGATGAACTCTAGAACTTACCAAGACTCCTTCAGAAGCCCTTCAGCAGATCTAACACTATGACTATCACTACTAAGACTAAGACTAAGCTTGTAGCAAAGAGAGCTCTTCTTCTGGTGTGTGTTGAGTACGGTGCCCCCTTGCAGGTATTTATAGCATCACAAGGACGGTTGGAGACGGCCAGAGGCGGTTGAGGCCGGTTGGAGGTGGGCCTAGGTCGGCCGACGTCCAAGGATCGGCCGACCCTTGGATCCACCGTCTTCAACTCTCCACGGCGCAGATGTCTTCTCCACGGCGGTTTACAGCTTCAGGTCAAAGGAGGGCCGAGTCGGGCGCACGGGAGGATCGGCCGACCTGGCCAGGTCGGCCGACTTCCCATAACCGCCATTAGGGCCCACCTTCCTCTGGGAGGCTTACAGGTGGGTCCTAAGGTCGGTTCCAGCTGGGTATCGTCGGTTTGGGTACATTTGTCTCTGGTTGTGGGCCCTTCAATCCATGTGATGGACATGTGGCTCATCCTCCACCCTTGACTTCCACCGACCATGAATCAACGTTCAAGATCCTTACATTGTGTGCTTCTTGACCTGTGTGGAGTTTGGGCTCGATTGGGATCCAGACCAGGTCGCCCGACCTAGCCAGGTCGGCCGACCTGGGCCTGTGCCCAGTTTTGTCCATCTTTGCACCGTAGTCCCTATACTCAAATATATTCTAGATATGCATGGTATAAATTATTTGAATACTAATGTCTAAGTTATGCTTGATCTTTATTGGTTTTCTGAGCCTATTGATGGTTGGATTTTCGTTATAAGGACCGTCAACAACTCCCCCAAGCTTACCTTTGCTCGTCCCGAGCAAAGATTAGAACTTTTAGGCTCAGTGGATCAGGAGTTGCTTCCTCATTACTCCTCAAAAGTACCAGTGGTTCAACAAGATATTCTACCAAAAATTGAATAAGCTGGTAAAATAAACTTTCCTCATTACCTTGGCCTTTTATGGGG
Source organism: Alloteropsis semialata (assembly GCA_004135705.1). Lineage (NCBI taxonomy): Eukaryota > Viridiplantae > Streptophyta > Magnoliopsida > Poales > Poaceae > Alloteropsis > Alloteropsis semialata. Next base: position 89,648,196 of record CM014278.1, on the reverse strand, counting down.
CTTGTAGCTTCTCCTGGTCTTGGGCGGTTGATGGCTAGAATGACTTAGACTAAGCACCTTGCCTTCTACCTAGCTAGACAATCAAACCGGAGGTTTTGGAAGTTTTTCAAGAAAAAGCAGAGTTCCTTAGGTGGTACTCTCAAGTCACTCAAGGTGTATTTCCTTGCCAAATTCCTCTCTCAACTCTCATGTCGCTCTTTGAAGTGGAGCTTATGCTAGGAGAGCTTTCTAGCACACTTGTAATGCACATATTGTAAAGTCAAAATCAGGATTCGAAGAGAAATAAGTCATACTCTTAAACCAAGATGTGCACGTGTGTGAATGGCATGGTAAATGATAGCTCTTTTTCGCGGGTATCTCTTCCCCGTAAAGAATTGCTTTTAGAGACATGGCTTTATTTTTGAATCAAGAGCCTCATTTGCTCTTCTTTTTTTTTACATACTTGGACCTTCTTGTGTCCAAAATTTTTTTTTTCATCAGCCCATGTCTCTTTTTGCAATAAGATGAGGGAAACAGCACCTCACATTATGTAGAGCTTTTATTTGGTGGAATGAAATGTGTCATGTGTACTTCCAGTGTAGAAGTATAACATGTATATGGTGGCGTGTACGTGATCTTGGCTTTAAAAGCATGAAGTAAATCTCTAAAAATCACAAAAACCTTGACAAAACTCAATGCAAAAACAAGCAGCTTATGTAGGGGTTAAAACAGTATAAGCTTTGGTAGGGAATTTAATCACCACAAGGAACTCTCTTCATTTTATTTTCAAAAGAGAAAACTCCGGTTATCAAGTCTAACTCAGTAAGATCTTAAGGAAACTCGAGTCTTATCATATCTTAGCTAACAACAACTTAGACTAGAGCTTGCATATGCTACCCACAGATAGACAAGATAACAGAAAAGATCATGTTCAACCAACAAACTCAAAACTTAGGAGAATAACAGGTTGAAACATAGGGACAAGAGAGAAATAAGAGCAACTATTCATCATATCCGAAATAAAGATTGAAGCATGGACTTTAAACATTAAGGGATTATTGTAGATAGCTCTCATTTACTAACTTTATTTGAAAAGAAAAACTTTATTTGAAAGAAAGAAAGAAAACTTTGTTTGATAGTTCTTACCTGAACTTACCTGAGCTGAGGGTCCTCCCCCAAGCT
>CM014278.1:89627421-89647028 GCA_004135705.1 Alloteropsis semialata | reverse complement strand
CCGATATGTGATTTAACTTGATGAAGCAGCATCTGACCCTGGAGATGAGGATACAGATGATTTAACTCGCCATACCTGTTTTACCTTCTTATGGCGGTCGACAGCTTGCTCCGGTGTTTTCTTCGTCTGTGCTTTCGCACCTCGTGTAGACTTCTTGTTGTGCTTTGCGTAATACCGGATGGGGAAATCCTTTTCCCAGAACTTCTCCATAAACTTGATCAGGCTGTCTTTTTCTGGAGGTGTTACCTCCACTTCCTTGACGTTCTGACTGTTTCTCCCATACTTGATCTTGATCATGGAGCACTGCTCCACCTTTGGCCTGAACTCAAACCTCTCTTTCCTTCCATTAATGTTGAGCTGGATTTCTCCAGCACCCACATTAATATGAGCATCTGCCGTGCTCAGGAAGGGTCGCCCAAGGATGAGCGACGAGTCGTTGCTCACGTCCATGTCCAGAACCACGAAGTCGACAGGAACGAAGCAATACCGGATGCGCACCGGAATGTCTTCGGCTATCCCCTCCGGGTAGCGAACCGTGGAATCGGCCAACTGCAGTCTCATGGGAGTAGGGGACAAGGTAGTATAATTAAGGTGGTCAAATACTACCTTTGGCATGACGCTGACACTTGCCCCCAGATCACAGAGTGCATGCTCCAAATGTTGTGTCCCAATTGTACAGGTGATGGTGGGACATCCTGGGTCCTTCTTCTTTTCTGGAACCTTGTTGAGGATGGCCGCACTGCACTCCTCAGTCAGCTTCACAACCTCGGTACTTGGGAGTGGACGTTTGTTGTTGAGAATGTCCCTCAAGTACTTAGCATAGGTCGGTACCTGCATAGCATCCAGCAATGGTACGTGTATATTTAACTTTTGAATGACTTCTACGAACCTGGCGAACTGCTCATCCGCGGATGGTTTCTTCTGACATTGCGGGAATGGCAGCACGTTGCTGTCATAGAACTCATGTGGTGCACTTTGTCCAGCTGGTGCCAGTTCGGCTTCGGGCTCTTCCTCCACTTCTGGGGTCTCCTTCCTTGGTGTTGCTGCCTTCCCTGCATGGTTAATTGGGACTGGATCCCGAGTAGCCTTACCGCTTCTCGTAGAAACAGCTTTCACATTTTCAAAAGACGATTCCGGTTGTCCAGGAATCCGCCCTTTGTCACCAGAAGGGACAGCAGCTGCTAGCTGAGCTAATTGAGTTTCTAACATTTTGTTAAAGCTTAGCTGGCTCTGGAAGGTTGAGGACAAACTTTCTATCTTAGAATTTATGCCCTCTAGAGCCTTATCATTAGCAGCAAGCTTTTTAGAAATAGATTCATTAATCCTGGATTGACCAAGAACAAGATCTTTGAGGGAAGGTTGGTTAGAGAAAGAATTATTATTGTTACCTCCCTGGTAGAATGGACGTTGCTGATTCTGATTCCAGTTCCCTTGAGGCCGGTACCCGTTGTTGCCATTTACGAACTGTACCTCCTCTTGCGTCTCGAGGCAGTTGTTCCCCGAGTGGCCAGTTTCTCCACAGACTTCACACGTCATGTGTGAGTCTAGTGGTCCTTCATTATTGGCGCCTCCATCCTTGGTGCGGTCCTCGAGGCACTTCATGATGAGATCCATCTTGGCAGCCAGCATGTCCACCTCCTTCACGGTGTGCATACCGCGTTTACGTCCCTGAAGACGGTTGTCATTCCAAGATTGGTTTGACACCATCTTCTCAATGAGAAGCTTGGCGGCGGCCACGGTCAAGGAGAGGAATGCTCCTCCAGCAGCAGCATCCATGTGTTCACGGGCTGTCTGGGACAACCCATGATAGAAATTCTGAAGCAGGAGCCATTCTTGCATGCCATGGTGGGGACATGCCAGAATGTAGTCTTGGAAGCGATCCCACGCTTCCAGAACTGTCTCCCCGGACTCTTGCTGGAAACTGAAAATTCTTCCCCGAAGGGCATTGGTTTTCCCAATGGGGAAGAATTTTGCCAAGAAGGCGTTGGAGCACTTGGTCCATGTATTCACCGCCTCACGGTTGGAATAGAACCATTGTTTGGCTCTACCCAGCAGTGAGAACGGGAATAGACGGAGCCTGATGGCCTCTTGATCCACCCCTCGGATGGTGATGGTACTGCACACCTCCAGGAAGTGCTGCAGGTGAGCACTGGCATCTTCATTGGCTTTCCCACAGAAGGGGCTAGCCTGCACCATGTTGATCAGCGGGGCCTTCAGCTCAAAAGCATGATCCTCCACCTCCACTGCTGGTCCCGTAGGGATCTGAGCAGCGGACGGGGCGGAGTAGTCACGGATGGTTCTGTCGGCCATGGCTTCTTCCGGTTGGGGTGCTACGGGAACGGGTTGTTCTTCTTGGTTGGAGGATTCTCCGATGACTGGTTCAGTTTCCGACAAGAACACCTGAGGGATTACGACACGAGTGCGTACCCTCCTTCCTATGGTATTTGGGTTCTCGACGTAGTTGGATGGTAGTTGGAAACCAGTCATGCACTACCCTGTTTCACATCACAGAGAAACAGAGCAAAAAGGGTAAACCTGCTAGATTACTGGCAATTAATCTTGTTGTATTAAATACATGGATGATCAAATCTCTTTAACCAATGCTTTCCCCGGCAACAGCGCCAGAAATGCTTGTTGGTATTTCTTAGCATCACCACTTAGAGTAGTGATGGTACTAGAGATACTTCATCGTAAATCTAGACGTTACAGATATTCTGCAAGCGCACAGAAGTACGTTGTAGCATTTCACCCGAGAGTATTCCAGAGTATCGTTATTTGTTTATCCGCAGGGAAAGCGTTTAGTTAAGAGAGAGATGTCATCCCATGTAATTACTTACAACAGCATCAATATACCATAATCTAAACAGGGGTAAAGAATATAGAGATGAAAGGGTAGAGTGACACACAGAAGTTCATTGCTCATTACTATGGTAGTCTTAGTTAGTAATAATACATTAGTGAAGATCACCAAGGTTTCATTAGCATCATACAAATGTGACTTGGTTATACTACAATACCCTATACAAGCTCATTCAATGATCATATGTAAGAGGACATATCGAGGTATCCAGTGGTTCCCTCATCAAGGGACGACAGTAGGACGTCTTATCATAAAGGCCTAATACCCACTCCCGTACGTGGAGGATTACAAAGGACGGACAGGGCTGTCACCACCTGCCGCCTACCTCTACTAATCCGTGGGGCAGCGGTACCCTCAATAGTATATTGTATCCCAAACACCATGCTTGCAATACAAGATACAACTCTATCTATCACGTTAATAAATAGAGCAACCAAGAGGCACATTGAGCCAATGACATTGCATACATTCACTTGATCAAGGTGTAAGACATAAGCAGTATATACTAAACAAGTATAGCATAGCTGAGGCTCATGACATAAGTATGAAGGTATTTCCATTAAGATCTGAGTACAAGAAGTAAGTAAGAGAATACAAGAGATGAACTCTAGAACTTACCAAGACTCCTTCAGAAGCCCTTCAGCGGATCTAACACTATGACTATCACTACTAAGACTAAGACTAAGCTTGTAGCAAAGAGAGCTCTTCTTCTGGTGTGTGTTGAGTACGGTGCCCCCTTGCAGGTATTTATAGCATCACAAGGACGGTTGGAGACGGCCAGAGGCGGTTGAGGACGGTTGGAGGTGGGCCTAGGTCGGCCGACGTCCAAGGATCGGCCGACCCTTGGATCCACCGTCTTCAGCATTGCACGGCTCTGATGGACTCCTGATGGCGGTTTACAGGTACTGGTCAAGGGGGAAGCGAAACGGCCGCAGGGCCAAGTCGGCCGACCTGGTTCCGCCGCCTTTCGGCCCCACTCTTCTCTGGTAGACTGCCATGTGGGTCCGTATGACGGTTCCAGGTGGGTATACTTCGTTTAGGTACAAATGAGTTGAGGTGTGGGCCCTTCAGTCCATGGGAATGACACGTGGCTCATCTTCACCCTTGACTTGAACCGACCATGATTCAACGTCCATGATCCTTCCTCTATGTGCTTCTTGACCTGTGTGGAAAATGGGCTCGATCGGGGTTCAGGCCAGGTCGCCCGACCTAGTCAGGTCGGCCGACCTGGGCCTGTGCCCAATTTCGTCCATCTTTTGCACCGTGGTCCCTGTACTCAAATATATTCTAGATATGCATGGTATACCATTATTTGAATACTAATGTCTAAGTTATGCCTTAATCTTTATTGGTTTCTGAGCCTATTGACGGTTGGATTTTCTGTTATAAGGACCGTCAACAACCGCCCAAGACAATGAGAAGCTACAAGCCCCATGAAAGGCCAAGGTAATAAGGGAATTTTATTTTACCAGCTTATTCAATCCTTGGTAGAATATCTTGCTAAACCACTGGTACTTTTGAGGAGTAATGAGGAAGCAACTCCTGATCCACTGAGCCTAAAAGTTCTAGTCTTTGCTCGGGACGAGCAAAGGTTAAGCTTGGGGGAGTTGTTGACGGTCCTTATAACATAAAATCCGACCGTCACTAGGCTCAGAAACCAATAAAGATCAAGGCATAACTTAGACATTAGTATTCAAATAATAGTATACCATGCATATCTGGAATATATTTGAGTACAGGGACTATGGTGCAAAAGATGGATGAAATTGGGCACAGGCCCTGGTCGGCCGACCTGGCTAGGTCGGGCGACCTGGCCTGAGCCCCGATCAAGCCCATTTCTCACACAGGTCAAAGCACACTAAGGAAGGATCTTGAACGTTGATTCATGGTCGGTGGAAGTTAAGGGTGAAGGATGAGCCACATGTCCATCACATGGATTGAAGGGCCCACAACCAGAGACAAATGTACCCAAACCGACAGAACCCAACTGGAACCGACCTTAGGACCCACATGTAAGCCTCCCAGGGGAAGGTGGGCCCTATTGGCGGTTATGGGGGGTCGGCCGACCCAGCCAGGTCGGCCGATCCTGGCGTGCGTCCGACTCGGCCCTCCTTTGACCTACAACTGTAAACCGCCATGTGGAGTACATCTGAGCCGTGAAGCGCTGAAGACTGGTGGATCCAAGGGTCGGCCGACCTTGGGGATTCGGCCGACCTGGGCCCACCTCCCAACTGCCTCAACCGTCTCTAGTTGACTCCAACCGCCTCTGTGATGCTACAAATACCTGCAAAGGGCGCCGTACTCAACACACACCAGAAGAAGAGCTCTCCTTTGCTACAAGTTTAGTCTTAGTCTTAGTAGTGATAGTCATAGTGTTAGATCTTCTGAAGGGCTTCCGGAGGAGTCTTGGTAAGTTCTAGAGTTCAGTTCTTGTATTCTCTTACTTACTTGTAATACTCTGAGCTTAATGGAAATACCTTCATACTTATGTTGTATGCCTCAGTTATACCTTATCCACTTAGTATATACTGCTTATGTCTTACACCTCAATCAAGTGAATGTATGCTATGACATTGGCTCAATATGCCTTTTGGTTGCTTTATTTATTAACGTGATAGATAGAGTGGTATCTCGTATTGCAAACACGGTGTTTGGGATATGGAATACTATTGAGGGTACCGCTGCCCCATGGATTAGTAGAGGTAGGCGGCAGGTGGTGACAACCCTGTCCGTCCTTTGTAATCCTCCACGTACGGGAGTGGGTATTAGGCCTTTATGATAAGACGTCCTACTGTCGTCCCTTGATGAGGGAACCACTGGATACCTCGATTTGTCCTCTTGCATACGATCATTGAATGAGCTTGTATAGGGTATTGTAGTATATTCAAGTTCCTTAAGTATGATGCCAATGAACCCTTATTAATCTTCACTAGTGTTCTATACTAACGAAGACTAACATAATGATGAGCAATGAACTTCTGTGTGTCAACCCACTCATTCACTTCTATATCATTTACTCCTGTTTAGATTATGGTACATTAATATTGTTGTACGTAAGAGCATTGGATGGCACATCTCTCTCTTAACTAAATGCTTTCCCTGCGGATAAACAAATAACGATACTCTGGAATACTCCTGGGTGAAATGCTACAACGTACTTCTGTGCGCTTGCAGAATATCTGTAACGTCTAGATTTACGATGAAGTATCTCTAGTACCATTACTACTCTAAGTAGTGATGCTAAGAAACACCAACACCATCTCAATCTTTTGGAAAATGGTTTGAATCTTCAGGGAGTATCTTCTCGTCGAATATTGAAGCCATTGGAGGAGGATAAGGGATAGGTCGGTGTTGGCGCTTGTTAAGTCATGAATATCTTGTAACGCCAACATGATAAAATGAAATAAATTAGCTGTAATCAGTAGGATTTGATTTCAAATAATGTAGTTCCACTTGTACATGGAGTTTATTTGATTGCAGGAGATATGGGCCAAAAGATGAAGCAAAACAGAGCCAGGCCCAGGTCGCCCGACCCTACCAGGTCGGCCGACCAGGCCTAATGACCATCCAAACCCAACTTTGGCCATGCAGAAGAAGCACAAGTTCCAGTCATCTAGAATGTTGAATCAATGACGGTTACATTCAAGGGATGACAAGAAGGATAAGGAGGTGTACATGGATTGATGGGCCCACATGAGAACCAACAGTTACTCCGAGGATCCATACCCATCTTCCACGAGTACAAGGGTCCACATTACAGCGACTCAGAAGAAGACCGTGGCGAACCGCGCCTGGACCAGGTCGGCTGACCTGGCCAGGTCAGCCGACTCCGTCTTGTGGCCGTTGCTGTCCTCCCTTCTCGTGCGCATCCACACCGGCTTCAGGACCAAATCTACGCCGTGGATTAGTACAGTCGGTGCATCTGATGGTCGGGCGACGTCAAGAGATCGGCCGACTCGGGGTGGGCCCACTTGCCCTCAACCGCCTTGTACCGACCCTAAACCGCCTCCAAGTGCTATAAATAGGTGCCAACGCCTCCTGTACAACACACACCAGAAGGAAGAGCTCCAATTGCTACAAGTTATAGTCTTAGTTAGTAGAGAAGTAGTTCTAGGAGTTGAGCTTCTACGGGTTTCCGAAGGAGTCTTGGTAAGCCTAGAGCTCAGTTATCTTGTATCCTTTGCTTATTTGTAAGACTTAGAGCCTTAATGGAAATATTATCTTGCTTATGTTACTTGACTTCTAGTCTTGTGTGTTCATCATATGAGTTGTATGTCTTACACCTTAGTATAGCGAATGCATGTTATGACAATGGCCCAATGAATCTCTATGATTGTTCTTTACCTTTCCGTACAACTGGTAAAGATGTATTTCATATTACAAACGTGGTGTTTGGGTTATGGAATACCGTTGGGGATACCCTACTCCACGTATTCAGAGGTAGGCGGCAGGTGGTGACAGTCCTGTCCGTCCCTTGTAATCCTCGCCGTTCGGGTTTGGGCGTTTGCAGGCCGTAGTGATAAACATCGTGACAGTACCCTTGGATGAGGGGATCCCATGACTCCTCGATTTGTCCTCTATCATGTATCCCGTATTAAGCTTGTATAGTATATACTTGTAGGAATGTAACCCATTTGTGAGAAGTACATAGAATCCCTAATTCTCTCTTAGGACCTTCATATTAACTAGACTTACATACTGAGCAGTGAAACCTTCTGTGTGTCAACCTACCCAATCTTTCATATCATTCTATCCCCTGTCCTAGTTCTGGTGTATTGATTATGATATAGTTGATACATTGGATAATATATTACTTTGCCAAACGCTTTTCCTGAGGAAATAAATACGATACTCTGGAATACTCCCAGGTGAAATGCTACAATGTACTTCTGTGCGCTTGCAGAACTTATGTAACGCTAAGATTTATATTAAGGCATCTCTAGTGCCATCACTCCAGTAGTGGTGATGCTAAGAAATGCCAACAAGCATTTCTGGCGCCGTTGCCGGGGAAAGCATTGGTCAAAGAATATGTTAACCTCTGTATTAACCTATGTCACAATTAATTACCATCTCTAGACAGGTTTACCCTTGTTCTGTTTCTCTTTGTGTGAAACAGAAGGTACATTATCGATTCACCGCAGAACTCTTCCACCTAGAAGAGAGCACCCAATTGATTCCCCAAATTCTGTCGGTTGAATTCGAATTACTTTTGCACCAAGATGGCAACTGAAACCCTCATGATCGACTCAACATACTTCACCATGGTGCAAGCCAAGCCATTCAACGGAAAGGCCAAAACAGATGCAGCAGAACATCTCCGACATTTCTCAACAATATGCAGTCAACTAGAAGGAAGGACAAAGCAATGGTTATTTCCATTCTCATTAATAGGTAGAGCACTGCAGTGGTACTACAACCACCAGGCAAAGATGGAGTCTTGGCAGCAGTGCAGGGATTTATTCCTAGCACATATCTGGGGCCCATCCCAGCAAGGAGGAAGCGTATACACTATACCTGCTAAGAGAAAGGTGAATGATCTAAGCTCTAGATTCCATGCCTTGTCAGTAGCCGTGAAAAACCAACTGCGCTTAAGCAAAATTCTAGAAACCCAGTCAGCCGAGTTAGCTGCAGTGGTACAAGAGACCAGTCGGGAGATTTTGGCTAACCATGCAGGAAACAAGAAAGAACTAAACAAAAAGTACGATGGACCTGAAATCAAGGTGATTTATGGATGGAAGCCACAAAAACCACCAGTCACCAACAGCGAGCCACCCCTGCCCCTGCCCAAGGAATTCCCACAAAGTGTTAAGGCTCTAAAGACAATAACATCATCAACATCTTGTGTGAAGAAAACAGAACAGGATTAGCGTTGCAAAGCTTTCGCATCATCTTCAAATGCGGAAGCCAGATCATCAAGCTAAATCAAGATTTGGAGACGTCTGCACTCGATGGACGAAAAACATCGAGTCCTCACCAGTAGGTACATCGGTATGTATCTCATGATTATTTCACAAAGCATATTTATTTCTCGAGCATGTTTAATTTTTTTTACAACATTTGTTATGCATGTAAAACTTAAAACTTTGGAGCCATTCACTTCATTTCTCCTCGGATACCTGGCCACCACTACCCAAACACCCAGAAATCATCACACCACTGAACCACGCACCACTCTACAATGGCTAGGCCTGAATCAAGCTGAGCACTGATCGGCCGACCAAGGCACGTCGGCCGACTCCTACCTTTGGCCTTTGCAGAGCACTCAATTCCCATGATACACTACCATAGGCATAGATCATAAATTCCAAGGGTAGCATTCAGTGGTTCCCAAATCCGGTCGGCCGACCAGCTCATGTCGCCCGACTCACTCCATCATCTTTTGCAAAGTTTTCAACTGTCACTGCAGACGCCAGGTATCCAACGCAATCGTGATCAAATGCTTGGCCATTTTGCCTCTGCGGGAGGGTCGGCCGACCCCACCTGGTCGGCCGATCGGTGGTGAACTCCGGCTATAAAAAGCCATGGCCAGAAGCTTGCTCACTTCGCCCCAACCCGAGCTGCGTTTCGCCCTTGGAGTTTCTCCTCTCCCTCTGTTAGATTCTTAAGTGTTTAGCTCCTAAGTTTGAAAAAAAAATTGAAAACCCAATTAAAAATGGACTTCATTCCTGCATAACAGTGTCGTTATTTTCATGCTGAAATTCTTGAACGTATTGTGGAGGTAACCAAAAACCCACAAGAACGACTTTTGTGGAGGCAACCACGCCCCGCAAGAACGACTAATTCTTGGACGGCTAACTTGCTGACGCTAATCCTTTTGTCTTCCAAGTGTCGTTTTTTTTGCTTGTTGTTCTTTATGCAGAAATCATGAACTTCGTCCGAGGAGTGGTGAAGAAAGCAAAGAAGATCAAGGGATCCAGCTCAAGGCGGAGCCGCCATTCCGGAAGCACTGAGCTGATTTCCTCCAGTATGGAGATTATGGAATCAGCCGGTGATTCCGAGGAAAGGATAAGCAGCCAGCACTCCATGGAGATTTCCGAAGATCAGTACTACTACACCGGTGCTGGCGCCACATCTGCAGGCGGCGGTGGCAATGGAGATGGGAACGGGGACAGCTCCAGCAGCAACCACAACGAAGACGATCCTCGCCCGGCCTTCATCTCCGACGATCAACTCGACATCGAAGGGGGTCTCAAACTGGAGGCATATCACATTCTTCTGGGTCGCACTTTTGATCACACACGTGTGTTCACAAGTGAACTCATGGAGAAATCAGGTATGGCCACTGACTTTGAAACCGTTTGGAATGCGGTAGGTTGGTCAGATTTTGCGGACATTAATGAGGATGGTTGTCATTTGTTAACAATCCAATTCCTTACCATTTTGAGAAAATCTGAGGAAGGAATTACTTTTCGCTTTTTAAGAGAAGAGTATTTCCTTTCTTGGAAACAGCTTAGTATCCATTTGGGTTTTAGCAAGCGTTGTAGTTTGAAAGTTGATAAAGTGTTGAGGCTTTTTGTTAGAGAATCCTTTTGGCGGGATATCTCGGATATCACAGATGGCACTCCCCCTAGAACAAGCCACATCCATAATCCCACTCTCCGTTTCATGCACCGTTGGATTACTATGACTTTGTTTCCTCAGAATGATCTACGAATTGTTCACGTTGATGAATTGAAGTTATTATATGCAATGGTTAAAAAGATAAAAGTTTCACCTGTGGTTTTCATGATTGATCAATGGATGGGTGTTTTTAAGAGGCAAGGTCCCATTGAATGTACATCTTTGGTTACCCGCATTTTCGAGTCAATGGGCCTGTTGGATAGTTACCGAGTCGAGTTCCTTCCGCAGCCTCGCCCAACTCTGGATGAGTCCCATTTTATCCAGAGTCATCTTGTTACACATGCCATAGACCAAAAGCTTATTATGGTCTATAATAATAGTACAACTAGAATTTCATTGCCAGCACCGGAATACTGGTTGTACAGATGCAAAACATTGTTGTTGGAGTTGCAACAGGAAGGCAGGCAAAGCGTGACAGGGAGGGTGACAAGAAGCATGTCCCGACGGGGAGAAGCCGGAGTGCCGCAGGCACAATCAACATGGGAGCCTCCAACTCCGCCGTACATACCTGAAGGATCGAACTGGGAGCAGCCGCAGCCGCCTCCGCCATGCATGGCAGGAGGTTCGGGATGGCATGAAGCGCCGCACGCACAATGGAACCCCCAAGACCCGCGCTATTATCAGTCGTCCAGCTCAAGTGGCGGCCCTCCTCCGTTCGACGCCCGACGATCATTTTCGGCAAGAGACTTGCGCAGCAGCATGGATGGGTTATCCAATCGCATGGGAACCCTAGAGGTAACCACTCACCGTATTGATGATACGTTAACCCACCATGTGCAGCAGTCGCAAGCTTGGTGGGACCAGTCAGCACAGAACTTCAACACCCTCCAGAACAGCATCCAGGCGGGCAACCAGAACCTAACTGCCTACCTTCGGTCCCAAGGTTTCGACCCGAACGACCCTCGTTACCGCCAGCAGTGAAAAGTCCAGCTTGGGGGAGGACCCCCGTACAGGTAAGTTGTCCAAAACTTTCTTTTTGTTTTCCTTTTGCTTATGTTAAAAAAAAGAGAAAAATGAAAAAAATGATGAAAATGGGAATGAATGAAAAATGAAGCTTTGTTTGGAAGTGATGAACATTTGCTATGACTTTTCCCTTTTATACAAGTCTCAATAAGGCAGTCATTTGTGTCTTGAATTTGTTGGCTTAAATTAATGATTTCCTTGGAAACTTAAAACTTGTGGGTAGCAAATGCTGAATCTAATTCTAGGTTGTTGGGAGCTATGATATAATAAGCTAGAATTGCTTTACCTATCTAAGTGAAACTTGATCTTGGAGGATTTGTTTCAAAAAAAAAGGACAAAATTCTAGGCTCCTCAGTGAAGAGTGAAATCCTACCACAGCCTCTTATTCCAACCACTTACAAAAAGCATGTGCAATTGCTTTGAGTTTTGTCAAGTTCATTGTGATCTTTGTAAGATTTATTTCATGCTCTTAAAATCGGAGTCACGTACACGCCACCATATGTGTGATATTTCTACTCTGGGAGTACGCACAACATGCTTAGCAATTGTTCACTAGAATAAAGTACTCCAGAACAAAGAGATTTCTCTCCAAAAACCTTTCTAGTCATAAGGCTTAGGCTCTCTATAAAAGAAAAATGAGAATAAAAGATATGGACATAAGTCTAGTCCATGAAAAAAAAGAGCAAAAAGAGAAATGGACACATGTATAGTCCATGAAAAAAAAGAGAAATAGGGAGCCAAGCTTTATAGCAAAATTTCCTAAAGGAGAGAGATTTCATAAAGGAGTTTATTTTCCACTACCACATATCCACACTTGCACACTTCGATTTGAGTGTATGATTTAACTCTTCAGTGATCCTGGATTTGACTCAACAAAATAAGCAATGTATATGTGAAATAAAAGTTTCCCATTTATGAACCCCACTTGTCTATGCTATTGAGGGAAAGTGAGAGGAGTGATGGTAAGGAGATAAACACAAATGAGCGACTTGAGAGTCACTTGAGGAGCCTTGTTTTCTTTGACAAAAGTTTCTTTAAAAAAAACCTCCAGAAAAGGGTGGAACTAAGGTGTGGGAAGCGTTCTTGCTAAGTTGTTCTAGCTTTCAACCGCTTAAGATGAAGAAAAAGCTAAAAAGCCCCATTGGTGATAAGGTAAAAAGGAGTGATTTGATCTTTGCCAACTTAATCAAGTCATGAATTACTTTCTTGTTGAAAATATCTTTTGGGAAGAAAGCAAAAATCTGATCCTAAGTTCCTAACTCTCCAAGCTTTGCTCAGGGACGAGCAAAGGTCTTAGCTTGGGGGAGTTTGTTGGCGCTTGTTAAGTCATGAATATCTTGTAACGCCAACATGATAAAATGAAATAAATTAGCTGTAATCAGTAGGATTTGATTTCAAATAATGTAGTTCCACTTGTACATGGAGTTTATTTGATTGCAGGAGATATGGGCCAAAAGATGAAGCAAAACAGAGCCAGGCCCAGGTCGCCCGACCCTACCAGGTCGGCCGACCAGGCCTAATGACCATCCAAACCCAACTTTGGCCATGCAGAAGAAGCACAAGTTCCTGTCATCTAGAACGTTGAATCAATGACGGTTACATCCAAGGGATGACAAGAAGGATAAGGAGGTGTACATGGATTGATGGGCCCACATGAGAACCAACAGTTACTCCGAGGATCCATACCCATCTTCCATGAGTACAAGGGTCCACATTACAGCGACTCAGAAGAAGACCGTGGTGAACCGTGCCTGGACCAGGTTGGCCGACCTGGCCAGGTCAGCCGACTCCGTCCTGTGGCCGTTGCTGTCCTCCCTTCTCGTGTGCATCCACACCGACTTCAGGACCAAATCTACGCCGTGGATTAGTACAGTCGGTGCATCTGATGGTCGGGCGACGTCAAGAGATCGGCCGACTCGGGGTGGGCCCACTTGCCCTCAACCGCCTTGTACCGACCCTAAACCGCCTCCAAGTGCTATAAATAGGTGCCAACACCTCCTGTACAACACACACCAGAAGGAAGAGCTCCAATTGCTACAAGTTATAGTCTTAGTTAGTAGAGAAGTAGTTCTAGGAGTTGAGCTTCTATGGGTTTCCGAAGGAGTCTTGGTAAGCCTAGAGCTCAGTTATCTTGTATCCTTTGCTTATTTGTAAGACTTAGAGCCTTAATGGAAATATCATCTTGCTTATGTTACTTGACTTCTAGTCTTGTGTGTTCATCATATGAGTTGTATGTCTTACACCTTAGTATAGCGAATGCATGTTATGGCAATGGCCCAATGAATCTCTATGATTGTTCTTTACCTTTTCGTACAACTGGTAAAGATGTATTTCATATTACAAACGTGGTGTTTGGGTTATGGAATACCGTTGGGGATACCCTACTCCACGTATTCAGAGGTAGGCGGCAGGTGGTGACAGTCCTGTCCGTCCCTTGTAATCCTCGCCGTTCGGGTTTGGGCGTTTGCAGGCTGTAGTGATAAACATCATGACAGTACCCTTGGATGAGGGGATCCCACGACTCCTCGATTTGTCCTCTATCATGTATCCCGTATTAAGCTTGTATAGTATATACTTGTAGGAATGTAACCCATTTGTGAGAAGTACATAGAATCCCTAGTTCTCTCTTAGGACCTTCATATTAACTAGACTTACATACTGAGCAGTGAAACCTTCTGTGTGTCAACCTACCCAATCTTTCATATCATTCTATCCCCTGTCCTAGTTCTGGTGTATTGATTATGATATAGTTGATACATTGGATAATATATTACTTTGCCAAACGCTTTCCCTGAGGAAATAAATACGATACTCTGGAATACTCCCGGGTGAAATGCTACAATGTACTTCTGTGCGCTTGCAGAACTTATGTAATGCTAAGATTTATATTAAGGCATCTCTAGTGCCATCACTCCAGTAGTGGTGATGCTAAGAAATGCCAACAGTCGGTCGGCTCATGGTGTTGTAGCCGGTCGGCCCACTTGTTGTGGACCTCCATTTCTTCTAATCTTTCTTCCATGTACTCTTTGATGCCTCCCAAATATATGTTCCTTATGTCAAGCTCTTGATTCTCCAGATTTTCCTCGAGATAGTGATCCATACTCAAATTGGGTTGTGGTCAAGGAGGTATTTCATAAAAAGATAATTTGGGTTTAGGGTGGATATCCAGCGAAGTTCATGAAGTTTCTGGTGTAAAAACTCACAATGCATGGATAGATAGGCTAGCAAAAGGAAGGTACGCAAAATGGAATGGCCAGCTTCTTAGTCTTGAACCATAGAAATCAATCTTAATCTAACTCATCAAAACATAAGTTTGCAATTCTAAGGGTTTCATCATGAAAGATCATGTATATGTAAAGGCTTTGGTAAGTAAAACTTTGCAAGAGATTCATGAATGTAGATAGCATAAGATCAAGTTTTAAATAAATTAATACAAAGCATAAGGTCATCGGTAAACTTAAATCAAAGAGCAACATGAGGAATATGTGGGTCTAGAATTTAGTCATTTAACCTCCACAAATAAAAGAGCCAGTATTTAGTCAATTTAAGATCATTTAATAGAGAGCAAATGGTCAAGTCATATACAACATGGTGTAGGTAGAACAAAGCGGCAACTTTTATCACTTTTCCATAAGCAAAGGCATTCAAAATATTGCATCGTGGTGACCACAAAGTGATGGTGATCATTTTTTTATTGAAAACAAAAACAAAACTAGGTTGTCCTCCTAGTAGCTATGTTATTAACAAGAGAGATATACAAAGGTTTCTAACCTATGGTCGATGGCATACATATATACAAGCGTTAAGAAGTAGATAAACAAAGAGAAGGTTGAGGAAGAGTTATCGTCCTTTTCGATGCTTATAGTGGAGTGCAGCGCAGCTTCCCCCATGCTTAAGCATTGTGCTTAGCATGAAAGAAGAATCTTGAGCATCTTGTGGTGAACACGATCATTGTACTCCATATGGCCTTTTCCTTTTTGTCCAACAAGCCCTCCCCATGCTTAGCATGTTGCTAGGTGTGGAAAAAGATGGTGAACCGTCATGTGATTCTTGAAGTCCTTTCGCCATGTGTTTGGAGATTATCTTTATGCTTCTTCACCTTTGTTTCCTTAATTCTCCTTCAACCTCTTCTTGTCATCAAGCCATGGTCCCAATTATTCTTCGCACCGTTATCACCTCCTTGCTTGTTGCCTTCATTGCTGCCCCATCTTCCACGAATTTTTCCTCTATGTCCAGAACAGAACATGTACTGAATCCTTGCTCCATTGCAAAGTGTACAAATTTCTCTTTCCAACGAGTCATCATTTGCCCAAAACAGATTCCGAACAAAAGAGTTATGCCCTTATAAATCCAGCACTACAATCTGTCCCGAGCTGATTTCAGAATGCGCAGCGCCCAATGTTTTTGTCGTATCTCCTTGTATGGGTCTTCGAATTTATTGATCTTGGATGTATTGGAACGAGAATTTGTTCGATCTTCTGAATATCAACTTTTTATTCCTTGTACATCTCTGAACATGTGCAGATTTTTTATGGAAACAGCAGCGTCCCTTTTAATCTTCGGAGATGTCAATGGTCTGGGTTGTAACTTTGATCACGAATTCATGGGATTCCTTCTTCATGCCAGCAAAACACTTGAGATGCACAAACTACTCCCGGGGTGACGGTCGGGAGTATAAGCAAATGCCAACAACCAATGACATCCCTAAGACCTTAACTTGTGGCATAATTAACCTAGTAAAAGAGAAAAATAAAAACCTAATGGGTGTACGTGTGTGCAAAGTGAGCATGCAAATGAGAGGAAGGAATATAAATAAAGACAATATTTTCATCTAGTTCTAGACACCATGTTTACAACTAGGATGTCAAATTTCCCCATAGTCATAAAGATCTATTAACCAAGGTTAAAACACCATGTCTATCCCAAGATCAATATTTCCTTATAGCACAAGAAAAATAAAGCGCATTGCAAAGCTTATAAACCAACTGATGCAATGTAAATGCTAACAAGGCTCTCAAAACTAAATGATGACGGTCCGTGATCATGTCTAAACACCATGTTTACGCAAGATTGCAAATGGAAAATGCCTTGCGAAGCATTGACATGGATATGAAAGCATTCATCATTAAGTTTTTGTGAGAGAACCAAGCTAACAAATGCATGATGTAACGATGGAATGGATGCAAAATGCAAATGCAAAGAGTTAGCAAAAACAAGGGTTAGCAAGATTTGAAGGATCTTTCAATGTTGTTCCGCAATCAATTCATTCAAAAAGCAATTGCTTAGAGCAACAAAGCTTGGCCAAACTCCTAAGAAGTGAAGCATTGTCGACAAGAAAATCATTCATTGAAAAGAACCAAACAGCCTAGCTAACGAGGTTTAGGGGAAGGTTCAGGGGTATACTATATTTTTGGGTTAAAACAAGAATTTTGAAGAGAGAAGTCAAGTTTAGAAAATCTACCTAAGGTGGTTGAAAACAAAAAGAAAAACAAAGGTTGTTTTATTAGGTGGAAATCAAAACCTACGGTTTTAGGATGGCTATGGGTATGAGAGATTTTCCTAAGGGTTTAGGATCTCGTGGGAAGGCTAGTCAAAGTTTTCAGTTAGAACAAGGAATAGAGATTGACTTGGCTAATTCGAATGGTGACGGCAAGCAAATCAACACAAGTCAATCCTTGTTGGCTCTGGTTTTTGGCGGGGGTGATAGGAAGGCTTAGGTGGGTTTGACAAAAGGTTAGATCAAAACAAAACATGCAATGCAATGCAAGGGTGAAGACAATATGGCACGAAGTGCAGCAGGAGATGGATGAACAAAATGATATGGCATGATGTGGTGGTCTAAAAATAAAACAAAAGTTAGCCTAGATCAACTAGCCACAAGTTTAGAATCAAAGGGTGGTGTCATACTTCATATTTCTCTCTAAAAAGACTCAAAGAAAAAGACTCTTAACACAAATTGTCGGGGGTAGACCCCCAGGGGTACCCAGCAGGCGGATTGGCCCAACCAGCAAGGGGCGGCCCAATCCGAGTGCAACTGGACCGGTTTGTCAGACTGGGTGGCCCACCAGTCGGGAGGCCCACCAGTCGGACGAACCGGATGGGCGCGATGGCGCGCGCGGCAAGGAAGAAGACGGCGTATCCCACAAGAAGCTCGGAGATTAAGATAAACTAGCCAGAATTATAGGGAAAGATATCTGTAATCGTTATAGGATCAAATCCTTGTAATTCGGGTAGGTTACGATCTCTGGCCGACTTGTAACTCAAGGCAGCCGGACTATATAAGGCGCCTTGAGACCCCCCTCCAGAAGACGAACATCTACGCTACAACCCACGATCATACAACCCTAGGACAGAACCCAACTACGGAGATCCTTCAGGAACTTCATACACAGCAATACAATCGCCGCCAACACAGGACGTAGGGTATTACGTCATCTCGACGGCCCGAACCTGTTCAATCCTTGCGTCTTGTGTTACCATCGACTTCTGATCCTCGATCTGTCCCTCGACAAATCAACCACGTAGGCTACCCTGTGTGGACTGCCGGGTCCAAACATCCGACAGTTGGCGCGCCAGGTAGGGGCTGATCGACGAGATCAATCTACAAGCTCGATGGCAGACTCATCTTCGCCGACGTCGACCAGAGCTACGCGGCGGCGACAGCTTCTCACGGAAGTCGATCGGCTCCGTGCCAATTCGCATATGATGGAAGAGATCGGGGTTATCCCGTACAGGCCAAGGAATACCTGCGCCACGTAAACAGATGTTGAAGTCTGAAGCTGCTGCTGACCCGATATACTGGTCAGACACGAGACCCAACTCGCCGATTCGCCGACATGACGACTCCACCGAATCGATCGCTGTACGCTCGCCGATACGCCGACTACTTAGTGCAAGCTGCTCCAACAACAACAGACTCTACCACGCTGGTTTATGATATGCCGACTCCGCCATGCTGCTCGCCGATTAGCCGACTTCATTGCCGACATCCCGACCACTAGGCTACAATGAGGACAATATGCCGATTCTTCGACTCAGCACAAATCAAGCTAAGTCATACTCTAATACTTTCATAATATTTTTTGGTCACCGCGTATCTCCACATACATGTCTCCATGATCATCGCCGACTACCCTTGGTTTGTTCCCGACTGCTTATACAGCCCGAGCGCTACACAAGCAGTCGGGCAACACCCAACGGACGCATATTGCATTTCTCTCCATCGTTTATTTCTTTTTCCACTCTTGTACAAGTCGCTAAAGTACTTGGGAAGCACACGCCTTAATCCGTGAAACCTCGACTCTTCCGTACGCCTACGCTCCTACGCGTGCATGCGGCCCAGCTCCCTGCGCTATGGACTACGGCTATCAGGGATCAGGTGCATAAACGTAACAGGATAACTACCCGAGGAAATTAATAGACTTAAAGAGTTGGAAGTAGAAATTCTATTACATACAGCGCCGAATATTTTTCTCCAGAATTAGTGTTTGCTACACCATATACTACCTATCCTTCATATCTTCATTGCAGGGCACAGGTTTGGATCCCGAGCTTGCCTGTTACGCTCGGGGGCTGGACCACTCCGGCATCGCCGCCAGCTGAGTACTCGAGTCAGTCAGTACTCGGGCTGGTACTACGCTCCACGACGGTCGCTAGCCGAGTGCTTTGCAGCACTCGGGCTGGCGCTACACTCCACAAGGATCGCTAGCTGAGTGCTTTTGAGTACTGGGCTGGTGCTACCGCATGACGAGGAAGACGAAGACTACTCGGCGTGCCTCGGACGGCTCGACTCGGCCCTCACGCTCGGGGGCTGGCGCCGGGACGACCACTCGGCGTGCTCGGCCCTCACGCTCGGGGGCTGGCGCCGGGACGACTACTCGGCGTGCTCAGCCCTCACGCTCGGGGGCTGGGCGCCGCGACGACTACTCGGCGTGCCTCGGACGGCTCGACTCGGCCCTCACGCTCGGGGGCTGGCGCCGGGACGACCACTCGGCGTGCTCGGCCCTCACGCTCGGGGGCTGGCGCCGGGACGACCACTCGGCGTGCTCAGCCCTCACGCTCGGGGGCTGGCGCCGGGACGACCACTCGGCGTGCTCAGCCCTCACGCTCGGGGGCTGGCGCCGGGACGACCACTCGGCGTGCTCAGCCCTCACGCTCGGGGGCT
>CM014278.1:89547503-89626421 GCA_004135705.1 Alloteropsis semialata | reverse complement strand
TAAGGGTTTAGGATCTCGTGGGAAGGCTAGTCAAAGTTTTCAGTTAGAACAAGGAATAGAGATTGACTTGGCTAATTCGAATGGTGACGGCAAGCAAATCAACACAAGTCAATCCTTGTTGGCTCTGGTTTTTGGCGGGGGTGATAGGAAGGCTTAGGTGGGTTTGACAAAAGGTTAGATCAAAACAAAACATGCAATGCAATGCAAGGGTGAAGACAATATGGCATGAAGTGCAGCAGGAGATGGATGAACAAAATGATATGGCATGATGTGGTGGTCTAAAAATAAAACAAAAGTTAGCCTAGATCAACTAGCCACAAGTTTAGAATCAAAGGGTGGTGTCATACTTCATATTTCTCTCTAAAAGGACTCAAAGAAAAAGACTCTTAACACAAATAGGCACAAAAGGGTCTACAAGTTTTCCAAGATCAAATAACAAAGTGCTCCCTCAATAACATTTAGATCATACAACATAAAGTTGTGGCATTTATTAGAGCAATGGTACAATGTTACTTGATGATTCGATTAAAGAGCACAATATAGACCGTCATATTATATAGATAATAAACAAAAGATCGGGTTGCCTCCCGCAAAGCGCTTCATTTAAAGTCATAGAGCTAGACTTCTCATCTCGATTATGTTTATACGAAGACATAGTCTTTTGTGTGAGAATCCAAAATGTTCATGCAGCTTGATGTCTCCTTGTGTAATTCATCATGATTTGCTTTAAACATCTTCATGAATTGAATGTCGCCGGCTTGTGTCTTTATATGTCAATGTTCTTGAGGATATTTATTTTATTCTAAGCTTCTGAATTTGATCTTGTATGCTCGATGAAAGCATTGCCCAAGCTCCTCTTCATTGTTGTCATCATTATCTCCTCTACCTTGTTCTCATCAAGTTGCTCTTGCCTCTTCTTCGTGGATTTTCCCCTGCATCCAGAATAGAACATATACCAAAATATAGCACTATTAAAAATTTTATGAAATTACCTTTCCAAGGAGTGGTCATTTATCTTAAATGGAGTTCAAACGAGAGAGTTATGTCCATTTTACTTTAGTGCTGCGCTGTCCAGAAAATTTCAGAATGCACGACCTTCGATGTTTCGATCATAACCTCTTGTAGGAATCTCCTATTGACTTGATTCTGGTTTCATTGGAACCAGAACTTCATGAGGCTTTTAAATATCCAAAAATATTCTGCTGTTTTCTTCAGAGGTTGCGCAGACTTTCGATGCAAACAGTACCTTCTTGTAAACTAATCCAGAGATGTGGACAATCTTGATCTTGTGGTCTTTGGAGCGTCGTGTTGTGCATCCTTAGGGTTCAAGGTTATCACCATTGATTCACCAGCGAATGGCATTCCAATGATGTGTCTTCTCCATATTTCTTGCTTTAACCAAGGTACCGGGATTGTAGGGGGCTCTTGCTCTTTATATCGATGATTTGAGCGGTTTCCTTCGTTGGTAGCATCACTCAATTAGAAACTTCTTGAGCATCCTACTGGAGAAGATTGGTGGTGTCATGGTGCTTCTAATCTTGTTGCCTCCAGTTTTGATCAACTTCAAATCATCATCTTTTGTGCTCAAGGCCCTCCAATTATCCCTTGACATCATCATCAGCTTCTCCGTTGTTTGCTGCTGCCTATTCTTCATTGAATTCCTCTTCACCCAATGCAGAACATGTACCATACTTCTAATACATTGCGATGCGTATCAAATTACCTTTTCAATGAGTGCTATTCACTTCAAATGGACTCCGGATGAAAGAGTTATGTTTGTTTTACTCTGGCACTACGTCCTGTCCCGAGCAGATTTCAGAACGCGTAGTGTTGAAAGATTTTACCATAACTCCTTGCACCGATTTCCAAAATTTATGATTCTTTATGCGTTGGAAAGAAGACTTGATAGAGCTTCATGTTTTCTAATTTTCCTCCATGGTACCTCTCTGACCATGGGTGAAAAACTGGTCTCAATAGCAACCTTCCAGAGATGTTGATGATCGGATCTTCGGGGCATGATTCATCTCCTATAGCTTGAGCAAACAATTCTCCAAGAAACATTAGTCCTAAAAATTAATTGACACGGTGGCATACCTTGTTCATCTTCACTTGTTTTGAGTGTGAACTCGATAGCAGATGATGGGCCACTAACAAAAGTTAGCACCTACCACTAAAGAGCGGATCTTGATGTAATCATCAATCTTGTTTGAGCGAGATCAGACTTGCCAAAGTCCGGATGTTGAGAACTTCTCGATCGCTTTGTGTCTAGGGTTTTACCTGCATTCATGGACACAAACAAGAAACGTAGGATATATGCAATAATAAAATTAGGGTTAGTCCTAAAAATTAGATAGATCTCCTTAGGGTTCGAGCTGCCGATCCCCGGCAACGGCGCCGGAAAAGCTTGTTGACGGTCCTTAAACGTGCCAATTGTTAACCGCAAGCGCACGGATCGTTGGTAGCTTTTCTCTTAGAGTATTCCCCCAAGGTTTATCAATCCGTGGATCGACAATGAACTACCTAGCGTTTTCCATCTAATCTAACGGATCTAATCCTAGCATTAGGTATAGATTGCATATGAGGGTGAACATGTGTGTGAAGTTGATGAATATAATGAATGGATCACAACCCCACGACACAAGATAACATGACCAAGGGTAGCACAAGCTTACCATATTCTAGTTGCAACTCCGGCCAAAACGGTAACCAATCTAATCTCGTACCATGATAAAGAGTCGTCTACTCAACATTACATGTTTGTTCGGCCTTTTCCCTCCCGCATGCTATCACCACACAAGGATAATCACGCCGACTTTCCATGCACTACTAAGATGTATCCACAGGGCATAGACTAATCACCACGATTAGATCTATTCCTACTAAGAACATATGCTAGCTAGACATATGAGAGAAAGCATGCATCTTAGAAGATCAAAGTAAACAAGACAAGTAGATTGATATCACCATCGAATGTACATACGTCTTGATGAGTTCAAGGCATGGCTCCGGAATTCCGCCATGGCTTCACCACGCAGGGCCAACTATAGCGGCTAGGGCATGGCCTAAGCCATCTCCTAGGCAACCTCGAGGACTTGCGGCGGCTACCGGCTTCCTTCGATGTGTGTCCCTCCTTGCATCGACTTCTGGTAGATGGATCTACGAGCCCTCGTCCATCGGGGCTATAAATAGTCCGAGAAACCCTAGCTCGAAGGAGAGGCTGAGGCGGCACAAAAACCCCCTAGGCCGGCTAGCTTGGGCCCCCTAGGCCGGCTGGCCTAGGCTGCTTTTGCAGCCCCTCGGCCCCATCTTTTGCGTGCAAGCTTCTAGTTCCTCCAGGAGTTGATTTGCCAATGCATATGGGTATTTGACGTCGGTTTCTTCGGGATACAATTGGGTCTTGATAGCTTTCCATATGTCTGCCTGATTCGCCTTGATCCCAAAGTCATCCAACTTTATCTTCAAGTCTTTACCCTTCCTCATTCTTGAAGGTTGGTTACCATAGATGAGAGCGAACGAAATCCGAGTCACATGGCCTTCATTCCTGCACTCTATGCATGATCTTGATCTTTGTCCAAAAGTGCTCATTTATAGCTCAAAAACCTGCGTAAACCAAAATCCTCCAAAAATACTTGCATATGCAAAAATGGGGTTATTTCAAGTGCCAAGTGGCGGGTTAGTATATGAATTGGTCCCAAAACACCACTTAAATAGCACTAAAAGTGTGTCGCTAACTAGTGTCAACAGCTGGCCTATGCCATGTGGGGTCGATCGGCCTACCCTTTTCTTCAGGCCTCTGGCCTTCATCTTCCACCATGTTGGCCTCGGTCACAAGCCCTGTCCATATGTGCTCCAATTTAGCCCAAAAACCTACGTAAACAGAAATCCTCCAAAAACATATGCATATACGAAAACGTCTTGGTTATAGAGTATGATCAATAGTTTAGATATCAATTTCATGCAATTATTGAAGATAAACAAGGGTAAAAAGGTGTCGCTAAGGAGCGTCAACATCAGCCAAGCAATTCTGACATAAGGCTCTACGCCGAACCCAAACATGGAGGGATGCAAAAGACGGACAGGGTTGTCACCACCTGTCGCCTACCTCACATTCCGTGGGGAACAGAGCAACCAACCTGCAACCGATAGCCCAAACACCACATCTGCGCTAAGGGTTACTACTCTAGTGTCGTACAGGGTTGCCCGTCTCTATCAAGGGCCCTCTACTAGAGCATCTGTCATGGGGACAAACAATCGATCCCACAAGCAACTGACAACGGAAACATAACCAAACCAGAGAACTGATCATATAGACGAACATAGGATACTTAAGTGGTTCACATTCGATGAGGTACAACCCGGAGAAGAGTGCTGACAACCCAAGCACTACTGCAGACTACAT
Source organism: Alloteropsis semialata (assembly GCA_004135705.1). NCBI lineage: Eukaryota > Viridiplantae > Streptophyta > Magnoliopsida > Poales > Poaceae > Alloteropsis > Alloteropsis semialata. Next base: position 89,622,022 of record CM014278.1, on the reverse strand, counting down.
CCTCACGCGCTATTGTGAACTAGGGTCCCGATCTTCCGTCAGGTGAGGATAAATCTTGATTTGGTGGAGTAGAAACACAAACGATCCAGCTTCCGATCAGCACGACCCGAACCCTGCGATCGCAGCACCACTTCTCCTTTTGTTATCAATTGTGCGCAGCCCAATTGACCTCGCCAAGAAGGCTATCCGCTGCATGCAAATCAAGAACACAAGCAAGGGCAAGAAGAACACAACTCAATTGCAGAAATCCTTGGACGAAGCACACGAATTTGGGGCCTCACAAACCGATGAACGGCGACACTGTTCTTGACAGATTCAATCTAAGCAAAACCCGACTGTCTAGGGCGGTGGCAAATGAGTTTTATACACCCAAGAGGTGGAGGCTAAGGGGGAGGACGACCTAGGGCACCCTTGGGGCGTGCTCCTCCTGGTGGGGGCGCACACCAACTTGGGCCTGAGTACCAAGCAAAGTTACAAGGCCTAAGGCCGGCCCGACAAAAGGTGATGCAACACCCTGGCAGATTTTGTACGTCACCTTGTTTTGACGATTCCCATTGACTCCGGAAGAATTTGGATATGAGGCTGATGCCATTGGAACGTGTGTCTTCTCAGCTTTCCATACATATGTAGAACGTCCGAATCCGAGATGGTATGCGACTTGGACGTCCATTTTAGTGCAGACTGCTCCTGGACTCTGAGATGGACTCGAAGTCGACTTGATTTGGGCCTCCAACTTAACTTGCACGTCCCTTGCTGGTCCTCTATGCCTCCATGCCTCTCTTCAAGTAATTCATGGCCATCTCTATTGTTCCTAAACATATTAATATTATTAGGTAGCAATCAATTCTTAAAATTACAAAAAGTATACATGAACGGGCTCACCTTATCATCAATTTGAATAGTCATATCTATGCGAGTCATGTCCCCATCATTCTCCCCTTCTTGAAAGCAAACCATCCTCGGTTTGACTGTAGTTGTAGATGATGTTGTAGGTAACAACCACCAATGCTCCCCTTCTTGAAAATTAGCCTGTTTCTTGAAAACAAAACTATAGGAACTGGATGTGATATGATTAGTGTTACTGCTGCCCTCTAATTGATCACATTGTTGTCCAACCAGAGAAGATTTCAGATTTGAACAAATATAAACTCGATGGACCATATATTCTCCTTTACAATTATATTTGCCAATGAAGTGATATGTATTCCTAGATAAGCACGGAAACTCAAAATTTGCAAAAAGTCTCTCCTCCAAACAACTTAGGTTACACAAAATATCGAATTCAATATAACCCAAAGTATTTAAAGAAGATAGCAATTTTTGTTCATCATTTGCACAAGTAATAGAAACAAGCACATTATTTTCAGTACAATTGTATGGTTCAAAAGTAACGATATCATATTCAGGGACTAGTTGTGACATGGGAATAAAAGAATCACTGTCACACAACTCTTCTTTATCACAAGGAACATCAAGCAAACCATCTTGTGACAAAGGTATAGCAAGTAAAGGTTCCACTGATAGTTGCTCTATGTTAGCATGATTGGTGGAAATTTTCAGCACATCAAGATAATTCTCACCTTCCGTGAGTGTAGCACCATGTGCATTGCCTTTGTTCTCATGTGCAGCGGTAGTAGAAGGTTCATCATGACATGGAGGTGCTGAATGTTCACATGAAGGTATATCGTCGTGCTTTTCCTCATCCTTCTTTGGTTGAATGTCCTGCAAAAGGTTAGGGACAGGAGGGGGTACCGCATGGTTGTCCTCCCCTAAAGACTTCATCTCATCTTGGCAAATAGGTACATGTAATTTAATATTTTTATTACCACATAGTCTGTTTCAGCCATACAAGAAAGATCAAGCAATTGTGAAAGAGAAGTGTAAGAGTGATCAACAAGAATATTCTGAATTTTAGATTGAAGCCCATGCAAGAATCTATGTTCAATTGCTTCTTCACATTCATCTATTTCACAACGTAACATTAAAGTTTGCAATTTTTCAAAATATGATTGCACTGATTCTCTACCTTGTTTGAGACGTTGAAGGTCTTCACACAAAATAGAGTAATATGTAGGAACATAGTCATATCTTAAAAGTTGTTTAACATCATCCATGTTTTAGGTATCTCCCTATTTTCGCAAATAAACTCCCACCAAATTAAAGCAGATCCTGTGAAAGCGCTAGTGATAGCTCTAATACGTTCCTTTTCAGAAAAACGATGCATTGAAAACAAAACATTCTCCACCTTTAGCTCCCATTTAGCATATTCAGAATAGTTGCAATCACCATCAAAAGGAGGAATAGAATATTGAGTTTTACCTTGCCTCACATTGTTTGGTGCTTCAATGTTTGAATTGCCATCATGAAACATCTTTGTCTCATCTCCATAAGTTGTGTAACCTAGCATTGTTAGTGGAAAACAAGAAAACACACAAAAGTATATTTTCCTATAATCTACTAGGATGTGGTTTGTAGTAAAGTCGCATGCTCTCAAGCGTCTTATCTTGCTCTTACAAGGATCTTACCAACACAATGCAGAGGACGGTACAACCGGTGGCTGGTTCACCTTGAGGAAGTGAATGAGGCGATTGCAGGGTTGAAAGCTGTACTGATCACAAGTATATGTATGTGGAGCTTGGGAGGCCAAAATATATGTAGCAAGGAATAGCAATAATCAAAATCAGATTTGCAAAGTTGAATAAGTGTCCAAAGTACTTGTCTTAGTTGCTGGCCTAAACTATCCTTCGGACGTAGCGCAAGCAACAATTGATAGCACAGCACAAAGGACTCAAAAAAATGCAAGCAAATCTGATTTCTCTTTTCTTTACTTCTCTTTTTTTCTTTTCTATGTTTTTTTGGGTGCGGCTTTTAGCACCTCTTGCCTTTTTCCTTTCTTCTTGTTTTTTTATACTCAGAACTGCTGCAAGCTGATACTGTTGACATCAGATTTTGACTCGACTAGGGTTGTGCGCGATGGAGTTAATACAAGAGCCGAATCCGATTCTGAGTCAGCTTCCGATTCCGATCGGAGTCCGTCCGATAGGAGTCCCGATCGGACACGGGACAAAGGAGGCCGGAGCATGTACGACTTCTCAGGGAGACGCGTCTGGAAGCTTCTTCAGGGCCAGACTGCACGTCAAGATTTGTAATAGTTTTGGTAGCTTAAGATTAGATTGCTTTAATTAAATTAGAGATATTGTCGTAGCCGACAAGTTTTAGCTAGATTTCCAGGGTATAAATATAAACCCTGCGCTTTTGTAAAGAAATGTTCACACAACCAATCAATCAAACACAACTTTTGGCCTAATGTGCCACCCAAAACCTTTTCATCGAGTTCTTCAGCAAGCAGGGCTACATCATCTTGACCTCCGGTTTGTCTGTAAGTCTGACACCCTTATCGAATTAATCTAAGCTTTAGATTGAGGCGTATCGCCCTTCTTCATTTAGTTAATTCACCAATTTATCGAGTTGTTCTAGGCTTTAGATTGAGGCATATCGCCCTTCTTCGTTTGGATCGCTCACCCCTTACCGTATCTTGTTGATTTTATCTTATCAGCTTACATCTGTAATAAGATCTATTCTATTTTATCATAATTCAAGTCTCATAATAGCTCTGTTCTTATTGCTTATATAGCTAATTTAGATCTAATTTGCAAGTTACAAATAGGTCTGATTTAAACGAGTTATTTGATATAAATCGATCTATCGGAATAAATAGGCTAATCGGTGCCCTGCTAGCAACACTGTCTCGAAATCGATCCGATTGTTAGTGACACGAGAATTAGTTTATTTATCGCCTTTGGAAAGATGCATACTAAAGAATGAGCTTAGATTAGATCTATCTCCAATTCGGCTTTCATGGTCGATGGTTTAATTTAATGCTGTACCCTCACGATTCGATTTTTATAGCTGATGGTCTGCTCTAATACATGTTATACTTTCATGAATCGGACTCATAGCCGATGGTTTATGTTTTCAAATCGGACTTCCGTTTGCGCTGATCCGATCTGTTGGAACGAATCGGGACCTTGGCCGATGAGTTCCTTGTTGTTTACTGATTAAACTCTACCTTGTCAATTTCAGGTCAAATTGACTGGCACGCCCTGAACCTCAAGATTTCGGACCTGCACTGAAGTGAAGCAAATCTTCCAGGCCACAGTGTTAATCTTCAAGAGTCAACGCTTGACTTTTTGGACGTCAACACATTTTGGCACGCTCGGTGGGACAAAGAAGACTTCTGTGATGGCACCTGGAGGCGGTGAAGTCCCTGCTGTCACGATGGAAGACCTCACAGATGAGCAGAAGAAGCTCGTGGAAGCACAACTAGAAGAGTTCAAGAATCTGTGCCTAGACTCATTCAGCAAAACTCGCAATGCGGTGATCAAGAAAAATCAGTTTCCTGTTCCCCAGGAAGCGTTTGATCGGATCACGGCCAAGGAGAGGAAATTCTTCCAAGATTACGTGGATGCTGGTCTGAGTCATGCTATGATTAACCAATCTGGAATATTGGTTAATACGATGGTGGGATTGATTGCTCAATTGCTGGATGGAGCTATACTGAAGGATGTCCAGAAGGGACCTGCTTACTTTGACACAGGAGCTGCTTCGGCAATCAAGGATCTCAAGAAGAAGATGGTGCAAATCAATTCGTCCACGTCACCAGAAACACACCCTGAGAGCTATGAAACTCCCAAGTCAGAAAAGCAAAAGCTAAAGCAGTGGAAGGTGAAGAAGAACAGGAAGAAGATTCAGGCGACAAGAATTCTGGCGCAACACAGTACATTGATCAGTTTGGTAGCCGTATTCCTGTCGTTGATGGCAAGATGGTGTACCCTGCTTTCTTCAACATCGAGAATCCACCAAAGAATAAGGGAGCTGACAATCGGGAGCCGTCAATCGGACCTAATGAAAACACCCGTTATAATGAATTGTGCTCTGATTAGTCAAGGGAATTATACTCAGGAAGATTGGGCAGATAAGATTGCTGATGTCATGAAGAATCAGTTTGGTCTGAAGCCTAAGGGACAGTCTTATCTGTATCGGAAGCCGTATCCGGACTGGTTTGATACATTGCCTATGCCAGCCCGATTCAGGATTCCAGATTTCTATAAATTTTCTGGACAAGGAGATGTTACCACCATTGAGCATATCAGCCGATACACAATCCAGTGTGGTGAAGTAGCATCAATTGATCCATTGAAAGTTAAGCTGTTTCCCATGTCGCTTTCTGGATCGGCCTTTTCGTGGTTTTTATCATTACCACCGAATTCCATTAGTAATTGGGCCGATTTGGAAAAACAGTTTCATGCCTATTTCTTCATGGGAGTACAAGAGACCAGGCTGTCCGATTTGACAGCACTCCGATAGAGAAACGGTGAATCGGTTAGCGAATTTGTTCAGAAGTTCAGAGATGTACGCAGCCGATGTTACTCGTTGAATTTATCAGAGGGATAGTTGGTCGATTTGGCGTTCCAAGGTTTGTTACATCAGGTCAGGGACCGATATACAAGTCAAGATTTTGAAGGCTTGGGGCACATGATTCAAAAGCTCTCTCAGCATGAAGGGCGTGGCAATGATTATCGAAGAGAAAAGTTCCAGAGGAAAATTGCCAATATTGAATATGAATCCGATGGGGAAGAAGCTGAAATCGATTTGGCTGAATGGACCAAGAACAAGAATTCAGTTGCCTGTCCATGGGTGAAGGTCGAGCCAGAAAGGTACAGCTTTGATATTACTAAAGCCGATAAAATATTTGATTTATTGTTAGCAAAGAAACAAATCAGGCTTTCCCCGAATCATACAATTCCTTCTGCCGAAGAATTAAAGAAAAAGAAATATTGCAAGTGGCATAACTCAGTTTCTCATCATACCAATGACTGCAAAGTTTTTTGCAACGAGATTCAATCGGCAATTGAGAAAGGGATCATTAAAGTTGAAACTAGCAAGAAACCGATGAAGCTTGATGGGCATCCATTTCCTCAGAATATGGTTGAAATCGGAGCACCCGACAGAAAAATGAAAGCCAAAGTCCTCACATTGGAGAATGCAAAGAAATCGGGAGCTGTTGATCCAGATTGCCAAGTAACGGTCGATGACGTGCAAAATCGAAGTCATCAGCACTATCGGGATGATCATCGACGCGGCGAGAAGCCTAGGGTTACATCGGGACATCTCATTGATAAATATATGCGCCGGCAGAAAAGGGATCGGAGTCTTCCAGCGAGGAGATTTGATAATGAAGATCATTAGGGATGTTCGTTCTTTAAGTTCTGTTGGAATGAAAAGTTATGGCTTCCATCGATCTACGATTGTCCAGAATGCAGCGATCAGTATGAAAGCTACAGAGATTCAAAAAGGAAGCGTCAATCTGTGCATGACCGATTGGATTTTGGACGCCGATGCAGCTGGCATGATGAGGTGGCTTATCAACAAGAACGCGAAGACTGGCGTGAATACCATGATCGGCGTGAGTATGAAAATCGGTGCTATGACCGATGGGACGATGATCGCCAAAGGTATAATGATCGCCAAAAATATAAAGGTGACCGTCTTTCTGTGTATGATCATCTGGTGTACAGGAAAAAGGAAGTTATTCAAGAGCCAGAAGACGCACAGGAATCGAAGGAGGAGATCAAATCGGACCTACGTCCAGGAGTCAATCCGCAATGGTGTCCTGAAGATTTGACCAAGACTCAAAAGAGGAGGGTTCAGCGTCTCCGATTCAAGGAATTGCTTAAAGAAAAGCGTCAAGGAGATGATAATTCTAAGATTTGGAAAGCTAAGCCCAAACGAGATGATGATGGACCGTCGGCATCGGTGAACATGGTTTTTGTGCTGCCTGCTGAGTACAATGTGAGTTCAACCGATGATGAGGCCGATGATCTAGAAGAAGCCATGGCACAGTTGATCCTGCAACCTCAACAAGCTGTGTTTGACAAGCCCGTTGATGAAAAATGTTGGCATTTGAGGCCTTTATATGTTGAAGGATATGTTGATGGCAAGCCGATGACTAAGATGCTTGTTGATATTGGAGCTGCTGTAAATTTGATGCCATATACTACGTATCGGAAGCTTGGCAAAGGACCTGACGATTTGATCAAGACCGATATGATGCTTAAAGACTTTGGTGGGAATCCATCGCCGGCTCGGGGGGCGCTAAATGTTGAATTGACGATCGGGAACAAGACTTTGCCTACTACGTTCTTTGTCATCGACAGTAAAGGGTCTTACAGTTTGCTCTTGGGTCATGACTGGATTCATGCCAATTGCTGTGTGCCATCTACCATGCATCAATGTCTCATCCAATGGCATGGAGATCACATTGAGACTGTTCAAGCCGATGAATCGGTCAGCGTTGCTGCCGCTGATTGGACGGTTTGGGAGTTTGAAGGAATCGAATGCTTATCGGGCAGGAATTGGGAAGGCAATTTCATCCAAGTGTTCGATGATGGTTTAAAGCCGATCAAAGCAGTCGGCTCTGAGAGTTTGTATTAATGGATGATTTTATTGAAGATGAGGGTAAATTTGGTCAAGGGTTTATGTCGGCCGATGAGCTAGAGGAAATAGATATCATTTTAGGAGATAGACCTCGGCCGACATATGTAAGTGCAAAGTTAGATCCTGAGTTTAAACAAGAATTAATAAAGTTATTGAAAGAGTATCGTGATTGTTTTGCTTGGAAATACTAAGATATGCCAGGTTTAAGCCGATCTATTGTTGAACATCGGCTCCCGATCAAATCAGGGTATCGGCCTTTTAAACAAGCGCCGAGACGATTTAGACCTGAATTAGATCAAGAAATAAAAGCCGAAATAACTCGGTTATATGAAGCTAAGTTTATTCAACCTTGCCGATATGCTGAATGGATATCTAATATCGTTCCTGTTTTCAAGAAAAATGGGAAATTACGGGTTTGTGTCGATTTCAGGAATCTTAACAAAGCGACTCCGATGGATGGGTATCCAATGTCGATTGCCGATATGTTGGTCGATGTAGCTTCAGGACATAAGGTGATTAGTTTTATGGATGGTAATGCAGGATATAATCAAATTTTTATGGCAAAAGAAGATATTCCTAAGACTGCATTCCGATGTCCTGGTGCGCTTGGATTATATGAGTGGGTTGTAATGACTTTTGGTTTGAAAAATGCTGGGGCTACATATCAGAGGGCAATGAATTATATATTTCATAAGTTGATCGGCAGGATTGTTGAAATCTATATTGACGATGTAGTGGTGAAGTCCGATGGATATAAACAGCATCTAGCCAATTTGCGAGAAACTCTTGAATGTACAAGGAAGCATGGTTTGAAGATGAATCCTAACAAGTGTGTGTTTGGAGTATCAGCCGGACAATTTTTGGGTTTCATGGTTCATGAAAAAGGAATTGAAGTCGGACAGAAGAGCATGAAGGCTATAAGAGATGCGAAGCCACCCACCGATAAGATGAGTCTCCAGTCGTTAATCGGTAAAATTAATTTTATTAGAAGATTTATTTCAAATTTGTCTGGAAGGATTCGTCCTTTTTTCCCGCTGCTGAAGTTAAAAGCTGATGAGGAATTCGACTGGGGAGAAGATCAACAAAAGGCATTTGATGAAATAAAGCAATATATGATGACACCGCCAATTTTGATTCCACCTCAGAGAGATAAGCCATTCCGATTATATTTGTCGACGATGAGTTGTCATTCGGGTCCGTTCTTATACAAGAATTTGAGGGAAAAGAAAGAGTGGTTTATTATTTGAGTCGAAAGTTAATTGATGCGGAAACAAGATATTTACCAGTTGAAAAATTATGCTTATGCCTGTATTTTTCATGCACTACATTGAGACATTATTTATTATCTTCTAACTGCACAATCGTTTGTAAAACTGATGTGGTTAAATATATGTTGTCCATGCCGATGTTGAAAGGAAGAATCGGAAAGTGGATATTAGCATTATCGGAGTTTGATTTAAAATACGAATCGGCTAAAGCGGTTAAAGGACAAGTAATGGCCGATTTCGTAACACAACACATCGGAGATGAAGTTAAATTGGTTGATCCAATGCCTTGGACATTATTCTTTGATGGATCTTCGTGTGGCCAAGGATGTGGCATCGGAATTGTTATTGATTCGCCTCGGGGGGCAAATTTTGAATTCAGTTATCCGATAGATCCAAGCTTTACCAACAATCGGGTTGAGTATGAAGCATTGCTTAAAGGATTGAAATTATTATTGGAAATCGGAGCTGAAGCTGTTGAGATTTTTGGAGACTCCCAGTTGGTGATTTATCAATTAATCGGTAAATATGAATGTAAGGATGATGTTTTGATTCAATATTTTGATGAATGCCGATTATTGTTGAAGGGATTTGTGATGGTTAATATTGAACATATCCCCAAAGCTCAAAATCAGGAAGCTAACAATTTGGCGCAAGCTGCTTCTGGCTATCGGCGTTTTCATGAGATCATGACGATTGAGCCAGAAATCGGAGATTGGAGGTGTGAGATTGTGAATTATCTTAAAAATCCATCACAAAAGGTTCCTAGGAAGTTAAGATTCATGGCTGTTAAATATGTGTTACTTGATGATCAATTATATTATAAGACGATTGATGGTGTTTTGCTCAGATGTTTGAGTAAATCGGAATCCAAAGATATCATGGATGAAGTGCATGAGGGAGTTTGTTGTGCACATCAATCGGTTTATAAGATGAAGTGGATTATTCGAAAGACAGGTTGTTTTTGGCCAACGATTTTGGAAGATTGTTTTGAATATTATAAAGGTTGCCAAGAATGCCAGAAGTTTGGAAATGTGCAAAAAGCGCCTGCGTCAGCCATGAATCCGATTATCAAGCCATGGCCTTTTCGAGGTTGGAGAATTGATTTGATCGGACAGATTTATCCATCATCGAGCAAGGGTCATAAATTTATATTGGTGGCAACAGATTATTTCACTAAATGGGTTGAGGCGATTCCTTTGAAGGTTGCCGATTCCAAGAACATGGTGGAATTCGTTAAGGAGCATATTATATATCGGTTTGGTATTCCTCAAACTATCACGACCGATCAGGGAACTATGTTTATGTCTAACGAATTTCAAGATTTTACTGCCAGTATGGGTATTAAGTTGTTAAATTCTTCTCCTTATTATGCGCAAGCCAATGGTCAAGCGAAAGCATCAAATAAAAGTATTATCAAAATCATCAAACGGAAGATTGATGAACAACCAAGGCGGTGGCATCTAACGTTGATCGAATCGTTATGGGCATATCGGATGGCGTGTCATGGGTCTACTAAGTTATCCCCATATCATTTGGTTTATGGATATGAAGCTGTTTTACCTTGGGAGATTAAAATCGGATCGAGACGAATATCGGAATAAGGAAACTTGACTGCCGATGAATATAGAAGTTTGATGAATTTTGAGTTGGACGATTTGGCTGAAACCCGATTGAGAGCGTTGGAGAATATTGAGAATAATAAGGCACATGTTGCTAAGTATTATGATAAAAAGGTTAAGCCAAAGGAGTTCATCGAGGGTGAATTGGTTTGGAAGCTGATTTTGCCGATAGGGACAAAAAGTTCTAAGTTTGGAAAATGGTTGCCTAATTGAGAAGGTCCCTATCGTGTAAATCGGTGCGTTCCAGGAAATGCGTATATTTTGGAAACATTGGAAGGAGAAGAGTTTTCAAAAGCGCTTAATGGAAAATATTTGAAGAAATATTATCCAAGTATTTGGGTAGATTTCTAAAGCCGATATTTTATATCGTCTGAGATAGCCGATACGATACGTATCGCCTTAAGGGCAAAAATATTTACAAAGAAAAATATAAGTGTTCATCGACGATCAGCGTCGTCGGATCCAACAGGAGTTCATCAATGATCGATGTCATCGGAGCAGTGTAGTTAAAGAAGTTTAATTATTACAAGAGTTTGCGGATCGCTTCGATCGCATTCAACCGGATGTTATCAATCTTTCGGATCTCTTCCAGGTCTTCCACATCGGAGCCGGGGATGCTCTTGATACTTCGGTGAATTTAGTGAACTTCCTCCAGGCGTTTGTTCAAACTTTCCTGTGCCGATTTAATGGAAGCTAGGATCTGGTTGATTTCATTTTGAGTCTCCGACATCTCCTTACGGACTTCTTCGAGCCGTTTGAGTAGATCAGCCTCAACGCCTTGGAGATGTTTCATCCGATTTTCTAGCTGTGCTGGTTTGGCTTCCAGGGTCTTGATCTGGGCCTGCATGGTTTTCAGCTCGTCTCTGCCGTCGTTGCGTTTCTTAGTCAGGTCTTGTTGAGCCAACCGATCTGATATTCTTTGGCGAGCGGCAGAGACTTGGGGTTGGTGCCCTTCAATAAAAGCTGCAGGGATGATTGCGTTTTCTAGCTCCGATGGCAGCCGACCCTTCAGTTCCTTGTAAATTTGACGAATCGGTTCGGCGTCTTCTACAAGAATGGCAATGCTCTTGTTCAAATGATTCAGCATTTCTTGAAGCTTTGCCTTGACCTCATCGGAGATGGTAGAAGACGATTGCGCGGAACTGACTTCTTCTTCTCCGATGACGGCGTCCAAATCGAACGATGTGAAGCTCATTGCCGAAGGATGGTGTGCCTGAAATAGAATATTGATGAACGAGTGTTATTAAAAATAATAATATTGACACAAGAGGATGAATCGGTACCAATTTGAATTGTCCCTCTCGAACGTAATCGGGGATTACTTGAGGTTGGGCCATGCTTGTGCTTGGAGCAGCTATCTGAAGCGTTTGGGATGGTTCAATCGGAGAAGATACCGGTGGGGTAGTTGTTGTTGGTTGCTCAGGGATTGCCTCCGGTTGAACATTTACAGTTTATTCTCTAATTTCTTGCTCAGGAGCGGCCTCCGATTGAATGTTTGTGGCCGGTTCTCCGATCTGTTCAGGGATAGCCTCTGATTGGACGGTTGTACTTGGCTCCTCAATGATGGGCTGCAGAGTAGTCTACGATTGAATCGGTTAGTTTGAACCTATGTGTTTAAAGATCATATGGGTTGGATTAGATTTACCTATTGGGCCGATTCTGTTTGTGTGACTTGGGCCGGAGCTGTCTGAAGATCGGGCAATGTGATGTTTGTTTGCTGAAAAAGAAATTGTTATTGCCGATTTATTTTGCAAAGAAATATGAGATGAATGAAATTGGACTATTACCAATACTGCATGAAGAAGCATTCTTGCACCCTCAGCGGCTTTTTGTGCAGTTTCTTCGTCGGCCCTGGAAGTTGATTGGCCGAGAATTTTTCCGGAAGGCTGGATGGAAGGGGTATTTGCTTAAAGGGAGAATCGGGATAAAAAATGAGAATCGGAAGGATGAGAATCATACCGCGCGACTTTTCTTCGGCTTCTTTGGTAGATTCATTGTAGTAGAGGCGGTCTTTCTCTTGCCTTTGCCATCCATGATATCCTTCAAAGACGGGGCGGAGGAGCCGATTCTTGGATACAGAGTTTTGACAAAATATTGGATCGGCTTTCCGCTATTGCTCACCGATGGTGCGTTTTCTTCGACCGGCTGTTAAAAAGATGGGAGTCAAATTATGGAGAACTCGTTCAGGTAGAGATGAATGGAAGTGAAAAGATTTGAAAAGACTTACAGGATTTTTCATGGCCTCGAAATCAGAATCGATGAGTATGCAATAGGTGATGGCCGGAAGTCTAAACATATGAAGACGAAGTTCTTTCCACCAATTTCTGAAAAGCCTGGATGAAAAGCTTGTGCATAGCCATTCTGATATTTCAAAATTGGCTTGGGGGCAAGAGATAAAACCCTATCCATCTCCTGGGATGATGAAATCGATTCTCTGTGTTTGATCTTATCGGAGAAGTACAGACCGATCGGGGGTTGACCAAACTCCAATTGACAAGAAGCCACTGATGGATTGTAGAATTCATAGGATGTGGTTTTACGGCCGAATGCAATATTGCTACCTAGAATGGCCGGTGTGATGAAGGACTTGAGGATCGGCACGATTGATGTCAGTTCATTTTGAATGTTGAATAAGGGCAGCTCATAGTCATGATCGGGATCACCGTAAGCGAAGAAACTGAAGCGCTCCGATGCGATCCCATGGTAAAAACTTTCAAAATAGTTGGCCATATCCTTTGATTCAAGCCTTGACCCAGGGCAGACCGATGCTGCTTCTCCAAATGACATGCATCAGCGAGTGGTTGCATCTTCCTCTTCTGTATAATAGTTTGGAAATTGGTGTTCCTTGAAGTTGTATTGGAAAGCAGATCGGAACTGTGTATGCAACCATAGCTGGATAAACCACCAGGGGCCTCCGATATGTCCGACTGCTTGGCCGTCCAATAGGCTGGCCGATACCTGGTGGAGAAGATGATAGACAGCCCCGAGAAGAAGACAGCCAAGGGGGACCGATTCGCCACGAGATAATGCTTCTGCAATGGCTTTGCATATTGGAGGTGGCACCAAGAGTTGATCCGCAAAATACAAATCTTGCCAACCACATGTTAAGGAAGGCTGCATGTTCTCTATCTCCAATAGTGCCGGTTTTGCAGTGATCGGCAACATATTTCTTCCAGCCATTGGAGCCTGTGGCTACTAGTTTGTAGTTCAGATCGGTGGAAAGCCTTCTTGTATTCATGGCGTTGACGGTGTTGAGACCGGTCAACATGTGTACATCCATGAGTGTTGGCGTCGTCGGGCCATGACCAAATATGAAGGCGTTGAGAGCATCGGACCAAAAAAGAGAGGTAGCGGCCAGTAAATTCTCATCCTTGACCATATCAGCGAGAGAGAGAGCGTGAGACATTGGCCTATGTCTTTTTCATCCCAAAAGGCGGTCTTGGCAGCTTGCATTCTGAGGAACCAGTTCCTCCATCCTGGGACACTGCCTGGCCATGATCGGAAGGAGCCGGCCCAATCGGCAACTTGCAGGTCTGATCCCTTAAAAGGGAGTCTCTCCGATTCTATATTAATCAGGTCCGTCGGATCGGGGTCACCCATTGGATCAAGGTAATACCCGGCTTCGACATGAGAGACAGAGATGACTAGGTTGTTCTTAAGATGCTACAATCGGAAAAATAAAATAATAAATGTGGTGATGGACGCTCGTAAATAGTTCTGGAAAGGAAATGCGGGGATTTAAATGGAGATTTTGAGTAATTTTTTTACCTCAAGAACTTGATCAGTGTCCGCCTTATCAAGAGGAGCCGCCATTGGTAAAGAAATGGATCTGCAATGAACAGTAATATGAAGAGGAAAAGATCTAAGAGATTGCAGAATAATGCAGTAAGTTACAGATGCGTGGTATGAATCATATGCGGGAGAGTTCCTTACTTGATTCGCGGTGAAAAATTGAAGCTTGAAGATCACAGAGTCGCCGGATGAAAGCTTGAGGAGGTTACAATGGCGGACGAGCGGATGCAATAGTAGATGCGAGTTGGGGACGATGGTTCGGATCTACATTTATAGGGCTTATGGAGAAGAAACCGCCCGAGGGCCACGGCGCCGAATCCGCACAGGATTCGAGAATTGTAACAGTGAAGGGTGTGGGTTTCCATATGCTGTTCGCTGCCAGGGTCATCATTGCTCGGAGAATTTTGGAAGAAAATAATATTTTATCCCAAAATTGGGGGCATGTGTTGACATCAGATTTTGACTCGGCTAGGGTTGTGCGCGATGGAGTTAATACAAGAGCCGAATCCGATTCTGAATCAGCTTCCGATTCTGATCGGAGTCTGTCCGATAGGAGTCCCGATCGGACACGAGACAAAGGAGGCCGGAGCACGTACGACTTCTCAGGGAGACGCATCTGGAAGCTTCTTCAGGGCCTGACTGCACGTCAAGATTTGTAATAGTTTTGATAGCTTAAGATTAGATTGCTTTAATTAAATTAGAGATATTGTCGTAGCCGACAAGTTTTAGCTAGATTTCCAGGGTATAAATATAAACCCTGCGCCGTTGTAAAGAAATGTTCACACAACCAATCAATCAAACACAACTTTTGTCCTAACGTGCCACCCAAAACCTTTTCATCGAGTTCTTCACCAAGCAGGGCTGCATCATCTTGACCTCTGGTTTGTCTGTAAGTCCGACACCCTTATCGAATCAATCTAAGCTTTAGATTGAGGCGTATCGCCCTTCTTCGTTTAGTTAATTCACCAATTTATCGAGTTGTTCTAGGCTTTAGATTGAGGCGTATTGCCCTTCTTCGTTTGGATCGCTCACCCCTTACCGTATCTTGTTGATTTTATCTTATCGGTTTACATCTGTAATAAGATCTATTCTATTTTATCATAATTCAAGTCTCATAATAGGTCTGTTCTTATAGCTTATATAGCTGATTTAGATCTAATTCGCAAGTTACAAATAGGTCTAATTTAAACGAGTTGTTTGATATAAATTGATCTATCGGAATAAATAGGCTAATCGGTGCCCTACTAGCAACGCTGTCTCGAAATCGATCCGATTGTTAGTGACATGTGAATTAGTTTATTTATCGCCTTTGGAAAGATGCATACTAAAGAATGAGCTTAGATTAGATCTATCTCCGATTCGGCTTTCATGGTCGATGGTTTAATTTAATGCTGTACCCTTACGATTCGGTTTTTATAGCTGATGGTCTGTTCTAATACATTTTATACTTTCACGAATCGGACTCATAGCCGATGGTTTATGCTTTCAAATCGGACTTCCGTTTGCGCTGATCCGATCTGTTGGAACGAATCGGGGCCTTGGCCGATGAGTTCCTTGTTGTTTACTGATTAAACTCTACCTTGTCAATTTCAGGTCAAATTGACTGGCACGCCCCGAACCTCAAGATTTCGGACCTGCACTGAAGTGAAGCAAATCTTCCAGGCCATAGTGTTAATTTTCGAGAGTCAACGCTTGACTTTTTGGACATCAACAGATATATATTACAGCTCTGAAACACAAGATGTAATCTATGCGCAGCACGCACATGCTCTTTGCTAGGCCCCCTAGCCATGATATGCAACAGAAACAGAGACAACCACATGAGAAGGATTAAGAAGGAGATAATACTTTATTCCTCACGCAGCTTGTGTTGTCATGTCTCCCACAAATGATGATGGTTCCTTCCTTCTCTGCGCAGCACAAAAAGAAACAAAAGAACTCTCTTCCTGCGCAGCCAGATTTGTTTAACCTCTTGTCTGGGCTTAACAAGCTCGACGGCAAACGGCAACAAGCAGCCAGATTCAAAATTCTATGATTGGACCAGCAACACGACAATGACCATGGACAAAAACTCAACAAAGCAAACTAAAAATGAAAATTGTGATGGCACAAAAGGTTTGTAGGGCAGCGGAATTTTTTTTAGGCTTTTTCGTGGACTATGGGACAAAGGTGAGAACAAAAGCTAACTAGGGTAATGGCGAACCTGACGGTAAACCTGTCTCTGAATACCACTTAATGTGAACTAGGGTCCCGATCTTCCATCAGGTGAGGATAAATCTTGATTTGGTGGAGCAGAAACACAAACAATCCGGCTTCCGATCAGTACGACCCGAACCTTGCAATCACAGCACCACTTCTCCTCTGGTTATCAACCGTGCGCAGCCCGATTGACCTCGCCAAGAAGGCTATCCCCTGCATGCGAATCAAGAACACAAGCAAGGGCAAGGAAGAACACAACTCAATTGCAGAAATCCTTGGATGAAGCACACGAATTTGGGGTCTCACAAACCGATGAACTGCGACACTGTTCTTGACAGATTCAATCTAAGCAAAACCCGACTATCTAGGGCAGCGGCAAATGAGTTTTATACACCCAAGAGGTGGAGGCTAAGGGGGAGGACGACCTAGGGCACCCTTGGGGCGTGCTCCTCCTGGTGGGGGCACACACCAACTTGGGCCTGGGTCCCAAGCAAAATTACAAGGCCTAAGGCCCGAGAAAAGGTGATGCAACACCCTGGCAGATTCTATATGTCACATTGTTTCGACGATTCCCGTTGACTCCGGAAGAATTTGGAAATGAGGCTGATGCCATTGGAACGTGTGTCTTCTCAGCTTTCCATACATATGTAGAACATCCAAATCCGAGACCGTATGTGACTTAGACGTCCATTTTAGTGCAGACTGCTCCTGGACTCCGAGATGGACTCGAAGTCGACTTGATTTGGGCCTCCAACTTAACTTGCACGTCCGTTGCTGGTCCTCTATGCCTCCATGCCTCTCTTCAAGTAATTCATGGCCATCTCTATCATTCCTAAACATATTAATATTATTAGATAGCAATCTATTCTTAAAATTACAAAAAGTATACATGAACGAGCTCACCTTATCATCAATTTGAATAGTCATATCTATGCGAGTCATGTCCTCATCACGCGCTCCCTACAACTACCCCACCAAAGTGGCTCTAGGCCTAGTAGTACTCCTCCCTCTTTTGCCTCTTGGTTGTGGTGTGGAATGGAATGAGTGAATGACAGGAGAGAGGGGTCCTATTTATAGTGGAGGAGGAGGCTATGGGATCAAATCCTTCCTTTTACTCTTCTCCTCCTCCTTCCCAAGTTCTTGTCTACATTCATCAGCAGAATCGGCGGTTCCGGGGCTCCCAGGATGGAAACACGTGTTGGCTCCAAAGGGGAGAGCGCAGGAGACCTTCCTGCCAAAGTTGAGCGTGCTCAGGCGCTCTCGGGGATTGGCCGACCCCAGGTAGAGCCGCCCCACGACCGCCATCTTCTGGTCGACTAGCAAGAGGGACTAAGGTATATTCTTGGCAGATTCTCCTGGGTATGGTTGGTTTGAGTGTTTTGTGGGCCCTTTCACCCTAGTGCTCGCATAGAGTGGTCAGTGACTGTACATTGTCTATGTTCGACCACGTTTATCCCCTTGTGTAGATGCGATCCCTGTAAACAGTGATTCACCAAAACTTGTGGAACTAGTTAGAGTTGAATGATTATTGAGATAGCTGATGGTCAAATTTGGCATTTAAGGACCGTCAACAACGGTATGGAGGGGTAGGCGGCAGGTGGTGACAGCCCTGTCCGTCCCTCGTATTCCCCACGTTCGGGTACAGTGTAGGAGGTACATAAAGCCTTGCCGCTTGCTGGCAGACCAGTGAGGTTTGGTCTCCCCGTTGTGTACCTGGGTGCTTAGAACTAAGTCCTTTATATGAATCGTATAACATGTGTTGTCTTCTATAATGCCATAGGATTCTTTTGCCTTTTTCCATCTAATCTTAGTACTTATTCTTTATTCTTTATCCTTGAGATTGACTTCTTAGATGATGTATCGCATTACCTCGTTATTATCATTTACCCATGTATGAACTTTGTTCAGAACTTATATCATAATACCTTAACTATGATTGTCTCATAAACACTTTATCACCTAATGCCATCATTTGGGAAAATATAAATAATGATACCCATGAATACTCACGGGTCAAATGCTACAATGGTATTTTCGTGCGCTTGCGGAAACGTAATGTAGTGAGACACCCAAGTCTTTTCTAAGTGGCATTGCTGGGCTTAAGAAACCCAGTGGTGACATTAAGAAATGCCAACAACAACCGAAGATGAAGATACCAAAGAAACCACAACAACAACCCAAGAGAAGTTATGCAGAATCGAAGAGAGGCTGCGCCAAAGAAATATAGAAAAACAAAAAGAACTCGAAGCTGCCCAAAGAGAGCCGCAACAAGAAATGGAGCAAGAACAAGAGGAACAACAACAAGAGTTAAATAAGATACAACAACAGCTAGCAGAACTCAAACAAGCGAAGCAAAGAAGACTCAACATGACAAATGGGAGAACCTTACTCCATTGCCGCGATTTCTCCCTACCGACAAACTTCGTTGAAGATCCCAAGACCCTCCTAAGAAGGAACAACACTCACGCCATTCTTCCTCAGCCCGTTCTCCTGGCAGTAGAACAAGTCATTCCAGCACCAGCCGCTAACATCCCCATGGCTGAGAAGACGCTCTGCGAGTACTCTGCTCCATCCACGGAGAACGTGGTCAAGGGACCCACTGCCGCCATGGGCGACATCAACTTCGAGCTCAAGACCAGCCTAATCGACATGGTGCAGGCTAGCCCTTTTTGTGACAAGCCAAACAAGGACGCCAATGCGCATCTCCAGCACTACCTCAGCCTGTGTGACACCATCACCAAACATGGCATACATGAACAACAACAACAACAACAACAACAACAACAACAGCAACAACAACAGCAACAACAATGGGTATCGCCCTCAGGGAGGTCATGGGTGGAACCAGTCGTGCCCACAATACCAAGGAGGTACCTATAACTCTGGTTATAATTCCAATCAACCCTCCTTAAAAATATTGTTTTTGGGCAAGTTAAAATTACAGAAAACCTCACTAAAAAGCTTGCCTCTAGTGAGAAAACCTTGGAGAGTGTAAACATAAAAATGGAAACTCTCTCTTGTGCCTTCAAAAACTAGCTGAGTTTCAATAAAATGATTGAAACTTAATTGGTTCAGATGGTCACTGCTTGTCCTGTTTCTGACAAAGGGAAGATCACGGGCAACCCGAAACTACCTTCGAGCAAGTAATTATGGTAAGTGTGAGGGGTGGTATGACCACTCGCACTCCACCGAATCCTAACACTGCAGGGCAACATGCACGAGGAAAGAAAGAGACCAGGGACAAAAAGGAAGAACCCGGATGCCCAGTAGTTCCGTGCACCATCGAGGATTACAAGTTCAGTCACGCTTTGTGAGACCTCGCGGCCAGCGTCACCATGTAACACCCGGAATGTGCAAAAGTAAAATACGTTTGTTTGTGGGAATACGTAAAGATGATAGCCAAAGGTTGACTTTTAGATGCGTCGCTCAGATGAACGAATGGAGACCATGGCTGTGTAGAGCTCGTCGAATCCTTTCCATTTGACTACTCATTTGCATCATTTGGAGATCGGATCACGAAGAAATTGAAGTTGCAAGATTTAGCCTTGGTAGTGACACTACAACATTTTGCCACTAATGCCACGGGCGTTTTGACACAATGCCCTTTTTTCGTTGCATTACATAGGGCTATTGCAACAGTTTCTGCTTTTCATTGCGCTAGATGGGCTTTACTGCAACGAAATGTGTAGTATTGCGAGTAAATTGTCTTGCATTGTGATAAATAGGATTTTATCACAACACATAATGTTTTGTTGCAATTTTGTTGTAGTTATTGCAACGATAGTTTGTCACGGTTGCAATAGGTGGCCATATTGCAACGATTATATCCCGTTGGAATTAGTGTTATCGTCTGTTGCAATAGAGTTGTAAATATAGCAACGTAAACGCGTGTGTTGCGACTGAGGTGTTGGATATAGCAATGGAAAACTATGGTGTTGCAAATGTGTCTTAGATATTGCAACATGTTGACGGTCCTTATAACGAAAATCTGACCGTCAATAGGCTCAGAAAACCAATAAAGATCAAAGCATAACTTAGACATTTGTATTCAAATAGAGTTGTACCATGCATATCTGGAATATATTTGAGTACAGGGACTACGGTGCAAAAGATGGACGAAACTGGGCACAGGCCCATGTCGGGCGACCTGGCTTGGTCGGGCGACCTGGTCTGGACCCCAATCGAGCCCATTTTCCACACAGTTCAAGAAGCACACAAAGGAAGGATCATGGACGTTGAATCATGGTCGGTTCAAGTCAAGGGTGAGGATGAGCCACATGGCATTCCCACGGATTGAAGGGTCCACACCTCAACTCATTTGCACCCAAACAGAGTATACCCACTTAGAACCGTCATAAGGACCCACATGGCAGTTTGCCAGAGAAGAGTGGGGCCGAAAGGTGGTGAAACCAGGTCGGCCGACCTGGCTAGGTCGGCCGACTTGGCCCTACGGCCGTTTCACTCCGCCCTTGACCAGTACCTGTAAACCGCCATCAGGAGTCCATCTGAGCTGTGCAATGCTAAAGACGGTGCATCCAAGGGTCGGCCGACCTGGGGACTTCGGCCGACCAAACTGCCACAACCGCCTCTGGCCGGCTCCAACCGCCTATGTGATGCTATAAATACCTGCAAGGGGCACCGTACTCAACACACACCAGAAGAAGAGCTCTCCTTTGCTACAAGCTTAGTCTTAGTCTTAGTAGTGATAGTCATAGTGTTAGATCTTCTGAAGGGCTTTCGAAGAAGTCTTGGTAAGTTCTAGAGTTCAGTTCTTGTATTCTCTTACTTACTTGTAATACTCTAAGCTTAATGGAAATACCTTCATACTTATGTTGTATGCCTCAGTTATACCTTATCCACTTAGTATATACTACTTATGTCTTGCACCTTATTCAAGTGAATGTATGCTATGACATTGGCTCAATGTGCCTCTTGGTTGCTCTATTTATTAACGTGATAGATAGAGTTGTATCTCATATTGTAAGCATGGTGTTTAGAATATGGAATACTGTTGAGGGTACCGCTGCCCCACGGATTAGAAGAGGTAGGCGGCAGGTGGTGACAGCCCTGTCCGTCCTTTGTAATCCTCCACGTTCGGGAGTGGGTATTAGGCCTTTATGATAAGACGTCCTGCTGTCGTCCATTGATGAGGGAACCACTGGATACCTCGATATGTCCTCTTGCATATGATCATTGAATGAGCTTGTATAGGGTATTGTTGTATATCCAAGTCCCATATGTATGATACTAATGAACCCTTATTAATCTTTACTAATGTATTATTACTAACTAAGACTACCATAATGATGAGCAATGAACTTCTGTGTGTCACTTTACCCATTCACTTCTATATCATTTACCCCTATTTAGATTATGGTATATTAATGTTGTTGTAAATAAATGTATTGGATGACACCTCTCTTTAACTAAACGCTTTCCCTGCGGATAAACAAATAACGATACTCTGGAATACTCCCGAGTGAAATGCTACAACGTACTTTTGTGCGCTTGCAGAATATCTGTAACGTCTAGATTTACGATGAAGTATCTCTAGTACCATCACTACTCTAAGTGGTGATGCTAAGAAATACCAACACAATGCTAACACAAAAGCGTTGCGAGTAGATCTTGATATAGCAATGAAAATAGCAGATGTTGTGAATTGGTCTTAGATATTTCAATGCTCGCATGAATCGTTGCGAAGTGTGGGTGCGTGCACCAAGCCGGGTTTAGTGCATGGGCCAAAGAAATATACACGGCAGGCTTTTGCTCTCACGACCTAACCCTAATTAATCCCTTCACGCAACGACTCGTCTCCTTCACGCCGACCTGCACGAAGAATCCATCTTGCATCCTCTAGGTATCATATCGATCCAACCTTGCGCATGAAACTGTTGAGTTCTTTAATTAGTATATAATAAATTCATGTTTGAATGTTCATTTTATGAGAACCCTTTTTTTTCCCGTGGCTCAGGATAGATCTAAACCTACTGCGCTCTATTTGCGGTTGATTGATTTTGCAATGGCAAGTGAGGATAGTAGTTGGATGCTACTGCCTCAAACAGATGATGCGTGGCAACAAGGATATGACAAATTCATTGAAAAAACCTTTCGAGGCACCTTTGAAGGAGAGACCGCGCCCTGTCCATGTAGTAGATGTCGTGCCATGGCATTTAGAGAAAAAGAAGAGATCCAAGAACACTTTCTTGCAAACAGGTTTGACAAGTGTTGATGGTCCTTACAACGGAAAATCCGACCGTCAATAGGCTCAGAGAACTAATAAAGATCAAGCATAACTTAGACATTAATATTCAAATAATGCTATACCATACATATCTGGAATATATTTGAGTACAGGGACCATGGTGCTAAAGATGGACGAAACTGGGCACAGACCCAGGTCGGCCGACCTGGCTAGGTCGGTCGACCGGGCCTGGAACCCAATCGAGCTCATTTTCCACACAGGTCAAGAAGCACACAAAGGAGGGATCATGGACGTTGAATCATGGTTGGTTCACGACAAGGGTGAGGATGAGCCACGTGTCACTGTCGGATGTTTGGACCCGGCAGTCCACACAGGGTAGCCTACGTGGTTGATTTGTTGAGGGACAGATCGAGGATCAGAAGCCGATGGTAACACAAGACGCAAGGATTGAACAGGTTCGGGCCGTCGAGATGACGTAATACCCTACGTCCTGTGTTGGGGGTGATTGTATTGCTGTGTATGAAGTTCCTGGAAGGATCTCCGTAGTTGGGTTCTGTCCTAGGGTTGTATGATCGTGGGTTGTAAAGGTTGTGTTCTGGAGGGGGGTCTCAAGGCGCCTTATATAGTCCGGCTGCCTTGAGTTACAAGTCGGCTAGAGATCGTAACCTACCCGAAATACAAGGATTCGATCCTATAACGATTACAGATATCTTTCCTATAATTCCGGCTAGTTTATCTTGATCTCCGAGCTTCTTGCGGGATACGCCGTCTTCTTCCTTGCGCGCGCCGTCGCGCCCATCCGGTTCGCCCGACTGGTGGGCCTCCCGACTGGTGGGCCACCCAGTCCGACAAACCGATCCAGTTGCACTCGGATTGGGCCGCCCCTTGCTGGTTGGGCCAATCCGCCTTCTGGGTACCCCTGGGGGTCTACCCCCGACAAGCCCCCGAGTAGTACGTGGTTGAGAGACAAGTCGGCGAGGTCGTGCGGTCCGATGAGCGTCGAGCCTGCTGCAGTTGGAAGCGAAACCGCGTGATACTGGAGAGAAAAGAGCCGTCTTCCAACGGATGCGCCGCGAGGTGCGTCCGTTGGCTGTAGCCCCCGAGCCTTGAAGCGATTCCGAAGGAATCGGTCCAAGGGTTAGTAGCCTTCTTCTGAGGTCACCGAATGATCAACGGATGCGCCGCGAGGTGCGTCCGTTGGCCGTAGCCCCCGAGCCTTGAAGCGATTCCGAAGGAATCGGTCCAAGGGTTAGTCAAGGAGCATCGGGCTAAATCATCCGACGTTAATTTCGGCGTCCAGCCCCCGAGCGTGAGGGCCAGCGGAGTCCTGCGAGACACGCCGAGCAGTCGTCCCGGCGCCAGCCCCCGAGCGTGAGGGCCGAGCACGCCGACTATGTTTTGGGTCACTCATGCTATCTAAAACTGGAGTCAAGTACAGGCATGTAAATACCAACTAATGTATAAGGCTACACTCAAGGGTAAGAACAACAAGAACCAAGAAACTGCGACAAGAAGCGCTCACTCAAGCATGCAAACATTATATAAAGTGCTATCTTAAGGCTGACTCCTATTGCCTTAAAGATCTCGCGCACTTAGCGATATAACTAATTCGTGGCATTTCAGATAGGGTGGACTTCTATACTTGATGGTTCACGGTCTTCTCAGCAACTTCTCCATTGAGTTCCAATTTCTTCTGTTGAGGCTACGTAAGGATTTGCTTCAACGCAGGTAAGATAGAAGAATTTCAAGGTATGAGGAGCAGAATCAATGTAGTTCAAGGTGGTATATATCAAATAGAGCGTTTAGAATATTCTTAAGCTAACGACCAACTTAGGGTTGCGTGCTACGGTCAAGTACAGCTCTGATACCAACTGAAACGACCCGGATTTCCAAATCGGAGAATCCGACTCCCTGTACCATTGTGATAGTCCCAGAATCAACTGCTATCACATACAGAACTCATTTCAGCATAATATCATATCCATACTTCGAATCAGAGTACAATTATTACAAGGATAATATGGAAAGCGTAGCTTATACAAGCCCTTTGGGCTAAACGACAAGAAGAAAGCCTACGAAGCGGTAGCTAGATCTTCAAGTCTTCATCTCCAGTCTTCGCCACAGGCATCCTTGAGCGAAGCAACACAACCCTTCAAGGTAGCATCCGTCGGCTGGACTCGGAATCCAAGTCCAAACCTGCAAGCTCACGAACTGTCCCCAAGGAATGGGACAGGTCCACGTCACCATCCGTATGCAAGCTTTAAGGTGGCCTAATTCTAGGACAACAAATATATCAAGAAATAAGGCTGGGGTTTTCCTATGCAGCAGCAGCAGCAACAGAAATAAAGATCTCCAACATCAGCTTCCCAAGCTATCATCTCCACGGGTAAACTCTAGCACACCAGGGTCCCGTCGCATCCTCACCTCCTGCTCCTCACGAGTCGATGGGAAGACTCCCACTCTTCCCATCTCAGCGGCCACAAGCCGGAATCCGCACTATCAGCTCTCATCCAACCCAATGCTATGAAAAAGGGGAGAGGTAGAATATCCCAAAACACTAATCAGAAGAAGCCGGATCGAGGGGTGTCCATGACCGAGGACGCGGCTATACGTATAGTTTTAACTCTGCAGAGTGTGTACACCTGGCCCCACTCGGGCTGCAGCCGGGGATTAGCCGGCTTGAGACACAACCCACAGCCATGACTTCCTAGCCAGAACGGTACCATACTGCTTTCCCGGGCTTGGGACCCAGAACTGTGAGTCTCTAGCCTGGCCACCGTGGTGTCGAGAGTCTCGGAAACAAAGGGCTGTGAGACAGCCGGGCTTCGGTGGCGCCACCGGTGAGCCCAATCCTAACACACTACTCCACAGAAATGGTACCGCCCAACTAGAAATGGCTGGAATCCTCCCCTTTTGAGGATAAGTGGTGTGCACGTTTGACATAGTCCCATCACCAGGTCCAACTGACTCAGCCTAAGCCAGAGCAAGCAAGCCTCCAAACTGGGCCGTCCGACTCCGCGGTACGCCAGTCTACCCATTACAGGTAACATCCTCCAACTCCTCCAAAGTAACCACAAACAAATGTACCCGCCACAGGTACTCCGTAGGAAGTGCCCAACACACTTCCCGAGCCCCGACTAGAAGGTCGGTTAATGTCTGCTCACTCCAGCCGGGGGTTCGAAACTCTTCAGTTTTATCCCACCCAAAACTCACGCCAAGATGATCAAGACCACAGCTAATCCCACTCATGCAAGCATAGCACGAATATAACAGTGTATATAGGTGAACAAGGATATCGGGTAATCATCAAAGGCTATGCATGGGTTTAACATCATCATCATGAATTAAAGCGCTAGCAGTTCTATTAGCGATGCCTAATAGGATTCAAAGTCGGAATGGGCGTGAACCTGGAGCAAGGTCCTTCTCTTTCACTTTCTTGATGAAGTCACGATCGTCGTGGTCGTAGTCGACGAAGTCGTCCAAGTCTTCCGGGAATCCTAATAATCGGATAAATAAACGATAAGCTAGTTGCAAATAAACTCCAAATAAGAACCAAAGAAGCGCCAAAAGCACTCAACTCCTGCACTAACGCGTAGATCATGATTTTAGAAGAATTATGAAACTGGTTTCATAATTTTCTGAGCTAGGATCAATTTATTATGAATTTTCTTTGATAAATCCTAATTCTAAAATTCCGAAAAAGAAAAAGAAAAAGGGCGACACGTGGCAGCACCGAGGCGCGACACGTGGCAGTGCTGACGTCATCATGACGTCAGCAGCGGGGTCCGCCTCTGATGACGTCAGCATGACGTCAGCGTTGACCAAGTCAACGGTCAACGGTCAGTGGGTCCCACGTGTCAGTGACACGCAGTGTATGACAGGTGGGCCCCGGCGGTCAGATTGGGAAAAAGAAAAGGTCTGGAGTGGGCCGAGTTTTGGGCCGATTTCGTGGATGGGCTTGAAAGTAAAAGGGGGCTTCCTGGACTTTATCCGGATTGGGAAAGGTTTGTGGGCCGCGATCATTTCGGCCCAAGGCCTTTTTGGCTTACAGTGGTGGATACGGGCTGCTGACGGGGCGGCCCATTGGTCAGTGGCACCGGCGGTCGGGCCCGCAGATCAGAGACAGAGAGAGGGGTTCGGGANGTATTGCGAGTAAATTGTCTTGCATTGTGATAAATAGGATTTTATCACAACACATAATGTTTTGTTGCAATTTTGTTGTAGTTATTGCAACGATAGTTTGTCACGGTTGCAATAGGTGGCCATATTGCAACGATTATATCCCGTTGGAATTAGTGTTATCGTCTGTTGCAATAGAGTTGTAAATATAGCAACGTAAACGCGTGTGTTGCGACTGAGGTGTTGGATATAGCAATGGAAAACTATGGTGTTGCAAATGTGTCTTAGATATTGCAACATGTTGACGGTCCTTATAACGAAAATCTGACCATCAATAGGCTCAGAAAACCAATAAAGATCAAAGCATAACTTAGACATTTGTATTCAAATAGAGTTGTACTATGCATATCTGGAATATATTTGAGTACAGGGACTACGGTGCAAAAGATGGACGAAACTGGGCACAGGCCCATGTCGGGCGACCTGGCTTGGTCGGGCGACCTGGTCTGGACCCCAATCGAGCCCATTTTCCACACAGTTCAAGAAGCACACAAAGGAAGGATCATGGACGTTGAATCATGGTCGGTTCAAGTCAAGGGTGAGGATGAGCCACATGGCATTCCCACGGATTGAAGGGTCCACACCTCAACTCATTTGCACCCAAACAGAGTATATCCACTTGGAACCGTCATAAGGACCCACATGGCAGTTTACCAGAGAAGAGTGGGGCCGAAAGGTGGTGAAACCAGGTCGGCCGACCTGGCTAGGTCGGCCGACTTGGCCCTACGGCCGTTTCACTCCGCCCTTGACCAGTACCTGTAAACCGCCATCAGGAGTCCATCTGAGCCGTGCAATGCTAAAGACGGTGCATCCAAGGGTCGGCCGACCTGGGGACTTCGGCCAACCAAACTGCCACAACCGCCTCTGGCCGGCTCCAACCGCCTATGTGATGCAATAAATATCTGCAAGGGGCACCGTACTCAACACACACCAGAAGAAGAGCTCTCCTTGCTACAAGCTTAGTCTTAGTCTTAGTAGTGATAGTCATAGTGTTAGATCTTCTGAAGGGCTTTCGAAGAAGTCTTGGTAAGTTCTAGAGTTCAGTTCTTGTATTCTCTTACTTACTTGTAATACTCTAAGCTTAATGGAAATACCTTCATACTTATGTTGTATGCCTCAGTTATACCTTATCCACTTAGTATATACTACTTATGTCTTGCACCTTATTCAAGTGAATGTATGCTATGACATTGGCTCAATGTGCCTCTTGGTTGCTCTATTTATTAACGTGATAGATAGAGTTGTATCTCATATTGTAAGCATGGTGTTTAGAATATGGAATACTGTTGAGGGTACCGCTGCCCCACAGATTAGAAGAGGTAGGCGGCAGGTGGTTACAGCCCTGTCCTTCCTTTGTAATCCTCCACGTTCGGGAGTGGGTATTAGGCCTTTATGATAAGACGTCCTGCTGTCGTCCTTTGATGAGGGAACCACTGGATACCTCGATATGTCCTCTTGCATATGATCATTGAATGAGCTTGTATAGGGTATTGTTGTATATCCAAGTCCCATATGTATGATACTAATGAACCCTTATTAATCTTTACTAATGTATTATTACTAACTAAGACTACCATAATGATGAGCAATGAACTTCTGTGTGTCACTTTACCCATTCACTTCTATATCATTTACCCCTATTTAGATTATGGTATATTAATGTTGTTGTAAATAAATGTATTGGATGACACCTCTCTTTAACTAAACGCTTTCCCTGCGGATAAACAAATAACGATACTCTGGAATACTCCCGAGTGAAATGCTACAACGTACTTTTGTGCGCTTGCAGAATATCTGTAACGTCTAGATTTACGATGAAGTATCTCTAGTACCATCACTACTCTAAGTGGTGATGCTAAGAAATACCAACACAATGCTAACACAAAAGCGTTGCGAGTAGATCTTGATATAGCAATGAAAATAGCAGATGTTGTGAATTGGTCTTAGATATTTCAATGCTCGCATGAATCGTTGCGAAGTGTGGGTGCGTGCACCAGGCCGGGTTTAGTGCATGGGCCAAAGAAATATACACGGCAGGCTTTTGCTCTCACGACCTAACCCTAATTAATCCCTTCACGCAACGACTCGTCTCCTTCACGCCGACCTGCACGAAGAATCCATCTTGCATCCTCTAGGTATCATATCGATCCAACCTTGCGCATGAAACTGTTGAGTTCTTTAATTAGTATATAATAAATTCATGTTTGAATGTTCATTTTATGAGAACCCTTTTTTTTCCCGTGGCTCAGGATAGATCTAAACCTACTGCGCTCTATTTGCGGTTGATTGATTTTGCAATGGCAAGTGAGGATAGTAGTTGGATGCTACTGCCTCAAACAGATGATGCGTGGCAACAAGGATATGACAAATTCATTGAAAAAACCTTTCGAGGCACCTTTGAAGGAGAGACCGCGCCCTGTCCATGTAGTAGATGTCGTGCCATGGCATTTAGAGAAAAAGAAGAGATCCAAGAACACTTTCTTGCAAACAGGTTTGACAAGTGTTGATGGTCCTTACAACGGAAAATCCGACCGTCAATAGGCTCAGAGAACTAATAAAGATCAAGCATAACTTAGACATTAATATTCAAATAATGCTATACCATACATATCTGGAATATATTTGAGTACAGGGACCATGGTGCTAAAGATGGACGAAACTGGGCACAGACCCAGGTCGGCCGACCTGGCTAGGTCGGGCGACCGGGCCTGGAACCCAATCGAGCTCATTTTCCACACAGGTCAAGAAGCACACAAAGGAAGGATCATGGACGTTGAATCATGGTCGGTTCACGACAAGGGTGAGGATGAGCCACGTGTCACTCCCACGGATTGAAGGGCCCACACCTCAACTCATTTGTACCCCAACGGAGTATACCCACCTGGAACCGTCATAAGGACCCACATGGCAGTCTACCAGAGAAGAGTGGGGCCGAAAGGCGGCGATACCAGGTCGGCCGACCTGGGCCCATGGCCGTTTCGCTCCCCCTTGACCAGTACCTGTAAACCGCCATCAGGAGTCCATCTGAGCCGTGCAACGCTGAAGACAGTGCATCCTAGGGTCGGCCGACTTGGGCACATCGGCCGACCTAGGCCCACATCCAAACTGCCACAACCGCCTCTGGCCTGCTCCAACCGCCTATGTGATGCTATAAATACCTGCAAAGGGCACCATACTCAACACACACCAGAAAAAGAGTTCTCCTTGCTACAAGCTTAATCTTAGTCTTAAAAGTGATAGTCATAGTGTTAGATCTTCTGAAGGGCTTCCGGAGGAGTCTTGGTGAGTTCTAGAGTTTAGTTCTTGTATTCTCTTATTTACTTGTAGTACTCTGAGCTTAATGGAAATAACTTCATACTTATGTTGTATGCCTCAGTTATACCTTATCCACTTAGTATATGCTACTTATGTCTTACAACTTATTCAAGTGAATGTATGCTATGACATTGGCTCAATGTGCCTCCTGGTTGCTCTATTTATAAACGTGGTGTTTGGGATATGGAGTGCTGTTGAGGGTACCGCTGCCCCACGGATTAGAAGAGATAGGCGGCAGGTGGTGACAGCCATGTCCGTCCTTTGTAATCCTCCACGTACGGGAGTGGGTATTAGGCCTTTATGATAAGACGTCCTACTGTCGTCCCTTGATGAGGGAACCACTGGATACCTCGATATGTCCTCTTGCATATAATCATTGAGTGAGCTTGTATAGGGCATTGTAGTATGTCCAAGTCCCATTTGTATGGTGCTAATGAACCTTTATTAATCTTTGCTACTGTACTATTACTAACTAAGACTACTTTAATGATGTGCAATGAACTTCTGTGTGTCACACTACCCATTCATTTCTATATCATTTACCCCTACTTAGATTATGGTATAATAATTATTGTTGTAAGTAATTGCATTGGAATGACACCTCTCTTTTAACTAAATGCTTTCCCTGCGGATAAAAAAATAACGATAGTCTGGAATACTCCCGAGTGAAATGCTACAACGTACTTCTGTGCGCTTGCAGAATATCTGTAACGTCTAGATTTACGATGGAGTATCTCTAGTATCATTACTACTCTAAGTAGTGATGCTAAGAAATACCAACAAGCATTTCTGGCGCCGTTGCTGGGGAAAGCAATGGTTAAAGAGATTTGATCATCCATGCATTTGCTGCAACATAATTAATTGCCAGTAATCTAGCAGGTTTATCCTTTTGCTCTGTTTCTCGGTGATGTGAAATAGGGTAGTGTGTGGGATATGGGTACCCCTGGGCCCACTACCGACCGGGTAGCCAGTCGGCCTGGTCCCACATCGGACAAGGAGGTGGGCCAATCCCAGGCCGGCCCATGAGGATCCATGGCTTGATGGACAAGATTGGAGGAGACTTAGCCCGCAAGGCATTCGGCGATATCCTCGGATCCCACCCGGAGATCATGGAGATTATATGGCAACCGACTCAGATTAGTTTCCTAGTTAGAGCCGGATACGATTAGAGATAACTGACTTGTAAACCCTAGGCCGCCAGCCTATATAAGGTGGCCTAGGTTGACCCCCTTAGACGATTCAATCTCACCTCCACACATCTGATTCCACGCCATCTTTCATCCTATTGTAACCACAAACTCGCCGTCGTTCTCCGGAACCTCGCCGAGCGAAGCAATACAAGACCCCCGAGCACAGGACGTAGGGTATTATACCTCTGGGTAGCCTGAACCTGTATAATCCCTGTGTCCCTGTGTTACCTCGAGCTCCCTAGTCCTGCGATTGCCCTTTGCCTACAAATCAACCATCTGGGTACCCCCGGGTGGACTGCCGGACGATAACTCCGACAGTTGGCGCGCCAGGTAGGGGTGATCGCGGGGCAATACAGCTAGCTCGATGGCAGTCTCATCTACAAGAAGATTCTGTCGACGATATCGACGCAGATCATTCTGTGTAAGCTACCGACTACAACTCAGCGGACACGGCATCCGGCGGCGGCAACCTTCACATGATCGCATCTGTCGGCGGTTCAGTCGGATACACATGCGGCTTCCGCATGCAGCACAAGGCATGCCTCCTGTGGGCTCCTACGTGCACACGGCCCAACAGGCCCTTGCGTGGCGGCTCATGCCCGGTCACGCTGGGACGAATCAGGAAGCACATTCCATTCGCATTCCTTCCTTTATTCATGTTTTATTTTCCAACTTTAAATCAGCTTGCCAACTATATTTATGTTTCTTTCAATTCCATGTGTATCTATGCATGTGTACAAGGAAAATCTGGAGCATCTGTATGTACGTGAAGGCATGCATACCTTGTGTGTGCATGTGCATTAGGACACACCGCAAGCCCGGATGCTTGGCTTCCAAGTGGACCATGATGCCGACTCTTCGTCATCACACATCCTCGTCCACTTGGCAACGATGCGTGAGGCTTCGTACCAATATTCGACGACGACAACTTCGACTGCAGGGACCTAACCGAATGGCTCGTCCTTGACTGGCCGGCTTGGTCGACAATCTCATCCACCTCGGACACGAATCAAAGCTAAGTATCATTTTCAATTAAATATTTTACGACTTTCGTATATCTTCGTACGCCTCGGCTCTCATATGCCTCTGTGGCTTCCGCCAACCACCTCGGTCGCGCTCCAACTACTTGTACAGCCTGGTCTGTCCAGACCGCACCTCACGGCGCGCTGCTCTAGCGCTCGGGAGAGTCCCTGCTGACTCTGACTTTCGAGTCCTTGCCCGACCCTATGTCTCTCTGGTAATTCCTAGGTTAACCCGTGCGGTTCAAGTCCCCAATCGTGAAACCCTGAGCTCTGTGCTCAACCCGCGCGCCCCTTACAC
Source organism: Alloteropsis semialata (assembly GCA_004135705.1). Classification (NCBI taxonomy): domain Eukaryota; kingdom Viridiplantae; phylum Streptophyta; class Magnoliopsida; order Poales; family Poaceae; genus Alloteropsis; species Alloteropsis semialata. The sequence goes on along the minus strand of CM014278.1, from coordinate 89,589,438 downwards.
CTAAGCCTCCCCGTGAGCAGTGTAGCAGGGTAAGCCATCCTCTCCGTGAGCAGTGGTCAGCGGGTCAAAAAAGGTGCTTAGCGACACAAGGCAAGGGCCGCACGGCGTCCTACTCGGTGTTTTTGCCAGGGGGAAGGGGTTTTACACATATGCACAATGCATTCACAGACCTGTTTCTATTACGACCTTACGGCAAACATTGTTCACCATTCAGGTTATTGAATATTATGCTACATAATATTTGCACTGTCTTCATACAGCTCAGGCATTACTCAGCATACTTCGACCGACTCGGCCAGCTCCCGGGTTCGGGGCTGGCGCGGGCCGACCACTCGGCACGTCTCCTACCACCCGGCCGACCTCCCAGCTCGGGGACTGGGTGCAGGAGGCGACTCAGCGACTTGCTCGGCTCCCAGGCTCAGTGGTTGGACGCTACAAACGACGACTCGGCATGCTTCCCGTCGCCCAGCCGACCTCTCTGGCTCGGGGCGGGAAGCAAGTTGGCGGCTCGGCCAGCCCCGACCCTCAGGGACTCGGCGCTCTTGACTCCGGTCAACGGGTCTCCGGACCCGGCCAGCCCCGACCCTCGGGGACTCGGCGTTCTTGACTCCGGTCAACGGGTCTCTGGACTCGGCCAGCCCCGACCCTCGGGGACTCGGCGCTCTTGACTCCGGTCAATGGGTCTCCGGATTCGGCCAGCCCCGACCCTCGGGGACTCGGCGCTCTTGACTCCGGTCAACGGGTCTCCGGACTCGGCCAGCCCCGACCCTCGGGGACTCGGCGCTCTTGACTCCGGTCAACGGGTCTCTGGACTCGGCCAGCCCCGACCCTCGGGGACTCGGCGCTCTTGACTCCGGTCAATGGGTCTCCGGACTCGGCCAGCCCCGACCCTCGGGGACTCGGCGCTCTTGACTCCGATCAACGGGTCTCCGGACTCGGCCAGCCCTGACCCTCGGGGACTCGGCGCTTGATCCGGTCAACGGGTCTCCGGACTCGGCCAGCCCCGACCCTCGGGGACTCGGCGCTCTTGACTCCGGTCAACGGGTCTCCGGACTCGGCCAGCCCCGACCCTCGGGGACTCGGCGCTCTTGACTCTGGTCAACGGGTCTCCGGACTCGGCCAGCCCCGACCCTCGGGGACTCGGCGCTCTTGACTCCGGTCAATGGGTCTCCGGACTCGGCCAGCCCCGACCCTCGGGGACTCGGCGCTCTTGACTCCGGTCAACGGGTCTCCGGACTCGGCCAGCCCCGACCCTCGGGGACTCGGCGCTTTTGACTCCGGTCAACGGGTCTCCAGACTCGGCCAGCCCCGACCCTCGGGGACTCGGCGCTCTTGACCCCGGTCAAAGGGTCTTCGGACTCGGCCATCCCCGGCGCTCGGGACTCGGCGTTTCGACTACGACCAAGAAGTCTCTATGACTAGTTGCTACTGTGCAATCGTACAACGCCTCTATCGACTTTCGGGTCCTGGGAATACAGATATCGCATCGATAGGGCCAAGATTCATCAGAAAGCTATAAGTTACAAAGGGAGCCGATCATAGGCCGGTTACAAAGATCAAATACATCAACCGTCAAGGTGACGGCCTGGGGCACTCGTCCCTGCACCTGGTGCTCCATCCGTAGCAAGCTTGGCCCACATGAGCTCCTCGCAAGCTCTCTTGTAGCACCACTGCAGCCGTCGATGGGACAGCACCAATTGAGGGTTGTTAGCGAATGCCTCCGGCTATCCCTCGCTCTACAAAGCATTTCACCCCACATGGCCCTCGTCACACGGGAATGCAGGGGTGAATGGGACAGCATTCAGACGCCAATCAACACCTCAGGATCTTCGCAAGCACTCTCCTAGCACCAAGCTATCAAGTCCCCATGATTCCTCCCTGGAGGGTGAACCCAGGAGCAAGTCCCCAACATTCTTCAAGCTAGGTGGTTGTTATGCCTATCTTCTAATGATCGCAAGGCTCAGGGCCTTGGCGTATATTTATAGCTCTGTGCTAAACGATAACATGTGACCCCGGTTGCATTGTTCAGTGCGTGAGATCTGTGCCACGCAGTAGCTCCTCTCTTCGAGGTCCTCAGTCCGCCCTTATCACCTTTGGCTTCATCCGACCACGGGAACGCTCTGTGCGTTCACGCGAGCACTGTTCTTGTCATGACTCATCTGGCAGGCTTATCCTTTGGGCGGCCTGATTGCCCCGAAGCTTGGAGATCCTTCTCTTTTGACCATTGGCTCAACTTTACTAGTCGGCCCAATGCTCGAGGACTACTCCATATGGTGGGCTCCTTGCGTCGCCCTCCATATGCCCCATCAGGATGTGTCACTTTTCCCAAGTGGCGCAGCTCCTTGGTGACCGACTCGGCCACGACTCAGCGCTATGCCACTCGCGGCTCCGCCCCGGGTTTGCCCAGGGTCATCCCCAGATGGCCTGCGATTTTCTTTTTTGAGCACCGCCCACCCTTGTGTCGGCCTGCCGACCAAGATTCTTCAGCCGACCTGGAAGGCTTCATTTCTTTATCGACAGTCCGACACGCGCCTGCACGCTGCTCGGGGACTTGTGGGATATGGGTAACCCTGGGCCCACTACCGATCGGGTAGCCAGTCGGCTTGGTCCCACATCTGACAAGGAGGTGGGCTGATCCCAGGCCGGCCCACGAGGATCCTCGGCTTGATGGACAAGATTGGAGAAGACTTAGCCCGCAAGGCATTCGGCGATATCCTCGGATCACACCCGGAGATCATGGAGATTATATGGCAACCGACTCAGATTAGTTTCCTAGTCAGAGCCGGATATGATTAGAGATAACCGACTTGTAAACCCTAGGCCGCCAGTCCATATAAGGTGGCCTAGGTCAACCCCCTTAGATGATTCAATCTCACCTCCACACATCTGATTTCATGCCATCTTTCATCCTATTGTAACCACAAACTCGCCGTCGTTCTTCGGAACCTCGCCGAGCGAAGCAATACAAGACCCCTGAGCATAGGACATAGGGTATTATACCTCTGGGTAGTCTGAACCTGTATAATCCCTGTGTCCCTGTGTTACCTCGAGCTCCCTAGTCCTGCGATTGCACTTTGTCTACAAATCAACCATCTGGGTACCCCCGGGTGGACTGCCGGACGATAACTCTGACATAGTGTATGACTGGTTTCCAACTACCATCCAACTACGTCAAGAACCCGAATACCATAGGAAGGAGGGTACGTTCTCGTGTCGTAATCCCTCAGGTGTTCTTGTCAGAGACCGAACCAGTCGTCGGAGAATCCTCCAACCAAGGAAAACAACCCATTCCTGTAGCACCCCAACCGGAAGAAGCCATGGCCGACAGGACCATCCATGACTACTCCGCCCCGTTCGCTGCCCAGATCCCTACGGGTCCTGCAGTGGAAGTGGGGGATCATGCTTTTGAGCTGAAGGCCCCGCTGATCAACATGGTGCAGGCTAGCCCCTTCTGTGGGAAAGCCAATGAGGACGCCAGTGCTCACCTGCAGCATTTCCTGGAGGTATGCAGCACCATCACCATCCGAGGAGTGGATCAAGACGCCGTCAGGCTCCGCTTATTCCCGTTCTCACTGTTGGGAAGAGCCAAACAATGGTTCTATTCCAACCGTGAGGCGGTGAACACATGGACCAAGTGCTCCAACGCCTTCTTGGCGAAGTTCTTCCCCATTGGGAAAACCAATGCCCTTCAGGAGAGAATTTCCAGCTTCCAGCAAGAGTCTGGGGAAACGGTTCTGAAAGCATGGGATCTCTTCCAGGACTACATTCTGGCATGCCCCCACCATGGTATGCAAGAGTGGCTCCTACTTCAAAACTTTTACCATGGGCTGTCTCAGACAGCCCGTGAACACATGGACGCTGCTGCTGGAGGGGCATTCCTCTCCTTGACCATGGCCACCGCTAAGCTTCTCATCGAGAAGATGGTGTCAAACCAATCTTGGAATGACGACCATCTTCAGGGACGTAAACACGGTATGCACACCGTGAAGGAAGTGGACATGTGGCCGCCAAGATGGAACTGATCATGAAGCGCCTTGATGACCGCACCAAGGATGGAGGCGCCGAGAACGAAGGGCCACTGGACTCACACATGACGTGTGAAGTCTGTGGAGAAACTGGCCACTCGGGGAACAACTGCCCCGAGACACAAGAGGAGGTACAGTTCGTGAACGGCAACAACGGGTACCAGCCTCAAGGGAACTGGAACCAGCAATGCCCATTCTACCAGGGAGGTAACAATAATAACTCTTTTTCTAACCAACCTTCCCTTAAAGATCTTGTCCTTGGTCAGGCCAAGATTAATGAATCTATCTCTAAGAGGCTTGCTGCTAATGATAAAGCTCTGGAGGGCATAAATTCTAAAATAGAAAGTTTGCCCTCCACCTTCCAGAGCCAGTTGAGCTTTAACAAAATGCTAGAAACCAAATTAGCTCAGCTAGCTGCCGCTGTTCCATCCGGTGATAAGGGAAGAATTCCCGGGCAACCAGATTCGTCTTTTGAAAATGTTAAGGTTGTGTCCACGAGGAGCGGTAAGGCTACTCGGGATCCAGTTCCACCTAACCATGCAGGAAAAACAGCAGCGCCAAGAAAGGAGATTCCTGCAGTGGAACAAGAGCCTGAAGCCGAGCTAGCACTAGCTGGATAAACTGCACCACATGAATTCTACGACGGCAACGTCTTGCCGTTCCCTCAACGCCAAAAGAAACCATCGGCGGACGAGCAATTTGCCAGGTTCTAGAAGTTATACAAAAGTTAAATATACATGTGCCATTGCTGGATGCTATGCAGGTACCGACCTACGCAAAGTACTTAAGGGACATCCTCAACAACAAACGTCCACTCCCAAGTACCATGGTCGTAAAGTTGACTGAGGAGTGCAGTGCGGCCATCTTGAACAAGGTTCCGGAAAAGAAGAAGGACCCAGGATGTCCCACCATCACGTGTACAATTGGGACACAACATTTCGAGCACGCACTCTGTGATCTGGGGGCAAGCGTCAGCGTAATACCAAAGGTAGTATTTGACCGCCTTAATTATACTACCTTGTCTCCTACTCCCATGAGGCTGCAGCTGGCCAATTCCACGGTCCGCTACCCGGAGGAGATAGCCGAGGACATTCCGGTGCGCATCCGGGATTGCTTCATCCCTATTGACTTCATGGTACTGGACATGGACGTGAGCAACGACTCGTCGCTCATCCTTGGGCGACCCTTCTTGAGCACAGTAGACGCTCACATTAATGTGGGTGCTGGAGAAATCCAGCTTCACATTAATGGTAAGAAGGAGAAGTTTGAGTTCCGGCCAAAGGTGGAGCAATGCTCCTTGATCAAAATCAAGTATGGGAGGAACACTCAGAATGTCAAGGAAGTGGAGGTGACACCTCCAGAAAAGGACAGCCTGATTAAGTTCATGGAGAAGCTCTGAGAGAAGGATTTTCCCCTCCGATACTATGCAAAGAACAACAAGAAGTCCACACGAGGTGCAAAAGCACAGACAAAGAAAACATCAGAACAAGCTGTCGACCGCGACAAAAAGGTAAAGCAGGTATGGCGGGTTAAATCATCTGTATCCTCATCTCCAGGGTCAGATGCTGCTTCATCAAGTTGAAATTCTACATCGGAGACATCTTCGCTCGACGACGTAAAACACGAGTCCTGCGCCGACAGGTTTATCGGTGCCAACAAAATAGCTTGGGGGAAGACCCCCAATCAGGTAAGTTCAGGTAAGTATTGCTAAATAAAATTTTCTCTTTCAAATAAAGTTAGTAATTGAGAGCTGTTTATGCTAGTCCCTTAATGTTTTGAGTCTATGCTTAAATCTTTACTTTGGACATGATGAATAGTTGCTCTTATTTCTCTCTTGTACCTATGTTTCAACCTGCTATTCTCCTAAGCCTTGAGTTTGCTGGTGGAGCATGATTTTCTCTGTTATCTTGTCTATCTGTGGGAAGCATATGCACTCTTTAGTCTAGGTTGTTGATGGTTATGATATGATAAGACTTGAGTGACCTTAAGATCTTACTACGCTAGACTTGATAACCGGAGTTTTTTCTTTTAAATAAAATAAAGAGTTCCTTATGGTGATTACATTTCCTACCAAAGCTAATATTGTTTTAAAACCCCTACTTGAGCTACTTGCTTTTGCATTGAGTTTTGTCGAGGTCATTGAGATTTTTAGAGATTTACTTCATGCTTTTAAAGCCAAGATCACGCACACGCCACCTCATACATGTTACACTTCTGCCATGGAAAGTGAACATAATACCCATTGTTCCACCAAATGAAAGCTCTATATAAAGTATGGTACTCTTTTCCATTCTTATTGCAAAAAGAGGCATGGGCTTTTGAGTTAAAAAAAGAGAAGGAGAGCGCAAGAAGGCTCTCGAATCAAAGCCATGTCTCTAGAAGAAACTCTTTAAGAAGAAAAGGAACCTTAAAAAGGAGCTATCTCTTACCATGCCACCTATACACGTGCACATCTTGGTTTGAGAGTATGACTTATTTCTCTTTGAATCCTAATTTTGACTTTACAATATGTGCATTACAAGTATGCTATAAAGCTCTCCTAGCACAAGCTCCACTCCAATGAGTGACATGAGAGTTGAGAGAGGAAATTGGTAAGGAAATACACCATGAGTGACTTGAAAGCACCACCTAAGGGGCTCTGTTCTTTTGAAAAACTCTCAAAACCTCCGGTCTAATTGTCAAGCAAGGTAGAAGGCGAGGTGCTTAGTTTAAGTCATTCTAACCATCAACCGCCCAAGACAAGGAGAAGCTACAAGCCCCACAAAAGGCCAAGGTAATAAGGGAAGTTTATTTTACTAGCTTATTCAATTCTTGGTAGAATATCTTGCTGAACCACTGGTACTTTTGAGGAGTAATGAGGAAGCAACTCCTGATCCACTAAGCCTAAAAGTTTTGGTCTTTTGCTCGGGACGAGCAAAGGCTAAGCTTGGGGGAGTTGTTGACGGTCCTTACAACGAAAAATCCGACCGTCAATAGGCTCAGAGAACCAATAAAGATCAAGCATAACTTAGACATTAATATTCAAATAATGCTATACCCTACACATCTGGAATATATTTGAGTACAGGGACCACGGCGCAAAAGATGGACGAAACTGGGCACAGACCCAGGTCGGCCGACCTGGCTAGGTTGGGCGACCGGGACTGGAACCCAATCGAGCTAATTTTCCACACAGGTCAAGAAGCACACAAAGGAAGGATCATGGACGTTGAATCATGGTCGGTTCATGACAAGGGTGAGGATGAGCCACGTGTCACTCCCACGGATTGAAGGGCCCACACCTCAACTCATTTGTACCCCAACGCAGTATACCAACCTGGAACCGTCATAAGGACCCACATGGCAGTCTACCAGAGAAGAGTGGGGCCGAAAGGCGGCGATACCAGGTCGGCCGACCTGGCTAGGTCGGCCGACTTAGGCCCGCGGCCGTTTCGCTCCCCCCTTGACCAGTACCTGTAAACCGCCATCAGGAGTCCATCTGAGCCATGCAATGCTAAAGACGGTGCATCCTAGGGTCGACCGACCTGGGCACATCGGCCGACCTAGGCCCACATCCAAACTGCCACAACCGCCTCTGGCCGGCTCCAACCGCCTATGTGATGCTATAAATACCTTCAAAGGGCACCGTACTCAACACACACCAGAGGAAGAGTTCTCCTTGCTACAAGCTTAGTCTTAGTCTTAGTAGTGATAGTCATAGTGTTAGATCTTCTGAAGGGCTTCCGGAGGAGTCTTGGTGAGTTCTAGAGTTCAGTTCTTGTATTCTCTTACTTACTTGTAGTACTCTGAGCTTAATGGAAATACCTTCATACTTATGTTGTATGCCTCAGTTATACCTTATCCACTTAGTATATACTACTTATGTCTTACACCTTATTCAAGTGAATGTATGCTATGACATTGGCTCAATGTGCCTCCTGGTTGCTCTATTTATTAACGTGATAGATAGAGTTGTATTACATATTGCAAGCATGGTGTTTGTGATATGGAGTACTGTTGAGGGTACCGCTGCCCCACGGATTAGTAGAGGTAGGCGGAAGGTGGTGACAGCCCTGTCCGTCCTTTGTAATCCTCCACGTGCGGGAGTGGGTATTAGGCCTTTATAATAAGACGTCCTACTGTCGTCCCTTGATGAGGGAACCACTGGATACCTCGATATGTCCTCTTGCATATAATCATTGAGTGAGCTTGTATAGGGTATTGTAGTATGTCCAAGTCCCATTTGTATGATGCTAATGAACCCTTATTAATCTTTACTAATGTACTATTACTAACTAAGACTACTTTAATGATGAGCAATGAACTTCTGTGTGTCACACTACCCATTCATTTCTATATCATTTACCCCTGCTTAGATTATGGTATAATAATTATTGTTGTAAGTAATTGCATTGGAATGACACCTCTCTTTTAACTCAATGCTTTCCCTGCGGATAAACAAATAACGATACTCTGGAATACTCCCGGGTGAAATGTTACAACGTACTTCTGTGCGCTTGCAGAATATCTGTAACGTCTAGATTTACGATGTAGTATCTCTAGTACTATTACTACTCTAAGTAGTGATGCTAAGAAATACCAACAACAAGGCTTTCATGAAAGGACAACACAGTCCTCGTACTTCTACATCTATCCCTGTGGATGATGATTGTGACTTTGGTGATGTTGGAGGTATTGATTATGATGATCGGCCATCCACAAATAATTTGCTTTCGTCACTAATTAGTGGTGCCGTACATGGTAATATTGAGGAGCCAAATTATGAGGCAACAAAGAATTTTTTTCAAATTAATGGAAGAAGCCTGGATTGAATTGTACCCAGGTTGCAAGGAGGCTTCCAAAGTATCTTTCATTGTCAGGCTTTTCCAGATTAAGTGCATGTTCGGTATTACGAACAATGCAATGGAGCACATAATTCACTTATTCGCTCTTGTGCTCCCCAAAGGACATTGTATCCCAGATACCATGGGTAAAGTTCGAAGGGTAATTCAAGTCCTTGGGTTGGACTACCAAAAGATTCATGCTTGTGTCAATGATTGTGTGCTATTCCGTGGAGATGAGTACGAGAACTTAGACTCATGTCCAACATGTGGGGAGAGTAGGTGGAAAAATACTGATTCAGAGAGAGTTGGGGATCCGGCTGATGATACTGGTGCAATAAAGAAGAAGTGCTTTCCTCGAAAAATTCTGAGGTATTTTCCACTGATTCCTCGACTGTGAAGATTATACATGAACGAGACCACATCATCGTATATGCATTGGCACAAGGAGGAATTGGTTGAAGACGGGAAAATGCATCACCCAGCTAACTCACAGCCATGGAAGCACGTGGATGAGAAGTATAAGGACACATTCACATTGGATCCATGTAATGTCAGGCTGGGACTTGCATCAGATGGCTTCAATCCATTTGGGATGTTGTATGTGACTTACACTACATGGCCAGTGATCCTAATTCCTTATAACATGCCTCCTTGGTTGTGCTTGAAACAATCGTATTGGATGATGTCGATGCTAATTCCTGGGCCTAAATCACCAGGAATTAACATTGACATATATTTGCAGCCTCTGATAGATGGGTTAAAGAGCCATGGGAGAATGGAGTTGATACTTGGGATGCAAAGGTGAAGAGAAATTTTACTCTACGTGCAATGCTACTCTGGACAGTTAATGATTTTCCTGCATATGCAATGTTGTCTGGTTGGAGCACAAAAGGGAGGTTTGCTTGTCCTTATTGTCACAAGGATACTAATTACTTGTGGCTAAGATTTGGTTCCAAGCATTGCTACATGGGGCATCGCCGTTTTTTTGCCTAGAAACCACAGGTGGGGAAGGAATAAGGTCATCTTCAATAACAAGGTTGAAATGAGGGATGCTCCAGAGCCGCTCAGTGGCGCACAAGTACTGGAGCGGTACCAGAGTTTTGAGCAGGTCACTTTTGGAGCGACTACTTCTCGGAAGAGGAAGCAGCGTGACGAAGATAATAGATGGCACAACTGGAGGAAGAGGAGTATTTTCTTTGATCTTCTGTACTAGGAATCCTTTCTTATACGCCATAATCTAGATGTCATGCATATTGAGAAGAATATATGTGAGAGCTTGCTAGGACTTTGCTTCGTTTGGTAGGTAAATGTAAGGATAGCGAGAAGGCTAGACTTGATATGCAAGAACTGGGTATAAGGAAGGATCAGCATCCGTTCATTGAGAAAGGAAAATACACTTTGCCACCAGCGATGTACACGTTAGGTGATCCTGAGATGATAATTCTATGTGAATTTCTTCAAGGTGTTAAGATGCCAGATGGTTATGCCTCAAATTTAAGAAGATGTGTTGATGTCAGTGGTTGCAAGGTTGCAGGACTGAAAAGTCATGACTATCATGTTATATTACAAAAACTTTTACCCTTGGTGGTGTGCCACATATTGCCTGATGATGTTGTGATCCCATTGATCCAGCTCAGCAGGTTTTTTAACTCCATTTGTTCAAAGGAGCTTGACCCTATTGAGAAGGAAAAACTTAACAATTCGATTGCAGAGACCCTTTTTCGGCTTGACATGGTATTCCCTCCAGCATTTTTTAATATTATGGTGCACTTGCTAGTTCATATTGCTCGGGAGGCTAAACTTGGAGGCCCTGTTAACTATAGATGGACGTATCCAATTGAGAGGTACCTACGTACCCTCAAGGGCTATGTGATTAACAAAGCTTCCCCAGAGGGTTCAATAGCTGAGGGATACATCTCGAAGGAGTGCCTTACATTCTGTTCTTGATTCTTTGAAGGCATTACTACAAAGCTGAATCGGCCAGAGCATCAAGAAAGGAGCACTGTTAGTGAACCACCTGTTGGTCTACGAGTGTTTGCGAGCATGGACTTTGATAGAAAGAAATCTTCTAGTAGGCATAACATTGAGATAGCATTTTATGATGAACTGCAGAGGATGAGGCACTACATATTAACCAACTGTGATGAGGCCATTCCATGGATAAAGTAAGCTACATGTTTATGAGTTTATCTCTAATAATGTGTTCACTATCAAACTGAGATAAGTTTTTGTTTCGTTGAAGTGAGCATATGAACGAATTGAGGAAAACGAACTCGCAGAATGTTGCAACAAGGCACAAGAAAGAATTTGTGGAGTGGTTCGAGTGTAAGGTGAGTCATTTATATTTTTGTTCTGTTTAATGCATCACAGTTGAATATTGTTGTAATTTGTTGAGAACATATATGAGTCAGATTGTGCATGATAGAACTAAGGCCAAGGGCCGAGTCCGATTCTGGGTGGATCTCCGATTCCGATCGGAGTTCGTCCAATGGAGTCCTGATCGGATACGGGACTAAAAAGGCCGGAGCGTGGATGACTGTCAAGGAAAGGATGCGTCTGGAAGCTTCTTCACGGCCTGATTGCACGACAGTTGTAATAGTTTTGGTAGTTTAGATTAGTTTGCTTTAAATAAATTAGAGATATTGTCTTAGACAGCAAGGATTAGCTAGATTTCCAGGTATAAATATAAACCCTGCGCCATTGTAAAAGATGTTCACACAACCAATCAATACAACACAACTTTCGTCCCTCGTTCCAACAACCTTTTTTGTTGAGTTCTTCAGCAAGCAGGGCTGCATCATCTTGACCTCTGGTTTGTCTGTAAGTGTGACATCTATCGAATTAATCTAGGCTTTAGATTGAGGCGCATCGCCCTTCTTTGTTTAGTTAATTCACCAATTTATCGAGTTGTTTTAGGCTTCAGATTGAGGCGTATCGCCCTTCATCATTTAGATCGCTCACCCTCTATCGTATCTTGTTGATTTTATCTTATCGGCTTACATCTGTTTGAGAGATCTATTTTGCTTTATTGTAATTCAAATTCCATAATATATTTGTTTATATTGTTTATATAGCTGATTTAGATTCAATAAGCAAGTTACAAATAAATCTGATTTAAGCAAGTTTTTGATATATATCGCTCTATCGGTGTAAGTAGACTAATCGGTGCCCTGCTAGCAACGCTGTCTCGAAATCGATCCGATTGTCAGTGACACGAGATCTAGTTTGTTTATTACCTTTGGATAGATGCATATTAAAGAATGATCTTAAATTAGGTTTATCTCTGATTCGGCATTCATAATCGATGGTTTATTTTTAGTATATGTCATATCATCACGAATCGGACTCAAGGCCGATGGTTCATGCTCGTGAATCGGACCTCTTTCTACGTTGATCCGATTTGCTGGAACGAATCAGGGCTTTGGCCGATGAGTTCCTTGTGGTTTACTGATTAAACTCTACCTTGTCAATTTCAGGTCAAATTGACTGGCATGCCACGAACGTCAAGATTTTGGACCTGCACTGAAGTTCAAGCAAATCTTCCAAGCCACAGTGTTAATTTCCGAGAGTCAACGCCTGACTTTTTGGATGTCAACACATTTTGGCACGCTCGGTGGGACCAGAAAGCTTCTGCGATGGCACCTCCTAAGATCCCTGCTGTCACGATGGAAGATCTCAGTGATGAACAGAAGAAACTCGTGGAAGCACAACTTGAAGAATTCAAGAACCTGTGCCTGGACTCATTCAGCAAGACTCGCAACGCTGTGATCAAGAAAAATCAGTTTCCCATCCCCAAGGAAGCGTTTGATCGGATCACAGCAGATGAGAGACAATTCTTTCAGGAATACATAGATGCTGGTGTGAGTCATGCTTTGATTAACCAATCTGGAATATTGGTTAACATGGTGGTGGGATTGATCGCCAAGTTGCTGGATGGAGCTATATTGAAGGATGTCCAGAAAGGACCTGCTTATTTTGATACAAGTGCTTCTTCGGCGATTAAAGACCTCGAGAAAAGGATTGTACAGACCAGTTCATCCACACCACCGGAAACACATCCTGAGTGTTATGAAACTCCCAAAGTGAGGAAGGCAAAAGCTAAGGTGGCAGATGGGGCTGAGGAGGAAGAAGGAGAAGAAGAGATAGGAGACAAGAATTCTGGCGCAACTCAACATATTGATAAGTTTGGCAGTTGTATTCCTGTAGTTGATGGCAATATGGTGTATCCTTCTTACTTTAGCACTGAGAATCCACCAAAGAACAAGGGAGCTGACTATCGGGAGCCGTCAATTGGGCCTACTGAGACACCAGTCATAATGATGTCGACTCATGCTCCTATTAGTCAGGGAAACTACACTCAGGAGGATTGGACAAATAAGATTGCTGATGTCGTGAAGAATCAATTTGGTTTGAAGCCTAATGGACAATCTTATCTGTATCGGAAGCCGTATCCGGACTGGTTTGATACATTGCCTATGCCAGCCCGATTCAGGATTCCAGATTTCTACAGGTTTTCTGGACAAGGAGATGTTACCACCATTGAGCATATCAGTCGTTACACAATTCAATGTGGTGAAGTAGCGTCGATAGATCCGTTGAAAGTCAAACTGTTCCCCATGTCGCTTTCTGGTTTGGCCTTCTCGTGGTTTTCTTCATTACCACCAAACTCCATCAGTAACCGGGCCGATCTAGAAAAGCAATTTCATGCTTATTTCTTTATGGGGTTATAAGAGACTAGACCGTCTGATTTGACGGCTCTCCGACAGAGGAATGGGGAGTTGGTCAGTGAATTTGTTCAAAGATTCAGAGATGTCCGTAGCCGATGTTCGTTAAATCTATCGGAGGGACAACTGGTTGATTTGGCTTTCCAAGGGTTATTGCCCCAGGTCAGAGACCGATACACAAGTCAAGATTTTGAAGACTTAGGGAATATGATTCAAAAGCTTTCTCAGTATGAAGGACATGGTAAGGATTATCGGAGGGAGAAATTTCAGAGGAAAATTGCTAATATTGAGTATGATTCCGATGGTGATGAAGCTGAGTTCGATTTGGCAGAGTGGACCAAGAACAAGAATTCTATTGCTTGTCCATGGGTGAAGGTCGAGCCAGAGAGGTACAGTTTTGAAATCACTAAAGCTGATAAAATATTTGATTTATTGTTGGCAGAAAAACAAATCAGGCTCTCCCCAAATCATACGATTCCTTCTGCCGAAGAATTGAAGAAGAAGAAATATTGCAAGTGGCACAATTCAGTATCTCATCATACCAATGATTGCAAAGTTTTTCGTAATGAGATTCAGTCGGCAATCGTGAAAGGAATCATTAAAGTTGAAACTGATAAGAAACCGATGAAACTTGATGGGCACCCGTTCCCTAGAAATATGGTTGAAGTTGGAGCCCCTGATAGGAAATTGAAGGCTAAAGTCCTCACATCGGACCATGCAAAAAAATCGGGAGCTGTTGATCCAGATTGTCAAGTATCGGCCAATGACGTACAAAATCGAAAATTATCAAGATTATCGGGAAGATCGCCGACACAGGGAGAAACCTAGAGTCACATTAGGGCAGTGTTGGTATTTTTAACAATCACAGATAAATCCGCAAGTGTACGGATACCGATGTAGCTTTCACCCGAGAGTATTCCAGGGTATCGAATCCACAGGGAACGTGTGTGTACTAGTGACGAGTTAAGAACGACCAAAGACAAAAGAAGTGATAAATGCGTAGAAGGTAGAGAGGGTTATTTCTAGGTATTCTGGATAATCAAAGGATAGCTCAAGTCATTTACTGCATTACTTGCTTCGGACGCCCGACCGTCCAAGCCCGGAAAGGGATGAGAAGGGGGCAAGGCAAGCCAAGCAATGGTCTTACTACTCTCTAGTACTTCTCATGTGGTGGACTACGTAGGCCGTCAGGGCTGTCACCACCTGGGGCTACCACTACAAATCCGTGGCACTAGGCGCACTCCAAGGTATTCAACATGATTAGACATCCATCTATTCTATTGAATACTATCTTAGCTTTGCAAGTACTAAGACACCTATCACAGCGAGGAGCTCACAAGTAAATAAAGTAAAGCTTGAACATAATTAAATATTAATCCAGAAATACAAAGGAATACCCGGATATACTCGAACCGGAGCCGCATCCGCCGAGGCACAAGAAGAAGAGAGGAGCCGACATCCCTAGCTTCTCCCGGACTCTCGCCTCACCTCTCACCTATTCTAACACTACATTGGATTTGGATCTTGAGCCTTGCTTCACTTCCTTGTGTCTTGAATGAGTGGGAGAGGTCCTCTATTTATAGTAAAGGAGGTGCCTTGGGGATGTGGAGATTCTACCCTTGATCCTAGGGAATATTCCTCTCCCTATTCTCTGGTGTCGACACCTGGTGGGAAACCGACGCGAGAACGTCGGTTGGCCATGGGACTCGCGCCCTCCACCGTCCTACAGCAGAAAACCGTGCCAAAACCAAAGCAAACCAGAGAGAACCACGCAAAACCGGATCCCATGCACTCCTAGACGACGGTTGCGGCTAAAAACCAGAAGAAAACCGGCCTCTGCTCTCTGTCCTGCGCGTTGGTGGGAGAAAACCTGAGCAAAACCGGTAAACCATGGAAAATAAACCACGCAAAACCGGCCTGCGGCCTTTCCCTGCATGCAACATGCCCCTTGGCCCGGCATCCGCATCCCTGCGCGTGCCTGCGTCTCCGGTGCGTTTATCGCCTGCTACGTGTCCTGGGCCCGGCCACCTCCTGCGCACATGCATGCGGAGCGTGTTCCCGTGCCTGGCCTCTGGCGGCGCTCCGCGTGTCCCCAGCGGGCCGCCTCCCGCGAGTGTGTGTGATGGCTCCCGCCTGGGCCTGGCTCGCGGCAGCCTAGGCCGCCAACTGGGCCACGCCCGCGGCTGTGCCTGGGCCGCGCCTGGGCTGCCAGCTGGGCCGCGACTGGGCCGAGATGACTTCAGCGGCACTGACGTCAGCAGTGACGTCAGCGCTGCATAATAAATTGGAGTTTTTGTATCTTTTTCTCTCGAGCTCCAAAATATTCAAATAATATATCCGTTGAAATTGTCTCTACGAGCTCTATGCAGTGGTGAACTCCAATTCAGCATTTGAGAAACTTTATGATAATGATATATTTGGATATATCTCATTGGATATATCTCAAACCCTTAGCTTCATTTTGGGTATTTCCTGCAAGACAAGTAAAAACACCAACACTCATGGAATTTGTTAGTATTAAACCCTACCACCATGTTTGGTGTTTATATTTGAAGCATTTTCTGCAGGATTTGACGGTCAAAAATAGCACTTAAGGACCGTCAACAAACACCCCCACACTTAGCCTTTACTAGTCCTCGAGTAAAGTTCAAAGACTAAGGTAGAACAAAATGACTCATTGAAATGATGCAAGCATATAAGTTATTCCAAGACATACCTGTACTTGTGAATTTTTGGAGTGTGTATCATGTCATCTTGGGTGATTGAAGAATGGAACGGCCTTGACTCAAGTCATCTCCACTCCTCTGTTAAGTAACTCGGGTTTTTTGATAAATTTTCAAAACAAAACCTTACCTAGCTCCTCAATTGATTCTCTCAAATCGCTCAATGTGTATGATTCCTCACCAAGGCATTAATTTGCTACCTTTCACCCTACTTCTAAAAAGGCTTATGTGGAGCTCATGGTAGGGGTAAGGATAAAGCATACTTGCATCACATATATTGCAAAATCAAAGAGTGGATCCAAGAAGAAAACTATTCATACAATCTGATTAAGATGTGCATGTGTGTTGGAAAATGGAAAGTGTATGATAACTCCTTTTTGTATGATCTCTCTCCTTTGAATTTATTTTGAGAACATGGCTATCTCTCTTTTTTCTCTTTTTTTCTTCTTTTTTTCTTCATGCTCAATTCTTTTGAGCACGTATTTTTTCTTTCTTTTTTTTCTTTCTTGGACCTTCATGTGTCCAAAAAATATTTTTTATAGCCCATGTCTCTTTTGCAAAGGATATTTGGGAAGAGATTCATAAAACACATGAAGCATTTATTTGGTGGATGAATGAATGTTGCTAACTTCCAGTGTAGAAGTTTAGCATGTGTATGTGGAGTGTACGTGATCTTGATCAAGAAAGCATGAAGAGTATCTTACAAGGGTCACAACAATTTGACAAAGCTCAATGCAATTACAAGCAGCATATGTATAAGGTTTTCAATGTGAGAAACATATGGCTTTGGTAGGAATGGAATATTCATTGAAGAGCTTTGTAAGGCTAAAGATTTTAAACTTTTGCAAGAAAAACATCCCAAGTACTTTATACAGAAAGTGCAAGATTCATCTCATCATACCATATCTCATTCATCAACCATTTAGATAAACATGCTTTCCTAATGATATACGTTCACAAGCAACAGGTAAATGTGCAAGGAATAAAGAATATGTAAGCCAATCAAGGATGAGATAGGAACCAAAGGAGCACAAGTTTCATTTGATTTTAATTCTTATGATTATATCAAGATTATGTTTAAACTCATTAGTGAGAGTGAGTGAGGGATTGGCATGCAAACTATCGCATTGGACAAAGTGGAAGACGAGGTGTGCCAGAGGACATTCAGTTGATGAAGAATTTGTTCGAGCCCCTCTGGTGCCCGATCGTCGTGATCTTTTTGATGTAGGTCCTTGCGATGTTGTGAGGCGTAGTTGTGGGTGGTCTTGAATGTGTGAATGTGAAGAAGCCTGAGAGACCCCCCACACTTGATCTTGTGCCTACGGTTATTCAAAACAAGGTGGAAACAAAACAACGACTCTACTGGTCTTACAAGCCAGGGAGCCTGATCTTTATTTCAATTCAAATATCTTTTTTGTGTTTTTATGTTATGCAAATTTTTATGGATTTTTTCTATGGCAAACGAAACTTAGCAAGGGGATTAAGGGAAAATAAATGCATAAAGTATTTTGGATACTTCCCTGGCGAATCTTCCTCAAACTGAAATCTTGCAGGTGAATGCGAGATTCGAGCTTAAGGGTCCCAGAAGATTTCTCCATTCTTCATCTTGCTTTATTGTGCAAATTTCTTCCATGTGACTAAAGATGTTGAATGTTGAAGTTATGCTCGCCATCCTTTAGTCATTACTTCATCCCTGCAAAAAGTTAGTGGACAACGAATACCCGAAGGACTATAAAGAATAAATCATTGTTGCCATTGGGTTAGTTGTTCACATCCACACTTAAAAACAAATGGGTCCTTGACATCGTTAAGCGTTGATCATGTTTGCCATTCTTTTGATATTTATTTTAAATGTTCTCTTTTTTTTCAATTTATTTTCACCACTTTCTTTTAAGCACAACTCAGACAAGGCTAAATTGCATCAACATGATCACAAGGGGGTTTTATAGAATACTCACGGTCGACCTTCAAAAGGTGATGTACCTCCTTGTATGTTGTGCAATATTGTTGCAGTGCATCCAATGCCTTGGTTTATCTCCAGTTTGAATCAAGCTTGATGACTTACCCGTTCGAATTTGAAATCTTTCCTGCAGGGGTTAGTCCATAGATACAACCAATATCTATACATGCATTTACTCAAAGGTTCATTAATCAAACTTGACACCATGTCTAATTTGATTAAAGAAGACTATTTAACCTAAGCACCACGCTTAATTTTAAAAGATCTATGAATGTATTCCGGAGACATTCAAACTAGAGCATATGAGGATAGATAAATGAAGCATGAGAACAATATCAAGCTATATTCAAAAGAGAGATAGTCATGAGTATAAGAATGGTGAGGTTCGGGTTCCCTCCCGGAAGGGCTTTGTTTAAAGTCAAAAGCAGGACATTTCACTTACCTTAGCATACTCACCGTTGGCGTTGGATTACGAGTTTAGAATCGCCATCGCGGTAGTTTCATGGCTCTTGGTGACGTCGTGAATAATGACGTGGTTGCACGTGGATAGCATGTGTGTGCTAAATGTTGGGGTGCCCCAAACATATAGCTGGCACATATGCAAAACACGAGAATGCAACAATCATCTTTTCTCATGAAAGCATGCACACGAACCAAGGATGCAAGGCAAGGTGAAGCCAGAAGGCAAATGGGGACTACCGAGGTGCAATGCCGCAATGGCATGTACCCCAGATGTCTTAATCCCACTGGGCCTCGCAGGCTAAATTTTTTTTGCTGTTCTTTTATATGCGATCATGGTTGGGAAATAAATATGCCAACTAATTTCACTACTACAAAACATAGATATTGTAACACACCCTTGTATCACATTCATCGATATATTACAAAGAAGTGTCATAGTAACACAAAATTATGTGTTACAGATGAACATTGTAACACATAATACTTGTTTTGTAAAATTGTGTTACAAACAACTATTCTAGTAACACAAAATTAATGTTACAACTAAAATGTTACAAAAATGGTAGTATGTTGTAACACATTGAGAATAATGTTACAACTAAAGTGTTACAAAGAAACATATATGTCATTGTTGATTTATAAATAATGATTTGTCAAATTTAATTATGTCGTCCTTAATTGGGCCATCTAAGGTATTTTACTAAATTTCCTAGGTGCTGCTAAGTGGCAGAGGGTTCCTTCGAGGGCCAAATGTTCAAGGGGCCGAAGCTTGCATTTGGTCAACATGGGCTAATAGGACTACTCATGGTTAATTTTTTTGGCTTAGATTTCCATCACGGAAATTTGTAAAAAAGTAACACTGTAATTTAGGGGTCGATGGTATTCAAACCTGCTTTTGGTCCAATTTTTTGTTTTGATTTCCCTTCATGGCAATTTAAAAAAATAACTGAGCAAGTTAGGTTTCGAACTGGGGAGCTATCTCATAGCAGAATACCTGCCGACCAGTGAAGAACGAAACTAATGTTGATTTCCAAATCTGTATCTTTTTTAATAGCTATCAAATATTTAATTTGCTCAAATTTAAGTACATATTTAACTGAAAATCCAAATTTCTGTGAGTTCCATGGGACAGAAGAATTTGAAAAAAAAAATTGAAGTCGAGGACAAGGATAGAAGCTTGGCACATATCCTCTCACGTGCCAGATTGTGCATCCACCAATAGTAGCCACATCCGCCTTAAGCTTGGCGACTTCGTCTGCTTATGAGCTGCAGCGACAAGCCCACGCGCCACCATGCTTTGGCGCGAGCTCAACTGGCCTCCTCTTCCTTTCCTAACGCAAACCACTGCCTGCACTCTCCCAACGCGCCTCCCTTGACTGCGACATGTCTCAAGTGGGATGAGTTTATCTGCTTATTTTGGATGGACGTCCCTCGTATGAGACGAATACTCATATGTAGCATCAATTAGTTCTCACTCAAGCACTTGCAAAAATGGGATCAAATGTCCCGTCCTAGTTCATCCCTTGAACCAAACATTTGGTGATACCCTATAATAACCAACCATACGTTGACAAGTTCATGTATGCTACTATTTTCTACCATGCCAACCTAATTTGAACCGAACAAACATTTGGTTTAACAGTTTAGTCTATAGTGCTAATAAGCCAATAAGTCGAATTGAAATAGCCAAGCTAGCAACTGAACTTGCTGTGTGCATTGCAATTTGTCAAGTGTGTTGTGTATAATTCTAATAAGCCAATGGTCACGTGTGCTGTGTGCGTGATCTCTCAAGCTAGCAACTGTACTTGCCTTTAGATAGAAAGGCGTTGAGCCGGTAAGGCACGACATCGATCAGATTAGCTGCTCGCTCAAAATAATTAGCATTGCTATCTCGCACATGCAGGACGAGACAGACAGTATACACGAACCTAGCTGAATGCTGCAGAGCTGCAATGCCGAATCATATTGCCCACGTGATTTGGTAAATTACCCGTGCCACAGGCCCACAACCTGGTCAAACAGAAACCGCTATCCTCTCCAAGCCGGAAAACCTATATATCTTCCACAAGTTTTTTTTCCAACCTATCTACCAATGTTTGAGATTCGTGCGTACACCATAGACCGTCGGATCCCCTTCCTTTCCATCCATCCATTTAACCCTAGCTGCTGCCCCTGCTGCCCCGCGCGCCGCCGTCACCGAGACGGAGCACGAGCGGCGGGACGTGGGCAGGGAGATGGCCGGCGGCGAGGTTAGGGTTAGGGGTTAGGGTTAGGGTTAGGGTTGGGGATTGGGTTGGAGGTGGGAGCTCATCCATGGCCTGCGGCTGTAGAGGGATGTCGTGGGCGGCTCGCCGGCCGGCGGTGGTGGCGGTCGAGACGGCGGGGGCGGAGGCGGCGGAGACGCCGCCGGAGCTGGGCGGCGGGAGACATCCGGTTGGCCTGTGGAGGCGGCGGGGGCGAGCACCGCCGGACACGAGGAAGAAGGCGGTGGAGGCGGCCGCCGGCGTTTGAGAAGAGGAAGACGAGCCGCGGGCAGAGGCGCGGTGTTTTTTTTGGGCCGTAGCTGGGCTTGAAGACGATTGTCTTATAGATCTTGTGGATGGCATATAGGAGCCCCCTCTCCAAGCGCTCCTCGCCATCCACTATGGGAGATCGCGATTCGCGAGTCGCGACCGCCTGTCGCCACCGCCGACACCGCCGCCGCCGCATCCGGCGCCTCACGGGTGCCGCCGCCCAGCCCTCCTGCTATCCCTTGTCTGCAACACGATTAGAATAGGCAAGGACGTCACGGGTTCCTTCACTTGCAGGTGATCAAGCAGGAGAACCACCGGGCAAACAACTACGTGAGTGGATCTCTCATCTCACAATTATTTCTTGATGTATTTTGCCTTGTTCTTCTTTTTAGTGCCAACGATTCACGGTTACAGAGACATCTATTTGATTGTTTTGCAGTTGCAATTAACATGGCAATCACGACAAGCCCCTGAGAGGGCACACTAGAGAAGGATTGTTTCCTCTGATAGATGGATTTCGAATATTTGAAAATGATGCAAGTAATCTTGTCTCAAAAAGTACCTTCACAATAGTACAGTATTGCCAATTTCACAAATGTATTACAAAAAAATTAGTACTTCAGTCTTTGTGGGGATCAAAGAAACATGTATTTCCAATAAGAAAATACATTTGTGAAGTGATGGGAAAAATATTCTTTTATGAATGGAATTCTTAGTGCCATCAAAGCAACAGATTTCATGACCAGATAGATGACAATGTTATTTCTGAGTTAACTGTTGGCAGCTTGGAAATGTTACTCAAACTCTAAATCCTCTATAGGTGAATTGTACACAAGGTGATTTTTAAAATTTTCATAAACAAGTAGTGCATAAAAAGGGTATTTTCTTTTTTCTTATTTTCACTTAACTTTTTGTTACTCCTTGATTTTAATATATTCAGATCATGCGCTGCGCCAAATAAGACTCATGCTTTCCATTAATGGACGGATGGATGGGTAAATCTCTAGGCTCATAAAATTATTACTTGTATTATCTACACTGATTTAAGTATATATAATAACTCGTACCTTGTTACCTTTTTTCTTCTCGTTACAGACCAAAGACAGTGACGCTGGTGATTTATTTTTGCCTAATGGAAAGGTTATTAATTGGTTTCTTATCTTTTAAGAATAGTCTACTTTTAATTGATTATATAGCGATATTTGGGCATAGTGTTCATAATTTACAATAATTTCTATTGGAAGCTATGTCATTGTGATGCTTGCTACAAGCAATTATTAAACCAGGAAGCAGAAGCATCGTCCCCAAGATGTGTTGCTAATGATTTCTGCACAAATAAAGGTACTCCTTTTTCGCTAAATCATCTAAGGATATAGTAGTCATGTGCAGTAATGTTACGGTTGACCAACATAATAGCAATTATTCCAACCATATGATCTTAAGACAACTAATGATGGTTTATCAGTAAGCGGCTACTACATATGTTAATAATTTAATGTAGGTCGGGTCCATAGTGCTAATCAAGACTGCAAGCTACCCAAATAAGGATATTGTGCTCTCTCTACAGCACTTTTGAGCTCTAGTCCAAAAGCTGCCAAATAAGAAAACAATTCTACAAAGTGTGTATCAATCATCCTACGGCAAAGGATGAACCATCACTAGGGCTCATGACCATGTACAATATCGTTGGTGATGCCATGCCAAAGGTGTACCATTTGCTTGGTCTTCAATTTGTGTTTGTTGCAACAACCTTATTCGTTTGCAATTGTTACAACAATCTTTATGAGCTTTTAGCATAGCATATTTGGATATAATAATATGTAATGTTTCAACTTGCTTTCTTTATACAGGTTGCATGACAAACGCTGAGTTCTTATTTTGATACATACAAGAATTGATAAAGAAGCAAGAGTGGATAAAGAAGCAATGAAGTTCGAGAATACTAGATATTTATATTTAAAATTTCATTTCCATTAGTATGAACTTTTACTATTCAGTAGTATGTACCTTTTTCTTTGTAACCATATATTATGTATTTGAACTATCAGATGATGTGAGCCAGGATCACGTTTGTAACCTTCCTACCATCAATGCAGATTGCTATGATTATTGAGACTTATAGTTTCAGTGATTTTACAATATTCCATGATTACTCCAAAAATTCCGCGTCAACATTATATGGCACATGAAGTAAAATAAATATTTATTTCTAATTTTGAATGTGTTACAAAAGATAAACATGTGTTGCAAGCTATATGTTCCTGTCACTACCGGAGAACTCTCTATCCATCCACCCTAATTGGTCACGGTTGGATTGGACTCGGTACCAATGCTTGCATTGGTACCGGGTCCAATCGCCAATAATTTTGCGCACTCATAGGTACCGGTTGGTGTCTCCAACCGGTACCAATGAGTCTCGGGGCCTTTGGTACCGGTTGGTGGAACCAACCGGTACCAATGTGACCCCTTTGGTACGGGTTGGTGCCACCAACCGGTACCAAAGGGGCTCTGCGTATAAATCCCCTTCTTCCTCCCCCAGCCCGAGCCATGGCTCATTTCTTCATCCTCCATTGAGCTCGGGTTGGGGGAGCTCATGCCCAAATTTTCCATAACCTTTGGAGATTTTGCAAACCAAGTCCGCTAGAAGGTTAGCAACTTCATCCTCTCTCTTTTGACGGTTAGTATGGTCTATTTCATACTCTATATTTTGAGTAATTTGTGTTTTGTGGAATGGATTGAAATAAGAGATTTTTGATTTAATCTTCATTTTTATTATGAATTTGTAATAGAGAATTACTATATAGTTAGTTGTTGCATGTGTAGAGATGATGCACAAATTTTTAGACATTGTTTAGATTTTTGGATTATTTGTAGAAACTTTAAATGATTTTCATATTTATGCTTATTATGATTTTTACATATTATAAATGATATTCATATTTAGGGTTATTAGGATTTTTAGAGATTATAAACGATATTCATATTTAGGCTTATTACGAACTTTAGAATTACATCTTTTTAGAGGCTTCAAATGACGTTGATATTTAGGGTATTAGGATTTTTTGAGATTATAAATGATATTCTTATTTAGTTAGATTTTAAATTCAATTTTACTTCTCATGGTTGTCAATATCTTGAACTAAAACAATTCAACTCTAGGCATGCCTATGATGATATCAAATTTTACCTAGTTTTCTAGCTGGGTAACATATGATGACCTTGAGCTTGAGCTTGTATTGTATAGTTATGCTTCTCATGGTTGTCATCAAACCATGAGACACATCCATGCCCAAGCAACGGATCGGTTGTGATTGGGCTGGGTGTGTCTCATGGTTCCATGCCTACCATGAACCAATTTTTTTACCACCTATAATGTTTCTTATGCTCCAAGTTCAAGGTCAAATGAAAGACAACATATCTGAGGCAAATCACTCCTTTAATTTTTTTTTGAGATGCACAAAATTAAGACGTTGATGATTTTGGAATGTGGTTGTCGGCCATCGTGCCCTTTGTTACTGTAGCACCATCCTGCTAGCTCTGAGCGAGAGCCTGTTACGTCCATGTCCACCATTGCTACAGTGACCACTCAAATCAACTCTTCTGCACTCTCTTCCCGACGAAACAACCGGCTCCGTCAGATACTCTCCGTCTCACCGGCCTACAAGGGCTACAAATAGCTGCCCCTGAGGGCCCTGACCTGCTCCAAGCAACAAAACCATCTCTTTAGAATTACATCTTTTTAGAGACTTCAAATGATGTTCATATTTCAAATGATATTTACATATTTTTCGTTGTATTTTGTGAATGATATTTACATACATGAAATGATATTTACATATTTGAAATGATATTTACATAGATGAATCGGCAATGGATGTACAACGCGGATAGACGCTTATCTGACTTCATTAATGGCGTTCATCAATTCCTCGACGCGGCAGAGGCTAACTCGACCTCGGGTTTTATATGCTGTCCATGCAAGGTCTGNAACGCGGATAGATGCTCATCTGACTTCATTAATGGCGTTCATCAATTCCTCGACGCGGCAGAGGCTAACTCGACCTCGGGTTTTATATGCTGTCCATGCAAGGTCTGTGAGAATAAGAAGGATTATCACATCTCGAAGAAGGTGGTCCACACACACTTGCTTATGAGTGGTTTCATGCCTAACTATATCTGTTGGACAAACACGGCGAAGCGGGGATATTCTTTGAAGAAGGTGATGAAGAAGGTGAGGACAACATCCCGGACTTTGCACAATACGGTGCCTTTGCAGATGATACAGCAATGGGCGAGGGTGAAGCAGTTGCAGAAGATGAGGATGATGATGCCTTAGGTGGCATGATCCGTGATGAAGAGAAAGACTGCGAAAGTGCGAAAGAGCGGGAGAAGATGAAGCGTTTGTTGGAGGACAAAACATTGTTGTACCCAGATTGCAAAGAGGACCAGAAAAAATTGGGTACCACACTGGAACTGTTGCAATGGAAGGCAACTAATGGCTTGTCTGACAAAGGTTTTGGAGAGATATTGAAAATGATAAGAAGATGCTTCCAGAGGGCAACACATTGCCCGAAACAACATACGAAGCAAGAAAAATCGTTTGCCCTCTAGGACTGGAAGTACAAAAGATACACGCATGTCCCAATGATTGTATCCTTTATTGGGGCAAGTCGTACGAATCTTTGGACGCCTGTCCGGTTTGCAATTGCTCGCGGTATAAAATCAGGCGAGACGACCCTGGTGATGTTGAGGGAGAGGCCCCCAAGAAAAGTCCCTGCCAAGGTGATGTGGTATTTCCCTATAATACAACGTCTGAAGCGCTTGTTCAGAAACAAAGAGCATGCTAAATTGCTGCGGTGGCACAAAGAGGATCGGAGGGAAGACAATATGTTGAGACACCCCGCTGATGGGTCGCAATGGAGAAAAATCGACAGAGCGTTCCCAGACTTCGCAGAAGATGCAAGGAACATAAGATTTGGTTTGAGTACGGATGGCATGAATCTTTTCGGTGATATGAGCAGTAGCCACAGCACTTGGCCCGTGACTCTTTGTATGTACAACCTTCCTCCGTGGATGTGCATGAAGCGGAAGTTCATTATGATGCCAGTGCTAATCCAAGGGCCAAAGCAGCCTGGCAACGACATTGATGTGTATCTAAGGCCACTGATTGAGGAACTTTTGTTGTTGTGGGGCAAAGATGGTGTAAAGGCGTGGGATGAGCACAAGTAAGAGGAATTTAACCTAAGAGCATTACTGTTTGTGACCATCAATGATTGGCCTGCACTTGGTAACCTGTCGGGACAGTCAAACAAGGGATACAAAGCATGCACACATTGCCTAGAACACACCGACTGCATTTATCTGAAACATTGTAGAAAGTGTGTGTATATGGGCCATCGTCGATTCCTTTCTGAGAAACATCCGCTGAGAAAGAAAGGAAAGCATTTTGAGGCGGAAGGTCATAGCAAACCAAGGCATCGGGATGGAAAATATGTATTTGCTATGGTAAAAGATGTGAAGGTGGTCTTTGGGAAGGACCTGGCAGCCAGCCAGCGGCAAGTGAAAATGGAAAGGCGCCCATGTGGAAGAAAAAGTCAATATTCTGGGACCTACCATATTGGGAGGTCTTAGATGTCCGCCACGCAATTGATGTGATGCACCTGACGAAAAATCTTTGCGTAAACGTGCTAGGGTTCCTTGGTACTTACGGAAAGTTAAAAGATACGCTTGAAGCACGACAGGACCTGAAACGTATGAAACAACGAGATCCCCTGCATCCTGAGAAAAGAGAGAAAGGGCGTTGGAACTTGTGTCCTGCTAGCTACACTCTAAGCAAGGAGGAGAAGACCAGCATGTTTGATTGCTTGAACAGTATTAAGGTCCCGTCCGGCTACTCATCGAATGTAAAGAGTCTGATAAATATGAAAGAGAAGAAATTCGTACACCTCAAGTCCCATGACTGCCATGTGCTGCTCACACAATTGCTTCCGGTGGCGCTGAGGGGAATTCTACCCGTTAATGTCCGAACAACTATTGTGAAGCTATGCGCCTTTCTCAATGCAATCGACCAGAAGGCAATCGATCCAACTAATCTAGCAAAGCTGCAGGATGATGTGGCCCAAAGCCTTGTCAGCCTTGAGATGATATTTCCTCTTTCTTTAATATTATGACGCATCTCCTGGTCCATGTTGTCAAAGAGATTGGTATTCTTGGTCCTGTATTCCTACACAATATGTATACTTTTGAGAGGCTCATGGCTATTCTAAAGAAATATGTTCGTAACCGTTCTCTTCCAGAAGGATGCATCGCCAAGGGATACAGAACAGAGGAGGTCATTGAGTTCTGTGTTGACTATATCCCCGAACTGAAACCGATTGGGCTACCTGAGTCACGCCATGAGGGGAGACTACTTGGAAAGGGCACGTTAGGAAGGAAACAAACAAGGTGTAGCGACTATGATTTATTCATGAAAGCCCATTACACTGTATTGCAGTCGTCAACCATGGTGGCTCCTTACATCGAGGAGCACAAGACTATAATATGCTACCAAAATCCAAGAAATCTGAGAAGTGGATTACACGCCATCACATAGAAACTTTAGCTGGTTGGTTGCGACAAAAGCTCATGGGTAACGAGACAATACATACACAGCTGGCGTATTTGGCAAGGGGACCATCATCCTCATTCTTGACGTTCCAAGGCTATGACATAAATGGGTATACATTTTACACGAGAGCCCAAGACGACAAAAGCACCAAACAAAATAGTGGTGTCTGTATAGATGCCTATGACAACAAAGGGAACAGGGACTCATATTATGGCCAGGTAGAGGAGATCTGGGAACTAGATTATGGACCTTTGAAAATACCACTTTTTCGGTGCAAATGGGTGAAACTTACAAGTGGAGGTGTTACTATAGACCGCTACGGCATGATAACTGTGGATCTCAACAAAATTGGGTATGTAGACGAACCATTCGTGCTCGCCAAGGATGAGCATCAAGTGTTTTATGTGAAGGACATGTCTACCAAACCCAAGACGGGGACTCTGCAAACAAACAACTCCGAACTTTATCCAAAACGGCACATAGTTCTCACGGGAAAAGAAAAATCGTGGGTGTCGAGGACGTCACCGATGAAGATGATTATAATAGGTGTGACGAGGTGTATCCGTTCAGTGTGGAGGATGACACAAGCATCCTGTTGGCCAATGAAGATGCTCCTTACGCTCGCAACGATCATAACGAAGGCACTCTTGTAAAGAAAACATTTATTGCTGTTCAAGCATAATGTTGTACTTATGTTGAAGCATGATGATGCTATGTAATTCTAATTATATTGAAGCATTATGGTATGTAATGTTGGCCAAATTTGATTTTGTCTTATGCTTCTTGATAAGTATTTACTAGTTTTGTTAAATTGACTTGTAATATATTACGGTTTATTTTGGTTAGTATCATGCCGAGACAGCGTCAGGCAGCTAGACGTGGTGGCTATGTTACTAATATGCCACCTACCATCCCGATTCGAGAGGCTCACGAGCCTGGATGGTCGACAACTCAACAAGTTGATCATGTCCCAATTCCCACACCTCAGCAACTTCGCTACAATATGGTAGGGTGTAACACCCTAATTTTCATCACAAGAAATTGTAGAAACACTTCTGAATTTTTTCTAGGATTTATTTAAGGCTCAAATAAATTTCTATGATTTAATTGGAATTATAGAGGTTTATTTCAGTTTAATAATTATCTAAATTACTCAATAAGTGCTTGATGCATTTCATGCTGTTGCATTTATTTTGTGTTGCTTTGCTCAAATTATTTTGGGTTCAACTTTATTTGAATTCAAATTAATTTGGATTTTGTTTGATCTTAGGATAATGTTTTTTCAGCAGAGTTCAAAATCCCTCCCTGAACTTTTGCACGGTTCTTTTCTCCTCCCTCTAATCCCTTATTCAGTGCATCCACTCCCTCCCAACCTGGGCCGAGTCCAGTTCGCCCTGCTCTTTTGGCCCAGCCTCGGCCCAGTTCCACCCCGCCTCCCTCTCTTCTCTCACCGCCAGGTGGACCCCGGTCGTCATCCCTTTCCTCGCGCCGAACTCGTCTCCGAGCCGGACGCTGAGTCCGACTCCGCGCCGCCTCTGGAGACCCTGGGCCCGCACGCCATGGCACCCAACCCCTGCCTATAAAGCTAGCGCCGCCGCCCGGCCTCGTGACCCCCACAAAACCCTAGCCGCCCTTGCTCGAAGAGCTTTGTAGCCGCGCCACCGCCTCCCGAACCTCCGACACTGGCCGCCATCGTTGATCTCTCTCACCGCCGCCTTCTAGCGCACCAGAGGACATCCACAAGGTTCGCGTCGAGGTTCTGATCTACCCGTGTTGCTTGAACTCGTGCTTGTGCTCTCGTTACCGTGGAAATCGCTCATCGGAGCTTACCCCTGCAGGCCGAACCGCCAGTGGTCGACGTTCGCCGCCCTGGTCGTCTCTCCGGCCGCGTCATCCATCTAATCACGTTCGCGAGATCCTCAGCTCCGTCCTGGTTTAAGTCTCATCGATTTTGGAGCACCGTAGCCCTTAGACCGAGCTCCTCCGGCGAGTCGCCACCGTCGGACTCCGCGCGCCGCCGCGGGAAGTCGTCGCCGCCGCGGGTAATGGTCGCCGACCCGCTCTGAGTCGTCCAACCACGGATCAACGGCCCAGATCTCAGTCAACAAGATAAGGTACCGGTCAGCTGTGCCAGTTTTTCTAAAGAGACCCCCGAGTTTTGGATAATAAATCCGCAGTCCAAGGTCAGTTGAAAGTAATTGCAAGTAGGTCCTTATATCTTTCGGATTATACCCTAGCTTTTCAATAAATCGAACCCGCCGTCCAGCCTGGTTCTTTTCTAAGTTAGACCCCAAGTTTATATACATAATTATGTATATGCCCTCGGATTCTTACAATCTAACCCTGGAATTTCTAATCTTCGCAGATAAGCCCCTGAAACACCGTTTTGGCCCTATCTTGACCGTTTCAACTCCGATTCGAGTGATTCTTCAGCTCTCGTGACCGTAAGGACTTGATCTATATCTTTGTACCCTTCTTTTGTACTGTTGCCCATGTTTGGTGTATTGTTTCTTATTTGTTGTGTTGTTTCCTTGCATGTGTGACCCCGTGATTGCGTATAGGAGCAAAGTTCGTGGTATTCAAGGATCGTTCTTGGTGTTTCGAGTATTCCGTTGAGAAGTCCCTGAGCAGTGGCATTTATTAGTTGGATTTAAGGCAAGTGTATTCTTGATCATACTTTTTGTCCTAATAATCATATGACATGCTTACACTTTATAGTTACGCTATGCTTGCATGCCTTTAAATTGACGGGACCCATGTTAAGGACTTGACTAGTTTTGATTACCTTTTTCCTTGCATAACCGGGTTATTTAATTTATTGTTGGGTAGCATTGCTTAGTTGCTTTACCATGGGTTATGGAGAACATTAATGCTGAACTTTATGAATTTGTGATATGCTCATTGGACGATAAACAAGATCATTATTTTAATTGGAACATGGAGTCACCACCCAAGAAAACAGTGCAACCACATAGCTAATGGGCTCTGGTCGTGACTAATTAATTAGAAGAGTTAACTTGTAATAACCTTACCGAAAGGGCAAGAGGGGAAGCATAGACGGGGTATAGCCGGATCTCTTGGGAGTATGCTTTGGTAAGTAACTCGGCGATTAGAAAAGGTTATGCTCTGCTGTGGCTTGAAACCTTAGCGGGTTGTTTCATGTTAATAATTCTTTGTAAAGGTCATGTAATGGTTCTCTGGCCCCTCACCTAAGGAAGTGTTGAAGAGGCTAGCTACCTCAGGCTATATGAGAAACATTGTTTGTGGGGAAAGTGTACAACCTCTGCAGAGTGTAAAACTGATATATCAGCCGTGCTCACGGTTAAGAGCGGCTTGGACCCTCTCATGATAATTGAACTTGAAGTTGAAATAAATTATGGTTACTTTATGAGCATTTATGTATCTCAGTTCTTTAATTGGGTTGGTATATACTTATACTTAGTAATTATGCTGCTAAATAAAATATGACCAACTAAAGTGCTTTAAGCAATTTAATTAGAAGCCAAACTATTTCCTTGTTAAGCCTTTGCATGTCATTTGCTTTTGCTCTACATTTGCTGAGTACAAACCATAAGTGTACTCAACCTTGCTTTATCTGCGGCTCAGGCTTAGACAGAAGTTTCAGTGGAGTACTTTGGAAGTTTCTAGGCGTACGTATTCCCCCAGTCAGCTGCCTGTGGAGAAGTTTTGAAGGTTCCGCTGCTAGTTATTCGCTTCCGTGAGTGTAATAATGGTATTTAATATTATTTACGTTTTGCACTGTCTTTTATATCACTGATGAAGTCTCATATGTGTGTAAACTTGATCCTGGCGCACATATGATAGTCATTCGGTTTTGTTTACAAAATCGGCTGTGACAGAAGCGGTATCAGAGCTGTGTTGACTGTAGGACGTAAGCCTAGAGTAGCAATGGTCGTTTTTAGGGTCCTAAATGTCTTCTTATACTTGCTCTATCTTGTCTGCTGCAATCTTGGTCTAAACTCGTTGTTTTCCGTCAACCTTGACTTACCTTCTCCTTGATTCTTAATCATCATCCAATTGTACACTTGTTCTGTTCTTTCTCTAGCTCCTAGTTAACGTCTCTCTAAAAGTTAAAAGAACCAGCAAGAGTTATATTGGATGCCACAGTTAACGAGTTTTTCTCCCTAAGCATGAATTATTGGAAACAAGAGAATCATGGATATTTTGGAAACACCATCAGTCGTGCTTTATCTCAACACAAGGATTTAGGAAATTATCCCCCCTAAATCATGTCATCGTTAGTAGAGTCGTCGTTGAGGTCGATGTTTAGTTCTTGTGTAGGATTGTTTGCTTTGTGCCTGTTGTGTGCAAATGGTTGATTTGGTTCTTTGTAATGAGTGTGATGTTTTGTGTAGTGATGACCACAATTACATATTAATAAATCAACTAAACCATTAGATAGTTGGGTTTTGTCTTTGTTCCTGGTCTTAGTACCTAGGTGAGTTCCAAATCCCTCTTTACATATCTAATCATGAATCTCTTGTGCACCAAATCTATTCTCGTCACCCCTGACACAGCAGAACGGTTTAAGTCATATCTCAAGCTACGAGACCCCGATTGCTGCAAATCCAGTTGGATTAGTTCCATAACTTCATAAGTTATTTTCTGGCTAAGTTTCACTATTTTTGGATTATTGGACAGAGAGATAAATGACTTTTTGTTGGATAAAGAGAATCTGTTTCAGTAATCTGACACAGTCAACTTGTTTATTTCATATCTCAAGTTAGAAAACTCCGATTGATGTGAAACCAGTTGGGTTAGTCCCAGAATTAGATAATCTATTTTCTGGTAAAATCTTACCATTTTTAGATTTTCTGGAAAAGAGATACCTACGATTTATTGGAGTATACAGAATCTATTCAGAGCACCTGACACAGCTAGAGTGTTTTCTTAATAACTTTAGTTCCTGAACTCCAAATGAATTGATTCTAGTTGCATTGGATTCATAATTTCAGTATCTACATTCTGGAAAAATTTCGTGATTTTTGGATATTCTGTTTAGAAGATACATCTGATTTTCCGAGATAACCAGAATCTGTTCCTTATCATGAAAAAGTTCTTAATGAATGCTTTTCTTTTGTTGGTCATGTTGAGTTGGATAAAGAGATTTGACCATGCAAGTGCTAAGTGTTGGAATTCCTATCTTGGTTCTTGCACTAATTCATTTAGCTTCACCTGCACTAGTACCATATCTTTCTATATCTATCTAAATTTTTGTTTTCTATACAATCTGATGGTGAACACTAGGTCTGGTGCTGGAAGCAGTGAAAACAATCCAGAGCCTAACTCAAGTCGGAACCAGATGTCTAATTCAGCATTGGAACAGTTAATGGCAGCCCAGACTCAGTTGATGACCAATATGGCCAATTCTATAGTTCAGTTGAATCAGGATATAGCTCCTCCACCGCCTCCAAGAGACAGACACATGGATTTCATGAGTCACGACCCGCCTACATATTCTCACTCCGTAGATCCTCTCGATGCTGATGATTGGATTAGGACAGTAGAGAAGAAGTTGTTGATTACTCAGTGCACCGACAGAGAGATGGTCTTATATGCTGCTGGAAGATTAGAAGGTGCAGCTTCAGATTGGTGGGATGTATATTGCGATGCTCATGAAGATTCAGGTAGCATCACTTGGCAGGAATTCAAGGATAAATTTCGCTCATATCATATCCCTGTGAGTGTGATTAAGCATAAGAAGCAAGAGTTTCTCAACTTCAAGCAAGGAGTGATGACTGTGAGTGCATATAGGGACAAGTTCATACAGTTGTCTCGTTATGCCCAAAACAGGTAGCTACGGATGAGAGAAAGCAAGACCTGTTCTTGGAAGGATTGATTATACCTATTCGTTACCAGCTGGCAGCACATTCATTTCATAGTTTTGATCAGCTAGTGGATAAGGCTCTCTTGATAGAAAATTTGAGAGAGGAGATAAAGGAGAAGAAGAAGAGGAAGATGGACTCTCAGAGACAGTTACAGTCTGATCGCAGAACTCGTTTCCGTCTTACTCAGCAGACTGAGGTGCAGAGTTATCCAGTCCACCAATATGGCCACTCCAACCAAGCTTAAGTCCCAGAAATCAGCTATGGACCACAACTTGATCATTATCAAGCATCCATTCAGCCAAAGCCAAAGAGTTTGCAGGTCAAGTCTGGAAAATCAAAAGCTCCAAGTATGAAGACTTGTTTCCATTGCATGCAAAAAGGACATGACAAGGGCATGTGTCCACAGAAATACCAGCATTTGTTTGGTGGAAACAACCAAAGGAAAGCCGTAGTGCAACATGAGGTGATTAATGAAGATAAAAGTCATACTCAGATCAGCCAGAAGCAACTGAATTCAATACAGGCACATGCAAATCAAGATAAGAGTATTACAGTTGCTGAGATCAGAGTAGTATGTGAGTTTCCAGATGTGTTCCTAGATGATTTGCCAGGTTTGCCACCGGATAGAGATATTGAGTTCCTCATTGAACTTCTACCTGGTACAGCTCCTATTTCTAAGAGGCCATACAGAATGTCAGTTGATGAACTAGAAGAACTTAAGAAACAACTGAGAGAGTTGTTAGATAAGGGTTTCATACGCCCTAGTTCATCGCCTTGGGGAGCACCAGTTATCTTTGTTGAGAAGAAAGATGGCACACAGAGGATGTGTGTTGATTACAGGTCACTGAATGAAGTTACTATTAAGAATAAGTACCCTTTGCCCAGGATCGAGGATCTGTTTGATCAGTTGAAAGGAGCCAAGATATTCTCCAAGATTGATTTGCGTTCAGGCTATCATCAGTTGAAGATTAGGCCATCAGATATCCAGAAGACAGCTTTTCACTACCAGATATGGTTTGTATGAGTATACAGTTATGTCTTTTGGTTTGACTAATGCTCCTGCCTACTTTATGTATTTGATGAACAAGGTGTTTATGGAGTACTTGGATAAGTTTGTGGTGGTATTCATTGATGATATTTTGATCTACTCCAAGAATGAAGAGGAACATGAGGAACACTTGAGGCTAGTATTGCAGAAGCTCAGAGAGAATCAGCTCTATGCCAAGTTCAGTAAGTGTGAGTTTTGGCTAAAAGAAGTATCTTTTCCTAGGTCATGTCATTACAGATGGTGGAATTGCAGTTGATCCAGGCAAAGTCAGAGATGTTCTGAAGTGGGAGCCACCAAAGAATGTGCCTGAGATCAGGAGTTTTCTGGGATTGGCAGTATATTACAGAAGATTTATTGAAGGGTTTTCTAAAATAGTGAAGCCCCTCACTTCATTATTAGAGAAAGGAAAAGAATTCAGGTGGTCAGACGCACGTCAAGCCAGTTTTGAAGCGTTGAAGAAAAGGCTAACTACTGCTCCAGTGTTAGTGATGCCTGATATTCATAAGGGTTTTGATATCTACTGCGATGCTTCTCGTCAAGGTCTTGGATGTGTTCTTATGCAAGAAGGACATGTTATAGCTTATGCATCCAGGCAGTTGAGGAAACATGAATTAAATTATCCTACTCATGATCTGGAGTTAGCAGCAGTGGTTCATGCATTGAAGATTTGGAGGCACTATATGGTTGGGAACAAGTGCCAGATCTATACTGACCACAAGAGTTTGAAGTACATATTCACGCAGAAGGATCTGAATTTGAGGCAACGTCGTTGGCTAGAATTGATCAAGGATTATGATCTGGAGATACACTATCATCCTGGTAAGGCCAATGTGGTTGCAGATGCTTTGAGCAGAAGGGTCATGCTAATACCCTCTTGACACATCAAATGCCAGAGAAGCTGTGTGAAGAATTTGAGCGATTGAACCTTGGATTTATTGCACATACTGAAGGAGTGACTATGGAAGTTGAGCCTACTCTTGAGCAGGAGATTCGCCAAGGTCAGCTTAATGATGAGAAGATCAAGGAAATCAAGGAGCTTATGGCAATTGGAAAAGCCCCTGATTTTACTGAAGATGAGCATGGTACTATTTGGTTCAAGAAGAGGATTTGCGTGCCAGATGTGGCACAACTCAGAGATAAGATATTAAGAGAAGCTCATGATTCTGCTTACTCTATTCATCCTGGTAGTACTAAGATGTATCAGGACTTGAAAGAAAGGTACTGGTGGTATGGGTTGAAGAGAGATGTTGGTACTCATGTGGCGTTGTGTGATGTGTGCCAAAGAGTTAAGGCTGAACATCAGAGACCAGCAGGATTGCTTCAACCATTGAAGGTACCTGAATGGAAGTGGGAAGAAATCAGCATGGATTTCATAGTGGGATTGCCCCATACTCGAGATGGTTATGATTCTATATGGGTTATTGTGGATCGTTTGACTAAGGTTGCTCATTTCATTCCAGTCAAGACCACTTATACCAGTGCCAAGCTAGCAGAGTTGTATATGTCTCGTATTGTCTGTCAGCATGGTGTGCCCAAGAAGATCGTATCAGACAGAGGTACTCAGTTTACATCACGATTCTGGCAGAAGTTGCATGACTCTATGGATACTAAGCTGAATTTCAGTTCTGCCTATCACCCTCAGACAGATGGACAGACAGAAAGGACCAATCAGATTTTGGAAGATATGTTGAGAGCTTGTGCCTTGAAACATGGAAAAAGTTGGGATAATAGTTTACCTTATGCAGAGTTCTCTTATAATAACAGCTATCAGGCAAGCCTGAAGATGTCACCTTTTGAGGCATTGTACGGAAGGAAGTGCAGAACTCCATTATATTGGAGTGAAACAGGAGAAAGTCAGGTGTTTGGTCCTGAAATACTACAAGAGGCAGAACGACAGGTTCAGATTATCAGAGAGAATCTGAGGACAGCCCAGTCTAGACAGAAGAGTTATGCTGATGTTAGAAGAAGAGGAGTTAACTTTTGCAGTTAGTGATTATGTGTATTTGAAAGTTTCTCCTATCAGAGGTTTGCGCAGATTCAAAGTGAAGGGAAAGTTGTCACCTAGATTCATTGGTCCATTCAAGATTCTGGAAAGAAAAGGTGAAGTTGCTTATCAGTTGGAGTTACCGGCTAGTTTGTCAGATGTACATGATGTCTTCCATATATCACAGCTTAAGAAGTGTCTCAGAGTACCAGAGGAGCAGTTACCAATGGAAGAACTGAATGTGCAGGATGATCTAACTTATATGGAGTATCCAGTGAAGATATTGGAGACAGCTGAAAGAGTTACAAGAAGCAAGGTGATCAAAATGTGCAAGGTGCAATGGAGTCGTCACGGAGAGGATTAAGCTACTTGGGGAAGAGAGGATGAATTAATGGCGGAATTTCCCGATCTCTTCGCAAGTTCATCCGAATCTCGAGGACGAGATTCATTTTAAAGGGGGTAGGTTTGTAACACCCTAATTTTCATCACAAGAAATTGTAGAAACACTTCTGAATTTTTTCTAGGATTTATTTAAGGCTCAAATAAATTTCTATGATTTAATTGGAATTATAGAGGTTTATTTCAGTTTAATAATTAACTAAATTACTCAATAAGTGCTTGATGCATTTCATGCTGTTGCATTTATTTTGTGTTGCTTTGCTCAAATTATTTTGGGTTCAACTTTATTTGAATTCAAATTAATTTGGATTTTGTTTGATCTTAGGATAATGTTTTTTTCCAGCAGAGTTCAAAATCCCTCCCTGAACTTTTGCACGGTTCTTTTCTCCTCCCTCTAATCCCTTATTCAGTGCATCCACTCCCTCCCAACCTGGGCCGAGTCCAGTTCGCCCTGCTCTTTTGGCCCAGCCTCGGCCCAGTTCCACCCCGCCTCCCTCTCTTCTCTCACCGCCAGGTGGACCCCGGTCGTCATCCCTTTCCTCGCGCCGAACTCGTCTCCGAGCCGGACGCTGAGTCCGACTCCGCGCCGCCTCTGGAGACCCTGGGCCCGCACGCCATGACACCCAACCCCTGCCTATAAAACTAGCGCCGCCGCCCGGCCTCGTGACCCCCCCACAAAACCCTAGCCGCCCTTGCTCGAAGAGCTTTGTAGCCGCGCCACCGCCTCCCAAACCTCCGACACTGGCCGCCATCGTTGATCTCTCTCACCGCCGCCTTCTAGCGCACCAGAGGACATCCACAAGGTTCGCGTCGAGGTTCTGATTCTACCCGTGTTGCTTGAACTCGTGCTTGTGCTCTCGTTACCGTGGAAATCGCTCATCGGAGCTTACCCCTGCAGGCCGAACCGCCAGTGGTCGACGTTCGCCGCCCTGGTCGTCTCTCTGGCCGCGTCATCCATCTAATCACGTTCGCGAGATCCTCAGCTCCGTCCTGGTTTAAGTCTCATCGATTTTGGAGCACCGTAGCCCTTAGACCGAGCTCCTCCGGCGAGTCGCCACCGTCGGACTCCGCGGGGGAAGTCGTCGCCGCCGCGGGTAATGGTCGCCGACCCGCTCTGAGTCGTCCAACCACGGATCAACGGCCCAGATCTCAGTCAACAAGATAAGGTACCGGTCAGCTGTGCTAGTTTTTCTAAAGAGACCCCCGAGTTTTGGATAATAAATCCGCAGTCCAAGGTCAGTTGAAAGTAATTGCAAGTAGGTCCTTATATCTTTCGGATTATACCCTAGCTTTTCAATAAATCGAACCCGCCGTCCAGCCTGGTTCTTTTCTAAGTTAGACCCCAAGTTTATATACATAATTATGTATATGCCCTCGGATTCTTACAATCTAACCCTGGAATTTCTAATCTTCGTAGATAAGCCCCTGAAACACCGTTTTGGCCCTATCTTGACCGTTTCAACTCTGATTCGAGTGATTCTTCAGCTCTCGTGACCGTAAGGACTTGATCTATATCTTTGTACCCTTCTTTTGTACTGTTGCCCATGTTTGGTGTATTGTTTCTTATTTGTTGTGTTGTTTCCTTGCATGTGTGACCCCGTGATTGCGTATAGGAGCAAAGTTCGTGGTATTCAAGGATCGTTCTTGGTGTTTCGAGTATTCCGTTGAGACTACACCGTCGCCGCCATGGACCGCAGCGGCCCTCGCCCGCGGTCCAACTTCAGCGCCGACTTTGAGAAGATGCTCCAAGGACCCTGCCCCATCCACAAGCAGTCCAAGCATCGCATGATCGACTGCATGGGGCTCGCCGACGCCTACAAGAAGAAAGAGGGGAAGCAGCCGCCACGAGATGACGACAAGGGCGACAAGGGAAAAGGGGCTCCCGAGAACCCTGCTTTCCCGAACGTCGACAGGCAGGTGAACTTCATCCTCGGAGGACCGCCGCCCGTGGACGACAAGCGCCGGGAAAAAGTACGTGACCGGGAGATATTCTCCTGTTACTCATCGCCGATCCAACCACTCCGCTGGTCCGAGCAGCCGATCACATTCTCCAGGGAGGACCAGTGGTTCCAGGTCTCCGACGTGGGCGAGTACCCGCTGGTACTCAGCCCGATTGTGCACAACGCCCGCCTCACCAAAGTACTCATCGACGGTGGGAGCGGGCTCAACATCATCTTCGCCCAGACGCTGAGGGACATGGGCATCGGCCTCGACGCCCTGAGTCCTTCTCTCCACCCGTTCTACGGGCTGATCCCGGGGAAAGGCTCCAAACCACTCGGGCAGATCGCTTTGCCCGTCACCTTCGGTGAACAGGACAACTTCAGGACCGAGTACCTGAACTTCCAGGTTGCCGACTTCACCACCGCCTACCACGCCATATTGGGGAGACCAGCTCTCGCCAAGTTCATGGCAATCCCCAACTACACGTACCTGCTGATGAAGATGCCAGCACCGAACGGCGTCCTCTCCATTCGCAGCGACGTACACCTCTCCAAGGGCTGCGACAAAGAAGGGCTCCACCTCTGCACCGGCATCGAACGCAGCGTGCTGCAGATGGAGGTGGTCCACGAAGCAAGAACCTTCCAAGGAGACCCGGGCTCCGTCCCCGAGTCCTCCAAGCGAAGGGCCGCGCCAACCACGATGCAGCCGGCTGAAGAAGTACGTGCCATCACGCTCGGGCTCGCCGACTCCTCCAAGACCGCCCTGATCGGGTCAGGGCTCGACCCCAAATAGGAAAGCGCGCTCGTCACCTTCCTCCGGAACAACGCCGACATATTCGCATGGACTCCATCAGATATGCCAGGCGTCCCAAGGGAGGTGGTCGAGCACTCCTTGACGGTTGACGCGAACGCCAAGCCAGTTCGCCAAAAGCTCCGACGCTTCGCGCAGGATCGCAAGGAGGCCGTTAGGGCAGAGATTACAAGGCTGCTAGCAGCCGGGTTCATTAGAGAAGTCTTTTACCCAGACTGGCTCGCTAACCCAGTCCTTGTAAGAAAAAAGAATAATGAATGGAGAATGTGTGTTGACTACACGGATCTCAACAGGCACTGCCCTAAGGACCCCTTCGTCCTGCCCCGCATCGACCAAGTCGTTGACTCCACGCCGGATGCGTACTCCTATGCTTCCTCGATTGCTACTCCGGCTACCACCAGATCGCCCTGAAGGAAGAAGACCAGGAGAAGACTTCCTTCATAACTCCGATCGGCGCCTACTGCTACACCAAGATGACGTTTGGCCTCCGCAACGCCGGAGCTACCTACCAGAGGGCCATCAACTTGACCCTGGGCACTCAGATTGGCCGCAACGCCGAGGCCTACGTCGACGACATAGTGATCAAGACAAAGATCGAAGCCGAGTTCATCGCCGACCTCTCCGAAACATTTAACAATCTCCGCAAGCACAACTGGAGGCTAAACCCGACTAAGTGCGTCTTCGGCGTACCCAAAGGGAAACTACTCGGCTTCATCGTCAGCAACAGAGGCATCCAAGCCAACCCAGAGAAGATAGACACCATCCGGAGGATGAAACCGCCGACTGGGAAGAAAGAGATCCAAAAGCTGACTGGTTGCATGGCAGCCTTGAGCAGATTCATCTCCCGGCTTGGGGACAAGGGCTTGCCGTTCTTCAAAATCCTCAAGAAGGCCGACAGGTTCGAGTGGAACCAAGAGGCACAGCAAGCTTTCACCGACCTCAAGGACTACCTCTCCAATCCACCAGTACTCGCCGCTCCGCATAACGACGAAACGCTACTCCTGTATATCGCTGCCACCACCAATGTGGTAAGCACCGTCATCGTCGTGGAAAGGGAGGAAGAAGGAAAGGTGCAACGAGTGCAGCGACCAGTCTACTACGTAAGCGAAGTACTCAGCGAGTCCAAGTCTCGCTATCCCCAGGTGCAGAAGCTACTCTACGCACTGCTGATCACATAAAGAAAACTCCGCCATTACTTCCAAGCGCATCGCATCAAGGTGGTCACGCAATTTCCACTCGGGGAGATCCTCCACAACAGAGACGTCACGGGGCGAATCATCAAGTGGTCCGTCGAGCTCGGCTCCTTCAACATTGACTTCGTCCCGCGCACCGCCATCAGATCACAGATCCTCGCCGACTTCATCGCCGAATGGACCGAGAGCCAGGACGCGAAAGAAGACACCACCGGCGAGCACTGGAAGATGTACTTTGACGGCTCCCTGATGATCGACGGAGGAGGGGCCGGAGTACTATTCATCTCGCCGAAAGGGGAACAGCTCCGATACGTCCTCCAAATCCGTTTCCCCGTCACCAACAACGCCGCCGAGTACGAAGCAATTCTCCACGGGCTCCGCATCGCCGCCTCACTGGGCATAAAGAGGCTCCTGGTCTATGGCGACTCGGCAGTTGTCATAAACCAGGTGAACAAAGAGTGGGATCGCAACAGCGAGCGGATGAACGCCTATTGCGAGGCAGTGCATAAGCAGGAAGGGAAATTCTACGGAGTTGAGTACCACTACGTTCCACGGGAAAAGAACCTCGCCGCTGACGCACTTGCCAAGCTGGGATCCACCCGCGCACAAGTTCCAGGGGGAGTGTTCGTACAGGGCCTCCTCAAACCCTCCGTAAAGGAGCCGAACGACGAGCCGGAGCCTGCCCCGGAACTCTGCGAGGTGCTAGCCATTAACGCCGAGGAAGAAGACTGGATGGCCGAGTTCATAGATTTCCTCGCCAACAACAAAGTGCCAAAAGACCCCACGCAGCGAAAGATCCTGGAACGCCGAAGCAAAAATTATGTGGTGGTCGGAGGCGCCTTGTACAGACGAGCTGCCACAAATCAAGTATTCA
>CM014278.1:89531513-89547223 GCA_004135705.1 Alloteropsis semialata | reverse complement strand
GAGAGAGATCATGCAAAAAGGAGTTATCATTCCATTGTTCCACACACGTGCACATCTTGATCAGATTGTATGGATAGTTTTCTTCTTGGATCCTCTCTTTGACTTTGCAAAATATGTGATGTAAGTATGCCTTATCTTTACTCCTACCTTAAGCTCTACATAAGCCTTTTAGAAGTAGGGTGAAAGAAGGCAAGGAAATGC
Organism: Alloteropsis semialata; assembly: GCA_004135705.1. Taxonomy (NCBI): domain Eukaryota; kingdom Viridiplantae; phylum Streptophyta; class Magnoliopsida; order Poales; family Poaceae; genus Alloteropsis; species Alloteropsis semialata. The sequence goes on along the minus strand of CM014278.1, from coordinate 89,547,022 downwards.
CCTGGTGAGGAATCATACATAATGAGCGATCTGAGAGAATCATCTGAGGAGCTAGGTAAGGCTGTGTTTTTGAAAATTTATCAAAAACCTAAGCTACTTAACAGAAGAGTTGAGATGACTTGAATCACGGCTATTCTATTTCTCAACCACTCAAGATGGCATGGTAGACACTTCCAAATTCACAAGTGCAGGTATGTCTTGGAATAATTTATATGCTAGCTTCATATCAGAAGGAATCATGGTTTCCACCTTAGTCCTAAAGCTTTACTCGAGGACGAGCAAAGGCTAAGTGTGAGGGAGCTTGTTGACGCTCATTAATGCACATCTCAGACCATCAACTTTGATATACAAATACACATTCACCATAGCTATAGGGATTATATCTAACAAGTTCAACTAGTTTTGGTGACTATGTGTATGCAGGAGGCAACAGGTGAAATTTGAGGCAAAACGGGCTCGGTGGGCGGTCGCCCGACCTAGCCAGGTCGGCCGACGCCCAACCGAGGCCAAACGACCCTATCTTTGGATATATGCTAGGGAAGCCACTCTAGACCAACCCTTGCCTATGCACCGAGGTTGGGTCAAGCCCATATGGGAGAAGGACCTCAAGAGAAGAACAAAGGGGCCACATCCACAAGTACACATACTCAAATGGAGTGATGTCACCTAGGGTGGAACTCCACGGCCTGCAAGATAGTGGCTGGTAAAAGATGAGGCCAATCGGGCAGAAAAGGTCCGTCGGGCGACCTGGCCCGGTCGGCCGAGCCTGCCCCGGAGCCCAATGGGGCCCACTTTCCTCCAGGGAAAAGAAGCACACTCCAGGACCATCATAGCCACTGATTCCATGTCGGTTGAATCCAAGAGATGGGAATGGTCCAAGGGGAGGTCACATGGATAGAAGGGCCCACCTTGCAACCTAAATGTACTCAAATGCACCTATACCACCTGGAACCGCCATAAGGACCCACTGATCAGTCACTCAGCCGAAGATGGGCCCGATCGGTGCCGGTAGCCGGTTGGCCGATCTTGCCCGGTCGCCCGACCTGGTCCGGAGGCCAAACCACCTCATCTTTCTGGTACGGGTTCCCACCGCCTCCAGGAGTCCATCAACGCCGTGCATCACTCAAGGCGGTGCACTGAACATCAGCCGATCTCCCCGAATCGGCCGACCTGTGACTGAGTCCGTTCGTCCTCATCTTCCACGTGTCCACTCCCAACCGTCTCTACAAGCTATAAATAGATGCATACCAGTCATTGAACATCATCATCGAGCTAGAGCATCAAGTCAAGGCGAAGCCCTCCTCAAATGGGAGTAGAAGTAGGGAGAGAGTGAGAGAGAGTCTGGAGGAGTCCCGGCGTGTCGGCGACCCTCCACTTGTACCTCGGCGGATGCGAGCTACTTAGTAAGTATCCGGGATACTCAGCTTAGTATTTAAGTCGGAGTTATAGAAATCTGAGTTCTCTATTGTGCTTGTGGGTTCGTCGCTTTATTTATAAAGTGCTCTAGTCTCTAGCTAAGATTAGAGTAGTAGTATATATCTTAAGCGTGGTGCTTAGGTTATCGACTACCTTCGTTTGCCTCGTAGCCCCACGGATTAGAAGAGGTAGGCGGCAGGTGGTGACAGCCCTGTCCGTCCTTTGTAATCCTCCACGTACGGGTACGGCGTAGAGCTGTTGGCCGGCAATTTCCTAGAGGCCTAGGATACCCCGGTGCCCAAAGCAAGCATAGGAGAATTCTCTTCGCTATAATCAGTCTTAGTGCTAAGTTATCCTCTCTACCCAGCCTTTATATACACTCGATCGATCGAGTCAACTTTAGTAATTAGACAATGCCTTCTTGTTCCCTGTGGATTCGATACCCTGAATACTTCCGGGTGAAAGCTACAACGATATCCGTGCGCTTGCGGATTTATCTGCGATGTAAGAAATACCAACACCAGGAAACCTCCTTATTTTTTTTGTACGATTATAGGAAGGCAATATCAAATAATTTCGCCTCTCACGGCATAGTGCTTATCGTAATCTATCCAATAAAAAAAGGACCCCAATCGCCCGTCGGACGGAAAAGTTATGGCCATTTACGTGACTGGTCTCATTTTCGTGCGTTACACACTAGGAGACCTGGAAAATTTTGCTGGAACTAGGACAGAACACCCCTGTGGGCTAGATTATGTTGCTTGGAGACTAGACAACCGGAAAATGCTAGAGATCGTGTTCCGTCCGCACCGTAGGTGTCGGGAACGATGAAGGAGAAGCGACAGGAGAAGCGAAATCCACAGCATTGGACTGTTCACTTCCAGGAAACCTCCTTATTTTTTGTGTACGATTATGGGAAGGCAATATCAAAGAATTTCGCCTCTCATGGCATAGTGCTTGTCATAATCTATCCAATAAAAAAAGGACCCCAATCGCCCGTCGGACGGAAAAGTTATGGCCATTTACGTGACTGGTCTCGTTTTCATGTGTTACACACATAGGAGACATGGAAAATTTTGCTAGAACTAGGACAGAACACCCCTGTGGGCTAGATTATGTTCCTTGGAGACTAGACAACCAGAAAATGCTAGAGATCGTGTTCCGTCCGCACCGTAGGTGTCGGGAACGATGAAGGAGAAGCGATAGGAGAAGCGAAATCCACAGCATTGGACTGTTCACGGCCAGGAAACCTCCTTATTTTTTGTGTATGATTATAGGAAGGCAATATCAAAGAATTTTGCCTCTCACGGCATAGTGCTTGTTGTAATCTATGCAATAAAAAAAGGACCCCAATCGCCCGTCGGATGGAAAAGTTATGGCCATTTACGTGACTGGTCTCGTTTTAGTGTGTTACACACTAGGAGACCTGGAAAATTTTGCTGGAACTAGGACGAACACCCCTGTGGGCTAGATTATGTTCCTTGGAGACTAGACAACCGAAAAATGCTAGAGATCGTGTTCCGTCCGCACCGTAGGTGTCGGGAACGATGAAGGAGAAGCGACAGGAGAAGCGAAATCCACAGCATTGGACTGTTCACGGCCAGGAAACCTCCTTATTTTTTGTGTACGATTATAGGAAGGAAATATCAAAGAATTTCGCCTCTCATGGCATAGTTCTTGTCGTAATCTATCCAATAAAAAAAGGACCCCAATCGCCCGTCGGACGGAAAAGTTATGGCCATTTACGTGACTGGTCTCGTTTTCGTGTGTTACACACTGGGAGACCTAGAAAATTTTGCTGGAACTAGGACGGAACACCCCTGTGGGCTAGATTATGTTCCTTGGAGACTAGACAACCGGAAAATGCTAGAGATCGTGTTCCGTCCGCACCGTAGGTGTCCGGAACGATGAAGGAGAAGCGACAGGAGAAGCGAAATCCACAGCATTGGACTGTTCACGGCCAGGAAACCTCCTTATTTTTTGTGTACGATTATAGGAAGGCAATATCAAAGAATTTCGCCTCTCACCGCATAGTGCTTGTCGTAATCTATCCAGTAAAAAAAGGACCCCAATCGCCCGTCGGACGGAAAAGTTATGGCCATTTACGTGACTGGTCTCGTTTTCGTGTGTTACACACTAGGAGACTTGGAAACTTTTGCTGGAACTAGGACGGAACACCCCTGTGGGCTAGATTATGTTCCTTGGAGACTAGACAACCGGAAAATGCTAGAGATCATGTTCCGTCCGCACCGTAGGAGTCGGGAACGATGAAGGAGAAGCGACAGGAGAAGAGAAATCCACAGCATTGGACTGTTCACGGCCAGGAAACCTCCTTATTTTTTGTGTATGATTATAGGAAGGAAATATCAAAGAATTTTGCCTCTCACGGCATAGTTCTTGTCGTAATCTATCCAATAAAAAAAGGACCCCAATCGCCAGTCGGACGGAAAAGTTATGGCCATTTACGTGACTGGTCTCGTTTTCGTGTGTTACACACTCGGAGACCAGGAAAATTTTGCTGGAACTAGGACGGAACACCCCTGTGGGCTAGATTATGTTCCTCGGAGACTAGACAACCGAAAAATGCTAGAGATCGTGTTCCGTCCGCACCGTAGGTGTCGGGAACGATGAAGGAGAAGCGACAGGAGAAGCGAAATCCACAGCATTGGACTGTTCACGGCCAAGAAACCTCTTTATTTTTGTGTATGATTATAGGAAGGCAATATCAAAGAATTTCGCCTCTCATGGCATAGTGTTTGTCGTAATCTATCCAATAAAAGGACCCCAATCGCCCGTCGGACGGAAAAGTTATGGCCATTTACGTGACTGGTCTCGTTTTCGTGTGTTACACACTGGGAGACCTGGAAAATTTTGCTGGAACTAGGACGGAACACCCCTGTGGGCAAGATTATGTTTCTTGGAGACTAGACAACTGGAAAATGCTAGAGATCGTGTTCCGTCCGCACCGTAGGTGTCGGGAACGATGAAGGAGAAGCAACAGGAGAAGCGAAATCCACAGCATTGGACTGTTCACGGCCAGGAAACCTCCTTATTTTTTGTGTATGATTATAGGAAGGCAATATCAAAGAATTTCGCCTCTCACGGCATAGTGCTTGTCGTAATCTATCCAGTAAAAAAAGGACCCCAATCGCCCGTCGGACGGAAAAGTTATGGCCATTTACGTGACTGGTCTCATTTTCGTGTGTTACACACTAGGAGACTTGGAAACTTTTGCTGGAACTAGGACAGAACACCCCTGTGGGCTAGATTATGTTCCTTGGAGACTAGACAACCGGAAAATGCTAGAGATCGTGTTCCGTCCGCACCGTAGGAGTCGGGAACGATGAAGGAGAAGCGACAGGAGAAGCGAAATCCACAGCATTGGACTGTTCACGGCCAGGAAACCACCTTATTTTTTGTGTACGATTATAGGAAGGCAATATCAAAGAATTTCGCCTCTCACGGCATAGTTCTTGTCGTAATCTATCCAATAAAAAAAGGACCCCAATCGCCAGTCGGACGGAAAAGTTATGGCCATTTACGTGACTGGTCTTGTTTTCGTGTGTTACACACTCGGAGACCTGGAAAATTCTACTAGAATTAGGAAGGAACACCCCTGTGGGCTAGATTATGTTCCTTGGAGACTAGACAACCAGAAAATGCAAGAGATCGTGTTCTGTCCGCACCGTAGGTGTCGGGAAAGATGAAGGAGAAGCGACAGGAGAAGCGAAATCCACAGCATTGGACTGTTCACGGCTAGGAAACCTCCTTATTTTTTATGTACGATTATAGGAATGCGATATCAAAGAATTTCGCCTCTCACGGCATAGTGCTTGTCGTAATCTATCCAATAAAAAAGGACCCCAATCGCCCGTCGGACGGAAAAGTTATGGCCATTTACGTGACTGGTCTCGTTTTCGTGTGTTACACACTGGGAGACCTGGAAAATTTTGCTGGAACTAGGACGGAACACCCCTGTGGGCTAGATTATGTTCCTTGGAGACTAGACAACCGGAAAATGCTAAAGATCGTGTTCCGTCCGCACCGTAGGTGTCGGGAACGATGAAGGAGAAGCGACAGGAGAAGCGAAATCCACAGCATTGGACTGTTCACGGCCAGGAAACCTCCTTATTTTTTGTGTACGGTTATAGGAAGGCAATATCAAAGAATTTCGCCTCTCACGGCATAGTGCTTGTCGTAATCTATCCAATAAAAAAAGGACCCCAATCGCCCGTCGGACGGAAAAGTTATGGCCATTTACGTGACTGGTCTCGTTTTCGTGTGTTACACACTAGGAGACCTGGAAAACTTTTGCTGGATCTAGGACGGAACACCCCTGTGGGCTAGATTATGTTCCTTGGAGACATACAACCGGAAAATGCTAGAGATCGTGTTTCGTCCGCACCGTAGGTGTTGGGAACGATGAAGGAGAAGCGACAGGAGAAGCGAAATCGACAGCATTGGACTGTTCACGGCCAGGAAACCTCCTTATTTTTTGTGTACGATTATAGGAAGGCAATATCAAAGAATTTCGCCTCTCACGGCATAGTTCTTGTCGTAATCTATCCAATAAAAAAAGGACCCCCAATCGCCAGTCGGACGGAAAAGTTCTGGCCATTTATGTGACTGGTCTTGTTTTCGTGTGTTACACACTCGGAGACCTGGAAAATTTTGCTGGAACTAGGAAGGAACACCCCTGTGGGCTAGATTATGTTCCTTGGAGACTAGACAACCGGAAAATGCAAGAGATCGTGTTCCGTCCGCACCGTAGGTGTCGGGAACGATGAAGGAGAAGCGACAGGAGAAGCGAAATCCACAGCATTGGACTGTTCACGGCTAGGAAACCTCCTTATTTTTTGTGTACGATTATAGGAATGCGATATCAAAGAATTTCGCCTCTCACGGCATAGTGCCTGTCGTAATCTATCCAATAAAAAAAGGACCCCAATCGCCCGTCGGACGGAAAAGTTATGGCTATTTACGTGACTGGTCTCGTTTTCGTGTGTTACACACTGGGAGACCAGGAAAATTTTGCTGGAACTAGGACGGAATACCCTGTGGGCTAGATTATGTTCCTTGGACACTAGACAACCGGAAAATGCTAGAGATCGTGTCCCGTCCGCACCGTAGGTGTCGGGAACGATGAAGGAGAAGCGACAGGAGAAGCGAAATCCACAGCATTGGACTGTTCACGGCCAGGAAACCTCCTTATTTTTTGTGTACGATTATAGGAAGGCAATATCATAGAATTTCGCCTCTCACGGCATAGTGCTTGTCGTAATCTATCCAATAAAAAACGGACCCCAATCGCCCGTCGGACGGAAAAGTTATGGCCATTTACGAGACTGGTCTCGTTTTCGTGTGTTACACACTAGGAGACCTGGAAACTTTTGCTGGAACTAGGATGGAACACCCCTGTGGGCTAGATTATGTTCCTTGGAGACTAGACAACCGGAAAATGCTAGAGATCGTGTTTCGTCCGCACCGTAGGTGTTGGGAACGATGAAGGAGAAGCGACAGGAGAAGCGAAATCGACAGCATTGGACTGTTCACGGCCAGGAAACCTCCTTATTTTTTGTGTACGATTATAGGAAGGCAATATCAAAGAATTTTGCCTCTCACGGCATAGTGCTTGTCGTAATCAATCCAATAAAAAAAGGACCCCAATCGCCCGTCGGACGGAAAAGTTGTGGCCATTTACGAGACTGGTCTCGTTTTCGTGTGTTACACACTAGGAGATCTGGAAAATTTTGCTGGAACTAGGACGAAATACCCCTGTGGGCTAGATTATGTTCCTTGGAGACTAGACAACCGGAAAATGCTAGAGATCGTGTTCCGTCCGCACCATAGGTGTCGGGAACGATGGAGGAGAAGCGACAGGAAAAGCGAAATCCACAGCATTGGACTGTTCACGGCCAGGAAACCTCCTTATTTTTTGTGTACTTTTATAGGAAGGCAATATCAAAGAATTTCGCCTCTCACGGCATAGTCCTTGTCATAATCTATCCAATAAAAAAAGGACCCCAATCGCCCGTCGGACGGAAAAGTTATGGCCATTTGCGTGACTGGTCTCGTTTTCATGTGTTACAAACTGGGAGACCTGGAAAATTTTGCTGGAACTAGGAAGGAACACCCCTGTGGGCTAGATTATGTTCCTTGGAGACTAGACAACCGGAAAATACTAGAGATCGTGTTCCGTCCGCACCGTAGGTGTCGGGAACGATGAAGGAGAAGCGACATGAGAAGCAAAATCCACAGCATTGGACTGTTCACGGCCAGGAAACCTCCTTATTTTTTGTGTACGATTATCGGAAGGCAATATCAAAGAATTTCGCCTCTCATGGCATAGTGCTTGTCGTAATCTATCCAATAAAAAAAGGACCCCAATCGCCCGTCGGACGGAAGAGTTATGGCCAGTTACGTGACTGGTCTCGTTTTCGTGTGTTACACACTAGGAGACCTGGAAACTTTTGCTGGAACTAGGATGGAACACCCCTGTGGGCTAGATTATGTTCCTTGGAGACTAGACAACCGGAAAATGCTAGAGATCGTGTTCCGTCGTAGGTGTCGGGAACGATGAAGGAGAAGCTACAAGAGAAGCGAAATCCACAACATTGGCCAGGAAACATCCTTATTTTTTGTGTACGATTATAGGAAGGCAATATCAAAGAATTTCACCTCTCACGGCATAGTGCTTGTCATAATCTATCCAATAAAAAAAGGACCCCAATCGCCCGTCGGACGGAAAAGTTATGGCCATTTACGTGACTGGTCTCGTTTTCGTGTGTTACAAACTGGGAGACCTGGAAAATTTTGCTGGAACCAGGACAGAACACCCCTGTGGGCTAGATTATGTTCCTTGGAGACTAGACAACCGGAAAATACTAGAGATCGTGTTCCGTCCGCATCGTAGGTGTCGGGAACGATGAAGGAGAAGCGACAGGAGAAGCGAAATCCACTGCATTAGACTGTTCACGGCCAGGAAACCTCCTTATTTTTTGTGTACGATTATAGGAATGCGATATCAAAGAATTTCGCCTCTCACGGCATAGTGCTTGTCGTAATCTATCCAATAAAAAAAGGACCCCAATCGCCCGTCGGACGGAAAAGTTATGGCCATTTACGTGACTGGTCTCGTTTTCGTGTGTTACACACAGGGAGACCTAGAAAATTTTGCTGGAACTAGGACGGAACAACCCTGTGGGCTAGATTATGTTCCTTGGAGACTAGACAACCGGAAAATGCTAGAGATCGTGTTCCGTCCGCACCGTAGGTGTCGGGAACGATGAAAGTGAAGCGACAGGAGAAGTGAAATCCTCAGCATTGGACTATTCACGGCCAGGAAACCTCCTTATTTTTTGTGTACAGTTATAGGAAGGCAATATCAAAGAATTTCACCTCTCACGGCATAGTGCTTGTTGTAATCTATCCAATAAAAAAAGGACCCCAATCGCCCGTCGGACGGAAAAGTTATGGCCATTTACGTGACTGGTCTCGTTTTCGTGTGTTACAAACTGGGAGACCCGGAAAATTTTGCGGGAACTAGGACGGAATACCCCTGTGGGCTAGATTATGTTCCTTGGAGACTAGACAACCGGAAAATACTAGAGATCGTGTTCCGTCCGCACCGTAGGTGTCGGGAACGATGAAGGAGAAGCGACAGGAGAAGCGAAATCCACAGCATTGGACTGTTCACGGCCAGGAAACCTCCTTATTTTTTTGTGTACGATTATAGGAAGGCAATATCAAAGAATTTCGCCTCTCATGGCATAGTGCTTGTCGTAATCTATCCAATAAAAAAAGGACCCCAATCGCCCGTCGGACGGAAAAGTTATGGCCATTTACGTGACTAGTCTCGTTTTCGTGTGTTACACACTGGGAGACCTAGAAAATTTTGCTGGAACTAGGACGGAACACCCCTGTGGGCTAGATTATGTTCCTTGGAGACTAGACAACCGGAAAATGCTAGAGATCGTGTTCCGTCCGCACCGTAGGTGTCGGGAACGATGAAGGAGAAGCGACAGGAGAAGCGAAATCCACAGCATTGGACTGTTCACGGCCAGGAAACCTCCTTATTTTTTGTGTACGATTATAGGAAGGCAATATCAAAGAATTTCGCCTCTCATGGCATAGTGCTTGTCGTAATCTATCCAATAAAAAAAGGACCCCAATCGCCCGTCGGACGGAAAAGTTATGGCCAGTTACGAGACTGGTCTCGTTTTCGTGTGTTACACACTAGGAGACATGGAAACTTTTGCTGGAACTAGGACGGAACACCCCTGTGGGCTAGATTATGTTCCTTGGAGACTAGACAATCGGAAAATGCTAGAGATCGTGTTCCGCCGTAGGTGTCGGGAACGATGAAGGAGAAGCTACAGGAGAAGCGAAATCCACAACATTGGACTGTTCATGGCCAGGAAACCTCCTTATTTCGCCTCTCATGGCATAGTGCTTGTCGTAATCTATCCAATAAAAAAAGGACCCCAATCGCCCATCGGACGGAAAAGTTATGGCCATTTACGTGACTGGTCTCGTTTTCGTGTGTTACAAACTAGGAGACCTGGAAAATTTTGCTAGAACCAGGACGAAACACCCCTGTGGGCTAGATTATGTTCCTTGGAGACTAGACAACCGGAAAATGCTAGAGATCGTGTTCCGTCCGCACCGTAGGTGTCGGGAACGATGAAGGAGAAGTGACAGGAGAAGCGAAATCCACTGCATTGGACTGTTCACGGCCAGGAAACCTCCTTATTTTTTGTGTACGATTATAGGAAGGCAATATCAAAGAATTTCGCCTCTCACGGCATAGTGCTTGTTGTAATCTATCCAATAAAAAAAAGGACCCCAATCGCCCGTCGGACGGAAAAGTTATGGCCATTTACGTGACTGGTCTCGTTTTCGTGTGTTACACACTGGGAGACCTGGAAAATTTTGCTGGAACTAGGACGGAACAACCCTGTGGGCTAGATTATGTTCCTTGGAGACTAGACAACCGGAAAATGCTAGAGATCGTGTTCCGTCCGCACCGTAGGTGTCGGGAACGATGAAGGAAAAGCGACAGGAGAAGCGAAATCCACAGCATTGGACTGTTCACGGCCAGGAAACCTCCTTATTTTTGTGTACGATTATAGGAAGGCAATATCAAAGAATTTCGCCTCTCACGGCATAGTGCTTGTCGTAATCTATCCAATAAAAAAAGGACCCCAATCGCCCGTCGGACGGAAAACTTATGGCCATTTACGTGACTGGTCTCGTTTTCGTGTGTTACACCCTAGGAGACCTGGAAAATTTTGCGGGAACTAGGACGGAACACCCCTGTGGGCTAGATTATGTTCCTTGGAGACTAGATAAATGGAAAATACTAGAGATCGTGTTCCGTCCGCACCGTAGGTGTCGGGAACGATGAAGGAGAAGCGACAGGAGAAGCGAAATCCACAGCATTGGACTGTTCACGGCCAGGAAACCTCCTTATTTTTTGTGTACGATTATAGGAAGGCAATATCAAAGAATTTGCCTCTCACGACATAGTGCTTGTCGTAATCTCTCCAATAAAAAAGGACCCCAATCGCCCGTCGGACGGAAAAGTTATGGCCATTTACGAGACTGGTCTCGTTTTCGTGTGTTACACACTGGGAGACCCGGAAAATTTTGCTGGAACTAGGACGGAACACCCCTGTGGGCTAGATTATGTTCCTTTGAGACTAGACAACCGGAAAGTACTAGAGATCGTGTTCCGTCCGCACCGTAGGTTTCGGGAACGATGAAGGTGAAGCGACAGGAGAAGCGAAATCCACAATATTGGACTGTTCACGGCCAGGAAACCTCCTTATTTTTTATGTACAATTATAGGAAGGCAATATCAAAGAATTTCGCCTCTCACGGCATAGTGCTTGTCGTAATCTATCCAATCAGAAAAGGACCCCAATCGCCCGTCGGACGGAAAAGTTATGGCCATTTACGTGACTGGTCTCGTTTTCGTGTGTTACACACTAGGAGACCTGGAAACTTTTGCAGGAACTAGGACGGAACTCCCCTGTGGGCTAGATTATGTTCCTTGGAGACTAGACAACCGGAAAATGCTAGAGATCGTGTTCCGTCCGCACCGTAGGTGTCGGGAACGATGAAGGAGAAGCTATAGGAGAAGCGAAATCCACAACATTGGACTGTTCACGGCCAGGAAACCTCCTTATTTTTTGTGTACGATTATTGGAAGGCAATATCAAAGAATTTCTCCTCCCACGGCATAGTGCTTGTCATAATCTATCCAATAAAAAAAGGACCCCAATCGCCCGTCGGACGGAAAAGTTATGGCCATTTACGTGACTGGTCTCATTTTCGTGTGTTACAAACTAGGAGACCTGGAAAATTTTGCTAGAACCAGGACGGAACACCCCTGTGGGCTAGATTATGTTCCTTGGAGACTAGACAACCGGAAAATACTAGAGATCGTGTTCCGTCCGCACCGTAGGTGTCGGGAACGATGAAGGAGAAGTGACAGGAGAAGCGAAATCCACTGCATTGGACTGTTCATGGCCAGGAAACCTCCTTATTTTTTGTGTACGATTATAGGAAGGCAATATCAAAGAATTTCGCCTCTCACGGCATAGTGCTTGTTGTAATCTATCCAATAAAAAAGGACCCCAATCGCCCGTCGGACGGAAAAGTTATGGCCATTTACGTGACTGGTCTCGTTTTCGTGTGTTACACACTGGGAGAACTGGAAAATTTTGCCGAAACTAGGACGGAACAACCCTGTGGGCTAGATTATGTTCCTTGGAGACTAGGCAACCGGAAAATGCTAGAGATCATGTTCCGTCCGCACCGTAGGTGTCGGGAACGATGAAGGAGAAGCGACAGGAGAACGAAATCCACAGCATTGGACTGTTCACGGCCAGGAAACCTCCTTATTTTTTGTGTACGATTATAGGAAGGCAATATCAAAGAATTTCGCCTCTCACGGCATAGTGCTTGTCGTAATCTATCCAATAAAAAAAGGACCCCAATCGCCCGTCGGACGGAAAAGTTATGGCCATTTACGAGACTGGTCTCGTTTTCGTGTGTTACACACTAGGAGACCTGGAAACTTTTGCTGGATCTAGGACGGAACACCCCTGTGGGCTAGATTATGTTCCTTGGAGACATACAACCGGAAAATGCTAGAGATCGTGTTTCGTCCGCACCGTAGGTGTTGGGAACGATGAAGGAGAAGCGACAGGAGAAGCGAAATCGACAGCATTGGACTGTTCACGGCCAGGAAACCTCCTTATTTTTTGTGTACGATTATAGGAAGGCAATATCAAAGAATTTCGCCTCTCACGGCATAGTTCTTGTCGTAATCTATCCAATAAAAAAAGGACCCCCAATCGCCAGTCGGACGGAAAAGTTCTGGCCATTTATGTGACTGGTCTTGTTTTCGTGTGTTACACACTCGGAGACCTGGAAAATTTTGCTGGAACTAGGAAGGAACACCCCTGTGGGCTAGATTATGTTCCTTGGAGACTAGACAACCGGAAAATGCAAGAGATCGTGTTCCGTCCGCACCGTAGGTGTCGGGAACGATGAAGGAGAAGCGACAGGAGAAGCGAAATCCACAGCATTGGACTGTTCACGGCTAGGAAACCTCCTTATTTTTTGTGTACGATTATAGGAATGCGATATCAAAGAATTTCGCCTCTCACGGCATAGTGCCTGTCGTAATCTATCCAATAAAAAAAGGACCCCAATCGCCCGTCGGACGGAAAAGTTATGGCTATTTACGTGACTGGTCTCGTTTTCGTGTGTTACACACTGGGAGACCAGGAAAATTTTGCTGGAACTAGGACGGAATACCCTGTGGGCTAGATTATGTTCCTTGGACACTAGACAACCGGAAAATGCTAGAGATCGTGTTCCGTCCGCACCGTAGGTGCCGGGAACGATGAAGGAGAAGCGACAGGAGAAGCGAAATCCACAGCATTGGACTGTTCACGGCCAGGAAACCTCCTTATTTTTTGTGTACGATTATAGGAAGGCAATATCATAGAATTTCGCCTCTCACGGCATAGTGCTTGTCGTAATCTATCCAATAAAAAACGGACCCCAATCGCCCGTCGGACGGAAAAGTTATGGCCATTTACGAGACTGGTCTCGTTTTCGTGTGTTACACACTAGGAGACCTGGAAACTTTTGCTGGAACTAGGATGGAACACCCCTGTGGGCTAGATTATGTTCCTTGGAGACTAGACAACCGGAAAATGCTAGAGATCGTGTTTCGTCCGCACCGTAGGTGTTGGGAACGATGAAGGAGAAGCGACAGGAGAAGCGAAATCGACAGCATTGGACTGTTCACGGCCAGGAAACCTCCTTATTTTTTGTGTACGATTATAGGAAGGCAATATCAAAGAATTTTGCCTCTCACGGCATAGTGCTTGTCATAATCAATCCAATAAAAAAAGGACCCCAATCGCCCGTCGGACGGAAAAGTTGTGGCCATTTACGAGACTGGTCTCGTTTTCGTGTGTTACACACTAGGAGACCTGGAAAATTTTGCTGGAACTAGGACGGAACACCCCTGTGGGCTAGATTATGTTCCTTGGAGACTAGACAACCGGAAAATGCTAGAGATCGTGTTCCGTCCGCACCATAGGTGTCGGGAACGATGAAGGAGAAGCGACAGGAGAAGCGAAATCCACAGCATTGGACTGTTCACGGCCAGGAAACCTCCTTATTTTTTGTGTACTTTTATAGGAAGGCAATATCAAAGAATTTCGCCTCTCACGGCATAGTCCTTGTCATAATCTATCCAATAAAAAAAGGACCCCAATCGCCCGTCGGACGGAAAAGTTATGGCCATTTGCGTGACTGGTCTCGTTTTCGTGTGTTACAAACTGGGAGACCTGGAAAATTTTGCTGGAACTAGGAAGGAACACCCCTGTGGGCTAGATTATGTTCCTTGGAGACTAGACAACCGGAAAATACTAGAGATCGTGTTCCGTCCGCACCGTAGGTGTCGGGAACGATGAAGGAGAAGCGACATGAGAAGCGAAATCCACAGCATTGGACTGTTCACGGCCAGGAAACCTCCTTATTTTTTGTGTACGATTATAGGAAGGCAATATCAAAGAATTTCGCCTCTCATGGCATAGTGCTTGTCGTAATCTATCCAATAAAAAAAGGACCCCAATCGCCCGTCGGACGGAAGAGTTATGGCCAGTTACGTGACTGGTCTCGTTTTCGTGTGTTACACACTAGGAGACCTGGAAACTTTTGCTGGAACTAGGATGGAACACCCCTGTGGGCTAGATTATGTTCCTTGGAGACTAGACAACCGGAAAATGCTAGAGATCGTGTTCCGTCGTAGGTGTCGGGAACGATGAAGGAGAAGCTACAAGAGAAGCGAAATCCACAACATTGGCCAGGAAACATCCTTATTTTTTGTGTACGATTATAGGAAGGCAATATCAAAGAATTTCACCTCTCACGGCATAGTGCTTGTCATAATCTATCCAATAAAAAAAGGACCCCAATCGCCCGTCGGACGAAAAAGTTATGGCCATTTACGTGACTGGTCTCGTTTTCGTGTGTTACAAACTGGGAGACCTGGAAAATTTTGCTGGAACCAGGACAGAACACCCCTGTGGGCTAGATTATGTTCCTTGGAGACTAGACAACCGGAAAATACTAGAGATCGTGTTCCGTCCGCATCGTAGGTGTCGGGAACGATGAAGGAGAAGCGACAGGAGAAGCGAAATCCACTGCATTAGACTGTTCACGGCCAGGAAACCTCCTTATTTTTTGTGTACGATTATAGGAATGCGATATCAAAGAATTTCGCCTCTCACGGCATAGTGCTTGTCGTAATCTATCCAATAAAAAAAGGACCCCAATCGCCCGTCGGACGGAAAAGTTATGGCCATTTACGTGACTGGTCTCGTTTTCGTGTGTTACACACAGGGAGACCTAGAAAATTTTGCTGGAACTAGGACGGAACAACCCTGTGGGCTAGATTATGTTCCTTGGAGACTAGACAACCGGAAAATGCTAGAGATCGTGTTCCGTCCGCACCGTAGGTGTCGGGAACGATGAAGCGACAGGAGAAGCGAAATCCACAGCAT
>CM014278.1:89421821-89513495 GCA_004135705.1 Alloteropsis semialata | reverse complement strand
GTAGTAACACTTTTTGTATGTATTAGAACACATGTTTTGTGTTCCAATGAATCAGACTATAGTAACATTGGAAATAGTAGCACTAACAAGATGTGTTACTAGGAGACGTAGTAACACTTTTATTAACCTATAGTAACACAAGTTGGTGTTACTACATCTATGTTCTGTAGTAGTGTTTAAAGATGCATGAACAAAACAAATATGCTGGGTGATTACAAAATCCAAATGAGGGAGAATTAAAACATGATATGCAATTTGTAAGAAACTCGAGTCCTGGCATTTCTCAAAGCGCGAACTGATCAACCCTTATATCTAAATGACGTGATGGGAGCCAGTTCCATTTAACCCTATTGATCGGTCTACCAACCATGTTCTGGCAATTAACTGACCCTGTAGAGGCTGCATGAGTTGGACAAGGAACCCGAATAGACAGGTGATGAAAGATTTCGCCACCCACCTAGACTAGGCATAGCACCTGAATACAGTTCAAAGCCGAGGAGCCACCCATTCAAAAAGAAAGCACAAGAGTTTGCTTGCAAATGATGTGAAACATGAATGCTTCGAAACAAATATGATGTGCAACATGAATGTTTCGAAATGCAAGGGATAATGCCTGGTTACCTCCAGGCAGGCATTTGGGACTTTTTTTTATTTTTTAATAGCAAGAAAGGGTACATGAACTAGCACCATCCATAAACCAAAGATAAAATTTGGCATTAATGGAACTTGTCATGGAATATGTGCAAACCTCCCCCACACTTGGATTTTTGTGTCGTTGGACAACAAAATCAAGTGTGTGTCGGCTTCCTTCAAATTTTTGTTCCATTACCAAAACTTACCATGGTGTTGCAGACGATGTAGCTTTCATGTTCTTAAGCATCATAGATCTGTCATTCTTTTCAGTGTCAACCTGTAATGGTTAGCGACCAAAAATACCCGAAGGAAAACTAAACCGAAGAACATGCTCTTGCTAGTTTCTCTTTTTTTTATGTGAAAGATGGATGGGTATTTGATGAAAATGAATGGTAAAGATAAATAAAATGATGTGATGGTATGGATGGGGATACATGGGCGAACTCGGTTCGACGCTGGTACAGCAACCGTTCCCCGGCAATAGCGCCAAAAAGCTTGTTGGTATTTTTAACGATCACAGATAAATCCGCAAGCGTACGGATACCGATGTAGCTTTCACCCGAGAGTATTCCAGGGTATCGAATCCACAGGGAACGTGTGTGTACTAGTGACGAGTTAAGAACGACCAAGGACAAAAGAAGTGATAAATGTGTAGAAGGTAGAGAGGGTTATTTCTAGGTATTCTGGATAATCAAAGGATAGCTCAAGTCATTTACTGCATTACTTGCTTCGGGACGCCCGACTGTCCAAGCCCGGAAAGGGATGAGAAGAGGGCAAGGCAAGCCAAGCAATGGTCCTACTACTCTCTAGTACTTCTCACATGGTGGACTATGTAGGCCGTCAAGGCTGTCACCACCTGAGGCTACCACTACAAATCTGTGGCACTAGGCGCACTCCAAGGTATTCAACATGATTAGACATCCATCTATTCTATTGAATACTATCTTAGCTTTGCAAGTACTAAGACACCGATCACAGCGAGGAGCCCACAAGTAAATAAAGTAAAGCTTGAGCATAATTAAATATTAATCCAGAAATACAAAGCAATACCCGGATGATACTCGAACCTGAGCCGCATCCGCCGAGGCACAAGAAGAATAGAGGGGCCGACATCCCTGGCTTCTCCCGGACTCTCGCCTCACCTCTCACCTATTCTAACACTACATTGGATTTGGATCTTGAGCCTTGCTTCACTTCCTTGTGTCTTGAATGAGTGGGAGATGTCCTCTATTTATAGTAGAGGAGGTGCCTTGGGGATGTGCAGATCCTACCCTTGATTCTAGGGAATATTCCCCTTCCTATTCTCTGGTGTCGACACCTGGTGGTAAACCGACGCGAGAACGTCGGTTGGCCGTGGGACTCGCGCCCTCCACCATCCTACAGCAGAAAACCGCGCCAAAACCAAAGCAAACTAGAGAGAACCGCGCAAAACCGGATCCCATGCACTCCTGGATGACGGTTGCGGCTAAAAACCGGAAGAAAACCGGCCTCTGCTCTCTGTCCTGCGCGTCGGTGGGAGAAAACCCGAGCAAAACCGGTAAACCACAGAAGATAAACCATGCAAAACCGGCCTGCGGCCTTTCCCTGCGTGCCACGTGCCCCATGGCCCGGCATCCGCATCCCTGCGCGCGCCCGCGTCTCCGGTGCGTTTATCGCCTGTCGCGTGTCCTGGTCCGGGCCACCTCCTACGCACATGCATGCGGAGCGTGTTCCCGTGCCTGGCCTCTGGCCGCGCTCCGCGTGTCCCCAGCGGGCCGCCTCCCGTGAATAGGGATGGATTCGGATGTTCAGACATCTGAATTATCCGTATTCGTATTCGACTAAAATGTTAATATGGATATCCGTATTCATATTCGATTTTAATATGGATGTTAAATGGATGCATCCGAATTTATTTTTTGTTATTTTTCTCTATCCGAATTACCATTCGTATTCGAAAAAAATGTGGAATATCCGATATTATCCATATCCACGAAGAATTAACACATGATGAACCCATCTATCCGAATGCGAATCCGTATTCGATGCATTCATTTTGTATTCGTATCCGATAAAAATGGACAATGTTCGCATTTGTATCCGTATCCGACAAGATTCGTATTCGATTCGTATTTGAATTAAAATATGGTAAAAGGTGACATCCGAATTCGATTCCATGCATATCCGATCCGAATCCATCCCTACCCGTGAGCGTGTGTGATGGCTCCCGCCTGGGCCGCCAGCTGGGCCACGCCCGCGGCTGTGCCTGGGCCGCGCCTGGGCTGCCAGCTTGGCCGCGCCTGGGCCAGGATGACGTCAGCGCTGCATAATAAATTGGAGTTTTTATATCTTTTTCTCCCGAGCTTCAAAATATTCAAATAATATATCCGTTGAAATTGTCTCTACGAGCTCTACGCAGTGGTTAACTCCAATTCAGCATTTGAGAAACTTTATGATAATGATATATTTGGATATATCTCAAACCCTTAGCTTCATTTTGGGTATTTCCTGCAAGACAAGTAAAAACACCAACACTCATGGAATTCGTTAGTATTAAACCCTACCACCATGTTTGGTGTTTATATTTGAAGCATTTTCTGCAGGATTTGACGGTCAAAAATAGCACTTAAGGACCGTCAACAGGCAGCTCATTGACAAGTACATGCGTCAGCAAGAAAGGGATCGGAGTCCTCCAATGAAAAGACTTGATAATTAAGATCATTGGGGATGCCCGTTCTTCAGGTTTTGTTGGAATGAAAAGTTGTGGCTCCCATCAGTTTATGATTGTCCAGAATGTAGCGACCAGTATGAAAGTTACAGAGATTCAAGAAGGTAACGTCATTCTATGCATGACCGATTGGATTTTGGGCACCGATGCAGCTGGCATGATGAGATAGCTTATCAGCAGGAACGCGAAGATTGACGTGGATACCATTGTCGGCGTGAGTATGAAAATTGGTGTTATGATCGATGGGACGATGATCGCCGAAGGTATAATGATCGCCCTGTGTATGATCGTTTGGTGTACAGGAAAAAGGAGAACATTCAAGAGACAGACGATGCACAGGAATCGGAGGAGGATTTGGTGGTCAAATCAGGCCCACATCCGAAAGTTAATCCGCAATGGTGTCCTAAGGGTCTGACCAAGACACAAAAGAGAAGGGTTTAGCGTCTCCGATTTAAGGAATTGCTCAAGAAAAAATGTCAAGGAGATGATAATTCCAAAGTTTGGAGAGCTAAGCCTAAGCGTGATGATGAAGGACCATCGGCATCGGTGAACATGGTTTTTGTGCTACCTGCTGAGTATAATGTTAGTTCAACCGATGATGAGGCCGATGATGTTGAAGAAGCTATGGCACAGTTGATTCTGCAACCCCAACAAGCTGTATTTGAAAAGCCAATAGATGAAAAGTATCAGCAATTGAGACCTTTATATATTAAAAGGGTATGTTGATGGCAAGCCAATGACTAAAATGCATGTTGATGGTGGAGCTGCTGTGAATTTGATGATGTGCACTACATATCGGAAGCTTGAAAAAGGCCTTCACGATTTGATCAAGACTGATATGATGCTTAAAGACTTTGGTGGAAATCCATCACCAGCTCGGGGGGCATTAAATGTTGAATTTATGATTGGGAACAAGACTTTGCCTACTACGTTCTTCGTCATCGACGGTAAAGGATCTTACAGTATGATTGGATCCATGCTAATTGCTGTGTGCCATCTACCATGCATCAATGTCTCATCCAATGGCATGGAGATCACATTGAGATTGTCCAAGCCGATGAATCGTTTAGCGTCGCTGCCGCCAATTTAACAGTTTGGGAATTTGAAGGAATAGAATGCTTAGGGGCAAAGCTTGGGAAGGCAATTTTATACAGTTGTCCGCTGATGGTTTGAAGCCGATCCAAGCAGTCGGCTCTAAAAGTCTATATTAATGGAAGAATTTATTGAAGATAAGGGTAAACTTGGTCAAGGGTTTATGTCGGCCGATGAGTTGGAAGAGGTAGATAGAGGTTTAGGAGATAGACCTCGACCGACATATGTGAGTGCAAAGTTGGATCCTGAGTTTAAACAAGAATTAATAAAGTTATTAAAAGAGTATCATGATTGTTTTGCTTGGGAATACTATGAAATGCCAGGTTTAAGCCGATCTATTGTTGAACATCGGCTCCCGATCAAACCAGGGTATCGGCCTTTTAAGCAAGTGCCAAGACGATTTAAACCTGAATTAGATAAAGAAATAAAAGCCAAAATAACTCGGTTATATGAAGCTAAGTTTGTTCAACCTTGCCGATATGCTGAGTGGATTTCTAATATTGTTCCTGTTTTCAAGAAAAATGGGTAATTGCGAGTTTGTGTGGATTTCAGGAATCTTAACAAGGCGACTCCGATGGATGGGTATTGTTGGTATTTCTTAGCATCACCACTTAGAGTAGTGATGGTACTAGAGATACTTCATCGTAAATCTAGACGTTACAGATATTCTGCAAGCGCACAGAAGTACGTTGTAGCATTTCACCCGGGAGTATTCCAGAGTATCGTTATTTGTTTATCCGCAGGGAAAGCGTTTAGTTAAGAGAGAGATGTCATCCCATGTAATTACTTACAACAGCATTAATATACCATAATCTAAACAGGGATAAAGAATATAGAAATGAATGGGTAGAGTGACACATAGAAGTTCATTGCTCATCATTATGGTAGTCTTAGTTAGTAAAAATACATTAGTGAAGATCACCAAGGTTTCATAAGCATCATACAAATGTGACTTAGTTATACGACTATACCCTATACAAGCTCATTCAATGATCATATGCAAGAGGACATATCGAGGTATCCAGTGGTTCCCTCATCAAGGGACGACAGTAGGACGTCTTATCATAAAGGCCTAATACCCACTCCTGTACGTGGAGGATTACAAAGGACGGACAGGGCTGTCACCACCTGCCGCCTACCTCTACTAATCCGTGGGGCAGCGGTACCCTCAACAGCATACCGTATCCCAAACACCATGTTTGCAATACGAGATACAACTCTATCTATCACGTTAATAAATAGAGCAACCAAGAGGCACATTGAGCCAATGACATTGCATACATTCACTTGATTAAGGTGTAAGACATAAGTAGTATATACTAAATAAATATAGCATAGCTGAGGCACATGACATAAGTATGAAGGTATTTCCATTAAGATCAGAGTACAAGAAGTAAGTAAGAGAATACAAGAGATGAACTCTAGAACTTACCAATACTCCTTCAGAAGCCCTTCAGCAGATCTAACACTATGACTATCACTACTAAGACTAAGACTAAGCTTGTAGCAAAGAGAGCTCTTCTTCTGGTGTGTGTTGAGTACGGTGCCCCTTGCAGGTATTTATAGCATCACAAGGGCGGTTGGAACCGGCCAGAGGCGGTTGAGGCCGGTTGGAGGTGGGCCTAGGTCGGCTGAATCCCCCAGGTCGGCCGACCCTTGGATCCACCGTCTTCAACTCTCCACGGCTCAGATGTCATCTCCATGGCGGTTTACAGCTTCAGGTCAATGGAGGGCCGAGTCGGGCGCACGGGAGGATCGGCCGACCTGGCTGGGTCGGCCGACTCCCCATAACCGCCATTAGGGTCCACCCTCCTCTGGGAGGCTTACATGTGGGTCCTAAGGTCGGTTCCAGTTGGGTACTGTCGGTTTGGGTACATTTGTCTCTGGTTGTGGGCCCTTCAATCCATGTGATGGACATGTGGCTCATCCTCCACCCTTGACTTCCACCGACCATGAATCAACGTTCAAGATCCTTACATTGTGTGCTTCTTGACCTGTGTGGAGTTTGGGCTCGATTGGGATCTAGACCAGGTCGCCCGACCTAGCCAGGTCGGCCGACCTGGGCGTGTGCCCAGTTTTGTCCATCTTCTGCACTGTAGTCCCTGTACTTAAATATAATCCAGATATGCATGGTATATTATTATTTGAATACTAATGTCTAAGTTATGCCTTAATCTTTATTGGTTTCTGAGCCTATTGACGGTCGGATTTTCTGTTATAAGGACCGTCAACAGGTATCCGATGCCGATTGCTGATATGTTGGTCGATGCAGCTTCAGGACATAAGGTGATTAGTTTTACGGATGGTAATGCAGGATATACTCAGATTTTTATGGCAGAAGAAGATATTCCTAAAACTGCATTCCGATGTCCTGGTGCATTTGGATTGTACGAGTGGGTTGTAATGACCTTTGGTTTAAAAAATGTTGGCGCCACGTATCAAAGGGATATGAACTATATATTTCATAAATTGATCAGCAAGATTGTTGAAATTTACATTGATGATGTGGTGGTGAAGTCCGACGGGTACAAGCAGCATTTGGCCTATTTGCGGGAAACTCTTGAATGCACAAGAGAGAATGGTTTGAAGATGAATCCTAATCCTATCAAATGTGCATTTAGAGTATCAGCTGGGCAGTTTTTGGGTTTCATGGTTCATGAAAAAGGCATTGAAGTCAGACAGAAGAGAATGAAAGCTATAAGAGATGCTAAGCCACCTACCGATAAGACGAGTCTCCAGTCATTAATCGGTAAGATTAATTTTGTCAGAAGGTTTATTTTAAATTTATCTAGGAGAATTCATCCTTTTTCCCCGCTGCTGAAATTGAAAGCCGATGAAGAATTTGTACAGGGAGAAGAACAACAGAAGGCATTTGATGAAGTAAAATAGTATATGATGACGCTGCCAGTGTTAATTCCACCTCAGAGAGATAAGCCATTCCGATTATATTTGTCGATCAGTGAGTTGTCAATCGGGTCTGTTCTTATACAAGAATTTGAAGGGAAAGAAAGAGTGGTTTATTATTTGAGTCGAAAATTGATTGATGTGGAAACAAGGTATTTACCGGTTGGAAAATTATGTTTATGCCTATATTTCTCATGCACTAAGTTGAGGCATTTTTTGTTGTCTTCTGAGTGCACAATCGTTTGCAAAACCCATGTGGTCAAGTATATGTTGTCTATGCCGATGCTGAAAGGCAGAATCGGAAAGTGGATATTAGCATTATCGGAGTTTGATTTAAAATATGAATCGGCTAAAGCAGTCACGGGACAAGTGATGGCTGATTTTGTGACACAACACATTGAAAATGAAGTTAAGATGGTTGAGCCTATGCCTTGGACATTGTTCTTTGAAGGGTCTTCGTGTGGCCAGGGATGTGGCATCGGAATTGTTATTGTTTCGCCTCGGGGGGCAAATTTTGCATTCAGCTATCCGATGGATCCAAGTTTTACGAATAATCAGGTTGAGTATGAGGCATTATTTAAAGGATTGAAATTATTATTGGAAATCGGAGCTGAAGCTGTTGAGATTTTTGGAGATTCCCAGTTGATGATTTATCAACTAATCGGTAAATATGAATGTGAGGATGATGTTTTGATTCATTATTTTTAAGAATGCCTATTATTATTAAAGGAATTTGTAATAGTTAATATTGAACATATCCCCAAAGCTCAAAATCAAGAGGCTAATAATTTGGCACAAGCTGCTTCTGGTTATCGGTGTTTTCATGAGGTCACGACGATAGAACCAGAAATCAAAGATTGGAGATATAAAATTGTAAATTATCTTAAAGATCCATCACAAAAGGTTTCCAGGAAATTAAGATTCATGGCTGTTAAATATGTGTTGCTTGATGATCAATTATATTATAAAACAATTGATGGCATGTTACTCCGATGCTTGAGTAAATCGGAATCCAAAGACATGATGGATGAGGTGCATGAAGGAGTTTGTGGAGCACATCAATCAGCTTATAAGATGAAATGGTTAATTAGAAAGATGGGTTGTTTTTGGCCAACAATTTTTGAGGATTGTTTTGAACATTATAAAGGTTGCCAAGAGTGCCAAAAGTTTGGGAATATACAAAAGGCGCCTGCATCAGTCATGAATCCTATTATTAAGCCATGGCCTTTTCGAGGATGGGGAATTGATTTGATCGGAATTTATCCATCATCGAGCAAGGGACATAAATTCATATTGGTGGCAACTGATTACTTCACTAAATGGGTTGAGGCAATTCTTTTGAAAATTGCTGATTCTAATAATATGGTGGAATTTGTTAAGGAACATATTATATATCGGTTTGGTATTCCTCAAACATTCACGACCGATCAGGGGACGATGTTTATGTCTAAAAAATTTCAAGATTTTGCTGCCAGTATGGGTATTAAATTATTAAATTCTTCTTCTTATTATGCACTAGTCAATGGTCAAGCAGAAGCGACAAATAAAAGTATTATCAAAATCATCAAATGGAAGATTGATGAACAACCGAGGCGATGGCATTTAACGTTGACCGAATCGTTAGGGGCGTATCGGATGGCGTGTCATGGTTATACTAAATTAACCCCGTATCATTTGGTTTATGGACATGAGGCTGTCTTGCCTTGGGAAGTCAAAATTGGATCGAGGCGAATATCGGAATAAGGAAACTTGACTGCCGATGAGTATAGAGGTTTGATGAATTTTGAATTCGATGATTTGGCTAAAACTCGTTTGAGGGCTTTGGAAAACATTAAAAATAATAAAGCACGTGTTTGCCAAATATTATGATAAAAAAGTTAAAGCTAAAAGAGTTCATCGAGGGAGAATTGGTTTGGAAGCTGATTTTGCCGATAGGGACTAAAAGTTCTAAGTTTGGAAAATAGTCGCCTAACTGGGAAGGTCCCTATCGTGTGAATCGGTGCATTCTTGGAAATGCATATATTTTGGAAACATTGGAAGGAGAAGAATTTTTGAAAGCGCTTAACGGGAAATATTTGAAGAAATATTATCAAAGTATTTGGGCCGATTCATAAAGCCGATGTTCTAAGCAATGTCGTCTAAGATAGCTGATACGATACGTATCGCCTTAAGGGCAAAAATATTTACAAACAAGTTCGTTGGTGATCAGTATCGTCGATCCAATCAAGTTCATCGATGATCGATGTCATCGAAGCAATACAGCCAGAAGTTTTAAATATTACAGATATTTGTGGATCATCTCAATCGCGCCCAAACGGATGTTGTCAATTTTTTGGATTTCTTCCAGATCCTCTATGTCAGAGCCGGGTACATTCTTGATGCTTTTGTGGACTTAGCGGACCTCGTCCAAGCGTTTCTTCAAGTTCTGCCGTGCCGATGTAATGGATGCTGGAATATGATTAAGCTATTCTTGGGTCTCCGATATCTCCTTGCAGATTTCTTCAAGCCTCTTGAGCAGCTCAGCCTCGATGCCTTGGAGCTCTTTGATCCGACTCTCCAATTGTTTTGGCTTGGCTTCCAAGGACTTGATGTTGGCTTGCATCATCTTCAATTCTACCTTGCCTTCATCACATTGTTTGGCCAAGTCTTGCTGAGCCAATTGCTCCAATATCCTTTGGCGAGCGGCAAAGACTTGAGGCTGATGGCCTTCAATGAAGGCGGCAGGGATGATTGCTCTTTCTAGCTTCGATGGCAGTTGACCATTCAATTCTTTGAAGATTTGACGAATTGGCTCCGCATCTTCTACAAGGATGGTAGTACTCTTATTTAGATGAGTCAACATTTCCTTGAGTTTTGCCTTGACCTCATCGAAGATGGTGGTGGAGGATTGTGCAGAGCTTATTTCTTCGTCTCAGATTGCGGTGTCCAGGTCGAGTGATGCGAAGCTCATGGCCGAAGAATCTTGTGCCGGAAAAAGGACACTATTGAATGAGTGTTATTCAAATAATATATTGACACAAGAAATCAGTCGGTACCAATTTAAAGAGTCCTTCGCGGACATAATCAGGTACTTCTATTCTTATCGGAGCTTGGAGAGTGGATGGCTCGATAAGGGGCAGCTCTTGGGTTGGTGCAATCGAAGGGGTTGCAGGCTGTTGAGAAGGTTGTTGTTGAGTAGCGCTTGCCTCCGATTGTATGCTTACAGCCGGCTCTTCCATGATTGGCTGAAGAATGGTCTGAAAGTATGAAAATGGATCGGTTGAGATTTAAGTTTGAACATCAAGTTTGAAGTATTTGGAAAGGTTACCTATTGAGCCGATTCTGTTTGGATGTCTTGGGATGGAGCCGGTTGGAGATCAAGTAGTATAATATTTGTTTGCTGAAAGAAGAAATTGTTATTTCCAATTTATTTAAAGAAATGCAAGATAGATGGAATCGGATTGTTACCGATACTGCATCAAGAAGCAACCTAGCACCTTCAGCAGCTTTTTCTGCAGTTTCTTCGGTAGCACGAGAGGATGATTGGCCGAGAATCTTTCCCTTTATATCGGCGAAGTATGACTTTTCTTCAGTTTCTTCGGCACACTCACCCTGGTGGGGGCAGTTTTCCTCTTGCCTTTGCCATCCATGATATCTACGAGAGATGGTGCAGAAGAGCCGATTCTTGGATTTGGAGTCCTGATAGCATATCGAATCGGTTTTCTGCTGTTGCTCAAGACTGGCACATTCTCTTCAATTGGCTGTCAAAGGATTAAGACCCAAATTATGGAAAGATTATTTAAATAAAAGGTGGATAAAAGAAGAAAGATTTCAAGCGAGAAAGCTTACAGGATTTTCCAAGGCCTCAAAATCGGAGTCGATGAGACTACAGTAGGTGATGACCGAAATCCTGAACAAGTGAAGAGATAGTTCCTTCCACCAAGTCCTAAAGAGTCTGGACTGAAAGCTGGTGCACAGCTATTCAGGTATTTCAAAATCGGCTTAAGGAACAAGTGCCATGATCCGATCCATCTCCAGGTCAGTTGACATCGATTCACGGTGTTTGATCTTATCCGTAAAATAAAGGCCGATCGGGAGTTGGCCAAATCCCAGCTGACGAGCCGCCGCCGATGGGTTGTACAATTCATAGGACAAATTCTTGTGGCCAAGAGCAATGTTGCTCCCAAGGATGGCAGGTGTGATGAAAGACTTAAGAGTCGGCAGGATTGTTGCAAGCTCATTTTGCATGTTGAACAAGGGCAGTTCATAATCACGATCGGTATCTTCATAGGAGAAGTAGTGAAGGTGCTCCGATGCGATTCCGTGATAAAAACTTTCGAAGAAGCTAGCCATGTTCTTTGAATCCAGCCTCAATCCAGGGCAAGCCGATGCTGCTTCTCCAAATGACATGCATCAGCGAGTGGTTGCATCTTCTTCTTCTATATAGAAGTTTGGAAATTAGCAATTCTTGAAGTCGAATTGGAGAGTGGATCGGAACTGAGTATGTAACCATATCTAGATGAACCACCAGGGACCTCCAATGTGTCCGACTGCTTGGCCTTCTGAGAGTTTGGCCGATACTTGGTGAAGGAGATGGTAAACTGCGCCGAGGAGTAGGCGGCCGAGTGGCACCGATCCATCACGAGCTAGTGTTTTTGCAATTGATTGCATGTTGGTTGTGGCTCCATGCGTCGATCCACAGAATACGAATCGTTCTAGCCACATGTTAAGGAAGGCTGCGTGTTCTCTCTCTCCAACGGAGCCAGTCTTGTGGTGATCGGAGACATATTTCTTCCAGGCCTTAGAACCCGTGCCAACTAGTTTATATTCCAAATCGCTGAGGAGTTTTCTGGGATTAGTGTTATCTGTAGTGTTGAGGCCGGTCAGAATGTGCACGTCCATCAGCGTTGGGGTCATTGGACCATGACCAAATAGATAAGCATTGAGGGCATCGGACCAGAAGAGGGAGCTGGAGGACAGTAGATTTTCGTCCTTGGCCATATCAGCGAGAGACAGAGTAAGACATTGGTTTATATCTTTTTCATCCCAGAAGGATGATTTGGCAACCTGGATCCTGAGAAACCAATTTCTCCATCCTAGGACGAGACTGGGCCAAGATCGGAAGGAAACTGACCAATCGGACACTTGCAGGTCTGATCCCTTAAATGGGAGCCTCTCTGATTCCATATTGATTAGATCTGTCAGATCGGGGTCACCCATCGGACCAAGATAATACCCCGCTTCAACGTGAAAAACAGGGATGACTAGATTGTTCTTAAGATGCTACATTTAGAAGAAATAAAATGATAAATATAGATGTGGGGGCTCACAAGTAAATCTGGAAGAAGAATGCAGAAGTTAAAGCTAAAGATTTTGGGCATTTTTACCTCAGGCACTTGTGTATTGTTAGCTTTATCAGCAGGGGCCGCCATTGATGGAGGAATAGATCTACAATGAACAGTGATGCGGGCGAAAGATTTGAGAAAATCATCAAGGAGAATGCAGTAAACCCAGATGTATAATATGAATCATATGCGGGGGAGTTCCTTACTTGGTTCGCGGTGAAAGATTGAAGTATAAGGATCAAATGTTCGCTGGGTAGGAGCTTGCAGAAGCGGCAATGGTCGAGCTCATGCGCGCGATAGCAGATGCAAGCCGAAGGAGGGAGACGACGGTTCGGGTCCGTATTTATTGGGCTTATAGAAGAAGGAACCGCCTGAGGACCGAGGCGCCGAATCCGCACAGGAATCAAGGATTGCAACAGTGGAAAGGTGTGAGTTTCCATACGTTGTTCACTGCCAGCATCATCATTGTTTGGAGAGTTTTGGAAAAAAATAGTATTTTATCCCAAAATTGGGGGGCATGTGTTGACACCAGATTTTGACTTGGTTAAGATTGTGCATGATAGAACTAAGGCCAAGGGCCGAGTCAGATTCTGAGTGGATCTCCGATTCCGATCGGAGTTCGTCCGATGGAGTCCTGATCGGATACGGGACTAAAGAGGTCGGAGCGTGGATGATTGTCAAGGAAAGGATGCATTAGGAAGCTTCTTCACGGCCTGATTGCACGGCAGTTGTAATAGTTTTGGTAGTTTAGATTAGTTTGCTTTAAATAAATTAGAGATATTGTCGTAGCCGGCAAGGATTAGCTAGATTTCTAGGGTATAAATATAAACCCTACGCCATTGTAAAAGACGTTCACACAACTAATCAATACAACACAACTTTCGGCCCTCGTGCCAACAACCTTTTTCATCGAGTTCTTCAGCAAGCAGGGCTGCATCATCTTGACCTCCGGTTTGTCTGTAAGTGCGACATCTATCGAATTAATCTAGGCTTTAGATTGAGGTGCATCGCCCTTCTTCGTTTAGTTAATTCACCAATTTATCAAGTTGTTCTAGGCTTTAGATTGAGGCGTATCGCCCTTCTTCGTTTAGATCGCTCACCCTCTACCGTATCTTGTTGATTTTATCTTATCGGCTTACATCTGTTTGAGAGATCTATTTTGCTTTATTGTAATTCAAATTCCATAATAGATCTGTTTATATTGTTTATATAGCTGATTCAGATTCAATAAGCAAGTTACAAATAAATCTGATTTAAGCGAGTTCTTTGATATATATCGATCTATCGGAGTAAATAGACTAATCGGTGCCCTGCTAGCAACGCTGTCTCGAAATTGATCCGATTGTTAGTGACAAGAGATCTAGTTTGTTTATTACCTTTGGATAGATGCATATTAAAGAATGATCTTAAATTAGGTTTATCTCCAATTCGGCTTTCATAGTCGATGGTTTATTTTTAGTATATGTCATATCATCACGAATCGGACTCAAGGCCAATGGTTCATGCTCGTTAATTGGACATCTTTCTACGTTGATCCAATTTGCTAGAACGAATCGGGGCTTTGGCCGATGAGTTCCTTGTGGTTTACTGACTAAACTCTACCTTGTCAATTTTAGGTCAAATTGACTGGCACGCCCCGAACCTCAAGATTTTGGACCTGTACTGAAGTTCAAGCAAATCTTCCAGGCCACAGTGTTAATTTTCGAGAGTCAACGCCTGACGTTTTGGACGTCAACATGACCTCCAACGACAATGTACAGGCGAAAGTCCCTGACATCGAACTGGGACTATAGTCAAGCGCCGCCGCCGCCGCCCGCCGGAACAATGGAGAAGCCGAAGCCTCTTCATCGCGCCAAAAGACAGTTAGCCAGACACTTCCCTGCATCTCTGTATTCTTAGTTCTTTTGATGTGAGCACTTTAGGATTTTGCTGATGGCGGCAGAATTGAGTTTGAGGGAGTAATATTGTGTGGGGCTTTTTCCAAATGGAAGCATGCATTAGATTAAGATTCACTAATCATAGATTCATTTTTGCTAGATTTACTTTTGCTAGATTCACTTTTTATTAAGATTCAGTAATGATAGATTCATTTTCGCTAGAGGCACATTTTCACCGAAGCTTGATTCGAGGTTGAGCCGGACATGATGTTTACAGACTGGCCAAATTGCCCTGGAACCTTGAATGAGGTAATTAACTTATATTTGCATTCTGATGATTGGTAGTATATCAGGACACTGCTAGCATTATGCTTAATCAAATTTGTGAGCTTTACTTGTGGCATGTGAGTTTGTTCATCATTATTTTGCATTCTCAAATCTGTGTTTTTAAGAAAATGTGATAGATGCAGTGAAATAGATAGTTTTTACTGAAGGATAGGCAGATTTGGCACAAAATTGCATCTTATGGACTTCTACTTGATGATTTATATTTTTGACCCATGTTTTCCTTGTAATGCAGAGAAAAGGAATGAAGTATGAAATCTGCTTCCCCAAGATGCAATGCAATATGATGCTAGATGAGAGGAGTGATGAGGACGAGTACGATGGACCTACCAAGTCTGGTAGAGAGGTACAATGTTCCTGCCCTTTAAGTTAAGCATGAGTAGCTAATTGAATTCAGTGTTAGTTTAATCTTAGCTGACTATATTTTCTGAAATTTTATTTTGTAATTGCCATGAATGTCCAAATGCTTACTAACCCTGATTTAAAATGTCAGCTTTGAGCGATGGCGGAGAATCTTCACATTGAGATCAAGCAGAAGCTGCAGAGGAATGAGTACTACACCATCGACTCAGACGAGGAATGAAGGTGGAGGCTCAATCTATCAGGCCAGAAGAAGTAGAAATGTATAGGATGTGTACTTCTTTAGCTTCTGCAGTTTGCTTTTGTTGTAGTTTAATGTGAAGTTGAATGAAAGTTGGCAGACATGTGCTACTGTGAAAACATGTTGATGACTTACTGTGGTGCTACCGTAATGACTATATATTAGTTTTGCTAAATTTTACTTTGTCATCATTTTTTGTTAAATTTTGTGGTAAATTTTGCGTTGTCAGCATTTTGCTATCTACTTGGCAGATGGGTGGCATTCTGTAATGTTGTGAGCATTTTGTAAATTTGTTTTGGCAGAATGTTTTGGTGTGCCTGGAGAATGTTGTGAGCATTTTGAAAAAAAATTGGTGTGCCTGCAATTTCTCCAAATCGAACAACCATGCCTGGAAGGAAGGGGAGAAGAAAAGAGAGGCGGGGTATTTTTGCGGTAGCAGACAGTTTCGTCTTCTCTATATGAAAACGAATTCTCAGGGGCCACTGACATGTGGACCCACTACTGAATAGTGGAAAATCAAACAACCATGCCTTCGCATGGAAGAGATTCACGCGGAATGAGAGGACGACGCATCACATCCCACAGGAACAACCTCGCGCCCCCCGCCCGATATACTCCACCAGCGCGCCGATTCGCCCCCAATAAAACCTTGCCTTCCACCAGCGTGCTGCTCTGCTCCCCCTCCGTCCTCGTGTGCCACGGCCACCCCTGTCCTCGCCATCCACTAGTGCCTCATCCAGCGTCCAGGTCCTCAGCCATCTCGTGCTCCGATTCGACGAGAATGGAGTCGCTCCCGAGGGAGGTGGCCGAAAAGATCGCAGGCATCGTTGCAGCACAGTCACCGCACCCCCTAGACGACCTCGGCAGCCTGCGGCTGACCTGCACGCTCATGCACAGTGCTTGCCGCACCGCGCACATCAGCCGGCGACTAGCACAGCAGCGTGTGCTGCAGCAAGCTGCTGACTGGCACCAAGGACCCTTCTACAACGTGGAATTTTGGGGCATCCTCACCGCCAGCCTGGCCAGCATCGGCAACCCGGAGGCCTGCTTCCTCACCGGGATGCGCATCGTCTTTCGGGAGAACCGCGTCGCGCTCTCACCGTCCCTCGACATGCTCCATCATGTCATCGCGGCGGGCATGATTCAGCGGCTTATGTGCTTGCCATGTTGCTGTACAGGCACAATAGTGGCGCCGGCGACGACGACATGGCAAAGCGCCTGCTGAGGAAGGTCAAGTGGGAACAAGCGGGTGCGCCGATGGCGTTCCCGAACCAGAGATGTGTCCGGTTCCGCCAACGAGTACATCTGGTGTTGCAGGAGGTGCTACTAGATGTGTCGATTGGTGAATTGCAAGCCATGGCAAAACCGGTGCAGCGCCATGACAGCGATCATCAGTGCGCAGGTGGTAGTTGCGGCAAGAGCGACGAATGGAAATTGGAAAGATGGGACCGATGGGCTAGGTTCTGTAGTGAAAAGTGTAGGATTCATGCCGAGTGCACGACGTTCTTTAGGTAAATGTGGTAGACTCTTGATCTTTTGTTGTATATATAAAGTTGCTTTTGTCAGCAGCAGTTTCATTGTTAAGTATTAATGAAAAACATATTGCCTCCTTCATTTAATTAATGATTTGAAAGCATACAGACTGTTTGGTCAAGTTCAAACTCCTACCATGCCAAAATATATCAATCAAAAACATATATATACAG
Source organism: Alloteropsis semialata (assembly GCA_004135705.1). Lineage (NCBI taxonomy): Eukaryota > Viridiplantae > Streptophyta > Magnoliopsida > Poales > Poaceae > Alloteropsis > Alloteropsis semialata. The sequence goes on along the minus strand of CM014278.1, from coordinate 89,496,306 downwards.
CTAGCCTGTTTGGTCAACTTCAAACTCTCATACCATGCATGTCTTTCGAAAACATGTAAAAGACGTCATCAACCATGTTAAAAAATTAACAAGCATGCATATACCAGGACAAAAATTAATAATTAAAGGTAGCCAATGAGGATGCACATATAAGCATCCATTACAAGTGCATATAGTTTCAAGCATCCAGAACATGTGCCTCCAGTTTGATACATCAATGACTACTAGTTTGAACTAACTTAAGACGAGCAACATCCAGCCACCTAAACCTAGCTGCACCAATCTTCAGTCGTCATCGGGTGTAAAGTTGAACCGTCCTTGCCTCATCTTGGCCTTGACAGCAAGCTGGAGCTTCTCCGCCATAGCTTCGATCTGACATTTTACAAGGGAATCAGTTATATTAGCATATGCAAATGAAAGACGATGCCAAGCTTAAAGGAGGACCATCACCTGCTTGGTGCTCAGAGCTGGTCCATGGCCCTCATCGTCGCTGTCCTCAGAGAAATGCAGTGTGAAAGTTGTTTTACCAAACTCGAACATATACCCCTTTCCATCCTTCAATTTTACATGCATGCACAAGACATATGTTCACTACAGACAAATGTATGCGAAAATATAATCCGACTCTACAGTCAACTACATCTGACTTACCTCAAAGATAGGCGAGGATGACGCTCCGGTTACCTTCGCCTTGGCCTTCTCTACGTTGTACCTATCTACAAAATACTGCAGCATAGGCGGCTTTGCTACTGTCATTTGTTGATAGGTTGAAATGATTAAATCGGGCTACCATGATTAATGTACTTCTATATTTAGATTGTGATTGCATAAAAAATTAAGAGATGGATTTATATTAAAAAAACATGCTACTAATTAACAAGCCAAGTACAAAATATATGCTACCTTCTGGTGACATTACTCCTCAAGTACTTAGAGCATATGTAAATCATTATCTAATTTTTATTGCATGCATCACATATGATAGTGAGACACCATTGAAACAAACATCACAATGATGAACTAATGCAAACATCTCACTATATCTTAGTTAAGACATCACAGGTGAACATAAAAACAGAACACCCCTCCGTACTCCTAGCCTGGTTGTGGCGAGATTAATGCTCATGTGCTATAGTCAAAATCATCTAAGACAATAGATATGTTGGAAGGGTTTGGCTCACAGGAGTTCTGGGAGTTGTAGATATGCCCAGATTGATCCCCTGGCTCCTATGGGGGCCGGCGGGGCTTGCTTGAGAGCCCACTGGCACATCGCCGATGTTGGGCTTGACGTCCTCGTCGAAGTCCACAGCGGGCGGTGGGGGGCCGCGCCTCGACAACGAGGGCCTAGACGAAGCAGGGAATCGATCGAAGCGACCCCATTAATCGCGGGGCTGGATCCGGGAGATGTGGTTGTTGCGTCGGGGCATCCTCGACGTGCGATTGGAGGGTGGTTGGATGGGATTAAGGGAATGGAAGGGCTATTGGAGGGGATGAAGGCCATGCGGCGGCCGGGGATGGGAGGAAGAAGAAGAAAACCCCAGTATTTGATGGGACGTTTTAGGGGAGAACTAGAGGAAGGGGAGAAGGAAAGTGAGGCGGAGGTTACCGATTCGGTTTCTTGAGGAAGATAGATGGTGGGGGACCGGCAGTTGTTTCCACCCAAAAGCGGAACCCCTTTTGTCCCCGACATGTGGGACCCACCGAACCCAGGCCGCACGGGAGTCTGTACGTGACGTGCTGGCGAGCCACGAGACTTCCTCGCGTGCGCTGTCGTATGTGTGACTGACACGTGGGCCCAACCTGTCGGTGTCGTGCATCTTCATCAGTTCATCATTAGTTCATCATCAGATCTTCATGGATCCTCGTATTTCACAATTTAATTCATAATGAAAACTTTAAATGTGTATCAATTTCTCATTTGTTGTCTGATTTAGTTGATTTTTTTGCTGAGGTCGCAAAACATCTATATATATCTCATGGGTTACACTGCGCATAGTGTCTCCACTTTGATTTTGTACCTTCATACACTAAGACCTTAATATCCAATGAAGGTGCATTTCCTAACTAGATTTTGTGACTAGGCCATCCTCAAACACATGTGCATATAGAATTATATGATGGAATGTTTAAATGGAGCAACTCATCATACAACCTCTTCCACTCTACTCGGATATGACTAGAAGAGGACTATATATATGGCATATGTTATGTAGTAATCTTACATGGACAAATCACTAATCTTGTTGTATGTTGGTTCAGTTTGGAAATGATCAATGATCACATTCCATGAAGTACACTGTCCAGAGTGTCTCCACTTTGATTGTGTACATTATTGGAAAAATTTTGGCATTTCATACACTAAGACCTTACTATCCAATGAAGGTGCATTTGCTAACGAGATTTAGTGACTAGGCCATCCTCAAACACATGTGCATATAGAATTATATGATGGAATGTTTAAATGGAGCAACTCATCATACAACCTCTCCCACTATACTTGGATATGACTAGAAGAGGACTATATATATGGCATATGTCATGTAGTAATCTTACATGGACAAATCACTCTCCTTGTTCTATGTTGGTTCAGTTTGGAAATGATCAATGATCACATTCCATAAAAGTTCAAAACTAAAAACATTTGCCTGGACACACATTGAATTGCATCGAAGGTTTCACTTATGAATTGAAAATATAAGCAATCTATGTTTTCTCTTTCCGAAAGCGTAATCTCCTATGTCCCCGACTCGTGGGACCCACTAGTGGAACACGATTTCGTTGTCTCTACATAAAAACAAATTATCCTGAGTGGCAGACTTGTGGACCCTCCAGTCATTACTGATAATTTGGGCGTCGCCGCCCCCAACCAATATTTACTACGGTGTCCGGGGATTGGCACATGCTTTCGGCTCCTCTTTAAATACGAATATTTTGACTGGCCGACCGCCTAAAACAATAGTTACTGCGGTGTTGCGTGGCTTCTCCTATGTCACCGACATGTGGGACCCATTAGTCACTACGAAAAATTTGGAATGACCGCCTAAACCAAAACAGACACAACCCGCCAGAATCCGATTTCCCCCACCCCAAAACTCCAACTAAACCAATGGCAGATGCGTCCTCCGCCCCACTTCCCCCCAAAGCCACCGGCTGCTGTGTCCTACACCTTCCACTTTCCTCCAAAACAAGATTGAAAGGCGGCGAAGGGAACGATCTGGTGGCTCGGGCGACTCATTCCATGACAACTCCTTCTAGTTCCAGACCGGCGACTCCATCCATGACAACTCCTTCCAGTTCCGGATTCGGCGATGCAGCACGGGGGCACCCAGGATGACGACGTCAGGTCGTAGAGGAAGATGCCGAGGTGGAGTTAGATGAAACAGCGCTTGCCCCCCACCTCAGGTTCGTATCACGCCTCTAGCGACATCTAGGGTTTCTGCACAAACACTACGGCGTGCAATATGTTTTTGCATGTAAGGCCTGCTTCTAGGGTTTGTGCAGATGGATTACCGCAATCCGCATTTATTGTGCCTTGGATAGTCATATATGCTCCCTGCACCTAGGGATAGTAGTAGGACGACAACCATTCGCAAGGATTTCATGTTGTCTCTGTTTCATTCTTTAATTGGCGCATGATTATATGAAACACTCAACTAGGTTTACATCACATGGATGAACATTAGCTTTAGTAAAAAAAAAATTGTGCATGATTAAAGTGATGAGTATACAAGCGCACCTATTATAGTTAGGGTATTTTTGTATTTTATCATGTACTACGAACTAAATCTGAATTATTCATGCTACTGGCTTATTGGTATTTATGTGCACATATATACAGCACCCCATTGACAGGTGAGATGTGGAAGGTTATGGCCTTATGCTGCACCCGAGAAGGAGAAGAACCAAATCGCAAAGTACATTTGAATCTTGACAAGGCTCAAATAATCTTTTCTGTCCTATTAGAAATCAAAGATCAGCTTGGGTATGGTGCCTCAGGAGAAGCGGAAATGATACAGCAACTTTGGAGGCAATTGATACAAGAAAAGATATAGAAACCATGGTTTCAGAATTGGATTCAGGAGGTGAGAGGAAACTCAGGTTGGTCTTGTGTAAACAACAAGTTATCAATTCTGGTGCAAACATTACACCCCCTGAAACGACGGCTTCCGCAGGAGAATGAGGAGTCCAATGATGCTGATGACGACGATGAGAATATTGATGAGTACAAAGATTGGCTTAAATCACTAGGCGACAAAACTGGTATATATGATGTTTGTACTACACTATCCACATGTACCTATAACTGTACTCTTAACTCATATAATAATGTTGGTAACTTGCAGAACTACACAATGTGAACAGGCGTCAAACAGTATGCACATACAAAGAATGGCTTAGGCAGGAAGGCCTTCTGAGACGAATTGGTATATCCTTTTTTATTTGCACTTCTTACTTATACTCAAATTTGTGAATGTACTAAGTGTAAGTTTTAAATCTTTTTGCAGCGGCTTATAGTAGAGCTTGAGGTCAGTGTACAGAACCACTCGATGAGAGCAATGGTAGTAGCACGACACCGCCAGCAGAACCGTCATCACAATGGCCCTGTCATGCAAGGAAAATACAGAAGGAGATAAAAGGTTGTAAAAGCTATCACATAATTTGAATGTTCACTCTTTATTATTCAGTAGTTAAGCAAAGCCTATATATTGTGAATGTATGTAGATGGCAAGAAATCTGGTCGTGGATCCTTGAAAGGGATAGCCACACTTGCTAGGAGAAGGAAGTCTGGATCCGACAAACTAAAAGTCCAGTTTTCTCATCTCAGTGGTCCCTATGGTGATAATCGACTTTCCTTTGTGGACGAAATTGTTATGATCACAAGGCAAATAGCTCCACTAATTGGAGTTAAAACTTGGAGCGATATAAAGGACGAAGTTAAGGAGGATATCGCTACGGCTGTAAAGGTATATATGTTGATTGCCACCTCATATATATTCTTCATCATAATGTTAGATACATGTAGTCAGTACATTTGGTCAAAAATATTATGAATGTACTATACTACACAACATGTTTTGTTTTGCACCAGAATCTATGGGAGCTTGAGACCACTGAGATCGCTCTAAAATGAAGACCAACCATACGACGGGCTCCAAACCTTTCTCTCAGTGTAGTTGGGAAAATGTAAAGAATCGATCCTCAATTCTTGACTTGCACTATAGTAAAGAATGATATATTGATGACATGTAATTTTTCTAGAGAGATCCAGTAACTGGTGCCGAGCCACGCAAGTTGGCACTTTGGAAGGCTACCCACACGAAGCGAGGAAAATGGACAACGCCGGTGGCTGAGAGTGTTTATGTGAGTGCTACTTTGAACATAAGCATTCTTCCGCAATGGCATTAATTTTTTACGTATCATTATGTGACCAAATTTGATATCATGCAATCGTTTGTTGCCCTCAGGATTATGCATCCAAGAGATTGTCTCTATCGCAATCAGATAGGTTGGATGAAGGCTCACCAGCAAGTATCACTTCAGTTGCTGCTAAGGAAGACCAGGTTTTCCAGGAGACGTACAAGGAGACAACTGGAGCAAAAGCGAGGAGGTCACGTGGCGAAGGATACATGTCCAATCGCAAAAGAAACCAATTGCCTCAGGAACAACTTATTCAGGAAAGACTGGAAAACCTCAAAGAAAAAAGTGTCAATTAAAAGAAAAGATTGAAAAGCATGAGGCTGATAAGGAAGCAGAAAAGGAAGCATTTAAAGCCTCAATTAGACAAGAATTGATGGGGGGTTGCAAACAATGATCGCACAACAGAGTCGACCTACATTGACAAATGAGGTAACCTGCTTGCTCATCTGGATCATACTCACAATCTCAGAATTACATGTAACTATTGCTTATTTGTTGGTTCTGATTCGTTGCATTTGACAATGGATATTTTTCGCTGATCTTTTACCTACCACATCTGCAAATTCAAAGACCCCCCATCAAATCGACAACAATACACAAGAAGTGGCAGCTAGGACCACTCTGGAGAATATTGCTGCAACAGCAGTAGTGCAGATTCAACAAACAACGAACCAGGTAACGAGTGTAAATGCTTTGAGATTGACAATAGATTCATGTGGCTAATGTCTTACCTGACTTATTTTAAATTTCATAGACTACCACTGCAACCAACAATGAATCTTTGGGAGTTGAATCTATGACCATCACTACGCATAACATCGCTCCTACACCAGCAGCGCATAGTACTCAAGAAACAACTCGCCAGGTAGCGACATCGAACAATCATTCCCATAATAATTACGCCTTTGTGTATTTAATCGCTCCTTATTAACATTAATTGTTCCATCACCTTTACATTCCAGGTTGAGTCAGCAAGCATTGTCACAACTGAGAAAATAAATGAAAAACCTGCTAGCAATGTTCAACCAAGTGGCCTTTCAAGGAAACTGTTCACTGGGAGTCATGAGAAAGGTGCAGGAGCAGATACAAATGCAAAGTCATACATTACTATACAACAGTTGCAGGTAGCTGGTGCTAAGACGCGAGCAGGCATAAGATGGCAGCAACAGGTACAAACTACATGTGTGCTTTCATAGTGCCATTACAATTTTCCACGTCCAATTATATTTTGCTGCTTAATTAGTACAAGACAAATCAGCTTCAAAAATCTGTACAATCTCTAATTCTCTCATTGGTTTCTATTCAGAAGGGCACTGAAGCAACCACGGGCCAAATAAGACTGAAGATTGCCACTCTTCAAGAAGACATCCAACCTTGGAGCTGAAACAAATTTGATGACCATCACGAAAGGTTGAACTGATGGTCAAGATTATATATGCGTGCACATTTATACAAACTTTATTACTGATTGATGGTCTGATGGATGAATGGACAAGAGTTGTTACATTGATGTGTTGAATATTGTGTTACAACAATTCTATCATGAATTGTGGAATTTGTTTCTATTATAAAAATCATGTTGCATTTAAAAATCAGCATGTGGCGATCACCCAGCTCTACGGCAACGCAATATCTTCCGTAGCGATATCATATGAGCATATAGCGACGACCCAAATTGAGTTGCGTTACTGTACAACCATATTGCCACGAGCCATATTTCGTTGCGTTGCGATACCCTCTATGAATATAGCAACGCCATAATCCGTTCCCTCGACACATATAGCAACGCACATTTCCATTGTTGTACCCTCTATGTGTATAGCAACGACATATTCCTGTTGCAACAGGATTTAAGGATATAGCAACGAGTAGCACTTCTTCCGTTGCAACAGTGCTTAAGCGTATAGCAACGAGTACCAATTTTACCGTTGTGATAGGGCTTTAGCGTATAACAACGAGTACCAAACTGGTCGTTGCAACAGGGCTTAAGCTATAGCAACAAGTACCAAATGGACCGTTGCAATAGGGTTTAAGGATATAGCAACAACTATAATGTCGTTGTGATATGTTCTTATAAATAGCAACGCCTAAATGATCGTTGCGCTACCCAATTAGCATATAGCAACGACAAAGATAGCATATTGCTACCAATCTATTGCATTGCAATAACGTTTTCTTGCAACATGCCCTCGTCGTTGCAATATCTCCCGTCGCAACGACGCCCCGCGTTGCGATTAGATGGCAATCATCGTTGCGACTTGAGGCAATTGCCGCGCCACACGTCGTTGCGACACGGCACAAGTAGCGCAACGCCTTGCTACACTATAGCGATACCTTATTGCAACAAAATTTTATGCAATGGCACAAAATGTATCGCAACGGCCAGAAAACATCGCGAATTGTCGCTATTGCAACGAACATACCCCTATCGCAACGGTTATGGGGCGTTGCGCCATGAACGAAACGTTGTAGTGTTAATAGTAACCAGGTCACTGTAGCGTCGTTACTATAGCACCGCGACTACAGTAACCAGCCGGTCACTTTTTCTTTTCCCTTTGCCCCATCCCTAGACCGTGCCCTGTGCTGCCGCCTCTTCTTTCAACATTAAAGAAAGGAGAGAGAGGGAGAAGAAGAGAAGAGAGGGGAATCAGGGCACGCCGCCGTCCGCCATCGCCGTTCCTCTCTAGAAATCGGTCAGGCTTTCTTTCCTCTCTCTGTTCCTCCCAAATCAGATCTTTTCCTCGCTGTTCATGGTGGTGCCGCCATGTGTGGTGCAGTTCGGAGCCAATCCATGGGTTGTTGCGACCCTCGCCGCTAGGAAAACAGTGGGGAATCGTTGTGGTGATTGTCACTGTCGCTATTGCCCTTGTTCTTTTCAAAGGGAAACCCTAGGTAAGCCATGCTCCTGCACTAATCATGTTTTTCCTAAGGTTTTGGATGTTTTAGCACCAACATGTAGTGGTGTTCATCGCCATTAAGGGCTATGATTAAGGGTTTACCCTCGTCGCTGTTCTTAGCACGTCGTTGATCTACACAGTCTTTGGTAATATCAATTTTGCATGGCCTTAATGACCTTGAAAAAATATAAACCCTATATATGAGTTTCAGAGGAGTTTGATACCTTTCCAAAGCCATACAGAACTCAGGGAGATATCAAAGTTTGATTTAGTCAGTTTTTCAGAGTCGTAATTCTGAGCAGAATATGTTCACCTCAAGTTTAGGCAACCCAAATGGCAGAATTTTAATTTTAGATGAATAGAGAAGTTGTGTGAACTTTCATAAGGTTTCCGGATTTGTTAAGTTCATATTCATGTGAATTTTGGAACTCCATATATACCTGTTTTGCTAGGGCTGTTCTGCAGATGTTGTCAGATTTTCGGTATGAGGTTCATCTCAAGATTAGTCTATGTTAATGATTTTTCTTCTAGTTATGGATCATTAGAAAATTGTTAGTTCTGAAGTCACCTTTCTGATGGCACAAGATGGAAATTTTTAGCCCTCAGAATTAATTATGCAAAAAAGGAGAAGCAACAACGCTGCTGCCATGTCTAGATTTGTGTGTCCTTTCTATGATTATGACGGGTTCGAGCGTAAGAATGCTTTGATTTATGTTTGTTTATTCTTGTGTGGTTGTGTTGGTGCTGAGTTATGTTTGTGATCAGGTGGTGCACCTTCGGATCGTGCTTAGCTCACGTTCTTGATCTTCGGTGAAGGCAAGTAAACGTAGCAATGTGGTCTACATGCTTTAACTTTGTTGTTTGAATTGCCTCCAATTAATTTCAGTACCTCACACTAGCAAGATAAATCTAAATTTATCTTTATATTAAAGTATTTATGATCCATTGAGGTTTTACTTTTGAAGTTATGAATTTTGAGGTATATGAAGTTCATGCATTTGCAATCTTGCATTCGCATTCTCATATCTTTATGCATATGAAGAAAACCGTAGCCGGATTGGTGCGGTAAGTACCGGTACAGCAACACACGTTGAGATATAGCAATGTGGTTGCAACCCTCACTTCCTCCCTTGTGGGATGTGTGGGTAGAAGTGAAGTCATGCATTGCATTGCACCTTTTGCATTTTCATCATGAAGTATCATTGAAGTATTTATTTACCTTACTACTCGAAGATTTATGATGCTTCTTTTATAATTTTAATTCTTAAATTGTTGCTTAATATATTGTGATTTAAATGACTTGGTTGAAGCAATTTGCTTGCTAAGGTTTTCCATAAACCTCATACGTTTTTCCCTCTCCACAGGTTCATGAGTTTGGAGGAGCTTGGTTGGATGGGAGTAGCAGCACGTGTGCACACACACCTCTTTTTATATATTCTTGGACACATGTGTTGTAATAAAAATATTTGGTTGTGAAGTCTTTTGTTTAGTTCATAATACCTTTTGATCCAGTTGTCAGACGTTTAACTAGATGATTTAAGTTGCTTCCACGTGCTGTATTTATTTATCTTTGTTGTTGTTTTTTTATATGTGTGTGTCTATTTTAGCTGTAGCATAGTGTGGTAATGCTCCATAATGTTGCTACTGTTCTGGGGTGTTACACACCATGATGTCTGAAGCTGTCACAAACAAACTTCACCTCAATAATCTCCGTCCCACGACAATTGTCCTTCAACTAGCGAACTCATCCGTCCACTATCAGTGGGAGTTGTGGAGAACGTGCCGGTGGAGGTCAGGGGACAAACCATCCCCGTTGACATCATGGTGCTTGACATGGGTGCAACGAAGGATTCGCCGCTCATCCTTGGGTGGCCATTCCTAAGCACCGTGGGTGACCAAATTGATGTGGGAGCCGGAGAAATCCGCTTCAACATCAATGGCACAAAGGAGAAGTTCGCGTTTCACTCCAAACAGGAGCAATGCTCCATGGTCAAGATAAAGCATGGGGGGAACAAGCAAAGCACAAAGAAGGCCGAGGTCGCACCGCAACCCCCACAAATGGACAGCCTCATAAAATTCAAGATCTCCTTTTGGGAAAAGGAGGAAAAAAGAAACGAGGGTCACCCAGGGCTCTGGAAGAACCAAAAACCGAATAAGAAAAAGACTCTAGCCCCGAAGTCCATACAGACTCCTCCCGCACCACTTGCTAAACCCAAGAAGATCAAGCAGGTGTGGAGAGTCAAGATGTCCACGCCGGTCCTCTGAACCCAGACGTATCGCATTAATTGATGCGAGGAGAGTCTGACCCCAAGACATAAAACGTCGAGTCCTTGCGAAAGGTAATTGTTAGTTATCTCATATTTAGTTTTTCTTAGTATTAATCTTCATCATGAATTTTCATGTGTAAATAATGCCTGCACAATAAAACTTTATCTTTAGCAATTCAATTAATTAAAAACCTTGCATGAAAAATGTAAAATTTTATAAACTCAAAAATATAATATTCTTTCTCTTAACCCCCCATGAAATTTTTCTGTCATCACACACCAAGCACACAGGACCAAAAGAGTCGTTGGAAGCAATAGGAAAAGGAGGCAGATAGGTGGGCCCAGGCCGGGTTTGGCCGAACCACGGGTCAGCCGACCCAGGCCGATTGTTGCTCGGGCTGGCCCACCTCCAACGGCTATTAGCCATTGCTATCTCCCTTTCTCCCGACCATTTGAGCCCCTGGCTCTATAAATAGACCCTGGGAGGTCCACTTCTCCCTCACAATCTCTCTGCTCCATTTTCTCTCACACTTGTGCTAAAGCTCTCGCCCTCACACTCGTTCTCGCTCTCACACTCGCTCGTGCAAGTACGCTGTGCCCTCTTGTTGTCGCCTTGCCCGAGCTCTCCACAGTTTGCGTCCACGGGTTCTTCATTTCGATTTCACTAACATAACCCGTGCGCTAGTGTTTTTGTTCTTGTCGCCATGAAGGGATTCGGCCGGAGGCTCTCTGGTGCACTCAAGAAGGTGGCGGGTTCAAGCTCCAACCGCCCTCATTGGAGTGGAAGTACCTCTCCCTCTGGAGATTACACTCCTAGCTCCATGCACGAGGAGGAGGGTACCTAGCACGAGGCGCAATTGGAGCCGCAAGCCATGAAGGTGGATCCCGAGATCAGCCTCAGTGGCCAACGAGAGTTGCAAGCCTATGCACTCATCGTGGACCGAGTCTTCGCTCATACCCAAGCCATTGACGCGGACCTCCTCGAGCGCACAGGTATGGATGTCGATTTCGCCACCATTTGGCATTGTTGACACCAGCGGTGGCAAACAGAAAGTCCGCAAGCGCACGGCTGTCGAAGTAGCTTTCACCCATGAGTAAACCAGGTATCGAATCCACGGGGAACGTAAACGAGTATCTAATCACTAAAGCTGAGCCGGATCGATCGAGTGTATATAAAGGCTGGGTAGAGAGGATAACTTAGTATTAAGGGTCTGATGATAGTTAAGAGAATTCTCCTATGCTTGCTTTAGGCACCGGGGTATCCTAGGCCTCTAGGAAATTGCCGGCCAACAGCTCTACGCCGTACCCGTACGTGGAGGATTACAAAAGACGGACAGGGCTGTCACCACCTGCCGCCTACCTCTACTAATCCGTGGGGCTACGAGGCAAACGAGGGCAGAAATACACCTAAGCACCACGCCTAAGATAATATCAGCTATCCTAACCTTGATCAGAGATTAGAATACTTTATATAAATAAAGCAACGAATCCACAAGCACAATAGAGAAATTGACTTATCTATAACTCAGTCTTAATTACTAGTTGAATCCCGGATACTTACTGAGCAGCTCGCATCCGTCGAGGTACAGGTGGAGGGTCGCCGACACGCCGGGACTCCTCCAGACTCTCCCTCACTCTCTCCCTATTTCTACTCCGGATATGAGAAGGGCTTCTCTTTGGATCTTCACTTCAGCTCGATGATGATTAGCCCTGCCCCGAGCTCAGCTACTTATAGCTTGGAGAGGCGGTTTAGAGTCGGTGTGTAGCGGTTGAGGCGGTCCGGAGGTGGGCCCAGGTCGGCCGACTAAGGGGGATCAGCCGACCATCCGATGCACCGTCCTTGATGATACACGGCACAGATGAACTCCTGGAGACGGTTTACAGTTGTTCCTGAAGGCGGTGGCGGTTTGGACGCGCGGCCAGGTCGGCCGACCTGGCTAGGTCGGCCCACCTAGGGCTGTGGCCCCTCGGCCCCACTCTGTCAGAGTCACTTCCCAGTGGGTCCTTTGGTCGGTTTCCGGTGGGTAATGGTGAAGATGTGTCAGTTTAGTTGGGGATGTGGGCCCATGAATCCATGTGATTGCCATGTGGCCTAATCCCATCTCTTTATTCCCACCGACTTGATCTCAATATTCTTGATCACTCCTGAGTGTGCTTTTGCTGTTGGGCTAAGGCTGGACTTCATTGGGCCTGGACCCAGGTCGGCCGACCAAGGTAGGTCGGGCGACCTGGCCCTGGGCCCACTTTAGCTCTGCTTTTGCCACTTTATTCCTGTAAGCACATATACACCAAAACTCATGGAATTCATTAGTAATCAACCCTATGTCTATTTGTTTTATCATATTTTATATCTTTGTTGGCAGTAATAAGTTGTCATTGAGAATCGCCAACAGGCATGATATTGGATGGGATTCTTTCATGCCTATCTCAGAGGAAGGTTCGCGCCTCCTCACCATCCATTTCCTTTGCACATTGCATGAGGTAGACGATGGAATTGCTTTCTGATTCTTTGGGAAGAATTTCATCTTACTTGAAAGAATTTAAGTTTGCTTCTTGGTTTTTATAAGAGGTGTGCGATTGAGTTCGAGCATACTCTCTGTGGTTTTAATCGTCATACTTTTTGAGAGAGCATCTCGGGCCAATATGTGGTTGGTAAATTTATGCCTTGCTGCAATGATATTCATAATCCAACTTTGAGGCTTATTCATAAGTGGCTTGTTGTTTTGCTTTTTCCTAAAGATGATGTTAGGCTTGTGCGTAATGATGAGCTTAAGCTTTTATATGCCATGGTCAAGAAAATTCATGTATTTCCTGTTCAGTCTATGATTACCCAATGGTTGGAAAATTTTAAGATGTCTGGTCCTATCAAGTGCACATCCTTGATCACTAGGATTGCCTCGAAGCTTGGGGTTCTAGATGATTTCATCATCTCGTTTATCTCCATTCCCCGAGTCTTCATCAACGAAGCATACCTGGTGCAAGGACACACTCTCAAGCATGATGCGCACCAAACCTTATTTTCTTCTTCCCCGGCTATACAAATGAAATCCGGTTACCTAACCCAGATCTTCACTTGTGTAAGTGTCCGAAGCTAATCATCCCTCTTGCCCAACAAGAGGAGTCACGCAGGAGCAGCAGCAGGTTGACACGGAGCCGATCACGGCAGGAAGCATCATCATCTCACCCACCAGAAGCTACACCACCACAGCATTCGCTGCCTCAGTACCAGCCACCGCACTCCCTGTACATCGCTTAGCATATGTATGTTGACACCAGCTATGGCAAACAGAAAGTCCGCAAGCGCATGGCTGTCTAGTAGCTTTCACCCGTGAGTAAACCAGGTATCGAATCCATGGGAAACGTGAAGGCTATCTAATCACTAAGAATGTCCGGATTGATCGAGTGTATATAAAGGCTGGGTAGAGAGGATAACTTAGCACTAAGGCTATGAATATAGCTAAGGGAATTCTCCTATGCTTGCTTTGGGCACCGGGGTATCCTAGACCTCTAGGAAATTGCCGGCCAACAGCTCTACGCCGTACCCGTACGTGGAGGATTACAAAGGACGGACAGGGCTGTCACCACCTGCCGCCTACCTCTACTAATCCATGGGGCTACGAGGCAAACGAGGGCAGATATACACCTAAGCACCATGCCTAAGATAATATCAGCTATCCTAACCTTGATCAGAGATTAGAATACTTTACGAATAAAGCAACGAACCCACAAGCACAATAGAGAACTCAGCTTTCTATAACTCAGACTTAAGTACTAGTTGGATCCCGGATACTTACTGAGTAGCTTGCATCCGTCGAGGTACAAGCGGAGGGTCGCCGACACGCCGGGACTCCTCCAGACTCTTCCTCACTCTCTCCCTATTTCTACTCTAGATATGAGGAGGGCTTCGCCTTGGATCTTCACTTCATCTCGATGATGTTGAGCCCTGCCCCGAGTCCAGGTATTTATAGCATGGAGAGGCGATTTAGAGTCGGTGTGCGGCGGTTGAGACGGTTCGGAGGTGGGCCCAGGTCGGCCGACCTAGGAGGGTCGGCCGACCGTAGGATTCACCGACTTTGGCGATCCACGGCACGTATGGCTCCTTGGAGGCGGTTGACAGTTGCTGGTGAAGGCGGTGGCGGTTTCGTCGCTCGGCCAGATCGGCCGACCTGGCTAGGTCAGCCGACCCGGGCTTGTGGCCCCTCAGCCCCACTCTGCCAGGGTCACTCTCCTGTGGGCCCCATGGTCGATTTTCGGTGGGTAACCGCGAAGATATGTAAGTTTAGTCAGGGATGTGGGCCCATGAATCCATGTGCTTGCCACGTGGCCCAATCCCATCTCTTCTCTTAAACCGACTTGATCTCAACGTCTCTGATCACTTTCGAGTGTGCTTCTTCTGATGGGCTAAGGACGGACCTCACTGGGCCAGGTCCCAGGTCGGCCGACCCGGGGAGGTCAGGCGACCTGACCCTGGGCCCACGTTGGTCCTTCTTTAGCCACTTTATTCCTGTAATCACATATGCACCAAAACTCGTGGAATTCATTAGTAAATAACCCTATGTCTAGTTGTTTTATCATTCTTTTATATCTTTGTTGGCAATAATAATTTGTCATTAAGAACCGCCAACAAGCTCCCCTACACTTATCCTTTACTCATCCTCGAGTAAAGTCCAAGCTTCATCATGGAAATCATAAACAAACATATAGGTTATTCCCAAACATTTAGGCTTAGTGGAATATGAGTGGCTAACATGTCTTCTTGGGTTATTTCAGGAAGGAACAGCTTTTTCTATGACATGATACACTTTACTCTTAAGTACTTGGGTTTTCAGAATTTTGCAAAGGAAAACCAATGCCTTGCTGCTCAAAGAGTTTCTCTCTGAATATTCATGGTTGTTGGACAACACTCATGTTCTCCGAAATAGAACTTTATATGTGGATCTCTCAAGATACATACCTTATTTCACTTATGTTATCATTTCAAGGATTGGATCCAAGTCAGAGAGAAGTCATATAATCAAGTCAAGATGTGTAAGTGTGTGATATAAGATGGAAGTGTACTAGTACTCCCTTGTCTTGACTTTCTTCCCCTTTTTTTTGGATATGGGCTATTGCACTTTTCTTTTGCTTTTCCTCTCTCTTTTTTTTCACTCAATGCTTTTTAGCATGAGTCTCTTTCTTCTTTTTTTTGTATGCATATAGCCCATATCTTCTTTTCATCTTGATTTTTGGGAAGAAAGCCATTTTAGGAGTATTTATTCATGAACATGGAACAAAGGCATGTTTTGCTTCACCCTCAATGTAAGGGTTTAGCTGTCTATGGTGGAGTGTACGTGATCTTGACTTTAAAAACATGAAGTATCTCTACTAAGGGTCACAAGACTTGGAACAACTCAAAGTTCAAAGGATATGCATGATACATGTAATTGGTTGTCTCTCAAACTCATGAGGAGCATGGCAAGGTTAAAAGTTTTTAAAAACTTTTCATAAATTCCAAGCACTCGAGTAAGCAAAGGCATCTTTCATATTAAAGCCATATCTCAAAATGCAATAACTTAGATGACATGAGTTCCTATAAATATAAAGATTTCCACAAGCCAAAAGGTACGGGGAATAAAATATATGTAAGTTTTAATATTTTCCATGTGATTGGGAGATGCGCAAAGGGTTAATTTTATTAAGGTCAGAATTCCATGATCAGGTTCTACAATTATTCAACTGAAACAGGGGTTAGGATGATCAAACCAGCGTGTAGGAAGAAGCGCGGGCCAGATGGGACCCAAGCCAGGTCGGCCGATCTGAAGAGGTCGGGCGACCTGGGGGTGACTTCTCTGGTTCAGCTCTTTTGCGTGCTGTTCTGTTGCGTTCTGATATGCTCTTTTTCGCGTTGGATCACTCTGTTTCCCGTTGCGAGTCGCCCCCACACTTGTATCTTTTATTCATAAACAAGTGGAAACAAAAAGACACAATCCTAATAACTAAACAACTTATTTTATTCATAAACTCAGAGGCACATTACATGATAATCAAATGAAATGAATGAAATAAATGAATGAAGGGAAAGAAAAAACTAATGTGCCAGTCCTAAATCAAAACCTAGGGTGCCTATGGTGCATTGTAGAGATTTTCATCCCCTGCAGCTTTGGCATAGCGTTTAAGCTTCATGACAGTTGATCTACGCAGCATATCAAAGTCGTCTTGAAGGTTAATGCGCTCAAGTCGCTCTTCGGCGAACTTCTTCTCCAACTTTGCATAGTCGCGACCAAGTTGATTAATCAACTCTAGCAACTCAGCATTGGAGGGAGCCTTGGGGGCCTTCTCATCATCACTCTCGTAATGACCCCCAGGCCTGCGAATTGGAGGAGGCTTGATGTGCCTCTTGATCTTGCCAGCGGGTGAAGATTCCACCGACTCCTCCAATTCCTTCCTCTCCTCAGGTGTGAGGGAGGGAACAGCCCCTTTCCATAGCCACCTCGGGTTTCCTTTCCCCAAAGACCCGGAAACGTGGCTCGGGGTGCTAGCAGGGGAGTAGATGGACACATCGGACGTATAGTGATACGCCATGACGTCCTCCCACTTGTTCTTGACTATTTCCTTCAGCTTCTGTCCTGGCTGAAGTGCGAAAAGTCCATCCCCCTTGATTGGAGTGGCCGTCAGTGTCTTCTTCGGAGTCAATTGCCCCGTCATCGGCCTTCTGTACGGGCTTGATGCCCGTGCATCACGCCTCTGGGTCCTCCTCGGAGACTGGGACCGCGTCGCCGAGTGAGACATCGAGGGGCCACCAAGGCCGGTCGTCAACCTAGGCCGTCGGCCGACCCCCTGGTGCGTCCTCTCATGTCCTCCTCTGGCGGGAGGCTGGCCAGAGGGGATACGACCACCTCCATGGCCTGCACGAGGTTGATGGGCACCAGTTGGTTCGCCGGAGTGGGCTCTCCTTCCAGATCGAAGGTCGATCTGGATTTGGGGTGACTTTTGCCGGCCATTTTTGGGGAATTGGAGAGTGTGGCTTGGTGATATCAGAGAGTGGGCGAGGAAGAACTCAGATGAGAGGGAAGAAGAGGATGGGTGAAAATTTAAAGAAAGATTGACCCTCTTCTCGGATCC
Organism: Alloteropsis semialata; assembly: GCA_004135705.1. Taxonomy (NCBI): domain Eukaryota; kingdom Viridiplantae; phylum Streptophyta; class Magnoliopsida; order Poales; family Poaceae; genus Alloteropsis; species Alloteropsis semialata. Next base: position 89,478,623 of record CM014278.1, on the reverse strand, counting down.
ATCAGAGGTTGAATCGCTCATCCACCATGGAACGGCTTCAGAGACGTTAGAGAGGGATGTTGGCAAAGAATAGGGCTGATCGGGCTCAGTGGAATGTTGGCCGACCTAGTGGGGTCGGCCGATCTGGCCTTGAGCCCGGTTGCCCTTCCCTTTTTTTGTGCACTACGTGACAGGTCCAATATATTATCCAATGTATCAACTATATCATAATTAATATACCAGAACTAGGACAGGGGATAGAATGATATGAAAGATTGGGTAGGTTGACACACAAAAGGTTTCACTGCTCAGAATGTAAGTCTAGTTAATATGAAGGTCCTAAGAGAGAACCAGGGATTCTATGTACTTCTCACAAATGGGTTACATTCCTACAAGTATATACTGTACAAGCTTAATAAGGGATACATGATAGAGGACAAATCGAGGAGTCGTGGGATCCCCTCATCCAAGGGTACTGTCATGATGTTTATCACTACGGCCTGCAAACGCCCAAACCCGAACGGCGAGGATTACAAGGGACGGACAGGGCTGTCACCACCTGCCGCCTACCTCTGAATACGTGGAGTAGGGTATCCCCAATGGTATTCCATAACCCAAACACCACGTTTGTAATATGAAATACATCTTTACCAATTGTACGGAAAGGTAAAGAACAATCATAGAGATTCATTGGGCCATTGCCATAACATGCATCCGCTATACTAAGGTGTAAGACATACAACTCATATGATGAACACACAAGACTAGAAGTCAAGTAACATAAGCGAGATGACATTTCCATTAAGGCTCTAAGTCTTACAAATAAGCAAAGGATACAAGATAACTGAGCTCTAGGCTTACCAAGACTCCTTCGGAAACCCGTAGAAGCTCAACTCCGAGAACTACATCGATACTAACTAAGACTATAACTTGTAGCAATTGGAGCTCTTCCTTCTGGTGTGTGTTGTACAGGAGGCGTTGGCACCTATTTATAGCACTTGGGGGCGGTTTAGGGTCGGTACAAGGCGGTTGAGGGCAAGTGGGTCCACCCCCGGATCGGCCGATCCCTTGACGTCGCCCGACCATCAGATGCACCGACGGTACTCATCCACGGCGCAGATTTGGTCCTGAAGTCAGTGTGGATGCGCACGAGAAGGGAGGACAGCAACGGCCACAGGACGGAGTCGGCCGACCTGGCCAGGTCGGCCGACCTGGTCCAGGTGCGGTTCGCCACGGTCTTCTTCTGAGTCGCTGTAATGTGGACCCTTGTACTCGTGGAAGATGGGTATGGATCCTCGGAGTAACTGTTGGTTCTCATGTGGGCCCATCAATCCATGTACACCTCCTTATCCTTCTTGTCATCCCTTGGATGTAACCGTCATTGATTCAACGTTCTAGATGATAGGAACTTGTGCTTCTCCTGCATGGCCAATAGTTGGGCTTGGATGGTCATTAGGCCCGGTCGGCCGACCTGGTGGGGTCGGGCGACCTGGGCCTGGCTCTGTTTTGCTTCATATTTTGGCCCATATCTCCTGCAATCAAATAAACTCCATGTACAAGTGGAACTACATTATTTGAAATCAAATCCTACTGATTACAGCTAATTTATTTCATTTTATCATGTTGGCGTTACGAGATATTCATGACTTAACAAGCGCCAACAAACTCCCCCAAGCTAAGACCTTTGCTCGTCCCTGAGCAAAGCTTGGAGAGTTAGGAACTTAGCCTCAGATTTTTGCTTTCTTCCCAAAAGATAATTTCAACAAGAAAGTAATTCATGACTTGATTAAGTTGGCAAAGATCAAATCACTCCTTTTTACCTTATCACCCATGGGGCCTTTTAGCTTTTTCTTCCTCTTGGGCAGTTGGAAACTAGAACAACTTAGCAAGAACGCTCTCCACATCTTAGATCCACCTTTTCTCCGGAGGTTTTTAAAGAAACTTTTGTCAAAGAAAACAAGGCTCCTCAAGTGACTCTCTCAAGTCTCTCATAATTGTATTGATCCTCTCCAACACTCCTCTCTATTTTCTCTTAATAACAAGTGCAGCTCATGAACGGAAAACTTTTATTTAACACATGCATTGCTTCTTTTGTTGAGTCAAATCCAGGATCAACGAAGAATTAAATCATACACTCAAATCGAAGTGTGCAAGTGTGGATATGTGGTAGTGGAAAATAAACTCCTTTAAGAAATCTCTCTCCTTTAGGAAATTTTGCTATAAAGCTTGGCTCCCCTTTTTTTTCATGGACTACACATGTGTCCATTTCTCTTTTCTCTCTTTTTTTTCATGGACTAGACTTATGTCCATATCTTTTATTCTCATTTTTCTTTTATAGAGAGCCTAAGCCTTATGACTAGAAAGGTTTTTGGAGAGAAATCTCTTTGTTCTGGAGTACTTTATTCTAGTGAACAATTGCTAGGCATGTTGTGCGTACTCCCAGAGTAGAAATATCACACATATGGTGGCGTGTACGTGACTCCGATTTTAAGAGCATGAAATAAATCTTACAAAGATCACAATGAACTTGACAAAACTCAAAGTAATTGCACATGCTTTTTGTAAGTGGTTGGAATAAGAGGCTGTGGTAGGATTTCACTCTTCACTGAGGAGCCTAGAATTTTGTCCTTTTTGAAACAAATCCTCCAAGATCAAGTTTCACTTAGATAGGTAAAGCAATTCTAGCTTATTATATCATAGCTCCCAACAACCTAGAATCAAAATCAGTATTTGCTACCCACAAGTTTTAAGTTTCCAAGAAAATCATTAATTTAAGCCAACAAATTCAAGACACAAATGACTGCCTTATTGAGACTTGTATAAATGGGGAAGGTCATAGCAAAAGTTCATCACTTCCAAACAAAGCTTCATTTTTCATTCATTTCCATTTTCATCATTTTTTTCATTTTTTTTAACATAAACAAAAGGAAAACAAAAAGAAAGGTTTAGACAACTTACCTGTACGGGGGTCCTCCCCCAAGCTGGACTTTTCACTGCTGGCGGTAAGGGGGGTCGTTCGGGTGGAAACCTTGGGACCGAAGGTAGGCAGTTAGGTTCTAGTTGCCCGCCTGGATGCTGTTCTGGAGGGTGTTGAAGTTCTGTGCTGACTGGTCCCACCAAGCTTGCGACTGCTGCACATGGTGGGTTAACGTATCATCAATACGGTGAGTGGTTACCTCTAGGGTTCCCATGCGATTGGATAACCCATCCATGCTGCTGCGCAAGTCTCTTGCCGAAAATGATCGTCGGGCGTCGAACGGAGGAGGGCCGCCACTTGAGCTGGATGACTGATAATAGCGCGGGTCTTGGGGGTTCCATTGTGCGTGCGGCGCTTCTTGCCATCCTGAACCTCCTGCCATGTATGGTGGAGGTGGCTGTGGCTGCTCCCAATTCGATCCTTCAGGTATGTACGGCGGAGTTGGAGGCTCCCATGTTGACTGTACCTGCGGCACTCCGGCTTCTCCCCGTCGGGACATGCTTCTTGTCACCCTCCCTGTCACGCTTTGCCTGCCTTCCTGTTGCAACTCCAACAACAATGTTTTGCATCTGTACAACTAGTATTCCGGTGCTGGCAACGGAATTCTGGTTGTGCTATTATGATAAACCATAACAAGCTTTTGGTCTATGGCATGTGTAACAAGATGACTCTGGATAAAATGGGACTCATCCAGAGTTGGGCGAGGCTGCGGAAGGAACTCGACTCGGTAACTATCCAGCAGGCCCATTGACTCGAAAATGCGGGTAACCAAAGATGTACATTCAATGGGACCTTGCCTCTTAAAAACACCCATCCATTGATCAATCATGAAAACCACAGGTGAAACTTTTATCTTTTTAACCATTGCATATAATAACTTCAATTCATCAACGCGAACAATTCGTAGATCGTTCCGAGGAAACAAAGTCATAGCAATCCAACGGTGCATGAAACGGAGAGTGGGATTATGGATGTGGCTTGTTCTAGGGAGAGTGCCATCTGTGATACCCGAGATATCCCGCCAAAAGGATTCTCTAACAAAAAGCCTCAACACTTTATCAACTTCCAAACTACAAAGCTTGCTAAAACCCAAATGGATACTAAGCTGTTTCCAAGAAAGGAAATACTCTTCTCTTAAAAAGCGAAAAGTAATCCCTTCCTCAGATTTTCTCAAAGTGGTAAGGAATTGGATTGTTAACAAATGACAACCATCCTCATTAATGCGCGCAAAATCTGACCAACCTACCGCATTCCAAACGGTTTCAAAGTCAGTGGCCATACCTGATTTCTCCATGAGTTCACTTGTGAACACACGTGTGTGATCAAAAGTGCGACCCAGAAGAATGTGATATGCCTCCAGTTCGAGACCCCCTTCGATGTCGAGTTGATCGTCGGAGATGAACGCCGGGCGAGGATCGTCTTCGTTGTGGTTGCTGCTGGAGCTGTCCCCGTTCCCATCTCCATTGCCACCGCCGCCTGCAGATGTGGCGCCAGCACCGGTGTAGTAGTACTGATCTTTGAAAATCTCCATGGAGTGATGGATGCTTATCCTTTCCTCGGAACCACCGGCTGATTCCATAATCTCCGTACTGGAGGAAATCAGCTCAGTGCTTCCGGAATGGCGGCTCCGCCTTGAGCTTGATCCCTTGATCTTCTTTGCTTTCTTCACCACTCCTCGGACGAAGTTCATGATTTCTGCACAAAGAACAACAAGCAACAAAAAAAACGACACTTGGAAGACAAAAGGATTAGCGTCAGCAAGTTAGCCGTCCAAGAATTAGTCGTTCTTGCAGGGCGTGGTTGCCTCCACAAAAGTCGTTCTTGTGGGTTTTGACACACCACAAACAAGCGTTCTTGTGGGATTTTGGTTACCTCCACAATACGTTCAAGAATTTCAGCATGAAAATAACGGCACCGTTATGCAGGAATGAAGTCCATTTTTAATTGGGTTTTCATTTTTTTTCAAGCTTAGGAGCTAAACACTTAAGAATCTAACAGAGGGAGAGGAGAAACTCCGAGGGCGAAACGCTGCTCGGGTTGGGGCGAAGTGATCAAGCTGCTGGCCAAGGCTTTTTATAGCCGGAGCTCACCCCCGATCGGCCGACCAGGTGGGGTCGGCCGACCCTCCCGCAGAGGCAAAATGGCCAAGCATTTGATCACGATGCGTTGGATACCTGGTGGCTACAGAAACCATTGAAAACTTTGCAAAAAGAGGAGGCGTGCATCGGGCGATCTGATCAGGTCGGCCGACCGGCTTTGGAGATGATTGAATGCCCCCTTTGAATTTTGTGATCCGTGACTATGGTAGTGCATCATGGCAATTGAGTGCTGTGAAATGGCCAAAACTTTGAGTCGGCCGACATGGCCTGGTCGGCCGACCGAGCTTTTGCTAGGTTCAGGCTTAGCCTTTGTAGAGTGGCACATGGTTCAATGGTGCGATGATTTCTGGGTGTATGGGTAGTAGTGGCCAGGTATCCGAGGAGAATTTAAGTGAATGGCTCCAAAGTTTTAAGTTTCACATGCAAAATTTTGTGGAAAAATAAACATGCTTTTAGAAATAAATATGCTTTGTGAAATAAACATGAGATACATACCGATGTACCTACCGGTGAGGACTCGATGTTTTTCGTCCATCGAGTGCAGACGTCTCCAAATCTTGATTTAACCTGATGATCTGGCCTCCGCATTTGAAGATGATGCGAAAGCTTTGCAACGCCAATCCTGTTCTGTTTTCTTCACACAAGATGTTGATGATGTTATTGTCTTCAGAGCCTTAACACTTTGTGTGAATTCCTTGGGCAGGGGCAGGAGTGGCTCGCTGTTGGTGACTGGTGGTTTTTGTGGCTTCCATCCATAAATCACCTTGATTTCGGGTCCGTCATACTTTTTGTTTAGTTCTTTCTTGTTTCCTGCATGGTTAGCCAAAATCTCCCGACTGGTCTCTTGTACCACAGCAGCTAACTCGGCTGACTGGGTTTCTAGAATTTTGCTTAAGCGCAGTTGGTTTTTCACGGCTACTGACAAGGCATGGAATCTAGAGCTTAGATCATTCACCTTTCTCTTAGCAGGTATAGTGTATACGCTTCCTCCTTGCTGAGATGGGCCCCAGTTATGTGCTAGGAATAAATCCCTGCACTGTTGCCAAGACTCCATCTTTGCCTGGTGGTTGTAGTACCGCAATGCTCTACCTGTCAAAGAGAATGGAAATAACCATTGCTTTGCCCTTCCTGCTAGTTGACTGCATATTGCTGAGAAATGTCAGAGATGTTCTGCTGCATCTGTTATGGCCTTTCCGTTGAATGTCTTGGCTTGCACCATGGTGAAGTACGTTGAGTCGATCATGAGAGTTTCAGTTGCCATCTTGGTGCAAAAGTACTTCGAATTCAACCGACAGAATTTGGGGGATCAATTGGGTGCTCTCTTCTAGGTGGAAGAGTTCTTCGGTGAATCGATGATGTACCTTCTGTTTCACACAAAGAGAAACAGAACAAGGGTAAACCTGTCTAGAGATGGTAATTAATTGTGACATAGGTTAATACAGAGGTTAACATATTCTTTGTCCAATGCTTTCCCCGGCAACGGCGCCAGAAATGCTTGTTGGCATTTCTTAGCATCACCACTACTGGAGTGATGGCACTAGAGATGCCTTAATATAAATCTTAGCATTACACAAGTTCTGCAAGCGCACAGAAGTACATTGTAGCATTTCACCCGGGAGTATTCCAGAGTATCGTATTTATTTCCTCAGGGAAAGCGTTTGGCAAAGCAATATATTATCCAATGTATCAACTATATCATAATTAATATACCAGAACTAGGACAGGGGATAGAATGATATGAAAGATTGGGTAGGTTGACACACAGAAGGTTTCACTGCTCAGAATGTAAGTCTAGTTAATATGAAGGTCCTAAGAGAGAACCAGGGATTCTATGTACTTCTCACAAATGGGTTACAATCCTACAAGTATATACTGTACAAGCTTAATAAGGGATACATGATAGAGGACAAATCGAGGAGTCGTGGGATCCCCTCATCCAAGGGTACTGTCACGATGTTTATCACTACGGCCTGCAAACGCCCAAACCCGAACGGCGAGGATTACAAGGGACGGACAGGGCTGTCACCACCTGCCGCCTACCTCTGAATACGTGGAGTAGGGTATCCCCAACGGTATTCCATAACCCAAACACCACGTTTGTAATATGAAATACATCTTTACCAATTGTACGGAAAGGTAAAGAACAATCATAGAGATTCATTGGGCCATTGCCATAACATGCATCCGCTATACTAAGGTGTAAGACATACAACTCATATGATGAACACACAAGACTAGAAGTCAAGTAACATAAGCGAGATGATATTTCCATTAAGGCTCTAAGTCTTACAAATAAGCAAAGGATACAAGATAACTGAGCTCTAGGCTTACCAAGACTCCTTCGGAAACCCGTAGAAGCTCAACTCCTAGAACTACTTCTTTACTAACTAAGACTATAACTTGTAGCAATTGGAGCTCTTCCTTCTGGTGTGTGTTGTACAGGAGGCGTTGGCACCTATTTATAGCACTTGAGGGCGGTTTAGGGTCGGTACAAGGCGGTTGAGGGCAAGTGGGTCCACCCCCGGATCGGCCGATCCCTTGACGTCGCCCGACCATCAGATGCACCGACGGTACTCATCCACGGCGTAGATTTGGTCCTGAAGTCAGTGTGGATGCGCACGAGAAGGGAGGACAGCAACGGCCATAGGACGGAGTCGGCCGACCTGGCCAGGTCGGCCGACCTGGTCCAGGCGCGGTTCGCCACGGTCTTCTTCTGAGTCGCTGTAATGTGGACCCTTGTACTCGTGGAAGATGGGTATGGATCCTCGGAGTAACTGTTGGTTCTCATGTGGGCCCATCAATCCATGTACACCTCCTTATCCTTCTTGTCATCCCTTGGATGTAACCGTCATTGATTCAACGTTCTAGATGACAGGAACTTGTGCTTCTCCTGCATGGCCAATAGTTGGGCTTGGATGGTCATTAGGCCCGGTCGGCCGACCTGGTGGGGTCGGGCGACCTGGGCATGTCTCTGTTTTGTTTCATATTTTGGCCCATATCTCCTGCAATCAAATAAACTCCATGTACAAGTGGAACTACATTATTTGAAATCAAATCCTACTGATTACAGCTAATTTATTTCATTTTATCATGTTGGCGTTACGAGATATTCATGACTTAACAAGCGCCAACACTCATCTGCTAGGCTGCTGGCAAATCCATATTCCACTTTCTTATGGCCCAGTGCGCCCGATGCTCTATCTCAACTAGTAGATGGCAAGTCTTGCCGTAAACCAGTTGATATGGAGACATCCCGATTGGCATTTTGTATGCCGTTCGGTAGGCCCATAGAGCATCTGGTAACTTGCTCTTCCATCCTTTGCCCATTTCTGTCACGATCTTCTGCAGAATGTTCTTGATTTGCTTGTTTGAAGTTTCTACTTGACCGCTTGTCTGGGGGTGGTACGGTGTAGCTATAATGTGCTTTGCCCCTAGTTCTGCTAGAAACTTCCGGAAGGTCTTATCGATGAAATGTGATCCTCCATCACTGATCACCATCCTGGGGGTTCCAAAACGTGGAAAGATGATCTCATGAAACATCTTTCACGCGTGTTTGGAGTCAGCGGCTCGGGATGGCATTGCTTCAACCCACTTCGAGACATAGTCCACTGCCACCAGGATGTACTCACTGTCGTAGGACTTGACAAAGGGTCCCATAAAGTCGATGCCCCACACATCAAACAACTCAACTTGCAAGTTGTTTGTGAGGGGCATTGCATCTCTTGCTGTGATCCCTCCATGTTTCTGACATTGCTGGCATCGTCGAATGAATTCCTTTGTGTCCTCATACATTGTGGGCCAGTAGAATCCACTCTGCCAGATCTTCGACCTTGTCCTAAAAGGCCCATAGTGACCTCCATATGGGGCTGCATGGCACTGCTCAAGGATCTTTCTTGCCTTGTTTGTTGGTACACATCGCCTGAGCATGCCATCTGAACATACCCTGTACAGGTATGGTTCATCCCATAGATGGAGTCTACTCTCATAGATAAGCCTTCTCTTGTTCTCCCCTGGCGGTACATATCCAGCAACCATAAAGTTCACAATATTTGCATACCAGGGGTCAGAGGCAGTCACCATGAGTAGGGTGTCATCACGTAGGAAGTCATTTATCGGTAGATCTTGCATGTCAGTAAACTGCATACGCGACAAATGATCTGCTACTAAATTCTCTATTCCCTTTTTATCTTTAATTTACAAGTCAAATTCTTGGAGTAAGAGAATCCAGCGGATAAGGCGTGGTTTAGCATCTTTCTTGGTGAGCAGATATTTCAAAGCAGCATGATCGGTGTAGATAATCACCTTAGCTCCTACCAAGTGTTGACGGTCCTTATAACATAAAATCTGACTGCCAATAGGCTCAGAAACCAATAAAGATCAAGGCATAACTTAGACATTAGTATTCAAATAATAGTATACCATGCATATCTGGAATATATTTGAGGGTGCAAAAGATGGGTGAAACTGGGCACAGGCCCAGGTCGGCCGACCTGGCTAGGTCGGGCGACCTGGCCTGAACCCCGATCAAGCTCAATTTCGACACAGGTCAAGAAGCACACTGAAGAAGGATCATGGACGTTGATTCATCGTCGGTTCAAGTCAAGGGTGAGGATGACCCACGTGTCATTCCCATGGATTGAAGGGTCCACATATAAACACAATTGCACCCAAATTGAGTATACCCACCTGGAACCGTCATGAGGACCCACATGGAAGTCTACCAGAGAAGAGTGGGGCCGAATGGCGGCGGAACCAGGTCGGCCGACTCAGCTAGGTCGGCCGACCTGGCCCTACGGCCGTTTCGGTTCCCCCTTGACCAGTACCTGTAAACCGTCATCAAGAGTTCATCAGGGCGATGTGTTGCTGAAGACGGTGGATCCAAGGGTCAGCCGACGTGGGTAATTCGGCCGACCTAGGCCCACCTCCAAACGGCCTCAACCGCCTCTGGCTGGCTCCAACCGACCTTGTGATGCTATAAATACCTGCAAAGGGCGCCGTACTCAACACACACCAGAAGAAGAGCTCTCCTTTGCTACAAGCTTAGTCTTAGCCTTAGTAGTGATAGTCATAGTGTTAGATCTTCTGAAGGGCTTCTGGAGGAGTCTTGGCAAGTTCTAGAGTTCAGTTCTTGTATTCTCTTACTTACTTGTAATACTCTGAGCTTAATGGAAATACCTTCATACTTATGTTGTATGCTTCAGTTATACCTATCTACTTACTATATACTACTTATGTCTTACACCTTAATCAAGTGAATGTATGCTATGGCATTGGCTCAATGTGCCTTTTGGTTGCTCTATTTATTAACGTGATAGATAGAGTTGTATCTCGTATTGCAAATATGGTGTTTGGGATACGGTATGCTGTTGAGGGTACCGCTGCCCCACGGATTAGTAGAGGTAGGCGGCAGGTGGTGACAGCCCTGTCCGTCCTTTGTAATCCTCCACGTACGGGAGTGGGTATTAGGCCTTTATGATAAGATGTCCTACTATCGTCCCTTGATGAGGGAACCACTAGATACCTCGATGTGTCCTCTTGCACACGATCATTGAATGAGCTTGTATAGGGTATTGTAGTAGATCCAAGTTCCATAAGTATGATGCTAATGAACCTTTGTTAATCTTCACTAGTGTACTATACTAACTAAGACTACCATGATGATGAGCAATGAACTTCTGTGTGTCAACCCAATCATTCACTTCTATACCTTTTACCCCTGTTTAGATTATGGTATATTAATACTGTTGTACGTAAGAGCATTGGATGGCACACCTCTCTTTTAACTAAACGCTTTCCCTGCGGATAAACAAATAACGATACTCTGGAATACTCCCAGGTGAAATGCTACAACGTACTTCTGTGCGCTTGCAGAATATCTGTAACGTCTAGATTTACGATGAAGTATCTCTAGTACCATTACTACTCTAAGTAGTGATGCTAAGAAATACCAACAAGCATTTCTGGCGCCGTTGCCGGGAAAGCAGTGGTTAAAGAGATTTGAACATCCATGCATTTCGTGCAACAAAATTAATTGCCAGTAATCTAGCAGGTTTACCCTTTTCGCTCTGTTTCTCTGTGATGTGAAACAGGGTAGTGCATGACTGGTTTCCACCTACCATCCAACTACGTCGAGAACCCAAATACCATAGGAAGGAGGGTACGCTCTCGTGTCGTAATCCCTCAGGTGTTCTTGTCGGAAACCGAACCAGTCATCGGAGAATCCTCCAACCAAGGAGAACAACCCGTTCCCGTAGCACCCCAACCGGAAGAAGCCATGGCCGACAGAACCATTCGTGACTACTCCGCTCCGTCCGCTGCCCAGATCCCTACGGGTCCAGCAGTGGAAGTGGGGGATCATGCTTTTGAGCTGAAGGCTCCGCTTATCAACATGGTGCAGGCTAGCCCCTTCTGTGGGAAAGCCAATGAGGACGCCAGTGCTCACCTGCAGCACTTCCTGGAAGTGTGCAGTACCATCACCATCCGAGGGGTGGATCAAGAGGCCATCAGGCTCCGTCTATTCCCGTTCTCACTGCTGGGTAGAGCCAAACAATGGTTCTATTCCAACCGTGAGGCGGTGAATACATGGACCAAGTGCTCCAACGCCTTCTTGGCGAAGTTCTTCCCCATTGGGAAAACCAATGCCCTTCGGGGAAGAATTTCCAGCTTTCAGCAAGAGTCCGGGGAGACGGTCCCGGAAGCATGGGATCGCTTCCAGGATTACATTCTGGCATGCCCCCACCATGGCATGCAAGAGTGGCTCCTGCTTCAGAACTTCTACCATGGGCTGTCTCAGACAGCCCGTGAACACATGGATGCTGCTGCTGGAGGGGCATTCCTCTCCTTGACCGTGAACGCCGCCAAGCTTCTCATCGAGAAGATGGTGTCAAACCAATCCTGGAATGACGACCGTCTTCAGGGACGCAAACGCGGTATGCACACCGTGAAAGGAGGTGGACATGCTGGCCGCCAAGATGGATCTTATTATGAAGCGCCTTGATGACCGCACCAAGGATGGAGGCGCCGACAACGAAGGGCCACTGGACTCACACATGACGTGTGAAGTCTGTGGAGAAACTGGCCACTCGGGGAACAACTGCCCCGAGACACAAGAGGAGGTACAGTTCGTGAACGGCAACAACGGGTACCGGCCTCAAGGGAACTGGAATCAGCAACGCCCATTTTACCAGGGAGGTAACAATAATAACTCTTTCTCCAATCAACCTTCCCTTAAAGATCTTGTCCTTGGTCAGGCCAAGATTAATGAGTCTATCTCCAAGAGGCTTGCTGTTAATGATAAGGCTCTGGAGGGCATAAACTCTAAAATAGAAAGTTTGTCCTCCACCTTCCAAAGCCAGCTGAGTTTTAATAAGATGTTAGAAACCCAATTAGCTCAGTTAGCTGCCGCTGTTCCGTCTGGTGATAAGGGGCGAATTCCCGGACAGCCGGATTCGTCATTTGAAAATGTTAAGGCTGTGTCCACGAGGAGCGGAAAGGCTACTCGGGACCCGGTTCCCCCTAACCATGCAGAGAAAACAGCAGCACCAAGAAAGGAGGTCCCTACTGTGGAAGAAGAGCCAGAAGCCGAACTAGCACCAGCTGGACAGACCGCGCCGCATGAGTTTTACGACTCCAACGTCTTGCCATTCCCGCAGCGTCAAAAGAAACCATCCGCGGACGAACAATTCGCTAGGTTCGTAGAAGTCATACAGAAATTGAATATACATGTGCCTTTGCTGAATGCTATGCAGGTACCGACCTATGCAAAGTATTTGAGGGACATTCTCAACAACAAACGTCCACTCCCAAGTACCGAGGTCGTAAAGCTGACTGAGGAGTGCAGTGCAGCGATCCTAAATAAAGTCCCGGAGAAGAAGAAGGATCCAGGATGTCCCACCATCACATGTACAATCGGGACACAACACTTTGAGCATGCGCTCTGTGATCTAGGAGCAAGTGTCAGCGTAATGCCAAAGGTAGTTTCTGACTGCCTCAACTATACTACCTTGTCTCCTACTCCCATGAGACTGCAGTTGGCCGATTCCACGGTTCGCTACCCGGAGGGGATAGCCGAGGACATTCCGGTACGCATCCGGGATTGCTTCGTTCCTGTCGACTTCGTGGTACTGGACATGGACATGAGCAACGATTCATCGCTCATCCTTGGGCGACCCTTCTTGAGCACGGCAGACGCTCACATTAATGTGGGTGCTGGAGAGATCCAGCTCAACATTAATGGAAGGAAGGAGAAGTTTGAGTTCAGGCCAAAGGTGGAGCAATGCTCCATGATCAAGATCAAGTATGGGAGAAATAGTCAGAACGTCAAAGAGGTAGAGGTGACGCCTCCGGAGAAAGACAGCCTAATTAAGTTCATGGAGAAGTTCTGGGAGAAGGATTTCCCCATCCGGTATTATGCAAAGCACAACAAGAAGTCTACACGAGGTGCAAAAGCACAGACGAAGAAAACACCGGAACAGGCTGTCGACCGCCATAAAAAAGGAAAACAGGTATGGCGGGTTAAATCATCTGTATCCTCATCTCCAGGATCAGACGCTGCTTCATCAAGCTGAATCCTACAAAGGAGACGTCTTCGCTCGACGACGTAAAACACGACTCCTGCGCCGACAGGCACATCGGTGTTTACAAGCTAGCTTGGGGGAGAACCCTCCACCAGGTAAGTTCAGGTAAGTATTATTGAATAAAGTTTTTCTCTCAAATAAAGTTAGTAAATGAGAACCATCTATAATAATCCCATAAATGTTTTAAGTCTATGCTTAAATCTTTTCCTTTGGATATGATGAAAAGTTGCTCTTATTTCTCTCTTGTACCTATGTTTCAACCTGTTATTCTCTTAAGTTTTGAGTTTGCTGGTCGAGCATGATCTTTTCTGTTATCTTGTCTGTCTGTGGGTAGCATAAGCATGCTCTGGTCTAGGTTGTTGTTAGCTAAGATATGATAAGATCTGAGTGCCCTAAGATCTTACTAAGCTGGACTTGATAACCGGAGTTTTCTCTTCTAAAATAAAACAAAGAGTTCCTTATGGTGATTAAATTCCCTACCAAAGCTCATAATATCTTGAACCCCTACATAAGCAACTTGTTCTGCAATGAGTTTTGTCAAGGTCGCTGTGATTCTTAAAGATTTACTTCATGCTTTTAAAACCAAGGTCACGTACACGCCACCATATACATGTTATACTTCTGCTCTGGAAGTGAACATGGCACCCATCCATCAACAAAATAAAAGCTCTACATAAAGTATGGTACTCTTCCCTAACTCTGTTGCAAAAAGAGACATGGAGTTCATAAAAAAATACTTGGACACATGAAGGTCCAAGAAAAGAAAAAAAAAGGGAGAGAAAAAGAGAGAGAGCAAATAAAGGCTCTTAGTTCAAAAATAAAGCCATGTCTCTAAAAAGCAACTTTATAAAAAGGGAAGAGGGACCTGTAAAAAAGAGCTATCATCTTCTATGCCATACACACACGTGCACATCTTGGTTTGAGATTATGACTTATTTCTCTTTGAATCCTGATTTTGACTTTACAATATGTGCATTGCAAGCATGCAATATAGCTCTCCTAGCACAAGCTCAACCTCAATGAGTGACATGAGAGTTGAGAGAGGAAATTGGTAAGGAAATACACCATGAGTGACTTGAGAGTACCACCTAAGGAACTCCACTTTTTGAAAATCCCAAAACCTCCGGTTTGATTGTCAAGCAAGGTAGAAGGAAAGGTGCTTGGTCTAAGTTATTCTAGCCATCAACCGCCCAAGACAATGAGAAGCTACAAGCCCCATGAGAGGCCAAGGTAATAAGGGAAGTCTATTTTACCAGCTTATTCAATCCTTGGTAGAATTTCTTGCTGAACCACTGGTACTTTTGAGGAGTAATAAGGAAGCAACTCCTGATCCACTGAGCCTAAAAGTTCCAATCTTTGCTCGGGACGAGCAAGGGTTAAGCTTGGGGGAGTTGTTGACGGTCCTTATAACATAAAATCCGATCGTCAATAGGCTCAGAAACCAATAAAGATCAAGGCATAACTTAGACATTAGTATTCAAATAATAGTATACCATGCATATCTGGAATATATTTGAGTACAGGGACTACGGTACAAAAGATGGGCGAAACTGGGCACAGGTCCAGGTCGGCCGACCTGGCTAGGTCGGGCGACCAGGCCTGAACCCCGATCAAGCTCAGTTTCGACACAGGTCAAGAAGCACACTGAAGAAGGATCATGGACGTTGATTCATCGTCGGTTCAAGTCAAGGGTGAGGATGAGCCACGTGTCATTCCCATGGATTGAAGGGCCCACACATAAACACAATTGCACCCAAATGGAGTATACCCACCTGGAACCGTCATGAGGACCCACATGGAAGTCTACAAGAGAAGAGTGGGGCCGAATGGCGGCGGAACCAGGTCGGCCGACTCAGCTAGGTCGGCTGACCTGGCCCTGCGACCGTTTCGGTTCCCCCTTGACCAGTACCTGTAAACCGTCATCAAGAGTTCATCAGGGCGATGCGTTGCTGAAGACGGTGGATCCAAGGGTCGGCCGACGTGGGTAATTCGGCCGACCTAGGCCCACCTCCAAACGGCCTCAACCGCCTCTTGCTGGCTCCAACCGACCTTGTGATGCTATAAATACCTGCAAAGGGCGCCGTACTCAACACACACCAGAAGAAGAGCTCTCCTTTGCTACAAGCTTAGTCTTAGCCTTAGTAGTGATAGTCATAGTGTTAGATCTTCTGAAGGGCTTCTGGAGGAGTCTTGGTAAGTTCTAGAGTTCAGTTCTTGTATTCTCTTACTTACTTGTAATACTCTGAGCTTAATGGAAATACCTTCATACTTATGTTGTATGCTTCAGTTATACCTTATCTACTTAGTATATACTACTTATGTCTTACACCTTAATTCAAGTGAATGTATGCTATGGCATTGGCTCAATGTGCCTCTTGGTTGCTCTATTTATTAACGTGATAGATAGAGTTGTATTACATATTGTAAGCATGGTGTTTGGGATATGGAATACTGTTGAGGGTACCGCTGCCCCACGGATTAGTAGAGGTAGGCGGCAGGTGGTGATAGCCCTGTCCGTCCTTTGTAATCCTCCATGTATGGGAGTGGGTATTAGGCCTTTATGATAAGACGTCCTACTGTCGTCCCTTGATGAGGGAACCACTGGATACCTCGATGTGTCCTCTTGCATACGATCATTGAATGAGCTTGTATAAGGTATTGTAGTATATCCAAGTTCCATAAGTATGATGCTAATGAACTTTGTTAATCTTCACTAGTGTACTATACTAACTAAGACTACCATGATGATGAGCAATGAACTTCTGTGTGTCAACCCAATCATTCACTTCTATACCTTTTACCCCTGTTTAGATTATGGTATATTAATACTGTTGTACGTAAGAGCATTGGATGGCACATCTCTCTTTTAACTAAACGCTTTCCCTGCGGATAAACAAATAACGATACTCTGGAATACTCCCGGGTGAAATGCTACAACGTACTTCTGTGCGCTTGCAGAATATCTGTAACATCTAGATTTACGATGAAGTATCTCTAGTACCATTACTACTTTAAGTAGTGATGCTAAGAAATACCAACACCAAGTAAGATCTAAACTTGTCTATAGCAAAAACTACTGCCAAGAGCTCTTTTTCAGTGGTAGCATAGTTAAGTTGAGCTTCTATCAAAGTTTTACTAGCATACGAGATAGCATGATGGTTCTTATTTTTGGTTTGCCCGAGGACAGCACCAACAGCATAATCACTAGCATCACACATAATCTCGAAAGGTAGCGTCCAGTCAGGGGGTTGAATGACTGGCGCTGAGATGAGAGCATTCTTTAAAATGGTGAAAGCATGCAAACACTCATCATCAAAGTCGAAGGGCACATCCTTAGCTAAAAGGCTAGTGAGGGGCCTGGCTATCTGAGAGAAATCTCTAATGAAACGCCGGTAAAACCCCGCATGACCTAGGAAGCTACGGATTCCCTTGACATTGGTAAGAGGTGGAAGCTTTTCTATGACTTCAATTTTCGCTCTATCCACCTCTATTCCCCTTTCGGACACCAAGTGTCCTAACACTATACCCTCTCGGACCATGAAATGGCACTTTTCCCAGTTTAGCACCAGGTCCTTGTCTCGGCATCTTTGTAGTACCTTGTCTAGGTTCTGCAGACAATGGTCGAAAGTCTTTCCATAGACTGAAAAATCATCCATGAAAACTTCCATGATCTCCTCAATCATGTCTGAGAAAATAGACATCATGCACCTTTGGAACGATGCTGGCACATTGCATAACCCGAATGACATCCTGCGGTATGCATACGTTCCATAGGGGCACGTGAAGGTGGTCTTTTCTTGATCATCAGGGTGGATGGGAATCTGGTGATAGCCGGAATACCCATCAAGGAAACAGAAGAAGGAGTGGTTCGCGAGTCTCTCCAACATCTCATCGATGAAGGGAGCGGGAAGTGATCCTTCTTTGTCGCCTTGTTGAGTCGATGGTAATCAATGCACATCCGCCACCCAGTAACGGTACGCTGAGGAATCAGCTCATTTTTCTCGTTACTTACGACGGTCATACCTCCCTTCTTGGGTACCACTTGGACAGGGCTGACCCATTCACTATAAGAGACGGGATAGATGATCCCGGCGTGCAGAAGTTTTAGAACTTCCTTCTTTACGACTTCCCTCATCGCATTGTTTAGCCTACGCTGAGGCTCCCTAGAAGGTGTAGAATCTGGATCTATAGGAATGCGATGGGTACAGAGCACTGGACTTACTCCCTTCAAGTCTTTGAGGGAGTACCCGAACGCCGAGCGGTGTTTCTCGAGCACCTTCATGAGTCTATCACTCTCGTCCTGCATTAGCTTGTCACTAATGATAATAGGGGAATCCCTATCCTCATTTAGAAAGACATAGCGAAGGCCAGCGGGCAAGGGTTTTAGCTCTACGTGTGCCTTGGGTGGCTCCTCAGTTTCAAATGGCTCAGAAGCGTCATCCTCTTCCTCTATAAAGTCGTGAACATGCTCTTCGAGGAATGACTCAAATGGGTCACTAGGTTGTAGGGACTTCACTTCCTCAGCTGGGTTAGGCTCTACCAAAGTTTCAACTATGGAATTCTTGACCCTACCTAGAGGTATGGTGAGGAGATTTCTTCCTACTTTGGCTAGGAGGTTTCCTTCCGAGGTTACATCCTGTAGGAGGCCCTCGATAGGATGTCCTATCATAAGGTCGAAATCTGATGTCTCAAACATGTAAAAGTCTAGAGCCATCTCAATCCCGTTGTGCAAGAGGAGAAAATCTCGTACTAAACTAAGACTCTCGAGAATACGGCCTGAGGGTGTCTTAAGGAGTTTAGATGTTGGGGCCAGCTTCTTACGACATCCAAGGATATATGCAAAAGAACTGGACATGATGTTCGCCCCAACAGTCGGGTTGTAAAGGATGTCTATGGCTACCTTGCTTATGAAACCTCGAATGGTCTGCGAAGGTGAGTCAATCCGAATCACTTCAAAAGAAAACTCAGCCTCGTTTGACCATTCCATGTTTAGGATGGCAATAAGCTCTCTCACGGTTTCGTTTAGGAATTCTGTCTCCATATAAATGGAGGGGGTCTCTACCGTAGGCTTCTTCTGTGTTGTATAGTTCAAGGTATTCCCAGAGTCTTCAAAAAGATCTTCCTCGAACTCAAAGGGTAATCCAAGAGGTTAAGTTTCCTCTTCCTCAACGGATAAGGTCTCAGGAGCTGGACTGGCCAAGTCTATAGGTTCTACTTGGGAGTCTTCTTGCTCAGTGTCGGTCGCGTCAGCAGGGCGTCAGCAGGAGAGTTTTCCCGGATGGCTGCTAGGACTTCTTTTGCTTTGGCCAAAGTTATGTGTAGGAATGAGCCTCCGGCTACTATGTCTATGTACCGGGCATCTTCACTATTCAACCCAGACCGGAAATGCTGCATGAGCATGTAGTCTGGGAAGCCTAGATCAGTCCCGGTTAGACATGAGTCCTGGAATCGGTCCCATGCTTTGGCGATCGTTTCCTTCTCTCGTTGTTGGAAGTTAATGATCTCCTTCCGAAGTGCACAGATCCGGTGAACAGGGAAGTATTCAAGACAAAACTTGTCCCGTAACTTTCCCACTCACCGTTCGTAGCCCAACGGTATGGTCATACCACTTCCTTGCTCTCTCTTTGAGAGAGAACGGGAAGAGCTTCCATCTAATTATTGCCTGCGTCATGCCTGATATAACCAGACACGAGCAGAGCAACTCAAATTCGTGCAAGTGACGGTACGGGTTTTCACCGTCACTACCAGAGAAGGATATGTCCTGGACCATAGCTATGAAGGCAGGGCGAAGTTCATAGCTATCGGTTAAAATAGGATTTGACGAGGGGTGCGACTCCAATAATTCGCCCTTTGGAGCAGAGAACTCATGAATTTGGGTGGAATTCATGGTTGAAAACAAAAACAAAAGAAATATAAAATAAAAGATAAACGGGCAACCTTAGATCTTAGACAACAGCTACCGTTCCCCGGCAATGGCGCCAGAAAGCTTGTTGACACCAGCGGTGGCAAACAGAAAGTCCGCAAGCACACGGCTGTCGTAGTAGCTTTCACCCGTGAGTAAACCAGGTATCGAATCCACGGGGAACGTGAAGGCTATCTAATCACTAAGAATGTCCGGATCGATCGAGTGTATATAAAGGCTGGGTAGAGAGGATAACTTAGCACTAAGGCTATGAATATAGCTAAGGGAATTCTCCTATGCTTGCTTTGGGCACCGGGGTATCCTAGACCTCTAGGAAATTGCCGGCCAACAGCTCTACGCCGTACCCGTACGTGGAGGATTACAAAGGACAGACAGGGCTGTCACCACCTGCCGCCTACCTCTACTAATCCGTGGGGCTACGAGGCAAACGAGGGCAGATATACACCTAAGCACCACGACTAAGATAATATCAGCTAACCTAACATTGATCAGAGATTAGAATACTTTATGAATAAAGCAACGAACCCACAAGCACAATAGAGAACTCAGCTTTCTATAACTCAAACATAAGTACTAGTTGGATCCCGGATACTTACTGAGTAGCTTGCATCCGTCGAGGTACAGGCGGAGAGTCGCCGACACGCCGGGACTCCTCAAGACTCTTCCTCACTCTCTCCATATTTCTACTCTAGATATGAGGAGGGCTTCGCCTTGGATCTTCACTTCATCTCGATGATGTTGAGCCCTGCCCCGAGTCCAGGTATTTATAGCATGGAGAGGCGGTTTAGAGTCGATGTGCGGCGGTTGAGAAGGTTTGGAGGTGGGCCCAGGTCGGCCGACCTAGGAGGGTCGGCCGACCGTAGGATTCACCGACTTCGGCGATCCACAGCACGGATGGCTCCTTGGAGGCGGTTGACAGTTGCTGGTGAAGGCGGTGGTGGTTTCATCGCTCGGCCAGATCGGCCGACCTGGCTAGGTCGGTCGACCCGAGCTTGTGGCCCCACGGCCCCACTCTGCCAGGGTCACTCTCCTGTGGGCCCCATGGTCAGTTTCCGGTGGGTAACCGCGAAGATATGTAAGTTTAGTCTGGGATGTGGGCCCATGAATCCATGTGCTTGCCACATGGCCCAATCCCATCTCTTCTCTTAAACCGACTTGATCTCAACATCTCTGATCACTTCCGAGTGTGCTTCTTCTGATGGGCTGAGGACGGACCTCACTGGGCCAGGTCCCAGGTCGGCCGACCTGGGAGGTCGTGCGACCTGGCCCTGGGCCCACTTTGGTCCTTCTTTAGCCACTTTATTCCTGTAATCACATATGCACCAAAACTCGTGGAATTCATTAGTAAATAACCCTATGTCTAGTTGTTTTATCATTCTTTTATATCTTTGTTGGCAATAATAATTTGTCATTATGAACCGCCAACAATGTTAAAGGCAGGGTGGATTCCGGTAGGACAGATTCCAAGGTACATACCCGGGTATCAGTCTAGCTAGGATCAGCCTTTGCACCCCTGCGAGGCTGGAGGGTCAGGCTGGCACAACGCAGGTAGCGCCAACTGGGAGCATGGCAACTTCATCATTCACTCTACTTCTAGCTCCAGTGGGCCGCCACCATTCTCCGGTGGGCGTCGCTCCTACTCGTCGCGAGGCACCCACGACATCGCGGACCTCACGCGCCGGATAAACGAGCTCAACGTCTGAACAGGTGAGATCCAAAACACACTTACTACACATGTGCAGGAGACGGGAGTGTGGCAGCAGCAGACGAACAAGCAACTCGACAACATCACGGCCATGTTGTAGCATACTCAGAACGATCAGAGAGACTACTGGCAGTCGCAGGGTTACAACCTCGGACCATGAGCTTCACATCAGCTTGGGGGAGGACCCGGCATGACGGTAATGCTGTACATATTCAATTCAAAAAAATGATAAAACATGATAAAAACAAAAAAATATTTGTTAGCTTTTTTGTCTAGTAAGCATGTTTAGTCTTCCTTGTTGAAATGATGAATAGTTGCTTTGCTTTTTTTCCTTTGCGTACCTGTTTTCAACTGAGCATTCTCCTAAGTTTTGAGTTTGTCGGCTAAGATTTATCCTTTGAGCTTGACACTTGTGGGTTGCAAGTGCTACAAACAAGTCTAAGTTGTTGCAAGTTATGATATGGTACAATAGACTTTGCTATAATCCTACTCTAAGTGAAACTTGATCTCCATAGTTTTGTTTTCAAAATGCTAAAACTCTAAAGTTCCTCAATGATGATTATTTCCTACCAAAGCCATATGACATGCCCCTCATTAAAAACTTTACTGATATGCTACTTGCTATGAGCTTTGTCAAATTGTTGAGACCCTTGTGAGGCACTCGTCATGCTACATTGATCAAGATCATGTGCACCCACATATAATCATTCTGACTCCCACACTGGTAGTCACGCAAAAATGCCTTCCACTAGAAAATATTTTATACTCCATCCACCTTAACATGAAGCTCCTCTCTCTATCTATCTATCTCCCTCTCTCTCTCTCCCTCTCCCCCCCTCTCTCTCTCCAACCATATGAAAAAGGATATGGGGCTATGAAAAAAGAAAAAATGAAGAAAGAAGGAAAAGAAAATAAATACATGCTAAATCAAGCATGTTGGAAAAAAATGAGAAAAGAATTCCATGCACAAAATGCATAAGAGAAAAAAAAAGAAAAGAAGAGATAGCCCCTATCCAAAAAAGAAACAAAATAAAGAGAGGGACTCATGCAAAAGGAGTCAAATAATGTTCCACCAAAACAATTCCACACACTTGCACCTCTTGATCAAAGTGTATGACTTGCATCTCCTCGGATCCGGTCTTTGACTTAGCAACATGGTGGGGTGCAAGTATGCCTCACTCATACCTTACCCAAAGCTCCACATAAACCTTTAGTGGTAGGTTGAGGCATCTCATGCCTTGGTGAGGAACATACACAATGAGCGATCGAGAGCATCATATGAGGAACTTGTTTTCTTTTGAAAAACTTTGTAAAACCTCCAGAATGAAAGTGGAAAAAAGAGGCGAGTAAAAAGCAGGTTTATACAACCATTCTGACTTTCAACTGCCCAAGACATGGAGAAGCCAAAAGCCCCATAGGGACTAAGGAAAAAAGAGGGTGTCAATGCCAACTTATTCAGTCCAAGGGAGAATACTTTTGTTGAATGCATGGTACTCTTAGGAAGTAATGGCAACTCCTAATCAACAACCTAAGTCTTAGCTTTTGCTCGGGACGAGCAAATGGTAAGCTTGGGGGAGTTGTCGACGTTCCTTACACGCTAAATATGACCGTCAATATACTCACTTTATAAGGATGTACTATACACTTACTAACATATATCTTTATGAATAACATAGTTCCACTTGTATCGTAGCCTTACGTCATTGCATGACACAAGGACTACAACAAAGAGTAAAACGTGCTCAAACGACGGAGAACACGTCAAGCAGATACAACTCCGCGAGCACACGGTCAAGAAGGCCCACAAACCAGTCACACCAGGGCACGACCACAGGAGAATCAACTAGGAATATACCATGGACCCACATGCCATTGACCTAGAGGAAGACTGGCAGGAAAGGAGCCCGCTAGGGTTCGGTCGATCCTAGGTTCGGCCGAACCTGGACGGGCCCCGTTCCTACCAAGTCTTGGCGGCAAGTCTTCCCATGCATCCCCCTTGGCTCCAAAGGGGTGTTTCCATTCTAGGAGCGCCCCCTCCCCTAGTATATATAGGGGGTAGGAGGCCCTCTTCAACACACACTCATCCTCAAGGGCCTCTCTCTCTCTCTAGTAGTACACTTGTAATCCCTAGGCTAGTGGAGCTCAGGCTAGGTTTAGTGCAGTTATATTCGGAGTCGTCCTTGGGCAGTTGTGGGACGTAACCTTCGGCCTTCAGTACGGTCTTTGTATACTTTATCGGTATTTATATAAGTATAGAGTTGGTATTTATATAAGTATAGAGTTTGATCTAAATGTTATCTCTATAGTGTTTATTTCATATTCATCCTTATCGTGAGTTATATATTGTTTATTCATAGGCTAGTCGATCTAAGCTACGACATTGGTTTGTTGTTCTTTCGGGATTGCTCTAGTTCCATGTTTACTGGGAGGGCTAGGGTAGTTCTCTTATGCACGAACGTGGTGCTCGGGCATGACGAGAGCCTGCGAATAAAATTGTGCCCCACGGTATGGAGGGGTAGGCTGCACGTGGTGACAGCCCTGTTCGTCCTTCGTATTCCCCCACTTTCGGGTACAGTGTAGGAGGTACATAAAGCCTTGCCGCTTGCTGGCAGACCAGTGCGGTTTGGTCTCCCCGATGTGTGCGTGGGTGCTTAGAACTAAGTCCTTTGCATGACTTGTATAACATGTGCTGTCTTGTATAATGCCATAGGATACTTTTGCCTTTCTCCATCTAACCTTAGGACTTATTCTTTATTCTTTATCCTTGAGATTGGCTTCTCAGATGTGTGTTGCATTGCCTCGTTATTATCATTTACCCTTGTATGAACTTTGTCCATAACTTATATCATAATGCCTTAACTATGATTGTCTCGTAAACACATTATCACCTAATGTCATCCTTTGGGAAAATATAAATAATGATACCCATGAATACTCACGGGTGAAATGCTACAATGGTATTTTCGTGCGCTTGCGGAAACGTAATGTAATGAGATATCCAAGTCTTTTCTAAGCGGCATTGTCGGGCTTAAGAAACCCGGTGGCGACATTAAGAAATGACAACAACAATCGAAGATGAAGATACCAAAGAAACCACCACAACAACCCAAGAGAAGTTACGCAGAATCGAAGAGAGGCTGCACCAAAGAAATATAGAAAAACAAAAAGAACTCGAAGCTGCCCAAAGAGAGCTGCAACAAGAAATGGAGGAAGAACAAGAGGAACAACAATAAGAGTTAAATCAGATACAACAACAGCTAGCAGAACTCAAACAAGCAAAGCAAAGAAGACTCAACATGACAAATGGGAGAACCTTACTCCATCGCCAAGAGCTGGAAAGAGAGCTCGAAAGAGCAAAGAAGCACATCAAAGAAATTTAGGCACAACTTAAGGAAGCTCCTACCTTCCTATTGGCAGTTGTTGACACCAGATTTTGACTTGGCTGGTGGAGTAAAATATTGATTAAAATTGGATCTGGTCATGACAATTGAAGAGTGAAGCCAATCTGATTTCTAGGCGAAACCGAAGTTGATTCTGATTGACATGGCGAGTCTGATTCTTACTCAAGGGTGATTCGACTCCTAATCGGGCTGCTCCGATTAAGGATATTAGAAGGGCAGCGACGAGTCCTGATTGGGCACAATGGTACAAGGCTGGGATGAACACAATTGCGCAAGGATACGTGCATCTGGAAGCTTCAACAAGGCCTGATTTGTGGCAATTGTAAATCTTTTGGTAGTTTAGGTTTGATTGCTTTAAATAAGTTAGAGTATTGTCATATCCGACAAGGTTTGGTTAGATTTCCAGGGTATAAATATACACCCTACGTCATTGTAAAAAACGTTCGCACAACCATCAATACAAGTCACTTTTCAGCCTCGTGCCAACCCAGTTCTTTTCGTCGATTTCTTCAGCAAGCAGGGTTGCATCATCTTAATCTCCAGCCTGTAAGCACGACATCTACCGAGTTATTTTAGACTTTAGATTGAGGCGTACTCCTTCTGTCCCAAAATAAATGACGTTTTAGCTTTCCTAGAAACAATCATTTTGATATGTATCCAGACATACGCTATGTCCAGATACATAACAAAACGAGTGTATTTAGAAAAACTAAAACGTCATTTATTTTGGGACTGAGGGAGTATCGCTCTTCTTCGTCTAAATAATTCACCAATTTATCAAGTTATTCTAAACTTTAGATTGAAGCATATCACTCTTCTTCGTTTAGATTACTCAGCTTGTATCGTGGCTTGTTGTTTTATCTTATTGGTTTGTTGTTTTATCTTATGGGCTTACACCTGTTTAAGATAAACTTGCTTGTGTTATTCATCGTTATTCATTAATCTTGTAATAGATTTGTTTATTCTTCTTGTTTATAAAGCTAATCTAGATTTAATTATGAAGTCACAAATAAATTGAGTTTAAACGAGTTCTTTAGAACATACAAATCTATCGGCTTGATATGCTAAATTGGTGCCCTGCTAACAACGTTGTCCTCCGATTGTTAGTGATGTTGGTCTTAGCTTATTTAAGTTCTTTAGAGAAATGTGTAATAAAGAGCATGACTAAACTTGAATTATTACCAAATCAACTCTTATAGTCGATGGTTTATTTTACAACATGTTACATCGTCACGATTCGGAATCAAAGCCGATGGTTCATGCTTGCATCAGACTCCTTTACATGTTGATCCGATTGCAGGAACGAATCAGGGCTTTGGCCGATGAGTTCCATTGAAGTTACTGATTAAACTCTACCTTGTCAATTCTAGGTCAAATTGACTGGCGCACCACGAACCTTAAGATTTTGAACCTGCACTGAAAGTTCAAGCAAATCTTCTAGACCACAGTGTTTCCAGAAAGCCAACACCCGATTTTTCGGTGTCAACAGCTGCTCATCTATTTTATCATCTAGTGAGAATTGCTGCCCACATCCTCATCACTAGTGTAATTCCTCTTGTCTGCCTCTGGCTCATCAAGACACTCCAAATATGCATCCAATTTTGGTTCTTTGCAAAGCACATCCCAATAATGCTTAAACATAAATGGACCATCTTTTTTCTGCTCCTCTTCATAAATTTGCAATGCTCCATCCATTAAATTCACATTAGATTCAACACCAGCCCACAAAGCATTAGCTTCCTTTCCAAAATTCCAAGCAGCACAGAACCATGCAACCCTTTTCTTTTAAAGCGACCCTTCATTTGCTTTGGCAGCCTTGTCCGATTTTGGGGGGTGTTGCTGTTGTAGACAGCAGCGACACCTTTCCAATATTGATCATTCTTCTTGTAATTTTCTTGGATTGGAACATTTGAATTATTCGACCAAGCACCGACCTATGATAACATACCAATCTAAGGTCCTCCTCTTTGTCCATAGCAGACGACGTTTTCAGTTCTAGTCCAATTGGTAGCACTGGTGACATCACCAATATTTATCGTGTGCTCTTCAAAATATTAAGGAATCCACCAGGTGGGTGAGCATCTAATTCCCTATCCAACAAATATATGAACTAAATTAGATTTGCCTCCAAGAACGATCAAAACAGAGAATTGCACTAATTATTCGTATCTTAGTAAACAAATAAAAGCTGTTGTGTCATTAAATATGGAGCATCACAAAAATAAATAAATTAGCTATTACTTTGCTAGAAAAAATACATATATGAGCAGAAGCATATAACTGTATCCCTTGCAAATAACAAACAAAGACTAATCCGATCTATGTAGCAAATAATCCTCACAAATAACTAAAACATCCACATTAAAATCGAATACGAATACTAATATCCATATTGTTGACACCAGATTTTCGCACCTGATATGATGAGTCAGATGGTGACGTGGTGAGGTTGAAACTGCGCAGTGGGCCCGTTGAATGGTCAAACAGATGATGCCGAAGAAGAGAGCCGATGCAGAGCAGAGGTCCGATGAAGAGAGAGAATCCAATCTGATGATGAATGAAGGAATGTGCATCGGCTAAAAAGGAAGCGTGGCGTGAGCGGGGACTATTTCCTTTTCAGAAGGCTTATTAAAAGTCCCATTCTATGTTAAATATTAGATTACTTTATCTGCAAGTTAGTCTGGTCCGATCAGGACTCTTCATGACCAGGGTATAAATATAAACCCTCGTCCATTGTAAAGAACTATTCTCACAATCAATACAACCCGGCTTCACGCCAAACCCTTAGGAGTAGGAGTAGATACCGACGAACTCATTGGTGGACGGGCTGCATCAGTTCCTGATCTCCGGCTTACCAGTAAGATTGTCAACTTATCGAACTAGTTTAAGCTTTGAATTGAGGCGCATCGCCCTTTCTCGTTTATACTGTTCAACCGATTTATCTTTGGATAATCAAGAATAATCTAGATTCCCTACGTTGGAGCTAGATCATTATTGATTATTCAACAGTTAATCGTTTATCGAGTTACACTTTAAGTCTTGAGATCAATCTAGATTCCCTACGTCGGAGCTAGATTTATCTCTAGATCATCAAGATTAGTCTAGATTCCCTACGTCGGAGCTAGATTAATCTTGGTTATTTAAAGGTAGCTTTTGCGGTTGCTTGAAGTCTCTAGATTGATTTAGATCTGCGCCATGTGAATTAATCTATTTCTTCAACAGCTTTGAGCATTGGTCTTAGTCCGATTCGAGCAATACTTATCTTACAGCATCGTTCTTTGTCCGATTCATGCTTTGTGGTTTAATCTGGTTGTTCTTTGAAGTATTGTGTTTAGTTTAGATTCCCTACGTCGGAGCTGAACTCTCGCAATATAATAAGATTGATCTTTGATTGTCATGTTTGGTTTAGATTCCCTACGTCGGAGCTAGATTCACCATGATTAGTCGGAGGAAGCTTAGATTATACCTGATTGTTATTTGAATGTTAGGCTTGATTTAGATTCCCTGCGTCGGAGCTAGATCTTTCTTGATTATTCGATAGCAAACTTTAGAATCAGAACGATTCTGTTAATGTTTTACCTGTTTATTTGCTTAATCTGATTAACACCTTTGCGAGCATCTTGTTTAGTTGTTGGATTGGTAAATTGAGTCTGATTGTTTAGCTATCTGATCTGATTATTGCTGGAGTAAGTTCGCTGCATCCGTCTGTGAAACCGTGTCAAAACAGCTCTGGTCCAATTGGCTAGTTAGATGGTCCGATAAGATAGATCAAACCAGCAACTAAGCAAGGTGAACAATGTATCGGCTCACACTTTGATTATTTAATATCTTGCTCAAAGGCATAGCTGACCCATTATTTACATATCGGCCATGTTTTACGCTTTATTTCATTATTTAAAGGCTGATCTGTCACAAGGTCCGATCCTGATTGGTCCGATTCTGAGGTCCGATTAGATGACTGATTGAGGTCCGATTATATTGGTCCAATTGAGGCTGTCTATAAAGTCCGATTTTGAGGTCCGATTGGCATCGGCCGATGCAAGTCTGATTGGGTCTTGGCTGAAATCCAACGTGCCTCTGCCGTTTGGAATAGAGCCGGCACAATCAAAGAGTAATTTAACTGTTTTATCCCCTTGTCAATTTCAGGTCAAATTGACTGGCACGCCGCGAACCTGAACGAAGTGCAGGCTGGCACTGGAGTGAAGCAGATCTCCCTGGTCTTCTTGTGTTGACCGCTGAGGATACGACCGCCGATTTTCCGCATCAACACATTTTTGGCACGCCCAGTGGGACACGAGAGGCAAATTCCAAGATGTCGTCTGATGCTGAAAAAGAAACTGCAGCAAAACTTGCTGCCGAGAAAGAAGCTGCTGAAAAAGCCAAGGCTGACAAGAACAAAGTTCCTGAAACGCCTATTCCAGTTACAAAGGCCGATCTGTCTAAAGCTCAATTGGATGCAGTTCAGGCCCAGATTGATGCATTTGAGAAGCTCTGCCTTGGCCAATTTGGGCGTAATCGTTCAGGACCTATACTCAAAGGTGCTCTCCCAGATCCAGAATTGATCAAGAAGACAGCTGATGATCAGGAGTACCATGTCAACATGACAGAGATGATTCACCAAGCTGTTCATCATGCATTGATCAATCAGTCAGGCACTTTGGTGAATTCTTTAGATAATCTCATCAAAAAGGCGGTGGATGATTCCATTTGTTTGAAAGGCCCAGTCTTTATAGCAGATTCTGCAGGGGCATCAGGATCAGGAAAAAGCAAGGAAAATGAAGATAATGCTATGACCGTTGCTCCACAAAATCCAACGATTCCACCACCTATTCAGCTGGCCAACGGTTTCCTGTTGATGGCCGATGGAACGATTGTCGGCCCGCATGGTGAAAAATATGCTAGGACTCTGAATGAAGAAGAAAAGCAACCAGCAGCTGCAAAACTACGTGCAGAGATTTCTCCACATCAGCGTATGGTCAGTGATTACAACAATTATATGACAGATATGAATCAAGCTGGTGGAATGCCATTCGGAGGACAGGAGTCCGATTGGTCACGAAAAATAGCCGAGGTGATTCAGAATCAATTCGGCTTGAAGCCTAAAGATGAAGCGAGGTTGTATCGGCATCCATACCCATCCTATTTTGATGCAGTGCCACTTCCTCCACGTTACAGAGTGCCGGATTTTTCAAAATTCTCCGGGCAGGATGATATGACCACCATCGAGCATGTGAGCCGATTCTTAGCTCAATGTGGTGAGGCTGCTTCCGAAGAGGGACTCAGACTTAGATTCTTCCCTCTGTCATTTTTAGGGCCGGCGTTTACTTGGTTTACGTCATTGCCAGCAGGATCGGTCACAGGATGGTCCGATATAGAAAAGCAGTTCCATAAATACTTCTTTTCTGGTCTCAATGAAATGAAGATTTCTGATTTGATTGCTGTCAGGCAAAGGAATGACGAGTCCATTAAGGAGTATGTTCAACGGTTCCGTGAAATCAGGAATCGATGCTATAGTTTGAAGCTATCTGATATGCAGTTGGCTGAGCTTGCATTCCAGGGTTTGCTCCCGCCAATCAAAGAGAGATTTTCGGCTCAGGAGTTTGAGACGCTGGGACAACTGGTGCAGAAGGTATCAGCCCATGAGGTCCGATATCAAGATATGAAGCGCACAAAGTTTTCCAAACAAGTATCTTATCTTTCTGATTCTGAAGAAGAGCCTAATATCAACATAGCTGAATGGACCAAGTCTAAAAAGCCAGTATCATTACCATGGAGCAAACAGAACCCTGAGAAGTTTGGTTTTGATATAACAAAGGCCGATAAGATTTTTGATTTGCTGCTCAGTGAAAAGCTTATCCAACTTTCTGCAAATCATTCTATTCCATCGGCCGATGAGTTGAAGAAGCGCAAATATTGCAAATGGCACAATTCAACTTCTCATGAGACAAATGAATGCAAGGTGTTCAGGAGGGAGATCCAATTGGCTATTGAATCTGGCAAGATCAAATTTGAAGACAACAAGAAAACCATGAAGATCGATGGTCATCCCTTTCCTAATAACTTTGTTGATTTCTCCTTTTCTATTAATATGGTTGATGCTGATGAGAAGGGAAAGTTCAAGGTGCTTACATCGGACCACGCCAAGAGTTCTGGTGCCGTTGATCCTGCAGTTCAAGTCACAGTTGAAGAGCTGCGAAGGAATCATCAGGCATTTGGGCGTGAATCTAATGCTCCTGGTGGATATCGGCCACGTGTAACTTCCCAGATGCTGATTAACAAGTACAAAAGGCAGCAGGCAGCAGCTCGAGCATGGGAAGAACGCGAGGAATGACGACGTCAGAGGCGCGAATATCAGGCGAGGCGATACGATGACAGGTTCGATAACCGACGCCGATATGACGATAGGTCCGATGGCCGGCGCCGATTTAATGATAGGTCCGATGGACGACACTGGTATGATGATAGGTCCGATTGGCATATGGATAGACATCAGACCTATGAGCAGTGCGATCAAGATAATGGTCACTGGAGATGTCCTTTCTTTGTGTTCTGCTGGAACGAAAAGCTTAGATTGCCGTCCAAAGCAGATTGTCCTGAATGCAGTCTTCAGTATGAAGAATACAGGGTTTTCAAGAGAAGTCGACGATCAGTTCATGAACGGATCGGCGTCAGGATTGATGATCATTATCGAGAAGACGAAGGCCGAGTTGATGCTCATGGCCATAAAAATAATGAAGGCCGAGATGATACTCATGGCCCTGAAAAAATGAAAGAAAAGGCTCCAGTTCAGGATCGGACCAGAGAACCTCAAATGAAGCCTGGACAGTGGTGCCCATCAGGGATCTCTAGGTCCAAAAAGAGACGTGTTCAACGGTTACGTTATCATGAACAGATTCAGGAGCAAGAGTTGGCCAAGGAAAAATTTGGCGCGTCAAGATGGCCAATGATGATGAAGCAAGCACATCGGCCCCGGTAAACATGGTTTTAATGTTACCTTTTGATTTTGCTGCTCCTGATGAACAGGATGATGATAAGGCCGATTATGAGTTAGAAGAAGCCGCTGCATGCTTAGTTCTTGATTCAGAGAAGGCGATCTTTGAGAAGCCAAATGCGAATGGATATCGGCACCTAAAGCCTCTGTACATCAAGGGATACGTTGATAGGAAGCCGATGACCAAAATGCTTGTTGATGGAGGAGCTGCCGTCAATCTCATGCCCTATTCCACATTCCGTAAATTGGGCAAGGGGATTGATGATCTGATTAAGACGAACATGACGCTCAAAGATTTCGGCGGTAACGTTTCAGAGCCTCGGGGGGCAATTCATGTGGAATTGACCATCGGCAGCAAGACATTGCCGACCACTTTCTTTGTAATTGATGGGCAAGGTTCCTACAGCATGCTCCTCGGGCGAGATTGGATTCATGCCAACTGCTGTATCCCATCCACAATGCACCAGTGTTTGATTCAGTGGCAAGGCAACAATGTAGAAATTGTCCTAGCTGATGATTCGGTTAGCATTGCAACAGCCGAGTCAACGATTTGGGAGTTTGAAGGGATTGAATGCCTATCAGGAAAAACATGGGATGGTGACTTCCTCAAGGTGTCTGATCAAGGATTACAGCCGATCCAAGCAGTCGGCTCTGAGACTTTATTTTAAATGGCCGATTGTATAGAAGATTTTGAGGACCGAAGTGAATTCGGTAAATTAGGATTTGGATTTACGTCGGCCGATGAATTAGAGGAGATAGACATAGGATCTGGTGATAAAGCAAGGCCGACGTATATCAGTGCTAAATTGGATCCCGAGTATAAGCAAGAGTTAGTAAAACTTTTGAAAGAGTATTCTGATTGTTTTGCTTGGGAATATTATGAAATGCCAGGTTTAAGCCGTAATATTGTTGAACATCGGCTATCCATCAAATCAAGATATCAGCCACACGAACAATAAGTTGTTTTGGTTGTTGATCATTATGGATTTAGTGGTGATGATGTTGAAAAACGAACCATGGAAATTGACGTGGCTGGTCCGATGAAAACAAAAGCCGATATGGTTGGTCAGTTCTTTCAAATATGTCTTTGATAATTCTTCTTACAAATTGAATCGGCCTGATTATTATTTCGCCCTGGGGGGCAAGATTCGAGTTTGCTTATCCAATTATACTATGCTAGCATTTGAGTAAAATTTGTAAAGCCGATGCTACGCGTCAGGCTTGGAAGCCGATGAAAAAATTGCCTCAAGGAAAATAAGAGCCGGTGTAACATGCATCGCCTTAAGGACTATATACAGCAAAAGAAGAGTATAATACATCATTAAGCCGCTCGATGGCGGAGCAGGCTGTTAATGTATCAAACCACTTGATGGGACAGGCAAGTTTCAATGTTCAAGGCTGCAGATATCTAACTATCAAATCAAGAGCAGTCTGACGAATCTTGTCAACGTCGGCAATGATCTTGGCATCAGCTTCAGCATTCCCTTCTACAGGCTTGATTGATTTATGAATTTCTTTGGCGGCCTTGATATGGATCTTGTAGTCCTCTTCAGCCTTTGACTTTAAAGCCGGAATGTCATCAAGCTCTTTTGCTTTGACCTGGATGTTTGATCGGACTTGGATAAGTTCCTGCTCCAGTTGTTGTTCTCTGGCTCGAAGATTCTCAAGCTCTGATTGGACGGAAGCAGGACGAGCCGATAATTCCTCGATCAGTTTTGTTAACTCATCAGCTTGGGCACGTTTTTCATCCCTGGCCTTGATCAGATCCTGCTGGGAGGTCCGATTCTCGATCCGGCGATTAGCTAGCATCACTGGGAAGGAATGGCCTTCTATGTATGCCGCCGGAATCAATGCTTCTTCCAAGTCTGATGGAAGCTGACCTCGCAAAGTCTTGACGATTTCACGAATAGGCTCTGCATCCTGGACGAGATTGACGATGTTTTGATGAAGGAGTGCAGATATGTCAAGCAACTTTGCCTTCACTTCATCGGATAGCAAGCTTTGCCCAGAACTGATTTCTTCCTCTTCAGTTTGCAGCCGATCAAAATCGACTGATATGGTCTGGCTGGTTTGAGGAGTGTCTTGAGCCTGCAAAAGAAAATAATTAGATCTAATATCAAAAAGCTGATATGATTATGTCGGGCTAGAAAGCTTACTTGTTTCCAGGCTAGTTCTTGCTCGGGTCCGATTGAAGGGTTAATATTACCACCCTGGATGTTTACTTGAGCAATCTCAAGATCCGTCAAGACGTTCTGAATGATTTGCTAGAAAAGAAAGAATAGGAATAAGTTGGCTATCAATTATTAAAGAAATCGGTCAATGATTACCGTTGCTTCTGTAGAATCAGATGATCGGACCTGTGAAGGAGTTACTGGTTGATCTTCTTGAAGGCCCTGATCTATTTGTGCTTGCTCTGCTTGAGGTGGCGGGCTTGATTGACGAGGCGACCCAGTTATAGTCCTCTCAGATGAAGACGAATGGCCCGAGTGTTCCTGGACTGGGTTTGATTGCATCTGAATAGGGCTTGATGATTTTTGTGGGTCCGATTCTAGGTCTTCGTCAGCCAATAAATTTGGAGACTTGGTCGGACTAGGCCGAGTTGCAGATGATTGTCCGATAGTCTGATTTTGCAAGAAAATTGGTTTCGATGAAGAGAATAATTGAATTTGATGAGATTTTAAAAGACTTACCAGAGTGGTCTTTGGACGCTTGACAGTTTTGGAGGACACCGGCTTTTTCCTTTTCCTACTATCACTGAGAGCCGACAGCAGGTTGCCAATGGTTGGGGAATCACAGCCGATCCACGGATCTGGCGAGACATTGCTGTAGACGACTGGCTTCCCAGATTGAGTCACCATCGGGGGAGAGCGATCAACGTCCTAACAAAGAGGAAGAGATTTAACCAATTAAAATGATGTAAAGAAAAGGGGCAAGCTTGCAGATATTACCTCTGATCTACCCGTGAAAGTAGGGTGCATCTTCCGAACATAATTCTTGCAGGCGATGCAGAATAGATGCTGACGCCATTCGGCCCACCACGTGTTGAAGGTCCGATGAGCTATGAGGCCGATTGCCCAGGTGTCAAGATTGGTTTGATCAAGAGGAGGCTCGAACTCCAAGAGGTGATCCCATTCTACACCAGTATCTACTTTTCCCCTTGGGAAGATTCGATCGGTCAAAACCAGATGAGGCGGAAGTTGTCCAATGCCGAACTGACGAGCGGCCAGGTTTGGATGATAGTACTCATAAGTTGATTGTCCTGGCTTGCTCAGACTAAGGCCGATTGGGAGGAATTGAGCATTGATACAAGTCCGGAAGATAGCAAGGGCTTCTGTGTCAGTCTCCACGACCATGCCGAATTTGAATTTGTAGGGCAGCTCATATTCATCAGCGCTGTCATACAAAAACCAAAGCATTTTGTCATCGGCGATACCTCTGTAAAGAAGTGCAAAGTACTTGGACGATTCCTTGCCCGATAATTTCTCAGCAGAAAAACCCATAGCAGCTTCACCAAGCGAAGTACATCGGCGCCAGGTGATCTCTTCCGATTCAGGCTTGCTCTCTGGAAATTTGTTCCTCCGAAAATCTACTTTGAGGGCCTTGCTCAGATGTAGCATCAACAACATCTGAATGAACCACCATGGCCCGCCAAGATTGGTGATAGGCAATCCGGTCCTCAGGCGCTTGGCGACTTGATGAAGCAGGTTGTATACTGCTCCTAAGAGATACTGGCCGAGGTTGATGACGTGATTACTTGCCAGCGATTCGGCCAAGTGTTGAAAGTTGGCCGTCGGACCAAGAGTGGTGCCGCAGAAGAAGAATCTGTCCAACCACATGTTCAGAAAGGCCGCATGCTCGCGGTCAGTCACGGGTCCAGTCCGATGATGACTCTCCATATATCCTTTCCAGCCGCCAGAATTTTTGGTCTTGAAATGGTGAGCTAGTTTGACATTGAGCCTGAGAGGGCGCTTGTTACTTGTGACATTGAGGCCAAGGAGCATAACCACATCGAGCAATGTTGGGGTCATCAGACCATGACCAAAGATGAAGGCATTCATTGCATCGGACCAAAAATGTGATGCAGCGATCAGGAGGTTCTCATTCTTGGCGATAGGTCCGATGCTGAGGCCGATACATTGAGCGATGTCCGATCTGTCCCAAATTGCAGATTTGGAGGCCGATACTCTTAGATACCAATCTTTCCATCTGGGGGGAACTGTCGGCCAGGAACAGAATGCATTCTTCCAATCTTCGATATCAAATCCGGAAGTCTTGAACGGAATGCTCAGGGTTTCCAGATTGATAATCTCGGTGGGGTCCGGATCTCCCATTGGACCAAGAAAATAAACCCCTTGGACATTGCCTGCGGGGATTAGGGTTTGGGCACGAATGGCCTAGAAGAAAGAATGCTAAATGAAAACAAGTTTGAAAAGCCGAATCTCAAGAATACGAAAAATAAGTTTGGATTCGGTAAAATACCTCCGGGATTGGATGGCGTGCCTCTCCTACTGATAATCCTGCAGGCACCGATGAAGAACCTGAGGCGAAGAGGGTCGATGAAGAGGAGATTGAAGAGCTTGCTGTTGCCGCCATTGTTGAGGTTGTGGCCGTCGCCATTGTTGAAGTCATGGCTGCTGCCATGGTGGAAAACGCTACCGCTGATGAACTTGCTGGAGCCAATGCAGAGAGGGAAGCGGATGCGGAAGACTGGAGGATGCCCATGGAGGATGATTCGGCCATTTAAGCAGATTTTGATTGGGGTTTGAGTAGATGCGAATGGTCGCTCGGAAGAAAGGAGGAAGAAGGTGAGCAGTGCGGGTTCTTGGCGAGGAAGGAGGAGTGAACAGCGTGGCCGCCGGTGAAGGTTTTTATAAGAAGAAAACGGCAATGGCCCAAAAATCGAGGAGCCGCATAGTACAAGGATGGGAAGTTTCGGCACGAAAATCGGTGAGGGAGTTATGATGGCAAATACGAATTTTGGAACAAAATGATATTTTATTCTAAAATTGGGGGCATGTGTTGACACCAGACTTTCGCACCTGATATGATGAGTCAGATGGTGACGTGGTGAGGTTGAAACTGCGCAGTGGGCCCGTTGAATGGTCAAACAGATGATGCCGAAGAAGAGAGCCGATGCAGAGCAGAGGTCCGATGAAGAGAGAGAATCCAATCTGATGATGAATGAAGGAATGTGCATCGGCTAAAAAGGAAGCGTGGCGTGAGCGGGGACTATTTCCTTTTCAGAAGGCTTATTAAAAGTCCCATTCTATGTTAAATATTAGATTACTTTATCTGCAAGTTAGTCTGGCCCGATCAGGACTCTTCATGACCAGGGTATAAATATAAACACTCGTCCATTGTAAAGAACTATTCTCACAATCAATACAACCCAGCTTCACGCCAAACCCTTAGGAGTAGGAGTAGATACCGACGAACTCATTGGTGGACGGGCTGCATCAGTTCCTGATCTCCGGCTTACCAGTAAGATTGTCAACTTATCGAACTAGTTTAAGCTTTGAATTGAGGCGCATCGCCCTTTCTCGTTTATACTGTTCAACCGATTTATCTTTGGATAATCAAGAATAATCTAGATTCCCTACGTCGGAGCTAGATCATTATTGATTATTCAACAGTTAATCGTTTATCGAGTTACACTTTAAGTCTTGAGATCAATCTAGATTCCCTACGTCGGAGCTAGATTTATCTCTAGATCATCAAGATTAGTCTAGATTCCCTACGTCGGAGCTAGATTAATCTTGGTTATTTAAAGGTAGCTTTTGCGGTTGCTTGAAGTCTCTAGATTGATTTAGATCTGCGCCATGTGAATTAATCTGTTTCTTCAACAGCTTTGAGCATTGGTCTTAGTCCGATTTGAGCAATACTTATCTTACAGCATCGTTCTTTGTCCGATTCATGCTTTGTGGTTTAATCTGGTTGTTCTTTGAAGTATTGTGTTTAGTTTAGATTCCCTACGTCGGAGCTGAACTCTCGCAATATAATAAGATTGATCTTTGATTGTCATGTTTGGTTTAGATTCCCTACGTCGGAGCTAGATTCACCATGATTAGTCGGAGGAAGCTTAGATTATACCTGATTGTTATTTGAATGTTAGGCTTGATTTAGATTCCCTGCGTCGGAGCTAGATCTTTCTTGATTATTCGATAGCATACTTTAGAATCAGAACGATTCTGTTAATATTTTACCTGTTTATTTGCTTAATCTGATTAACACCTTTGCGAGCATCTTGTTTAGTTGTTGGATTGGTAAATTGAGTCTGATTGTTTAGCTATCTGATCTGATTATTGCTGGAGTAAGTTCGCTGCATCCGTCTGTGAAACCGTGTCAAAACAGCTCTGGTCCAATTGGCTAGTTAGATGGTCCGATAAGATAGATCAAACCAGCAACTAAGCAAGGTGAACAATGTATCGGCTCACACTTTGATTATTTAATATCTTGCTCAAAGGCATAGCTGACCCATTATTTACATATCGGCCATGTTTTACGCTTTATTTCATTATTTAAAGGCTGATCTGTCACAAGGTCCGATCCTGATTGGTCCGATTCTGAGGTCCGATTAGATGACTGATTGAGGTCCGATTATATTGGTCCGATTGAGGCTGTCTATGAAGTCCGATTTTGAGATCCGATTGGCATTGGCCGATGCAAGTCTGATTGGGTCTTGGCTGAAATCCAACGTGCCTCTGCCGTTTGAAATAGAGCCGGCACAATCAAAGAGTAATTTAACTGTTTTATCCCTTTGTCAATTTCAGGTCAAATTGACTGGCACGCCGCGAACCTGAACGAAGTGCATGCTGGCACTGGAGTGAAGCAGATCTCCCTGGTCTTCTTATGTTGACCGCTGAGGATACGACCGCCTATTTTCCACGTCAACACATATTAACGTTTTAGTCGAATACAAATACAAATAATTCGGATGTCTGAACATCCATATCCATCCCCCTAGCTACCGTAGCCAGCCAAACAGCCACAGAGGGGCTGAATGCGAGTGCGGCTACCGTAGCCAGCCAGGCAGGCAGCCTGCCACCGTACTATCCCCGATAGCAATATATCTCTTTGTAAAAATTCAGTCCGTTTGTTGAACGACTGTTTAATCCAAATATATGGTCCAAACATATAATCCAAATATATGATCCACACATATAATTCAAATATATGATCCACACATATGGGGGCAAACCACACAATTCATAAACCAAATTCAGTTTCGACATTAGACATAGGCTACCACATGATCTCATTCCGCAGTGGTAGTATCAAAAGCTTTTATAATATCAATAGCTATGAGCTTCAAGTTCAGAGGTTGAACTTCATCTTCTTGTTCCCACGTACATCCTGAAAGATATAGGATCATTAGAGAGAATGCACATTACAGCCTTGTTGAATATTCATGTGGGCACATTTTAAAGCACACTTTATAAGCCTGCTTGGACAATTCAATGCTTAACTGTGGCTCCCTAATATTAATTCAGACAACAAACTTTT
Source organism: Alloteropsis semialata (assembly GCA_004135705.1). Classification (NCBI taxonomy): domain Eukaryota; kingdom Viridiplantae; phylum Streptophyta; class Magnoliopsida; order Poales; family Poaceae; genus Alloteropsis; species Alloteropsis semialata. The sequence continues at coordinate 89,439,469 of CM014278.1, read as the reverse complement.
GTTGCATTCAACAAGAGTGAACTGTTGCTTTACACTATACTCGTACAGGATTGCACCAATGCAAGCAAATATATATCATTACGCAAGCCCCTATGATTCAAAGTAGGGATGAAAACGAATATTCCCGAATACAAATACAAATGTGCAGGAATAATATAAAATGTGCCGGATATGGAACAGATACTGATATATGTTACATATCTTTAAGAAATATCCAACATTGGGTACCCGGATTCGGATACCAACCGGATATTGAGTCTCCGAATCCGAATATCAGACTGTTCATTTAGTGTCTAAACCCCTTCGGTGTTCGGTCGGACAAAGGGACGGAAAGTATCCCTACCATTTTGATCCCTAATTCAAAGTTCCAGTACACTGGTACAGCACAGAATACATGAATGAAGTACAGAAATTCAGAAATAAAAAAGCCTGTCCAAAGATTTCATAAACCTAGCAGAATGGTAGTAAGGAAGTATATTTTTGCAGAAATTTTGGGGTTACCATCAGCTAATGTCTTGAGGGGATCGGGCAATTGTGCCACTTCAATGTTATTCAGACAGGTGTGCACTACAGCGGACACAAGCACAAGATGATGGTTGAAGGTTGAAGCACTTAATCAGATCATGGTGCGATCTCTTTTACGTTAGATTCTATATTTGGCTAAAGCAGTACGAAATCAGATAGCGCGGGGAAATTATACCAAGCCACTACAAAGCCAATACCTCTCAATATACCCCATATCCGATATTGTGGCAACAATCGATCCCCATCTCTCCCATGCCGACTGCTCCATCAACCACCCACCACCATCTCGATCCATGGATCTCGAGCTACATGGCCTCTAGTACGGCAGAGGTGGTGGGTTTTCCAGAGTTGCCCCACATTGCTATTGCTAATCGCATAAGTTTAGATAAGTACAGTCCCCTCATCCTCACTCTGCTGAACTTCTAAGACAAGGCAAATCAAACAAGGCTTTTTTACCCATTGTGCGACGTGATTGCAACTATGGCATAAGGGAACAATGTGTGAAAGGCCCTATTTTGATTTGTAGCTGAATCGCGCGCCACAAGTCACCACATCTCTCGTGCCGCGGTTCAGGTGTGTTTGGTCATCAAAGGTACAAGATATAGCCATAGCTCACCAATGTTCTGCCTTAGCATGCAAAAACTATGGGCCCTAGGCATGACACTATGGCAGTTGTTCAACAGAACAGCCCCAAGTTGCTAGCACATGCAAAAGACCCACGAGCTCTAAAAAAAATAAATATGCCACCACCTCCACAATGATAACTCAGAAATTGACAGAATGGAACCATACTTTAGGTCGCCCGAGGCACTTTGGCAGAGTAAAAACCAGCACATCAAAAGACAAAGCGACAAAGCATTGACTTTGTCAGTGCCACAGGTGAATACATCGCCAATACAGAGTTATCATGGGTGCTCTTTTTTTACAAAATCTTGAATGTTTAATCAAGCTACTCTCTCTAATATATAAGGGGAAAGTCAAGAAAAATTTTAGAATATAGAAGGTGTGAACAAGCTAGGCTCAGAACATTACACATGACTCAAACCTTGTGATTCAAAGTTACACACAGCGCACAAATTAGGTATGGAAATTCAAGTAGCTGGAGGAAAAGGCTTATTTCAAGATTTCCTAAATCTGGCAGAATGGTAGGACGGAAAGGAATATATTTTTTGCAGAAATAAAAAGTTTTGGGGTATACCTATGGAAAATTGTGTGACTGAAATGTTATTCTCAACATGTGAGGGCACTGAAAGAAACATAGGATGATGCTCTAAGTGTGATGTCCAACTCGTAACGAGCACTTCATCAAGGCGAGTTAGTGGATAATGCATTGGCTCTGCATCCGTATTCACTAATCACAGCAGCTAACCAAACATCTGTCTATTGGTGACATGCTGACATCTGCACCTATAGCCTTGGGTAAAGCATATAGGCCTTACCTGTAACCAATTACAGTATATGGTTTTTGGAAAAAAAAAATATGCATTTATTTGAAGGATAAAACAGGCATAACATTTGGTGTGAAATTTGTTTCCAAAAGCCTGGTGGCACTTTACCTGATGATCACTAGACGAGCCGCTGTTAGATGGCTTTGTCAGCTTCAGCTGCGTTTGGTAGTAGCCATGGAACTGGGAGTACCTGTCTGCATCTCCATCACACTGGTTGGCGCGTGCCTGCAGATGCATCAAAGGCTATCTTCTAGTTAATCTGCTGAAAGCACTGTTCAACAGAGCATTATTGCGTATATCCTCACCTGTTTGTCTTGAGTGTCGCTTGCCCAGGAAACAGCCAGTTTCTGCCCGCCGAATTGGTTTCCATTCATTCTAAGGATGGCTTCCTCAGCACATTCCCTGAAGGAGAAGCGACATGGTCAAAGCCAATACCTCAAACAGTAGGGCAAACTATAACAAGCAAAGAGCAAGATTTAAAAACCTCGTAACATATCGGATCGATGCATATTGCTGGTTTGCAGGAAAGTTCAAGCTTCTGAGTTCTCCAAACAGTGTGAACAAATTCATTAGATGGGCTTCAGTAAACCAAGCATCTAACCCGTAAACATGGATCTGGCAACAGCAACAAAGGGAAACTTAAGCAGCAATGACTCATTCCAGAAGGGGAGAATCATGAGATACTTGCAGTTGTGTCAATTGGAGCAGCTTTAGCATCATCTCTTTCTTTGACTCTGCAACCAACTGCAATGATGACATGTGGACAACTATTAGCTCATATCCACAATGGTCACAAACAAGAATTTAATAGCGAACTACCAGTGCCAAAGATGCAGTCCATGCCAAATATGCATTGTGTGGCACAGCTAGCTAAAATACTCCCAAGAGCACAGGGAAAAGATTGCCAGGGTTTAACCCTAAAGCTGAGTGATGGCATTGGCATCCACACATGAAGAAAATATCAGCACCGATGCATGAAGGTAATCAGCACAAGCTATCGCTCAATGCAATGACAATGATGACAGGAGCATAGACACACAAAACTCAACATGCTCAAATTTGCATTGCTGCTTGAAACAAAAAATATCATGGAATATCAATTGTTGTAGCATGAGATGGAACCCATACAGAAAAATATGTAAAAATCAAAGAACATAGGAAAGCTGTTCACACAATGCAATCATTAGACACAAAAAGGGGAGGGTACCTTTATGATTACGTGGAGCCATGTTCATATGTTTCGAGAGTGCATATGGCCAGAAGGTTCGAAAGAAGAGCATTCTTCCCATGGAAGAGGACAGGCCTTCCAATGTTTTCTTCCTAGTGTTGATTGCAAGTACCCATGCAGTTCTGTCCATGATTTCAAACCTGCACATTAGATAAACAACATCCCCGTCTTGCAGACTAAAGCTGGGGGCAGATATTAGGAGGTTCTTATTCCATATTAATTTTCCAGAATGATCGCTGCTGAGCTGAGGCAGCAAGTCTAAATGCCTCGGTGTCCTGACTGTAACATCATTGACATCAACTTCGCAGTCCTTGAGCCAATAATCTGAGCCGGTGCGCCTGTTCCATGTGACGGCCACCCAACCATCATATGCAATCAAATCCTTGGTGTCAACCATATTGTTGGCCAACTCATCCAAGTCCTCGTCACGTAGTATGGCATTGTGGCTGAGGTCCCTGCTTTGTTCACAAGGAACCAGTATTTCCCTGTTTGCAATCTCAATAAACTTGATCACACCATTGATACAAATGACATCCCGGATACCCAGTGACATATTCAGCATGTCCTTGTTGATGTGCATTGGCGGGGGCAACCGGATGTGGTGCAGCGGCAAAACAGGAGACTCATCATCAACTCGGCAGCAAAGGATGCCATCCCAGAGATCGACAAAGCCCAGTGTGTTCCCATCAACTATGATCACCTTGTGAGCTTTATGGCATGGGAAAGCCACCTTGGCCTGTGGCAACTGTGCTAACTGTGTCCTCCATGTCCACGTCTTGGACGAGAAGGTGTGGAGATCATATATACCTTTCGCCACCTCCCGGTAGCGGAGAGCAGCTATATGGAAGCCGCCTTCGCCATCAGAGTTCGGTAACAGGCCAAACACATCGTCACCTGAGCAGAGCGGAGATGGGACGGGGAGCGGATCGAGCGACGGACGCTCGTGGTCGGCTTTGTAGACGAAGTACTGGCGCTTCCCCCGGTGGACCTGGTTGATGTTGGGGCCGGAGGAGGAGAAGCGGATCTGGAAGATGGCGATGTCCTTCTCCGAGCAGACGATTGTGGGCTCCTCGGCGTAGTCGAGCTCGTTCAGGCCGGGGCAGTGGATGCACAGATGTGAGAGACCCGGTGGATCAACAAGCCAGAAGGAGACTTGAACAGCTTGGCCGGAGAGCATGAAGCCTTGCGCAGTCGTTCCGTTGGGGCGGTCGGCGATGTACGCCAGTTGGTGGAGGAGGACATAATCGGCGCGCCGCCGAGAGGCGGTGGCTTCAGGGTCCGGCATGGCCGGAGGTTGCAAGGAGGCGACGGGGAAGACAAGCCTGTTCTGCATCGGGGGATCGTGTCTGCGGCGAGGGCGGCGGCGAGGGATGTGTGGATTTGGGGATTAGGATTACCTCCTCCACGCCAACGCGTGCGTGACAGATATAGTCCGGGGGCGTCGGGGCTCTTGTAGCGGGCACCGAAGCTGGATAAGGCTAACTTGGAGCCCATCACGGCCCATCTCTCGTTAGGGATTAAAAACGGCTGAAAAATACTCCTCCTTTTCTACTCGTATTTCTATATTTATTTATTCTGGCCATTTTCGTATCTCAAAAAAATATGAAAATATGACAGGGTACGTATGGAGGTGTATCCCGCTCGTTTCTATGGAATTTCGTATTTTCTCTTATTCATAAAATTTGAAAAAGACCAAACAATTAACAACTCTCTCTGGCTCCTAAGCCAATCGGTCCACCGAAAAAGTGAAATTGGTTCGCATCGTGCCAGCACAACATATAGTGCACACCTACACCAATATGGTATGAGCGCAGGCCTACGGTGAATGTATGAAATATAAGATTAATGTAGTATTGTGCATGGTGAACAGTGCTAAAGTATAATTATAAAAAACGTATCCCGCTAAGTTTCGGCTCCCACCGGTTTACGTGACCCGTATATCCAAGTTCTGTACCTACTCCCAATATGGGCGCGCAAATATGGGCGCGAGAATAGGTAAGGAATTTTCTGGCCCGTATTCATCCATTTTCAATTCTATCTCTCGTCTGTTCATCTTCCTCCTGCCCAATCCCTGCCGCCTCCTCCACCTCCCCGGCTCCGCACTCTCAGCTTGCCAACCACCCCCATCCTCTCAGCCTCGAGCTTCCTAACCCCATAGCCCTCGTCGCCCCTGCCACCGGAGACAGCCCATCGAGGATCCAGCATCAGCCGACCGACGACGCTCCCTCGCAGCCTCACCTCCCGCCGCAGGCCAAACCATCGTCGTCGTCGGCCCTATTGCGGCAGACCACTCCAATTAATCCAGCTCAAGCACATGGGACCATACAAACTGCATAGCTTAAACGGGCCTCACGTATTTCAAGTGGACTAAGTGTCCAATTTAACCATCGGTACTTCGATTAAAACGAAATAGTAGCAAGTCTCACTTGAAGGTGAGCTCAGATGGCACAACTCCTCACAATTTCACATCATCATGTTCACATGGATAATTGTTGACACCAAAATTTGACTTGGCTGGTAGATCAAAATTGTAGGTTGCTAATCCGATCTGATGGAGTTCAAAGCCGATCCGATGGAGTTCAAAGTCGATCCGATAGAGCTCAGGGGCGATCCGATTGAATCCAATTGTTGACAACCAAAATTGGCACAGGCCAGGGTAACCGGTCAGACCGGTTAGCCTGACCGGTCTGACCGGTCTGGCACAGAATGTTGCGGTGCTAGCGCATTGAAGACCGCAACAATCGGTTCTAGTTCGATGGAAGCGACATGGTCTTTGGAATGACCGACTATTGCGGTGCTAAAGGCTCAGGAGGACCGCAATTATTGGTGCAAGAAGCAAAAGATGACATATTCTCTGAATGACCGAAAGTTGCGGTGCTTAGGATTCAAGAGGACCGCAAGAGTCGGTGGAGGAGCAAGATTGTGGCAGACCGCCCCAATTAATCCGGTTTAAAAGCATGGGACCACTATCACAGCAGTGCGCCACGACCTTAAACCGCGCTAATCGTGCAATCCGTCGGATACCTTCCCGATTAAACCACCATTTCTCTCGACCGAAACGAAATAGCAGCAGTCCCACTCGAAGATGGGCTCAGGCAGTACAACTCATCACAATTTTTACATCACACAGTTCACATGGATAATTATACAAAGCAGTGCATAAGTTTTAGTTATTACAAACCAGAGTTATAAAACAGCGGAAGTCTAAACGTCGGTACACATAATATTATGCGGAGCCCATGCATAACATTCATTCACCGCGGCCCGAGTCAGACTCAGGCGGCACCAACTCCACGGACCAACCATCAGGAAGCGTACACGGCCAAGTCAGAGCAGCAACAGGGTCATAACCATCACCATTATCTGAAACGTTAAGCCACAAGCAAGGCTGAGTATACTAATACTCAGCAAGACTTACCCGACCAGGTTAAATACTAGACATGCAAGGCTTTATGGCTGAGGGGTTTGTTTTGCCAAAAGCATCTACAAGTTGATCCCTACTTTCAATATTTTAGCCAAGTTTTAAAGTGAGACTAACCATTACTAGATTCGCCAAGCTATCCAATAACAATCAGTGTGGAAAAATAATTAATTAACATGAGATCAATATTTCTCATCTAACAACAATTCTACCTCTTTTTGGCCGAAGACACTGATGTATGACAAGAGATCAAGCAGCTTCATGTAACCGCGAACGACGGACAACTCGAGTTGATTTTAACCATGCATGGGCCTGAACGATTACGCCCAAATTGGCCAAGGCAGAGCTTCTCAAATGCATCAATCTGAGCCTGAACTGCATCCAATTGAGCTTTAGACAGATCGGCCTTTGTAATTGGAATGGCCGCCTCAGGCGTCTTGTTCTTGTCATTCTTGGCCTTCTCAGTAGCTTCTTTTTCAGCAGCAAGTCTTGCTGCAGTTTCTTGTTTAGCATCAGATGACGACATCTTGGAATTTGTTTCTCGTGTCCCACTGGGCGTGCCAAAAAATGTGTTGACGCGGAAAATCGGCGGTCGTATCCTCCGCGTGCAGCACACGAAGACCAGGGAGATCTGCTTCGCTCCAGTGCCAGCCCACACTCTAGTTCAGGTTCGCAGCGTGCCAGTCAATTTGACCTGAAATTGACAAGGGAATAAAACAGTTAAATTACTCTTTGATTGTGCCGGCTCTATTTCAGACGATGGAGTAACGTCGAATTTTAGCCAAGACCCAATCAGGCACGTGTCGGCCGATACCAATCGGACCTCATTGATGACGTCAATCGGACCGAGTAATCGGACCTCAATCAGACACCGAATCGGACCTCAGAATCGGACCAATTAGGATCGGACCTTGATTGATATAACAGATTAGCCTTTGAATAATAAAGTAAAGCATAAAACAAGGCCAATATGTAAAGTAATGGATCAGCTGTGTCTTTAAACAAGATATCAAATAGACAAAGTGTAAGCCGATACATTGTCCACCTTGCCTAGTTGCCAGTTTGACTCGTCTTATCGGACCATCTAACCAACCGATCGGACTATAGCCTTTTCAGAGAAATCTAGCTCCGACGTAGGGAATCTAGATTTCTCTAACTATGATCAGATCAGATAGCTAGATAATCAAACTCAACTCATCAACCTGTCAATTAAACAAGATGCTCGCACAGGTGTTGACCAGATTAAGCAAATAAGCAGATAAAACATTAACAGGATCGTTCTGATTCTAAGATATGCTACCAAATAATCAAGCGAGACCTAGCTCCGACGTAGGGAATCTAAACCACACTTAACATTCAAATAACAATAAGGCATAACCAAAGCTTCCTTTGACTAATCAAGATGAATCTAGCTCCGACGTAGGGAATCTAAACCAAGCATGACAGTCAAAGATTAATCTAATCGTATTGCAAAGATCCAGCTCCGACGTAGGGAATCTACACCAGTGCAATGCTCAAAGAACAACCAGATTAAACCACAAAGCAGGATCGGACCTAGAACGATGCTGTAAGATAAATATTGCTTAAATCGGACCAAGACCAATGCTCAAAGCCGTTGAAGAAGTAGAATTGATTCACATGGCGTAGATCTAAACCAATCTAGCAACTCCAAACAAACCGCAAAAACTGCCTTTAGTAACCAAGATTAGTCTAGCTCCGACGTAGGGAATCTAGCCTAATCTTGATATCTAGCTCCGACGTAGGGAATCTAGATTTAAAGTGCAGTCCGATAAACGATAATCTGTTGGATAATCAATATTGATCTAGCTCCGACGTAGGGAATCTATATCAATCTTGCTTATCCAGAGATAAATCGGTTGACAGTATAAACGAGAAAGGGCGATGCGCCTCAATTCAAAGCCTATACTAGTTCGATAAATTGACTAACTTACTGGTAAGCCGGAGATCAGAACTGATGCAGCCCGTCCACCAATGAGCTTCGTCGGTAACTACTACTAGGGTTTTGGCGTGAAGCCGGGTTGTATTGATTGTGAGAATAGTTCTTTACAATGGACGAGGGTTCATATTTATACCCTGGTCATGGAGAGTCCTGATCGGACCAGACTAACTTGCGAACAAAGTAAACTAAGCTTAACATAAAACGGGACTCTCATACGCCCTCTGAAAAGGAAATAGTCCCCGCATCTGATACACTTCCTTCTTAGCCGACACGCCCCTCTTCCATCATCAGATCGAACTTCTTGTTTCGTCGGACTCCTCTTCAGCATCGGCTTCCTTCTCTGTCATCTTCTGTTTGACCATTCAACGGACCCACTGCGCAGTCTCAACCTCACCACGTCACCATCTGACTCAGCATGTCAGGTGCGAAAATCTGGTGTCAACAGTTGCAAATTCTTGGTTCTGAGAGCTATGACGTGTGGACATAGCATGCTCCTCTCTCTCCCTAAAAAGGTGCACAACACTCTCCCTCTCTCTTGAAACATACACAACACTACTATCCTCTCTCTTCTCAAAAGGTTGACAAGACACTCCACACAACACTCCTCCCCCATAAACGCACAACGTCATCACACTAGTCAGACTCAGTCGTGCCAAGACTGATAGTGTGACTTTGTCGCGCCATTGTATGTGGCGTGACTGAGTTTTTCACACGTCAGCTCTTTGTCTACCGTGGCATTTTAGTCACGCCATTGCATGTGGCGTGACTCAGTTATCAGTCACGCCACAGAGCTTGACGTGACAAAAATAGTTATTTCTTATAAATTTAGTTTAGTAGAAGTTATTTTTAAAAGAGTAAAATACATGGGCAGTCCTCGAACTTGTCCCGAGGTGTCATCTACGTCCCTGAACTCTCAAAATGCATTTTTAGATACACAAACTTGTACAGAGGTGTCACTTGTGTCCCTAAACTCTCAAGCCACATCTTTAGATCCCTGAACTTGGTTCAGTGTGTCATTTAGGTGCACGAACTTGGCTCAGTGTGTCATTTAGATCCCTAAACTCTCAAGGTGAATTTTTATATCCTAGAAAATTGGCATTAATTAATTGTATTTGAAAAGGACTATTTATTAAACTTTTTTCACACGATTTATATGGAAATCTTACCGCTAAGACCATTTTAATTATGAATTAGCCACTTTATACTCGTCATGGATTAATCAAGGCGATCGGATTATTAAAAAATAAACGGTGGATATTGTACTTTTCTCGTTTAACATGGAAATATCTATGCTAATTTTAAATATTTCCTCCTAATTAATTATATTTTGCATGCGCTTTGTATAACTTTATTAAGATAATTTGTTCTCATTCTCAATAAAAATCAAAATAGCTCTTTTATTAAATTTAAAGTATCAAAATCAATTTTCATTAACTTAAAGAAGCGAAACAACAATATTATTAAACTTAAAATAGCATATTAATAGTTTAGGGACCTACATGATACTGCTGGACAAGTTTATGGACCTAAAAATGCATTTTGAGAGATTAGGGACCTATATGACACATTGGAACAAGTTCAGGGATATAAAAATGCATTTTGAGAGTTTAGGGACCTAGATGACACACCGAAACAAGTTCAGGGACCGCTGGTATATTTTACTCTTTTTAAAATATTAGTTTTAAAAGGGTTAAAATATAAAAAATGAAATCTCCTTGCTTTTGTTTTGTTTTTTGTTTTTTTTTTGCAAAATCGAAACTGCAAGGAGAAGGAAAAAAAAAAGGTAGGATTTTTCTATCAACACCAAATCGAGAAAAAGCAGGCAAGCGAAGAGGAGTGGAGGAGGCTTATTAGTGGATTGGACTCGCCGGCGCCGGCGCTCCGGCTGCTGCTCCATGGACGCGTGGCGCATGAGATCTAGAAGTCCCATGCCTATATCGTCTCATGGGGAATTAAAAGTCGCCATTTATCTAGAATTGTTGGCGAACACAGACCCTCCTGTCTTGCAACATGGAGTGTCTAAGAAAGTTGCAGAGAAGTTTGGTGTGCCCCGTTTAGTTGTGCAAAGAATATGGCGCTCTGGACAGGACTATGGTGGGATAGCAAGTGTTAAAAACAAGCTTGTTACAAATTGTGGTCGCAAAAGAATATAAATAGATATGGAAGCGATCAAAGCTGTGCCTTTGAGCCAGCGCACAACGTTCCAGGATCTTGCCAATGCGCTAGGCGTTAAGAAAACCTCGCTTTATAACCGTTACAAGGAAGGGTATTTTCGTAGGCACACTAATGACCTCAAATTTGGCTTGACCGATGAGAACAAGAAGGCTCGTGTTGGGTACTGCTTGTCCATGCTTCAAGCACTCTATCTAAATGCATCGATCAATACTGAATTTTTCAATTTTGAAAATATATCTATCAAAACTGAATAGAGGGAGTAGAAACGAGACGAAAAATCGAAGGGCCTCTTTTCTCTATCTGCCTGCCTGGAAACCCCTCTAGCCTCCCTTCCCTACCTAGTGGAGGAGCGTGTGTTGATTCAAGGGAGGGGATTGGACTGAGATTTGGGGACCCAATACGAGTTTGATTCACTTGGAGGTTCGAATCCAATCCCGCGGGCGCCATCCGAATTTTTCATTTTCAAAATCTATCTACTGGACGGAACGAAGACGAGGCGGAAGTGGGACCACGGTCCGCAGGGAATCAGAGAGGGATGGCGAGGAAGAATTCGCGTCGGCGCAGCCACCCGGCCACCAGGGTCCCATGTACCGTTCGGTTGCAACCGGGGACTATTCCTAGCTGAACAGTTTTCAGGGCTTGTTTGCTTTGGATTGATTTCATACAGGAAATGATATATATAATAAAAGATTATGATATAGATATAACAAAGAGATCGGGATTTATTCCAAGTTGGAAACAAAACAGACTATGAGAGACACAAGAAGAGACGGGGGATCAATCCATAAGTAAAGAGCCGTGGAATCAATCCCAAGGGTGATTCTTCGATCAAAGTCAGAGGCAGAAAAGCCAAGATGTTACCGACGGTGAGGCTGATTCTTCTGAAGCACCACCCAAGGGTGAAGTTTTCAAGCCTGTCATCAGCATTAACCTTCAGCCGGAGCGGTCAGTTGTCCAGCAGGACATAGTTGGCATGTACATGAAGAGCATGCAGCGGTTCACAGAATCTCTTGCAAAAATGAAGCTTCCGTTGGATGTTGAGAATAGTAGTCCCTCAAATGATGATTCTGACTCCAGTACGATTGAGAAGCCATCCCCATGCCCACCTTCATCCACATCAAAAGGGTTCTAGGCCCTTTTATGGAAGCAGGGCCTTCTTCTAAGTTTCTGATGTGTAGTAGTGAACTAGCTAATTATCTAATATATATATAGTTCAGGTTTGTCAGGGATTGGCTGGCTTGTATTGACATACTTTCTATCGTCATAATATGCTGCCTGGACTCACTGTTTGTACTGCCAGTAGTGTTGTACTTTGTCAATAGATAAGAATAATTTCATCTTAGAGTTGTAGATTGATGCTATGTTCTAATACTGTAATACATATCAACAAATATAATATCATGAAACTGCTTCTGCAGTCTGCACTCTAGTTTGTTTGGAAGGTTGCATAATGCATTCATTTCAGAAGGGCCTGCTCCTTGTTCATTTATCAGAATTTATTAGCTAATGTCAGTTCTTGTGCTTTTCTCACTTCTTTTCTTGCCATGAACTGTTTTGAAGGCGAATCATATGCCGCATTCTTAGTAATTGGTAGAGGCACGGCCTTGATAGAGCAGCAATGAACTGATAGCTGCGAGCATTGGCATGTCATTATACAGTGGAGCTATGAACAGATGATGCTACAAGATAACTTGATATCACATTTTTTTTTTCTGAAAGGATCACCAGGAGGGCACAGAGCTTCCCACCTGAATATATTGCATTGGAGCGACAATGAAAACTTTTATGTATGGTTCAGGTTTCAGGCATTGGCTGTCATGTATTGACATATGTTCTGTCTCCATAATATTTTCTGTCCTTCTAGCTAATGCCAACTCTTCATAGGCTGTTGTCAGTTTTATCTTGTCATCAAATGTTTTGAAGGTGAAGCCGTATGCTGCTTCTCAGAAATTGGTATACTGAATATTCAATATTCATCAAGAACCTGATGCAGATGAACGGTTGTTGATAGTCTGGAAGCCTTGAGCATTCCCCTGTCATTTTACCTTGAAAATTTGAACTGATAATGCTAAATGATAACTTGGTATCACAGTTACTTGCTTTCACTTAATCTAAAAAGTTACTTGCTTTCAGTGGCTTAAGCTCTCATTTTGAAGTGGTGTTCTTACTTGAGGGGTGCAAAATGATGATAACTTGATGCAGTCGGTCACTGTCTTTCAACCTGAATTATACATGAGGCAATGTCTGGTTAGAAACTGACAGACAATTTGTATGTTCTTTTGCTGATGGCTCGACCAATGTCAAGAGTTTATTCTTTTCTCTCTTTTTTTGCGGGTATTCTTTTATCTCTTTGTCCACTTGACATTCTAATTTTTATTTTCTTGGGTCATGGACATTCCCTCTCAAGGCATAAATATTTGTTTGCCCTAAATGTTTGTTCCTGTTTTCTGGTGGCGCATGCTCATGCTGAGTATTAGGGAGGCGCATGCTCATGCTGAGTAAAAGCTCGTGTTAAAGCCCACTATCATGAGATGGGCCTATTGAAATGTAGCCCGTGATGTGCCGTCGAACAACCTAGAACCTCTTTTTTTCTGTGTGCAAACCTCCTCCGTCCTCTCGAAAGAAAAAAAAGCTCCAATCGAACAAGCCGTGACGTCCAGCGTGACAAGGAAATCCTGTGCAGTTGAGACACAGACGTGTGGGTCCGGGCCCATACAACAGCGACTCAACCGCGGGGCAGCCACTGCAGGCAAATCTCGTGCCGGACGTAATATATAGCTAAGGATAACATCATATTATCATGGTAAAACTTTTTAGTAGCTTCTATGATCATACCTTGGCTCATGCATATACGAGAATTTTAGAAGTTTGCATTGTAAAACTTCAACATCACATTAATAAAATATTAAACTACTAGTTTTTTTTTATCAAAGCTGATTTATTTCATTAGGAGAAACCTTTGAACAACAACCACTCTATCAGTACGTTATTTTTTTACACTATGTTAGTGCACTATATTCATATTCACAAACATATCCTTATGGTTATATTTTTGTACCATATTAACAAAATATTAACGAAGTAATCCTCGATCAAAGCCTTATCCTAAGGAAACCATAATATGACTTCTATAAAGGGGGAAAAAGAGAGTATGCATGAAATTGATGATCCATTGACTAAGTTTAGGTTTTACATTTTCCTGATGGTAGCAGAAGGATTGGATGGTGGTAAATCTTTATGGAATTTCCACTAGATAAATGCTCCTGATGGACTCTGATGATTCATGACCTGTGTACTAGTTCGATTAATTAATACATGTTTACAGTGTTATTCCAATTGCACATTTTTCTAACGACAAGGTTGTGTGTTAAGTTAATTATAATTTTAAAAAGTACATGTTTCACAAATGGAGAAAATTGCCTCAGAGATGAAAGAGAAGAAGGTGAAAAAGCACAAGCAACTCAAAGTTGTCCCAAAGTAAAGAGTTTCAAGGGTTACCAAGTAAAAGACTTTTCAGAATGTGCCTATGATCTCATCTACTATCGATGTGGAGTTGTGGACCAGTTTAACCTTTTGGTTATTAATTATGAATAACTAGCTGATTTTGGGTGGAGAGGAAGTGACATGCTGTGCAATTAGGCCAATTACTATACTTATTCTAGCCTAGTTCCTTGTTAAGCATGTCAGTCAATCGAGAAGGTGGTCATTTAGTACTATTAGAACTGAGAAATATAGCTGACATATAGTATACTTAAAATAGCTAGCAAAGCTAATTTGCACACTCAGTATTCACAAACTCTTTTATTTGAATCAACCCAGAAGTTATGTGCAACCTTTTTAGACTGCCTTATTGATGTTTGATCCGAGTGAAATCATATAGTATACCAAAGTTCCAGTCTAGTTAGTAATTTAATATCCTCGCAATGTTGGTTGAACCTGGACTAATAGGATAGAAGTAAGCGAAGCAAGTTATGTTAACGGTGACACATGTCATGACCACTATATATAAATGATGATACCCTGGGTAAGAAAAGTTATTCATATGAAGCTTCTGTTATGTCTGGAGCAGAAGCTATCTAGTACTTACTTACTTGTGTATTCTCTGCTGAAGCACCGTAAGCATCTGCTATCTATTTCTCAGAGATTTGTTACCTTTTTTTAGATAATGGAAAATTTCCGACCTCTACGTTGTAGCATATACAACCTTCAATTATTACATCACCTCAGCTTTATTGCTGGATTTAAAGGAGAACCAAAAAGTAAAATTAAGCCTTGCAAAGTCTATTATTATGCTTGCATCCATGACTCGCAAACAAATCTAAGGCTACCATCTCCAGAGATTTGTTACCTATTGAATCCACTCAGTTGTGGTTATTTCTGACCATGTGCTTATATGTTTCTGTTACCTGCTGCCACTTATAGTATTTGTGTTGTCTGATGTTACCTGCATGTTGTCATTGTTAACAAACAAAGGATTCTTATTTCAGATATCACAACATTATTTATGAAAACACGTTTAGTAAAAGCAGAGTCGACAAATTCACAAAGCAAATACCTAATCATACCTATTCGTGCGAGGCTTTCCATTCCCAATGGAAAATCATTTTATTTGAAAGATTAGCAGGAGCTCGTAATGCCATCTGGTTTGAACCGAATCAACAGGACTTGTAAGAATCCTTCATGTACAGAATAGGAATTGGAGAAGACATGCACATGAACAGAGCACACGGTGGAACTTAGTTTGAACAGATGGTGCTAAATTGTTGGAAAATCCTCCTTATGATGTGGGTAATAAGGAGAGCAATTAAGCTCCTAGTGAGCAGCCCCATATGTAAGGGAGATAGCCTAATGTGTGGACCAACCTTGGATATACTTAGCACAATATGTGAAGCCTTACAAAAGAAGGAAGAAGTCCCTGGAAATAGATAGATAAAGAGCTACAAAAATTGTAGCCAGAGAAGCTAGAACAGAGCCTCCACAAGGAGAAGAGAGAGGAGAGGGAGAAGGAGAAATTGGAGAGATCTTGCAAGAGAGCAAGAGGGATTCATCCTCAAGATTGTGAAGTTTCAGATCCACATCCTTGGTGTCTCCAATTCGTTGTTCCACCACTCCTGGTGATGTCCTTTCGTATCCCATCTCTACAGCCCCAAATCTTGATGTTGTTATCCAAGATGATGAAATCTTGATGTATGAGAGCCTCTAGTGCTATCTAGAGAAGAACTTGTTATAATCCCACAAGCATATAGTGGAAGAAGATTTGGTTGGTTTGGTCCTATGGTTTTCCCCGATTTGGGGTTTTCCCACTACTACAGAAGTCGCATTTAGTCCCGGTTCCCAACTGGCTATAGTCCCGGTTGTTGAACCGGGACTACGCCGGCGGGACTAAAGGTCCTGGTCTTTAGTCCCGGGTAAATACCCGGGACTAAAGGCCACCTTTAGTCCCGGTTGGTAATACCAACCGGGACTAAAGGGTCTCCACGCGGCGCCCAGGGTGGAGCCCCTTTAGTCCCGGTTGGTATTACCAACCGGGACTAAAGGGCTTTTTTTTCTTTTCTGTTTTTCTTTTTCTTTTTCTTTTCTGGTTTCTTTTATACAGAGATACGTATTATACCTGTATAATAATATACGTATATGTCCATATATGTATTAGTTATACGTCACTAATGCATTAAACTATTAATACTGATATTAATATATACGGTAATAATATTAAACTTATATATATTTAAATAAAACAAATTTTGATAAATACAAGATTAATATTAATATTTACATCAAGATTTCAATATTAATATTTACACCAAGATTTCAAAGGAGCATATACAAAATTCCTAATATTTGCTCCTTGTATCGGGCTCGTGTCCATCCCACCAGAACGCTCCTGTCTTGCTCACGACCTCATCGATTATAAATCCGCAGAGTGTCTCTTGAATCGCCGCGACTCTTTGGTCCGGTAAGATCTCATCTTTCATTGCCTTCATCTGAGGATGTGGTTAATAGAAAAATATAAATAATAGCTTTTATGACTCACATGCATGCATACATACATATAGATTTCAATGGAAATGGAACATACCGTCAGGTCCCAATTAGTGACGATCGTCTTATGCCCTACAAGAGTGTGCATGTACTCACAGACATAATATCCACATAAATTGGTGCCTTGATTCTGCCTATAACACTTTATAGGAGAAATGGTCAAGTCATTACATGCATAATCATGATAATGAAACAAAAAAGAGATGTTGGTCTATGTATAGTAGTATTTACCGGAAAGTCTCCCTTGATACCAAGTTGTTCCTTGAATGGACCTTTTTGCTCTGCACGAAACTTTTCCAACACCTGCGCACACCATATGAAATAAATGGAATTCTTGGCTGAGCTAAAGAGGAATAATAGTGCGAGGACGAAAATTACTTTTGAAGGAGGTCAATCATTGGTTGGTACGCGTCCCGTGGTCCCCTCAATGAGTCCATGATGGTCAACAAGCTTATGTCCGGTTGTATAACAAATAATATCCAATGAAACCTATTTACATGCAAGTTTTGTACCAAGAGTCACGTCAATTGAAATAAAAATTATGTTAGGAAGAAAACTAAAAGATGCACAAGACAGTAAAAGTACTCACCCAAAGTTGTAAGAAAATAGAATCATTGTCTTGTAATGTTGTACACGTAAGAATCTGTCAATGTTGTTCACTGTGTCTTCATAAAAATTTAGTAACATATGCTGGTTTACAGTTTTTGGGTCGATGAAGCCCAAGTGGAAGTATGAGTTTTTCCTGCATTCTTCAATCTCCATTCTACAGGATACAATTTAAAAAATAAATGTTTAATAATAGGTTGACAATACATAGGAGACGTTAAATATAGAAATAAATGAAGCACTTAC
>CM014278.1:89388759-89414857 GCA_004135705.1 Alloteropsis semialata | reverse complement strand
TGGTGGTCCGTGATGGTCTTTTACCATAGTACCCATGACTTATAAGCTACATTATATAATCCAGATAGGAAACAAACACCCCCTTAAAGTGCTTGTATTAATATAGTTTAAAATATATTGGACCGACCCAAAAACCATAGTTAAACACTAAAATTGGATCGTCATATGACCCTTAAAATTGACCTTGAGGCCATGGGGCCGTGCCGACCCATTCCCATCCCTACTATTTTAGGGCGTCCCACATGATCCAACGGCCTTGTTTTTTTATCAAGCCAACTACCCAATAGGTTGACTCGACCCGTTCCCATCCCTAGCTATACTTCTACTCCATGTGTTTTTAATAGATGTCGTATTAGGTTTGTCTTAAGTCAAATTTATAGAAAAACATAAAAATATTTATCATACCAATAGTATGTACTATCGAAATATATTCTATGGTGAATGCAAAGAAACAAATTTGGCATTGTAGATGCTATATTTTTTTCTAAAAATTTGGTCCAAGTTGAACAACTTTGACTTGGGACAAAACTAATACGACATGTAAAAAACCAAAAAGAGTATCAAAGTAATCCAAGCGGACCCGCGTGGATCTTTCATTAGGCCATCCCAACCCAATGACTAGGATGGTGTCCATGGAATTAAGGGCGTGTTTGTTTCCGCTTATAATCAGCTTATGGTCAAAATAAGCGAGAATCCCACCCAAACACCTTGATTATTTTTGCTTAATCTCGATTCTCTGATAATCCATTTCAGATATTTGAACTACAATAATCGAGAATCGAGAATCAAGAAAATTTTCGCTTATCTTAAAGAGATAAGTCCATTTTACCCCCCTGAAGTTATCACTGAATCTGAAAAACACCCCCAACTCAAAAACCAGATATAAAACACACCAAGAATATAAAAGCAAATTTCGAACATCTTCTTCACGAAACGTGACCACGAATGTGTGGCCGAATCAATTTTAAATTCCATAAAAAACAAACGAAGTCTGAAAATCATAAGATTTGTCAAGATATCATGATATCATACGTGGAGGGTGTGATAAAAAAATAGAGAAGATTTTGCACAAGTTGTCACATACGATTACAATGCTTACAAACCGAAACATCTTCGAAGAAGAATCGTAGGGTTGAGAAGGATTCTTTAGGATTTGGAGTCAAAGTAACGGTCCAATTGGAGTTTGACTTCAAACTTTTTTTATTGGCAATAGACAACATAAATTGTTTCATGTTAACTTTTGGCAATTTTTGGATCCATTTTATAATTTTAATTTATTTACTGCAATTATAGAATTTAATTGATATAAATTGATTTTGAGCTATAACCGCATGAAATAATGGAATAATATTCGTAGAAGCATGAGATATGCATTGTAGAGTGGATTTAACATGGTATTTTCAAATGACATTGCAATAAATTTACTAAAACACGTTATGGAAATAGAAGGAAAAAAACTGTTTGTCGAGTGCCAGATGAAAGGCACTCAGCAAACACTGTCTTTGTCGAGTGCCAGAGGTCTGGGCACTCGGCAAAAATGCCTAGCTCACACGCCATGCACAGAGGAAGGAAATTAAAAAAATAAAGGTTTGCCGAGTGCCCGTGATCCGGCACTCGGCAAAACATGGCTTTGCCGAGTGCCGGATCACGGGCACTCGGCAAACCCACCCGTTATCACCTGCCTCCAGCTCATCCAGCTCACAAACACACAGTCAACGCTCGCATGCCCACGCACACCGCCGCCGCCCGCGCTCGCTGTCGGCGCCCTGCTCGCGCACGCCGCCACCGACCCGCACGCATCGCCGCCCTCGCACGCCACCACTCGGGCGACCACCGGCAACTGGTGCTTGGGCCCTCGGCCTCCTACCCCCGGCCCCGTGCACCGCCCCCGGCGCCCGCATACGCCGGCCTCCGCCGCTCGGCCCTTAGCCCTCGGCGTCTCCCCCGGCCCCCTGCACCCCCGGCGTCGCCCCCGGCCCTCTGCGCCCCCGGCCCGGCGTCACCCTCGCACCGCCGTTGCCGTAGTGCGCAGAGAAAAAATCTCACGAACAACGTTGAGCTCATTGAATTTTCATGGACAAACGAATCTTGTTGAGAATGCATGCATGCATACATAATAGGGCAAGTGTACATTGTTTTTTGTTTAATAGGTGATCTCATGTATTGCCACGTAATCTTAAAAAGATTTAGCAGACAACTTTTACAATGGGTTTCTTTTAAGTTCTCATATTAATTAAAAAAACTCCTTAGTTTGTGCATAGAAAAATAAATATTTATGAGTTGCATGGCAATAACTTGTACAATAGTAATTCAACAGTTTCATAGTCCTTAGTTTTAGCTTTAAGGTGACTGCCTCACGAAAAAGGGGCTATTGCGTTCTTGTCCCTACTTTATAGTCCAATTGTAATTTTACCCCTATTTTTCTCTCTGTTGCATTTTTACCCCTCCTTTTTGAATATGAAGGCTCTGTTTACCCCTACTTTTAACTCTGTTACATTCATCTGGATTAAACAAAATAAAAAAAATAAAAAAACCCTTCACAATATGAGAAAAAGACACCACTGCCCCTTATCCTTTACTACCTCTCTTGTCCTGTATCTGACCGTCCCCTTCGTTCTTTCTCTTCTTCGGCAAACCCTAGATCGATGAAAGGGGTGGCGACCACCGGCTCTGCAAGCCCCGTCGCGGGGATAGCAGCAGGTCTCGGGCCGGGTGCTTGGTGCAAGCGCGGGGGCGGACTCGCGGCGCCGCGCGCGGTCCTGTGGCCTCGCTTCCGGGTGTGTGGCCCTGCGGCGCCGGCACGCGGACTCGCGGAGCTGCGCGCGGCCAGGCGCGTGGCCCCGCGGCGTGGTTTTGCTGCTTCGCGGCCGAGCGCGTGGCCCCGCGGCGCGGGCGCGTGGTCCTGATGCCTCGCGGTCCCGCGGCCTAGGGTGCGACGGCCAGTACTTCCAAAAAAGCCATGGCCGGTGAAGATAGGTAAATTGTCATGTTTTTTTTTACTGTGATTTCAATTCAATTCGGTTTGTAGGGCGAAATAGATTTGGTATTTAGGACAATTTAGCTAACTGCATATTCATTGGTGTGATTTGTAGGCCAAATCACAGGGATTTAAATCTCGTTGTTAGGGTCAGGTCATTTTTCAGTTTGTCAGATGGGGGACCAAAGTCATGGCAACAGGGTAAAACTTTACCGACGTAGATTGTTGACCCACGTGAATATGGCTTGCTGCAATTAGTTGATTTCATAGCAGTGCACTACATGTGGGGTTCAAAGCAGCGCATAACTTTGTGGCGTGAGTTGGACAGTGATGCTTCTGTTGAGATAAAATCTGAGGAGCAGTTGCTTGAGTGGTTTTATATTAATTTAGATAAAGGAGTAGTTCAAATCAATGCCCAGATACATGCACTTGTAGGGCTTGGCAAGTCACTGGAAAGCCCTGCAGCCATGCTTTAGCTTTCATTGCTAAACTTAGTAGGAAAGTGCCGATGGATGAATTTGTCCATGAATACTACTTGTTGATAGGTTCAAAAATACATATGCGTGCACTTTAAACCCAATGACGTCCAAGGATAGCTAGCCACGTGTTGATTTAGGCTACAAAATCAAGAAACCCAAGTTGAGAAGAAAACCAGGAAGACCAAGAAATTCTAGGATCAAGTCCTATGATGAGGCAAGCACTAGTAAGAAAAGGAAATCATGTTTGAATGTAATGAACTGGGTCATATAGCCAAACATTGTCAGGGAGGTCTCACCGCTAGTCAAAAGAGAAAGCACTCATCTTCACAAAATGAATCAACATCACAAACAATAGGGTGAGTAATGAATTGATACTCATTTGCATTTTTTTGTCTTTTTAGTTAAGTTGTTCACTGAACCATTTTTCCTCCATATGTGAAGTGCAAGTGCAGGTGCAAGGGGAAGGGGAAGGGGAAGAGGAAGAGGAAGAGGAAGAGGAAGGGGAAGTGCAAGTGAAAATGAAACAGGAGGTGCTGCAGAGGGAAAGGGAAGGGGAAGAGGAAGAGGAAGAGGAGGGAGATTGACTGCATTGTTAGGAGTAGATGCATGAATGTGATGCATTGTCATACTAGCAGTTGCTTTTGTTGGACATGTATTGTGATGTAAATTGGGATGTGTTCCTGTTTGTGTATGTCTACTTCTACTAGTAGCTGTTGTTTTTGTTGGGCAACTATTGTGGGATGTTATCTATCTATATATGCATGTGGTTCGAACTTCCTTTTGTGCAATGATATTGTCAAAATTTTGAATTTTTTTGTCGAAATTGTTTCAGATCTGTCCATATTTTAAATTTATGCTAATTTACATAAGCTTGGTTTCAGATCTGTCCAAATGCTGCTAAATATTTTTTGAATTGATGTCTCAACATTTGGTATTAAGCAGGGGTAAAATCACAATGTGCTCAACAAAGTAGAGGCATATTCGCAAGGGCAACATAGTCTTTTTTTTGCTCTTTTCACACCGTCACCTACTGTTCACAGAGTGAGGGTAAACTGAGCCTTCGGATTCAAAAAAAAAGGGAGGGGGGTAAAAATGCAACGGAGCGAAAAGTGGGGGTAAAATCATAATTGGAGGATAAAGTTGGGGTAAAATCATAATTGGAGGATAAAGTTGGGGTAAGAACGCAATAAGCCCCACGAAAAAAGCGCTTGGTTGTCTCACGTCCCTCTCGTTCATCCACATCATCAAAAATCCTATATTGAATGCATGAGACAACATATTATATTGATTAATTGTAGCAATATACTTGCCTAAGAAGATTCACAAATAAAATAAAATGTATGATCATGAAATTTTCTATCTTCCTGGAGAACTTGAAAAAGAGAGGCATGTTTATAAAGGTATGGTACATATAGTACGGTGCGTGACAACGTGAGACAATATAACTAGGTGTTATTAAATGGCCACAGTGTGTTACATAATGCATGGTATGAGTATCTTGTATTCATTAGCAAAGAAAATTAGTAGAATAAAGTGCAAAATTCTTTGTAGAAAAGGACCCAACAGATATTGAAAATATACATAGAAGTCCTCAATACCTTCTTCGAATGATCGCACCACACGCACCGTCCAAATTAATAAGACCTCATCATCACCATTTTTGGACCAACCACATAATAAGAGAAGGATGCTCATATCACTACATTCGCACCACATACCTACAAGGTTACAAGAATCGCGGATCATATCTGCCTTGAAAGACAATGTGAGAACACCACTGAAATAAGTCAGCTGATGCGACCCATCTTGTTATTTTCTTGCAAGCATGTTCACTGTCATTATAGAAAAACAAAGAAGAGGAACTTTCAAATGACACCACAACAAGCAAATCTTGATATGACCCATCTTGTTATTTTCTTGCAAGCATGTTCGCTGTCATACCGCCTCGATGGTAGTGAGACTACACCGCTAGACGGAGGAATCCTCTCCTCTGTCTCTCCAAGATGTAGATGGATTGTCCCAACAAAAAGATGCAACATGCATAAAAAGTTTCATGTGTATTTTAATTTTTGTATAGTGCAAAGTGTGAAACACTAAAAGTAGCATTGCTTGCAAATAGTGTCAACGGCCTACACATATTGCCACCCTCAACGTCAATGGGCACACACAAGTTTCTGAAGGAGACAAGGCCTATGCAGCCTTCACTTTAACTCCATCCTTGGATAGGGCCACCTGAGGTCACAACGCTGAACTATGAGGTGCAGGGTTTCCCACAAATTGACCTTTTAGAAATGGATGTGCATTTCAATGAGGATGAGATATGGCGATTTGCCGTCAGACATGGGTTTATGGGTCGCTTCTATCAGGTGGTTTGGTCGATCATCAAGGCTGACATAATGAAAGCCTTTGATGCGCTCTCTTGCTTGGTTGGTCGTAGCTTCCATCATCTTAATGATGCTTACTTGATCCTGATCCCAAAGAAGGAGGTGGCCTTGGAGTCAGGTATTTACAGGCCCATCAACCTTGCACACAGTTTCGGCAAGCTTTTTTTTGTGAAGGCGCTTGCTAACTGTTGACGGTACATAGACACGCCAATTGTGAACCGCAAGCGCACGGATCAGCATAGCCTTTCCCTTAGAGTATCCATCCAAGGTTATCAATCCATGGATCGACAATGAACTACCTAGGGTTTCCCATCTAATCTAACGGCTCTAATCCTAGCATGAAGCGTTGATTGCATAAAAAGGGTAAAACCAAATAGATATGAGCGAAGTGTAGGGTTGATCATATCCATGAATATAGGCAAAGATTAAGCACAACCAAAGGGGTAAACTAGCCTATTGCCTTCTAGTTGTAGTTCTAGCCAAATAGAGCAAGCACATCATGCATCTCATCCAAAGCCGTCTTTAAACTACTATCCTCCAGTCAAACCCCCGAAAGCCCCACTGTACACGGGATCACACCCTGTCACGATGCTCCCTATCGGCGTGGGTAACTTAAGAGCATGTTCGCGAAGAACGTGTTGAACCTCTTGGTAGATCCGGTATGAACCTCTAGCCTGACTACAAAATCACCCCGTGCAATCTATGTCGATAATAGATTGAAAGCAAAGCAAACCCAAGAAAAGCACAAGATCATTGGAGGAATCGAGTCGCTAAAAGATTGGATGACATGAATGACATTACTCAAATAATAGATGTGTTTGAATCATCACCACCGAGCGCATACCATTGATGACTCCAACTAGCTCTTGAACTCCACCATGGCACAACCACGCAGAGAGGCCATGGTGGCTAGGGTTGGCCTAAGCCATCCCTAGACAACTTCGAGGACCTGCGGCGGCTGTCATCTCCTTTAGGTGTATGCCCTAGGTTTCGCCAAGTTCTGGTGGATGGATGCGCATCCCTTCGTGTACAGGGACTATAAATAGTCCGAGGAGTCCGTGGTTCAAAGGGAAGGTCGAACCGATGTAAAAACACCCTAGGCCAGCCGGCCTAGGCCTTTTTTTGGCCCAGCTCGGTCCCATCTTTCGCGTGCAAGCTTCTCTTGACGATCCTTGTCCATGTATGCATGATGTCCTATATGGAAGTTGCTCCGAAAAACGTTGGTTTGGGCCTCCTTTGCTTGGCTTGATTCTGTCGGGTTTGGTGTTGCTTTTGAACTTGAATATAAATGTCCCAAATTGGGCCATTTTCCTGCAAAAACACGATATGCTCTAAAATACAACACACATACGAAAATGAGGTTATTTCACATGCCAAGTGGCGGGTTAGTATATGAATTAGTCCAAAACCACCACTTAAATGGCACTAAAAGTGTACGTATAACGAGCGTCAACATTCCCCCCATGCTTAAACCTTGCTTGTCCTCGAGTAAGTCCAATATCTTTGCTTAATAAGGAAATTAGCGTTGCCCTTCAATGTCTTTCCTACACTTAGTTATACACAACAAGAAACATTGCTCTCAAGTGTTTAGCATTTAAAGTTCAAGTTGTGACCGGCTACTTTTCATTGTGGAAGATAGACTAGCAATAAAGAACAAGCCACAATAATAAATAAATGCAATGCTCTTGAACTTAAGTGAACTTTAGACCTTTACCTTGTTGCATCGTGAAGAGTTTTCAAAAAGATGCATATCCAACATAAGTGAGATTCTCTTGCAAAAGCTCATGGGAACACTCATCTCATCAAGTTGCTCAAGGCTATACTAGATTATTTTCAACCTATTCTACTCATATATGAAAGTGGAAGGCTTATGTGGAGCTTGGTAGGTAAAAACAATCCTATCAAAACATTACATCTCAAATATTATCAAACTAAGAGAGAGATCTATTGGAATTACCAAGACTAGTCAAAAAGGCCATGGAGAATAAATGTTGGAAAGAGAGAGGGATGGAACACACACATTTAGATAGGTGGACATGTGCAAATGGCAAGTGGATGATCCCGAGGCACAAATGAAGTCCTCGTTATCGGATTGCACATGGTTGAAAAATTGAGTATGGAATTATCTTCAAAGCACTTGGAATCTGATGAAGCTAAAAGAACTAAGAAGCATTATTATTCTTTTTTCTTTCTTTCTTTCATTTTTTTCTTTCATATTTGTTTCTTTTCTTTCTTTTTTTTCTTTCTACATTTTTCTTTCTTTTTGCTCCTTAGAACCTTTGGCATCATAGTACTTACTCAGCATCCTCCCCCCCATACTTAAACGATTGCTCGTCCTCAAGCATAGAAGTGAGGGTCAATAATTGCTGAAGTAAGTACACAAAATCCATCTTGACCTTCGAGAAAATCATTTGAATCTTCAGGGAGTTTCTTCATCGATGCCTCCCAAATTGATGTTCTCCGAATTAAGCTCTTGATTCTCTTGAGTTTTCTTCGAGATAATGATCCATACTCAATTATGGGTTGTGGTCAAGGAGGTAATCACAAAAAGATATTTGGGTTTAGGGTGGATATCCAGCGAAGTTTGCGAAGTTTCCGATGTAGAAACTCACAATGCATGGATAGAAAGGCTAGCAAAAGAAAGGTACGCAAAATGGAATGGCCAGCTTCTTATTCAAACCATAGAAATCAATCTTAATCCAACTCATCAAAATATAAGTTTGCAAATCTAAAGGTTTCATCATGAAAGATCATGTATATGTAAAGGCTTTGGTAGGTAGAACTTTGCAAGAGATTCACGAATGTAGATAGCATAAGAATCAAGTTTTAAATAAAACAATACAAGACATAAGGTCATCGGTAAACTTAAATCAAAGAGCAACATAAGGAATATGTGGGTCAAGAATTTAGTCATTTAACCTCCACAAATAAAAGAGCCGGTATTTATATCAATTTAAGTTCATTTTATGGAGAGCAAATGGTCAAGTCGTATATAACATCATGTAGGTAAAACAAAGCGGCAATTTTCATCACTTTTCCATAAGCAAAAGCATACAAATTATGTCATCGTGGTGAGCACACAGTGATGGTGATTATTATTTATAGAAAACAAAAACAAAACTAGGTTGTCCTCCTAGTAGCCATGTTATTAACGAGAGAGATATACAAAGGTTTCTAACCTATGGTCGATGGCATACATATATACAAGCATTTAGAAGTAGATGAACGAAGAGAAGGTTGAGGGAGAGTTACCGTCTTTCGATGCTTGTAGTGGAGTGTAGCGCTGCTTCCCCCATGCTTAAGCATTGTGCTTAGCATGGAGGAAGAGAAATGAGCATCTTGTGGTGAACACGATCGTTGTACTCCATATGGCCTTTTCCTTTTCGTCCACCAACTCCTCCCCCATGCTTAGCATGTTGCTAAGCGTGGAAAAAGATGGTGAACCATCATGTGATTCTTGAAGTCCTTCCACCACGTGTTTGGAGATTATCTTTATGTTTCTTCACCTTTGTCTAACTTTCTTCAACCTCTTCTTGTCGTCAAGCCATAGTCCCAATCATTCTTCATATCATTATCACCTTCTTGCTTGTTGTCTTCATTGTTGCTTCATCTTCCATGAATTTTTCTTCTAATTCCACAACAGAACATGTACTGAATCCTATTCCATTGCAAAGTGCACAAATTTCTCCTTCCAACGAGTCATCATTTTCCCAAAAAGGATTCCGAACAAAAGAGTTATGCCATTTTCATTCTAGCGCTGCAATCTGTCCCGAGCTGATTTCAGAACGCGCAGCGCCCAATGTTTTTGTCGTATCTCCTCGTATGGGTCTTCAAATTCATTGATCTTGGATGCATTGGAATGAGAATTTGATGGAGCTTCTGAATATCAACATTTTGTTCCTTGTACATCTCTGAACATGTGTAGATTTTTGATGAAAGCAGCAGCGTCCCTTTCAATCTTCGGAGATGTTAACGGTCTTGGTTGTAACTTTGTTCACGAATTCATGGGATTCCTTCTTCATGCCTGCAAAATAATTGAGACGCACACACTACCCTCGAGGTGACGGCCGGGAGTATAAGCAAATGCCAACAACTAATGACATCCCTAAGACCTTAACTTGTGGCATAATTAACCTAGTAAAAGAGAAAAACAAAAACCTATTGGGTGTGCGTGTGTGCAAAGTGAAAGGCGGAGACCAAACTTGGCAGAGATCAAACAAAGCTTTAAACACCATGTTTACTACTATGTTGCCGAAACTCTCGGATTAAACACCATGTTAAAACCGAAGAATTCAAGCGCTCGAAATAGTTTAGAAAACCTAATCATGCTAACGAAAGTGTGGATGTTGAGTGGATGCAAAGTGAGTATGCAAATGAGAGGAAAACATATAAACAAAGACAATGTTTACATCTAGTTCTAAACACCATGTTTACAACTAGGCTGCCGAATCTCTCCATAGTCATAAAGATCTATTAACCAAGGTTAAAACACATGTCTACCCCCAAGGTCAATAATTCCTCATAGCACAAGAAAAATAAGGCGCATTGCAAAGCTTATAAACCAACCAATGCAATGTAAATGCTAATAAGGCTCTCAAAACTAAATGATGATGGTCCGCGATCATGTCTAAACACCATGTTTACACAAGACCGTAATGGGAAAATGCCCGATCAAAGCATTGACATCGATATGAAAGCATTCATCATGAAGTTTTGTGAGAGAGCCAAGCTAACAAATGCATGATGGAATGATGAAATGGATGCAAAATGCAAATGCAAAGAGTTAGCAAAAACAAGGGTTAGCAAGGTTTGAAAGGTCTTTCAATGTTGTTCCGCAATCAATTCATTCAAAAAATAATTGCTTAGAGCGACAAAGTTTGGCCAACCACATGAAGCATTATCGTCAAGAAAATCATTCATCGAAAAGAACTGAACAACCTAGCTAACGAGGTTTAGGGGAAGGTTCATGAGTATCCTATATTTTTGGCTTAAAACAAGAATTTTGAAGAGAGAAGTCAAGTTTAGAAAATCTACCTAAGATGGTTGAAAACAAAATTGAAAAACAAAGGTTGTTTCATTGGGTGGCTACAGGTATGAGAGATTTTTCCTAAGGGTTTAGGATCTCACAGGGAGGCTAGTCAAAGTTTTTAGTTAGGACAAGGAATAAAGATTGACTTGGCTAATCCGAATGGTGCAGCAAACCGATCAACATAAGTCAATCCTATCCTCGTCAGCTCTGGTTTTTGATGGGGGTGATAGGAAGGCTTGGGTGATTTTAACAATGGTTAGGTCAAAAATAAAACATGCAATGCAATGCAATGCAAGGGTGAGAACAACATGGCATGGAGTGTAACACGAGGTGAACGAACAAAATGATATGACATGATATGGTGGTCTAAAAGCAAAACAAAAGTTAGCCTAAGTCAACTAGCCACAAGTTTAGGATCAAAGGTGATGCCATACTTCATAAATCTCTCTAAAAAGACTCAAAGAAAAAGATTCTAAACACTAATAGGCACACAAAAAGGGTCTACAAGTTTTCCAAAATCAAATAACAAAGTGCTCTCTCAATAACATTTAAATCATACAATGTAAAGTTATGGCATTTATTAGAGCAATGGTACAATGTTACTTGATGATTCGATTAAAGAGCACAATATAGACCGTCATCTTCTATAGATAATAGACAAAAGATCGGGTTGCCTCCCACAAAGCACTTCATTTAAAGTCATAGAGCTAGACTTCTCACCTCGATTATTTTCATGCGAAGCCAGGGTCTTTGTGCGAGAATCCAAACTGTCCATGCAGCTTGATGTCACCATTTGTAATCCATCGTGATTCGCTTCTAACATCTTCATAAATTGAATGTTGCCTTATTATGTCTTCATATGCCAATGTTTCAGAGGTCTTTATTTTGTTCTAAGCTTCTAAATTTGATCTTGTATGCTTGATGAAAAGATTGCCCAAGCTCCTCTTCATTGTTGTCATCGTTATCTCGTCTAACTTGTTCTCATCACATTGCTCCTGCCTCTTCTTCATGGATTTTCCCCTATGTCCAGAGTAGAACATATACCAAAGAATAGATTTATTGAAAATTTTGTAAAATTACCTTTCCAACGAGTGGTCATTCATCTTAAACGGAGTTCAAACGAGAGAGTTATGCCCATTTTACTTTAGCGCTGCGTGCTGTCCAGAAAATTTGCAGAATACATGACCTTCGATGTTTTGATCATAACCACTTGTAAGAATCTCTAATCGACTTGATTCTTGATTCATTGGAACCGGAACTTCATGGGGCTTTTAAATATCTAAAAATATTCTGTTATTTTCTTCAGAGGTTGCGCAGACTTTTGATGAAAACAGTATCTTCTTGCGAATTGATCTTGAGATGTTGATGATCTTGATCTTGTGGTCTTTGGAGCGTCGTGTTGTGCATCCTTAGGATTCAAAGTCATCACCATTGATTCATCAGTGAGTAGCATGGCTCCAATGATGAGTCTTCTCCATAGTTGTTCTTGCTTTACCCAAGATGCCAGGATTATGGGTGGTTCTTGTGCTTTGTGTCGATGATCTGGACGGTTTCCTTCGTTGGTAGCATCACTCAATTAGAAGCTTCTTGAGTATCCTACTGGAGAAGATTAGTGATATCATGGTGCTTCTAATCTCGTTGCCTCCAGTCTTGATCAACTTCAAATCATCATCTTTTGCGTTCAAGGACCTCCAATCATCCCTTGATATCATCATCGCCTTCTCCGTTGTTTTCTGCTACCTCTTCTTTATTAAATTCCTCTTTGTCCAATACAGAACATGTAGCAAACTTCCACTCCATTGCGATGTGCATCAAATTTTATTTCCAACGAGTACTCATTCACTCCAAACGGACTCTGGATGAAAGAGTTATGCTTGTTTTACCCCGACACTACATTCTATCGCGAACAGATTTTAGAACGCGTAATGTTGAAAGATTTTACCATAACTCCTTGCACCGATCTCCAAAACTTATGATTCTTGATATGTTGGAAAGAAGACTTGATGGAGCTTCATTTTCTAATTTTTCTCCATGGTACCTCTCTGATCATGGGCGAAAAACTGGTCTCAGCAGCAACCTTCCGGAGATGTTGACGATCGGATCTTACGACTTTTTCGGGGCATGATTCATCACCTATAGCTTGAACAAACAATTCTCTAAGAAACATTAGTCTTTAAAATTAATTGACATGGCGGCATACCTTATTCATCTTCACTTGTTTTGGGTCCGGGCTCTATAGCGGATGATGGGCCACTAACAAAAGTTAGCACCTACCACTAAAGAGCGGATCTTGATGTAGCCATCAATCTTGTTTGAGCGAGATTGGACTTGCCAAAGTCCGGATGTTGAGAACTTCTCGATCGTTTTGTGTCTAGGGTTTTACCTGCATTCATGGACACAAACAAGAAACACAGGATATATGCAATAATAAAATTAGGATAAGTCCAAAAAATTAGATAGATCTCCCTAGGGTTCGAGTTGCCGATCCCCGGCAATGGCGCCAGAAAAGCTTGTTGAGGGTCCATAGACGCGCCAATTGTGAACCGCAAGCGCACGGATTATCATAGCCTTTCCCTTAGAGTATCCATCCAAGATTATCAATCCGTGGATCGACAATGAACTCCCTAGGGTTTCCCATCTAATCTAATGGATCTAATCCTAGCATGAAGCGTTGATTGCATAAAAAGGGTAAAACCAAATAGATATGAGTGAAGTGTAGGGTTGATCACATCCATGAATATAGGCAAAGATTAAGCACAACCAAAGGGGTAAACGAGCCTATCGCCTTCTAGTTGTAGTTCTAGCCAAATAGAGCAAGCACATCATGCATCTCATCCAAAGCCGTCTTTAAACTATTATCCTCCAGTCAAACCCCCGAAAGCCCCACCGTACACGGGATCACACCCTGTCACGATGCTCCCTATCGGCGTGGGTAACTTAAGAGCACATTCGCGAAGAATGTGTTGAACCTCTTGGTAGATCCGGTATGAACCTCTAGCCACCATGACTACAAGATCACCCCGTGCAATCTATCTCGATAATAGATTGAAAGCAAATCAAACCCAAGAAAAGCACAAGATCATTGGAGGAATCGAGTCACTAAAAGATCGGATGACATGAATAACATTACTCAAATAATAGATGTGTTTGAATCATCACCACCGAGCGCATACCATTGATGACTCCAACTAGCTCTTGAACTCCACCATGGCACAACCGCGCAGAGAGGCCATGGTGCTAGGGTTGGCCTAAGCCATCCCTAGACAACTTCGAGGACTTGCGGCGGCCGTCGTCTCCTTTTGGTGTATGCCCTAGGTTTCACCGAGTTCTGGTGGATGGATGCGCCTCCCTTCGTGTACAAGGACTATAAATAGTCCGAGAAGTCCATGGTTCAAAGGGGAGATCTAACTGACGTAATAACACCTTAGGCCGGCCGGCCTAGGCCTTTTTTGGCCCGGCTCGGTCCCATCTTTCGCGTGCAAGCTTCTCTCGACGATCCTTGTCCATGTATCCATGATGTCCTATATGGAAGTTGCTCCGAAAAACGTTGGTTTGGGCCTCCTTTGCTTGGCTTGATTCCGTCGGGTTTGGTGTTGCTTTTGGACTTGAATATAAATGCCCCAAATTGGGCCATTTTCCTGCAAAAACACGATATGCTCCAAAATACAACACACATACGAAAATGGGGTTATTTCACGTGCCAAGTGGCGGGTTAATACGTATAATGAGCGTCAACACTAACTGGCTGGAACCTAAGCTCAAAGTCCTTGTCTGTCAAAACCAAAGCGCCTTCATCAAGAAAAGACACAATGACAACATCCAATATGCTAGAAGAGCAGCTAGGTGCCTGGCCAAGAAGGGCAGGTCATGTGCCCTACTTAAGCTAGACATTACAAAGGCGTTTGACTCAGTTTCTTGGGTGCCTCTGCTGGAGTTGTTGAGCTTCTTGGGCATCCCACAGACTTGGACTGACTGGATTTCCATCTTTTTATCCACGACTAGCACTCGAATCATGTCCAAGGATTCCCCCGATCACCGCATCTACTGTCACAGGGCCTCAGGCAAGGGGCTTGTCGCCGATGCTCTTTATCCTGGTCATGGAATGACTCAATGGTATCCTGGCTGTTGCTGATGGTCGTGGCTTGCTTAACCCTATAAGGGATAGAGTGCTCCCCTATCGGGCGTCTTTCTAAGTGGATGATGTGATCCTCCTTGTGACTCCGATTGCGACTTCTGGGTCTTCAAAGCAAATCTGAAGGTCTTCGAGGAGGTTTTAGGGCCACAAAACAACTTCAACGAAAGCCAAATATTCCCAGACCACTGCATGGAGGAGCAGATTGAGTCAACCCGAACACTGCTGCCTTGTGAGATTGTGAACCTCCGATGTCGCTATCTAGGCCTCCCACTTCCATTTTGAGGCTTACTAAGGCTGACTTACAGCTTTTGGTCAATAAGGTCATGGATCAACTTCCTGCATGGAGAGGACGCCTTGTGAATAGGAGCGGTCACATGATCTTAGCTAAGATCACTCTGACTTTGCCTACTATCTACATGTCGATTGCGATGAGCTTGTCGCAATGGATGATTGATTCTTTCGGTCAGATCAAGAAGGCCTTTTTTTTGGAGGGGTACTGAGTCAGTCTCTGCTGGACATTGTGCGGTCACATGGGTTCGGGTGTGCAGAACGCTTGACCTACATGGTCTGGGTTTTCTGAATCTGACCATCCTGGATTGGTCGCTTCGGTTGAGGTGGAATTGGCTCCAAAGATTGGACCAAACACACTCCTAGGCTGCTATCCCTTTCAGGACTGACCCTCATGCTCAAGCATAGTTTGATGCTTCCATTACTGTTGAGGTAGGGAATGAGCCTTTAGATTCTAGATGGACAACTGGCTTCAAGGGGCTTATGTGGCCTCCCTTGCCCCTAACCTGGTCGTGGAAGTCTCTCTGGGGGAGATAAAAATAGATCGATCGCGCAGGATTTTGACAACAAAGAGATTGGTAAGAGATATAACAATAGCCCTCTCTCTCCTGCTGCTATGCTCCAATACCTATATCTTTGGAGAACACTGAATGGTCGCATCCTTGATCCTGGAGAAGCAGATAGATTCATCTGAAAGTGGACTTCAGACGGCGTATTTACCTCCACGATTGCGTACGGGGCCTTCTTTCTAGGACAATACTCTATCCTAGGTTGTAAGCTATTGTGCAAGACTAGGGTGCAAAATAAGTGCAGGTTATTCATCTATTTGGCTCTACTTGGTCGCTCTTGGACTTCTAATAGGCTTCATCGCCATAGGCTTAGGGAGGATGATGCATATGCACTCTATGCCCAAGAGCTGGAAACCATTGACTACCTGCTAATTGGTTGTGTGCACAGTCGCGATACCTGGTTTCGCGTCCTTAGAAGGTTTAATCTATCACACCTTGCCCCATCCAGGGAGTGGCCGCTTGCGGACTGGTGGTCGCTCCACCGTAAGAGGGTCCCTAAGGCAGCATGAAAGGTTTCGATACCCTCATCCTATTTGTTGTTTGGAGTCTTTGGAAAGAGAAAAATCGTCGCATGTTCGATAGGTTGGCTTTTCAACTGGTGACCTTTGGCGCAAAGCATCATGGAGGTTGCGCGTATTTGATCACTGGCTTGCTACCCGGACTTGGGCTTCACCCTTTGTCCGCGGCGGGGTCTTAGGTCTTAGGGTCGGGGCTTTGTCTTCTCCTTTTTCTTTCTTTCTTTCTTTCTTTCTTCCCCACTCTCTCTCTAGTCGTGTTGTTGCGTTGGTTCTTCTTGTTCTTCACACCTGTAAATTTACTTTTTTTATAAAATACTCTCTCCGTTTCAAAAAGAATGCAATTGTAGAGTTCAAAAAATGTCAAAAAGAATGCAACTCTAGCCAGACCAATTATAACGTTGGTGTTGCGGCGTATGGAGTCAGTTAAAAAGGACGGCAGAGTACCCGAGAAAGAAGCAGTCCAGAAAGTAAAGAATCAGCCAGAAAAAAATGTGTGGTGCGAAGTTCAATTGGCCACTGTACAGAGAAATATTTTGTTGGCCATTCACAGCCGCCACTACCGAAAACTCGAAGTTTGCCGTGTGCCCGAAACTTTGCCGTGTGCAATCTTTCGGGCACACGGCAAAGTGCCTCTTTGCCGTGTGCATTTCCTTGGCACACGACAAAGTCATAATTTTGCCGTGTGTTTTTTTTTGGCACACGGCAAAGAGGCACTTTGTCGTGTGCATTTTTTTGGCACACGGCAAAGCCATAATTCAAAGCACATTTTGAAGTAGTAAATCAATTCAAATTAAAAAAATTTGAACTACAAAGTTGTATAACTTCTCAAGATGTACAACTTTTAGTTTGGTCATTTTTTCATTCGAAAAAACAATAGTAACATTGTTCATAAAATCTATTTCTTTCGTATAGTTTCATGAAACTAAAAGAGAGATATATAAGATTTGTAATGTTACTACCACTATGTCAGATGAACAAATAACATACATAAAAGTTGTAGATCTTCAAAAGTTATACAACTTTGTAGTTGAACTATTTTTAATTTGAATTAATTTTGCCGATGAAAAGTATGTTTATAGTTCTCAAATTTGAAATTTGAGTTATTTCAAAAGACCTCGGATGGAGAAACAGCCAAAATGAGAGTTGTAGATCACAATAAGTTATGAAACTTTGTAGCTGACAACTTTTTTATTTGAAATTATCTTGCCAATGAAAACTAAGTTTGAATTTTCTCAAATTTGAAATTCAAATTTTGTAAATGACCTTGGATGGAGAAACTACTATAATGAAAATTGGAGATTTCGAAAAGTTATGAAACTTTGTAGTTCACAACTTTTTAATTTGAATTCATTTAGGGGCTCAAACAAGCAATTTACACTCGGTTTAGTATAATACGGGAGAAATCGAAACAGAATCTAGACATAGGTGAGAGTGTGGTTCAGAGGTACAGAAGGTTACGCGCGAGGGAGAGGTTGTGGGTTCGAATCCCGCCGGACGCGTAGCGCGTGAATTTTCCGCGAAGAATGGCGCGACTTGCTACATTGGAAAAAAAATATTTTTGCTATTTTTTTTGAATTTTATTTCTATGCCAAAAAAAACACTTTGCCGTGTGTCAAATGGCACATGACAAAGAGGTCGTTTGCCGTGTGCCCAATAAAAGACACACGGCAAAAGGTCTTTGCCGTGTGCCCGACAAAAGGCCCACGGCAAAGTCAGCTTTGCCGTCGCGCCTGGTTGCCGTGCGCGCTTTGCCGTGAGTAATATAGGCTTTGCCGTGTGCCCTGGCACACGGCAAACTACCGATTTCCGGTTGTGCGCAACTCCCAACGATCTATTTCTCGGTTTTCAAACAGCACACGTTTGCACAGCAGTTCTACTAAAAAAGTAGGGCACATGTGTCTGTATATGTTTTTTGGTTTATGTGTACAATGCTAGAGTTGCATTTTTGTGGGATATAAAGAGTACGTGCTAAGCGGATCGTTCTTTAAAAAATCTTTGAAGTGCTCATGTGATATATCGAGAAACGAGTAACGAGTAACGTGTGAGTTTGGATAAATCTTTCATGCAAACACCTGTGGATATATATCATCAAACTTCAAGGGCTCCATCTCCTGACAAGGAGTGCACGCAGATGGGAGTGAGGGGTAAAACGCGAATACACGTCATAGATTACTGTACCTATCAGCAGGTCTAGCGCCAGCTAATCTACGCGGTCCTCTTAAATCCGCTCCTGCCTCGGACAATCTTCTAGTTGTATTTGGTGCAACAGGAAAGATTTTCTTGGTACGATTATGTAAGATTCACGCCGTCGTCATCCTCCTCCACATTAATACAAAAACCAAAGGCGGCATCCTTCACCATCAAATACAGCACATCATGCTAACCCACATTAGAGGTTGTTACCTCCACGAGAAGGCCTGCTGCATGCAGTCGTGTCACACTAAACAGCTACTACATCATCTTTTTTTACTGAAACACTCTATTTTGTTCTAAAATATAAACCATAGACTGATAGACATAAATACTCACACACCCGGTACAAAAACTCCATGTGTCCTCATAGGCTCATAGCGGGCCACGTCCAAGCTGATCCGTCTAGAAGAACAATGCGTGATGCACGTTGTCATGTCTCAAGCCGTTCGTCATCTTGCACAAGTGAACCTGCTTTTGGGGGTGCACGCTAGCACCGATTCGTCGTGCATGCCTGTCCAAGACACAGAAAACAACTCGATCTAATATTGGAAATCGCTAGCTAGGCATAGAGCTGCAGGGAAAGACATTGCGTAAAACACGGCCTGGTTCTGGAGACGCGACGACGTAAAAGAAGAAGGCTCCATGCATGCCGCGCCACGTCCGTCGATCCATATCGTCGAGCTGGCAGGTGTGATGTGTTTTGCTTTTGCCTGCTGCTGTCACTCACGACGCTGTCAGATTTATTAAAAGCACTGCTGCTGTCGCCTATATCTGTTGGGGCTGAGCGGTCGATGCATGGATCGATTGGATTGGGACAGCGGGGATCAACGAATGAGGCAGAGACGGGGACGGTTTCCTGTCACGAATTGAATTTTCTGGTTGGGGTTGGGCAGGCAATCATGAAAACGACTTCAGCTTGGAAATAAAGACCCGAATAGGCACGTGTTCAAGATAAGATAAGGCTTTGTTTAGTTGGGAGTAAAAACTTGCCGAAAATATCACATCAAGTTTGAGGATGCTAATTAGAAGGACTAAATATGATCTAATTATAAAACTAATTACACAGATAGACGAAAAATCACGAGATGAATTTATTAAGCCTAATTAATCTGTCATTAGAGATTGTTTACTGTAACACCACATTGTCTAATCATGGTCTAATTAGGCTCAACAGATTCGTCTCGCGAATTTACCCGGGGTTATGGAATGTGTTTTGTCAATAATCTATATTTAATACTCCTAATTAGTCGCACCATATTTGATGTGACTCATAAATAGTTGAAACGTGCTCATCTAAACAAGACAAATCACCCAATACGTTTGGTACAATTACCAGGAAGTGGACAGTCACGAAAGTTGACCTTTTACCTTTAAACTCGGTCATTCTTATTAGCAGGTGATCCCCGCGTGTTGCTGCGGGAGTTTCTTAGACAAAATTTAAAGGTGACATTTGAAAGTACAAACACTAAGGTGATTACATGTCAACATTCTTTTGTAAACGACATTATATATAAAAACATGTTCATTTTTAGAGAGAACGGCTTTTAAATGATTGATCCTCCATGTATTTCTGTTGTGAGAATTTTATAGTGTGGTACTACTTGCAAAGACTAATAAATTGTATGCAATGATGTTATTAATCACAGAAAATGGTGAAAGACGTAAATAGATGGTCCTAATGGATGGTGATGTGGTGTCTGATACAGTGGGTTCCTATATGATGTGGATAGCTTGCATGTTGAGAGAAATAAAGTTAATGACTCTTAGTGAGGTGCATCTATATAGATTACTAGGTGATTCCCCACGCGTTGCTGCGGGATTTGATAGAGCTTTTCGATAAACTATGAATAAATGTGGTTGTTTAATTGCTCATATAAATAGTGCACTTGTAGAGATTACATTGAAAGTAAAAATGGCCGTTCATTTCGTCTACCACGATCAATTTATGTAATGATAGTTGGTGGAAAATGCCGTGGAAAGCTTGCATGAAGAAAAAATGGTGGGAGATGACGTGGATAGCTTGCATGAAGAGAGAAATAGAGTTAATGACCCTTAGTGGGAGATGATGTGGATGGCTTGCATGAAGAAAGAATTGGTGGGAGATGACGTGGATAGCTTGCATGAAAAGAGAAATATAATTAATGATTTTTAGTGTGGTGCATCTATATAGGTTATATAGATATACAGATTTGGTATGATCCTACTGTTGTAATAAACTTATTATGACTCAGTTGATTAGAATTTTTTGCGTTGGAACTCTGTTTAGGCCTGTTCAGTTATCCCGTTGCGGGAGGAAACAATTCTGCCCTAGCCCCTAGGGTAAATCATCGAAGGGAATGTTCATCTGGGAATCATTCCAGTGCAAACCGAACGGGGCAACTTGTATTCATAGGCCTTGTTTAGTTCAGCCAATTCGATCGAATTTTCTGTAGAAAAAGTACATTGAAAAGCATAAAAATAGAGAGGGGGCATGTTTTTCAATGCGTTGCTTTTGGTCGAATTGATGTCCTTTTGGTGCAACTAAACAGGGCCTGATGATAGATGCGTGTGTATTCATATAACATGTGTGAGTGTGCGTGTCGGCATTGATATGAGTATTTGTGTCCCCACCTTGTTTTGCAAAAGAGAGAAGAAATGACACCTTGCTACCAAGTGAACTTTCTAAGGACAGTGCTGAGCTGCGTCTCGGTGCTAATGTATTAGTTTTGTGGGCTAAGTGGTTAGTAGACCTAAGCAAAAATAACTCTAGTCTAGCACCCATTTAGGGGCTTTTTTTGCGAAAAACATTTGGTGCATCTTTTGGTGCCCAGCCAGAAATAATAAAAATATTTTCTTTGTTATTAAAAATGACGAGCGGCTAGACATAATTTTGCATGTCAGATCAAGTTAGTGGGCTGATTTGGCCCAAAGATGTCGGGCCTTTGGTCGGATGGCCTGCAAAATGTTGTTAGGTTGATTCGAGTGGGATCGAGATGGATCCGATTTGAAGGTTTTATGGGTTAAACCGGATAGTATATTCAGCCTGCTCACTTCTGCTCTTATGACGGCTGTAGCTGCACAGCTGGTTCTCTTGCTCTTTTTTTTTTTCTTTTCTGAATTGACCAAGTGTCGCTAGGGCTACAGCTATTGCTGAATTTTCTGTCTTTTATAGCTAGCAAGATTTCAATAATTTCTTCAGTATAATATGTCCCTATATTGCGTCATGAGATTTGAGGTATTTCAATATAGACTATGTCTTATTCGAGTGTTTTTGTCCTCTCTCACACTCAGATTTTTACTTCTTCCTCCTCTCGTCAACCAAAGACTGCGAGCGCTTCTCCACCTTTGGTGAGGTTAGGGCGTTAGGGTTTGGTTTCAGGGTGTTTAGAGATTAGGATTCTCTCGATTGCCTTGATTAGAGGGAAGACAGGAGGCAGCAAAGCTGGCCCGGCAGAGGTGGTGGGCGCCAAGGCGGTGAGTATGGCCGAGGTGGGCCATGGCATGGGGGTGGTGTGTCAAGGTAGCGCAAACGGGCTAAGGTCTTGATAGGGCACACAAGGTGGTGGTGGATAAAGAATTCTAGTTGTTGCTGTCTGGAGGTTTAAAATAGGCCATCCGCAGTCAAATCGAGATCTCGTGGTTAAAAGAAATAGGTGTGACGACGAAGGAGGAAAAAAAATGTCGGATTTTGCCATAAATAACACCCCCTCCCCCCCACCCCCTTTAGTTCCCAGAACCGAAGTTAAGTTTGGCTCCAGTGACCAGTGCCAAAGGCTTTACTAAGGTAGCACCTTCATTTCAACGCATTGCACATTTTTCATCTCTTTCTGGCACCTCCTTACTCCTTAGCACAAATGCTGGAGCTACTTATTACAATCCACAGCGGAAAAGCAACACAAGAGTAGTACTTACTCCACTTAACCATGCAGAATTATTTATTAACCATAATCCTTAGATGTTGTAGTAGACCACTAGCACGCGCTTACATGAAGAAGCGCCTTATTTCCATTTCGCCATCCCAGTAATGATTGATCGGCCGTTGGTCGGTACCTAGTCATACTTTCCCTGGACATGGTACTTGCACATCTTCTTCTGCGCGCAGTTGATCAGAATTTCTGCAGTGTCAATGCCTGAAAACACACGATGAAAATTGGCATTGTAACTGCAAACTGAAGCTTATCACAAGAACCCCGGCAACCTCAATAGTAGGCAAATGAAGACCTCTCGCGCGCACATACCTGCAAGATAAGCGCCATGAACATAGCCATTGTAGTGCTCGCTTGTGTGCTCACCAGTGAAGTAAACCCTCCCAACCGGCGCCTATATATCGCATAAAAAAACATCAACCCAAGTTCAGATGCATGTGGTTACGTGATTATTCACACAATCGCAAAGATCAGTAGATCAGACTAGTAAGATATGAATAAAATCAGAAAAGGATTCGTAGTAGTACCCTGAGCTGGTCATATTCGTAGCGATTGACACCAATTGGCCAGTTGGAGTAGGTGCCCCTGTAGAACCTGTCGGACCACCATCTCGGGACAAGGATGTCGGTCGCATCCGGGACGTCCTTGCCACGGAACATCTTCCTCAGCACCTCCATGATCTCTGCCTTGGTCTGGTTGTCCGACTGCTGCTCAATACGCCTCGACTCCTCGTCGGTCACGGTGACAAGGAGGACGTTGGCATCAGGGTACTGCTTCTCAAACGCCTGAAAATTTTGACTCAGAAGATCGTTGCAGGATGTTCAGTTGCGTGGCATTCGTACTTTGACCGTATCGTCGTTGCTAAAATATGGGATACTACCTGCCACACTGCGTAGTAACCTCTTCTGCTGCTGGCGTAGAGGAAGAACTCCCTCCCTTTCCCTTGAGGCCAGAACTTCTTGGGGAACTTGACGAATATCTTGGTGTACACGGCCATGTCGAATTGGTAGATCGCTAGGACCTTCCATGCCTGATTCGATGTATGGAAAATATGAGATAACATATACCCAGTTCGTAATGAAATGTATGGCATATGAAGGTTACTGACAGGCAGCTGAGGCTTGAACTGAATAAGATCACTTTGCAGGACTCCCAAGCTTGCAGAAACCATGACGTAGTCAGCTCGGTATACCGAGTTGTCCTCCGTCTTCACGGTGACTTCACTAGGGGAGTAGGAGATCTCACAAACCACCTATACACATGTACAAATCCAAACTCACGACATGCTCACATTTATGATTGAGAATTTGAGACGGCATGCAAATATGCAACGCAAGCAGGCGAGCTAGGTACTGGCCTTGTTGAGCTTTAGCCGGGGATCGACGATTTTGCCGGTCTTGTCGTCGGTGTTGAGGTACTGCCCGGCGAGGTAGTAGACGACGGACTCGTAGCCGCGCTGGTCGGCGACGAAGTAGACGTCGTCTCCGAAGTCGGCGAACGTCGGGAGAGGGATGGTGTTCTGCAGGCTGGTCACGCGCGGCGGCTCGGCAAACTCGTAGTCGTACTTGCGGTAGTCCACCACCATGTCCACCGGCGTCGCCGGGCCATTTGGCTGGCTGGCCATTGCACCCGACAATGCAAAATAATAACTAGGTATGAGCTGGTTCGTTTGCATCCACACTAGCACAAAATTCAGATCAGTGATATCTCTAATCAAGCAAAATGGCCACACCCTACAAGCAACTGTCTAAAAATATGCATGTATACCCTTCTTCTTTTTTGATTGTTTACAATGCTGAAATATATAAATGCATGCAACAACAACTTTTTGTTGAGAATGTACAGGGCAGATCAAGGATAAGAATCACTTTATGTAGAGCTACTACGTACTGATCGTAGAGTCGCTGCATGGCAAGGATGGACATGTCGCCGCGGCCACTAGTGTGCAACGTGCCGGTAAGTTTCTCCCCACTCTTTTCCACATTATCCGCCTGGTCAATTCTCTTCTGAACGTAATCTTCATCATAGAGGCCACCACTGCAGTATATTTGCAGAAAAATGATGTTAAGAAAAAAGTTACTTCCTTTGGTTCAAAATACATGATGATTTAGACCTCCTGCTGGTAAACTTTTTTGAATTTTTTTTACTATCAACATATTAAAAAATGCATAGATTGACAATGCCACAAAGATGTTACCAGATTCACTATAAAAGGTAGTTTCAAAATAGCTAATAATCACACTTCTTTAAATATCATACTTTAAAATAAGCTGTGCATACTAATGATACATGTAGAATTTGGAGCAAGCTACTAAACACTCACAGCTAATTGACATCATATTTTTGCCTCAGTTTTAAATTTTGTTCGTGAAACATACATCCACAGATAAGTCATGGGAGTTGTGGACCAATGGTGGTCACCCTTGGATGATGAGTGATTGACAACCGTTGTGTGGTTTGATATGTCTCTTGGCTTGTGATGTGCAGGTGTAGGATGCGACATGGCGGTCGACGGCATGCGGTGAAGGTCAAGCGCGAAAGGTTCATGCCGATGGACCGAGGGCGGTGAAGGGTGAACGAGTAGGCTTGGACTGAGGGACCCGAGGAGTCCGGGCGGAGTTATGGGTGATCCACATGGTGCACGGAAGAGCAAGAGTACATGATGGGATGAAGACGGCGTCGGTCGAGTTAAGCGGGACGGAGGCGAGTCGAGTAGGCGGCCCGGGAGCGGGAGCGAAAGACTTGGAGGCGTCGGAGGCTTGGTGGAGGCCGGACACGCGTCGACATCGGTGAGTCACGTCGTGCGACGGCGTGCAAGGAGGGTTTGACCAGTTTGGCCTCAAAACTGGGGGTGAGTCACGCTTGCGGGGTGTGCAAGCGGGTTTGCCGGTTTGGGCCTCAAAACCGGGGGTGACAAGTCGGAGGACGCGTGGCACCATCGCGAAGCTTGCGTCGAGGCGAAGCGAAGTCGTGAAGGAGCCGGGTCCGTCTGATGCTTGCAGGAAAAGATGGACGGTTTTACCCCTGAGGGGTATTTGGCTTGTACACTGATTGTAAGGGCGTTTTGGACATTTGGCCAGCGCCTATATATATGTGGAGAGGCTATTGTGGGCAGCCATCTCTTGGGCTTAGGAGGTGGGGGTTGCTCATTTGTTTGTGAGAGCCTTTGGGAGAGAAGGAGAGAAGAGAGGAGTAGCTCTTGTTTTTGAGCTTTTTGCCATCCAAGTTTTGCAATACTTGTGAGTGGCTTGTAACCGGATATGGCCAAGTGATTCTTAGTGATTTCATCCTCTTAATCTTGTGCCAAATCCTTTGTTCTCGGCGTTTTTCTTTTTCGGATTTTCGGAGGTATTTTCGGGGAATTTTTGTTCTTCGCGATTGAGCCCAAATCCCGTGAGATTTGTTAGGGGAATATGTTGCTAGGATCCTTGTGAGCATTTACCATGTGATTCCCCTTCAAAACCCTCTCGGATTTGGCTTGAATTTGAAGATTTCCCCAAAACCGAGTTCTTGCTTAGGGTTTCGGTTTTCCCCAAATTCGTGATGAATACTTGAGCTTTTTATGAGATTCTTGGAGGATCTATTAGCCCTTGGGGTTGTGATCATGTGGCTCAAGTATTG
>CM014278.1:89364483-89387759 GCA_004135705.1 Alloteropsis semialata | reverse complement strand
CGACTTGTTTTTAGAATATAGAAAAGCCCATAAAAGACATTTACCTACATGCAATATCTTTTCAAACTTAACGTAAAACATGTACTACATGTCTACATGCATCCAATCCCAATAAATTTATTGGTCACTTTTAATTCGAATTAACCAATTAGTAATCATGTATCCTTCTCACACCAATCAATCACCCATTACCGTCACTACCGGAAAACAGGCCGCTGCCGTGTGCCGGCCCCTTTGCCCACATGTCATACTCATATGTTAAACTATGTTAGGCAACATTTGGTAAGGTCAAAATCCAAACACTACTATGGCGTTGCCCATGATTTGGCCATGACCAACATTTGGTAGGGCAAACTTGGGCACAAACCAAACATGCCAAGAATGTAAAAAAGGTCCGTGCTCCGCTCTCGCCAATAACTATTTTAGAAAATATAGCTTAGTTGGTTAGATTAATTGTGGGGGAACCTGCCCACCTGGATTCGAGTCTCCGACTCGGCACGGTTGTCATATTTTTCTGGATTTATTTCAGGATTTAACTGGCGCTATTCTTTCAGTGGTAGACGACGTGCACCTCGATTGAGAGGCACCTGTGGTGACTTCGTCAATCTGAAGATTGGAATAGCCGGCCCAGTCTCTCGGAGGTGCTCATAGAGATAGGGTTTGTGTGTGTATTCATAGAGTGAGTGTGCATGCGTGTGAGTGTCTGCGTCTATATTGGTCTTTCATAAAAAAAATAAAAAGAAAACATGAATGTTAAGAATTCATAAAAAATTTAAGACACGTAGCTAATATTCAAAAGTATTTACTTTATCTTCTCGTTTATTAAACATTTCTTTACTTTATATGGCACGTATTATGTGTTTAATAAAAAAAGATGAGCCCTCAATTTGATCTACCCGATTAAAAAAAATCGGTATTTTCGTTGATCACTCCTTATGTATACATGGTCTATATAGAAACGCGCATCATGTATATATAGCTTATTGTATTTTTCATACTAACTTAGACAAAAACAGATAATTTGCGAAATTATATATTGGTGCACTTTGGGTCTTTTTTTATAATGACATATGTATGTTATTTTTAATAATTGCACACGTAAGTAATTTAGATGAATTTAGAGTTTGAGCTACGTGTTTAAAATTGAAATTTGTATTCTCATCATTTTCTTCGTACATGTATATATATGGTCTATGTAGTGATA
The DNA here is from genome assembly GCA_004135705.1 of Alloteropsis semialata. Lineage (NCBI taxonomy): Eukaryota > Viridiplantae > Streptophyta > Magnoliopsida > Poales > Poaceae > Alloteropsis > Alloteropsis semialata. Next base: position 89,386,555 of record CM014278.1, on the reverse strand, counting down.
CACATCATACTTTAGATTATTTTTCATAATAGCAAAGCTGAATAGTTTAACTATAGAATTAGGAGGTTACTTTAGAATATTTCATAATAGCGAACTTAGGTAATTATTTATTAGAGAGTATAATAGATCTTTGGCCATGATAATTAGAGTCTGTGAATTGATGGACGCATGTTTCTGATTTTTATGAGAATTTTTAGGATTTATCTTATCTAACACGTCTCGTGAGGGCTGATGTGAAAACTTCAATAAAAACCTCCGGTTAGTAATCGTAAAATAGATATGATAGTTATATGTTTACCCGACATGCCGGCGCCGATGATGATGACCCTGGGCCCAACAGAGGCGGCAAGGGAGGCGTACTGTGCCAAGCTCAGTGCAACCACGAGAGCAATTGTTGACATCCAGGCAATCATGTCTTCCGGTTCGCTCTTTGAATATAGGAAGAGATGCTCCTCCTGTTCACACATTGCATTATATAGAAATACTCCAGCATACAACGGGTAGGATTTCTAAAATATACCTACAAAAATAGAAACTAAATTGTGCTAATGCCCGAAAGCGCAAGATTTATCAAGGATGTGCACTTGAGTTCATTGAACTTGGATTGGCCTGACCCTTCACTAAGCGAGGTTGCTCGCCCCCACCTCCGCGACCTGATTCCGTCCGACTCTAATGGTGGCAAGACGCCACCTCCGCACCACCCTCTGTCGCCACAAGCACGAATCAATTTGGACCCCGATGCTCTCAACGCTTGCACCACCCAACCGCTTCGTTCATTCCCACCACCTCACTTACCATGCTCGCCTGTATCGCCGGTCCGAAGGACTCGCTCGTGACCACAAAATCCTAGTTCTAGTTCAAAAACCTCGATCTCTAACCCAGGCCATACCTCTATCTCTGAGAGAGGGAGGAGAAGGGCCAACCTCGACGTCGTGCACGGTGCACTGGATCTGGAGGACACAAAATCAAAGGAGGGGGAGAAAGAGCGAGCGAGCTCGGCGGAGAGAGCTGAGCGACGACTGTGCGGGGCAAGGTGCAAGAATGGTGTGGCGGTGTCGTCTCCGTGGCTCATGGCACGGGGTTGGATTTTGGACTCTCTGCACATCAGACAATAGCTGGTGTGCGCAGGCCGCAGGCGATGGCGCTTGTGCGTGGACGCCGGAAAGTAGCATTTTCCACCGAAAATATGTAAAACACGTCATGCTGTGCCGTCGTATTATTATCTTTTTTTCACCAATGGACAAAAGAGTTTGCTTCTCAAATATGCATGTATAGGAGCTTAGGAGGTCAAAGTTTTTACAGGATTGGCGTGAGCTGCTGCTCGCTGTCGTTGACACGGCCCAGCAGCAAGAAAAAAAGAATTACCGCACGTAATGGGCCACATTTCTATGGGCCCAATGCTGGACTTCCAAACGACAGAGTTCGAGCACTACACAATATGGGCCCAACACCCATGCCTCCTTCTTCCACCTCTCGCCTCCGCACTTCCAAGGAGAAAGGGTTTCGGCCACCGCTCCACCCGCATCCGTCGCACTAACCTCGATTTCGGCCACCGCAGCCATGGCCGACGCCGAGCCGTCAATCCCGGCTGCGATCGCCTCCCTCCAGACCTACTCAACGGCCCTCTCTGCCTTCACCGCAGCCTGGCGCGCCGTCGAGTCCCACGCCGCCGCCCTCGACTCCACCCTCGCCGCCCGCCTCGCCGTCTTCTCGGAGATCGAGCTGATCTGCGCCGGGATGGACGGTGCCGGCCTCCGCGCGTACCTCACCGAGCACAGGGACGCGCTCAGAGAGCCCACGCGCGGCCTCGACGCCGCCCTCCTGGTGGCGCCCGATCCGGGGCTTCTGGTCCTCTCCGCGGCGGCGGGTTTCTGCCGCTCGCCGCCGGAGGTGGCCAAGAGCGACGGAGACATCAAGGTGTCCTGCCGCCTTCTCATCGGCCTGCTCGACCGGCTGCGCGCGATTGGGGTGAAGCCGTCGCCGGAGGCACGCGCCGAGGCCAGAGCTGTCGCGGCGGACTGGAAGCGAGGCAAGCGGATCGGGCCGGAAGTTATGTTTAAGCAGGAGACGTTCGCATTCCTGCTTCTCGTGGGGGTGTTTGGGCTGGTTGAAGATGTGGGCGGTGCCGGCGAGGTGCTAGATCTGGTCGTGTTGATTGCTGGCCGGGAGCGTGCCGTCGATGCGTTCGTCTGCCTTGGGCTCGACCTCGATCAGCATATGCCAGGTAAGCCACATTTGCTCTGTGTACGATAATTTGTTGGTTCCATCGTGTTCTATTCTATGGACTATGGACTATGGAGTGCTAGGCGTTAGTGTTGTTTGTGCACTGAGTTGTCCAACCAAGTGGGCTAATCACTCATCCAGCCTGCAGATTTAGAATGATGCTTGTAGTGGTAGTTGGGTTACATGTCTGCAGTACTCAAATTTTACCGTGTTAGGATGGTTACTCATTAGGACCTGTTTGGTAGAGCTATCCTCCTGCATTTTCATCTCCAAGAAGCTGGCACTGTAAGTGTTTGGTTGGCAGGTTGGTTCCCTGCACAGATAATGAAAATGAGGCTAGGCATATAGACCGTGCTTCTCCTGATCTTAAGTTAGATCGAGATGGGTACTGGTGTTTGTTGTCTGAGTCTGACTTGCAAATTTCAGTTCGGCAGGTTTTTTTTTTGGGACGCCAAATACCAATTGAATCCGGCATGGTCCGGATATTTGGCGTTATTTGCTTAAAATGATCTACTCAATGGTTATGATATTTGGCGCCCCTTAGTTAACACTCAATTATCCCTTGAATAATTATGTATAGTTCCTAAGCTAGCACTCATTCGTGCTTCAATCAATTGAAGTCAGACTTCATTACACTTGCTAATTAAATAATTAATCTGACTTGTTATTCGTATACTTAAATTTGCGTCATTCAGATAATCTTTCCTACTGGATCACATTCAGCTTGACTTAGCCCTGAGATATTTGTTTAGTGAAGATCATAAATTGCCATACAAATAAGGGGGAAATAAATAATTTTTTACAACCAGTGTGCAACCTGAGATACTTGCTACAATCATACCCTTTATGGTTTGAAGGCTAAGTTGCCGGACATGCTGCTGTTCCTTCTTCCTGGTTCTGAATTCTGATGTCATTATCTTATCGGTATGTTCTATGAGTATGCACATGATTTGGCTTCATTGTAGCTTCCTGGACACACCAAATACTTTCTGTTTTAGCAATCTTATTGCTCTTGTTATGTCCGGCAATTGTATTTTTTCACCTGTTTTGTAAGACTTTTAACTTATGTTGCACTATTCTTTATGGAATCCTTTCAGCTGTGTTTTCACGGTATGTGCTTCTCTAAATGTGTGGTTTATTTCCATCTTTTCCCCCTTGTTTCATAAATTGAATCTTTTGTTACCTGTAGTTTAAGAAGATTTTTTTATGCTTTTCAAGAGGCAGTATTTTTAAGAAATGCCACCTAACAAATTCCATCATAGGCATATGTCGTGTATTTATCCATGGTATGCTCTAGTCTATTACTCTATTCTTCAGCCTTCCAGGGTCAGCTCTGTGTTTGCTGTTCTAAAAGTTCATGACATTAATGTTGTTTTCTGTTCCACTTTCAATGATTGTAATTATCCTTTGCTCAAAATTTTGACCTTAAGATGAAACTTTTTCTTTGCGGCAGTTCTCATTGAGAAAATGACGAAAAATGGTAAACAGCTAGAGGCGGTCAAATTCATCCAAGCTCTTAATATAGTGCACAAGTATCCTTTGTTGCCTATTCTGAGGTCGTACATTAGTGCTGCCGCATTAGCTGGGAAGATGATCCGCATCAGGGGAGATGATCCTGCCTCTCAGGTACATATCTGCTCCTATATTGTTTATTATGAACATTTTACGCTAATGGTTGTACAGATCTTATTTCCTAAACTATCTCAGCATTTTGGCAGAATAATGCTGATGCAAAGGAGCGCATGCTGCTGGGAACATTGCAGAAGTTCATTAAGGAACAGAAGCTAGAAGAGCTGCCTATCTTGGAAGAAGCTAATAAGCGAATGACACAGTTGGAGCACCTAAGTGCAGAGAGAAAGAGAGCTGCTGCTGCAGCAGTGGCAGCTGCTCAACAAGTTAGTAAGAACATTGTGCAGCAGCAGAAGATGCTGGAGCTGATGCAGCCCGCTAAGAGATCAAAGGTAGAGAATGTGATGCAAGGTTCTTCAGGCCAGAGCATCCATTCAGCTGGAACTCCTAGTCAACAATTTATCCCAAGGCAGAGCATCCATACTGCTGGAGCACCAATTCAGTATCAAGCAGCTTTAAACCAGAATGTACTACCTGCGACCGCACACATTTCGCAGCTAGTTGCTGGGAACCACCGCCCAGTTGGCATCCAAAGTCAGGTCCCTGTTCCACCTGCTGTTACAACTCAATATGGTGGCCCATACAGGTCAAGCACTCTAGCTCCAGGACCAAGTGCCTTGAATGTTCCGAGTGGGCGTGCATCGTCATTGTCAAAGCTCTATTATGGAGATCCCCTTGCGGCTGTCTCCCGATCATCAGGCAAGAAGGGTTCATCTTACAACTATTCCTTGTCCAATATGTCAACTTATGATCCTAAATGAAGAGGATTCCGATCTACCTGAAATCAGTGGACTGACCTCGGAAATTTGGTTCCAAAGCGAGCTCCGGTCCCTTTGTAAATGATAAATACTCATTGTAAATAACAAAGGTCATTTTTACAGCAAAAGATGGATTTGGATCATATGGGAATTGTTTTCTCTAGTAAAGTCCAATAGATAGTGTAGGAAACATAGAATCCGACCATCAGGTCAAACTGCCTTTGTGCTATTCTATCTGTAATAAATCCATATATGATCTTGTGTTGCACACAAATGGTTGTTTCGGCAGTTTGGTTTTGAGGTACTATGTTTGCACTTATATGCAGGAATGCAGATTTAGTTCCTACGTTTTTTATTGATGCTTTTTGAATGACTGATTAATTGCGTTCTGTTTGTGTTTTTAACATGTTAGCTTTATGAATCATACGTGTCATAATCTCCATTGCCACGGCATTCTGAGCTGGTGAGTGTCAGTTATCGTCTCTAAACTGTTCTTTTAACTGCAACGAAGTATAACGTGGTACTCAAAATTTTATCTTTACATAAACTGAACTGTGTTATGTTGTCTGATCCAATTTTTGAAACCACAACTAAACACAGCTCGTCAAAGAATACCCCTGCCCCTTCACTACATATACGCGTCCGCAGGAAGCCCTACTGAATCCACAGAAACACAGTAACTGAACACATGGGATACAGCAATCAAAACAACTAGACAACCCAAAAGCATGGACCTCGTCAACCCAATAACACACAGCTACACGACACACGTACTACTACCTTACTACACACACGACACACAAAATGCCGTACCTATCGCGGCACGGCCTAGGACGACATCCTTCATCTATCACTTGCACTACATGACATACTTGAACAGGACCTACAGGACCTACTACAGAACAACATCTCGGCTCAGTAAGCGTGGCGTGGCTGCATAGGTGCTTTGGGAGCCAGCTTGTTGACGACCTTCATCACGCTGCGCGCGTGCATCTCGCGCTGGACCCCCGCCGGGAGCCTCTCGATCTTCTTCGCTAGCCTCCTCGCCGGCTCCGGGTAGATCTGCATTTCATGCAAGCCAACAAGAAGTCAGATCCAGCAGCGCCAAAACAAAGCATACACGCATCGAATCGAAACCAAACAGACGATGGCAGTAGCGACTTACGTTCTTGGCGGTGTCGAGCAGCTTGGAGACGACATAGTTGGAGTAGTTGCCCCGCACCATGTCGCCGAGGTCGTCGTCGCGCAGGCTCAGGAACGCGGCGAGCAGGCGCTGCAGCGGCGCCGGCGTGCGCGCTAGGAGGAAGCAGGCCTCCACCACGTAGCTCCCGAACCGGTCCGACGACAGGGTCACCACGTCCGCCGCCACGCGGTCCGCGATGGCCACCTGGAGAGCCTCGCTGCCGAGCTCGATGGCGCGCTGCAAGAAATAGTTGCTGCGCCCGGCACAGGAGTTTCCGTCAGTTTCATTAGCTCCGACGTGACAACGCTGTATCGTGACAAAGACAAATCATGCATCCTTACGGTACCTGTATTGGCCCATGGCGATCTCGGCGGTGCGGTTCAGGATGATGTCCTGGAGAGCGTGGAGCTCGCCGTTTCTGGCATACACCAAGCATTCTGCCAGGCATCTGGACCCGTACGACGAGAAGAGCAGCTCGTTGATGTTGGTGATCGCGAAATGGATTATGATCTGACAGAAACCGTCAAAAAGCTCATAATCAGCAGGAGTCGGTAAATATTGGTTGTCTTGGTGAGCTGTGTGTGCATACCTTGCTATTCTCGTAAGACAGGGTGGTGAAGCAGTGCTCAAGCAGCTCCGCGCCTTTGCACTGTTCCATAAAGCGTTCACGGAGAAGCCAGCGCAGGACCCGCACGAGTAGCTGTGGATGAGGCGTCACCGCCCCGACGAGCTCCTTCAGGATTTTCACCCGGATTTCCAACCTGCGCCGTGTAATGTAAAAACATTATTAGTTGTTTGGATCTAGGTCACTACTAGTATATATGCCAACATTTGTGCTTTCATCTGTGTCCCATTCGAATGTCTACCCAAGCTAGCGAACATGTGAATCAATCCTCAAGGCGCATGCACTAAATTATACTACTACGAGTTGTGAATTGTGATCAAACTAAATTGAAGGAGGACGTACGCGTACCCGTTATGGTTCTTGGCGACGCCCATCAGATAGCCATGGCTATTGACCAAGGCGTGGACGATGTTCTCGAGCTCGTCGGGCCGCCCCGCGCAGGCGCGAACCAGCGCGAGGAGCACGCCGAGCCTCTCGTTGCTCCCCATGACGTTGTGCACGTCGAGCCGGACGCCGGCGAGCACGCTCCGGCGCGCACTCTCGTCGCCGTCCACGAGCAGGCTGACCACGTGGGCAGCGGCCTCCGGGGACATCAGAAGTTCAGACTCCAACGGTTTGTGGCGGAGGCGCGAGTGGACCTGCTCCAGCGTCAGGTAGCGGCGAGGCGGCGGGTTAGCCCACAGCGAGCTCTGGAAAGCGGAGGGGTACGGACAACTGAGGCTGGAGTCGCGATCCCACGCGGAGCTTTGGGCGGCGGAGGCGAACGGGTTGAGGCTGGAGATGCTATCCCACGCGGAGCTCTGGGCAGCGAAGGCGTACGGGTTGAGGCTGGAGTCGCGATCCCACGCGGAGCTCTGGAAAGCGGAGGCCGACGGGTTGAGGCTGGAGTTGCGATCCCATGCGGGGGTCTGGTGGAAAGCGGAGGCCGACGGGTTGAGGCTGGAGTTGCGATCCCATGCGGAGCAGGCGGCGCCGAGCTGGGGGGCGCTGGGCACAACCTGCTGGTACTGGCTGGCGCTGGCGCTGGGGCTCGGGCTCGGCGAGCGCGACTCGGAGGGGTAGGACGGGGCGGCGATGGTGTCGAAGTGTCCGGCACCAGCGTCCAGCTCCGGCGTCACCGACGGGGTGGACGCGGCGGGGGCGTTGAGGCGCGGGCTGTGCTTGCCGAAGTGCGAGTCGTAGAAGTCGCCGCCATAGCTGCAGGAGGCGTAGGGCGGGACGTACCCGGCGCCATTGGAGCTCTCGCCGACGCCGTAGTTGTGCGGCTGAGGGCAGTACGGCAGCCCCGCCTGGAGCTGTTGCATCATCATCATCACGTCTAGCCTAGTGGCCGGCACGGGCACCTGCAGCGGCTGGGACTGGGGCTCGGGCTGCTGCTGCTCCCGCGGCGAGGAGGGGTCGCCGAGCCGCATCCCGTGGATGAAGGGGACCAGGTCGTCGGGGGTGGGGTGCTTGGTGGAATCGGCGGCGGCGGCGGCGGCGGCGGCGGCGGGGCTCTGCTGAGTCGCGTCCATGGCGATCGGGGTCGCGGCGTCGGGGCTGAAACTGAATCGCGCTGGATTGCGTTGCGAATCTGACGTTGAGGATTTTGCGGGCGGCCGGCGCAGTTATATATGGCGGGCGCGGGCTCTCGGGGGGCCGGGACCCCGCGCGATGCACGAGTCCGACTCGATCCTGGTTGCGTGAGACGCGGCGGCGCCTGCGACCCTGGTTGGACTCTTTAGCCTTTACGATGCGGCGCCCGGGTCGGACTCGATCACCTACTCCAACACGAGTACGGGACTACGGGAGACGATCCGCCAATCCAACGTGCAGATATTTTGGGGTACGGCTCAAGCCTGCCTTCCGCGTTTGGATGGTAATCGAAAATTCCAAATACGCCGGCCTTCTTTCTTCTCTCTTTTGGCAAAACGCATGGCCCGTGGCACATGCAGTACAACAATTAGGGATGGGAATGGGCCGGGTCGACCCATTGGGTAGTTGACCCGACCCAAAAAAGCAAGGCCAATGGGTCATGTGGGTCGGCTTCAAATAGGAAAGGGGCCATAAGAGCCGAAACCTATCGACCCAATGGGTCAAGTAGGGCCGACCCAAAACCTTAAATTTGTGTTTTAAAATACCATTAATATAATTTGCATCTCTTATGTATTTAAAAGTGCTTGTATAAGTATAGTATAAAAATGTATTGGGCCGACCCATGCGACCCGTTGGGCCATCGAGGCCATAGTTAACACTAAAATTGGGTCGACCTGTGGCCCTTAAAATTGGCCTTGAGGCCATAGGGGCCAGGTCCAAGGCCGGGGCCGGGCCGACCCATTCCCATCCCTAACAACAATCTTGAGGAGCAGTCAGCGGCTGGGTCTAGTGCATCCCCGGATCGGACGTCCGCGGTGGCAGACGTGGCCGATCTCGTTTCGTCGTGGCACAGGACCGAGAAACCGTTGGACTGTTTCGCGCGGAACAGGCGAAGAACAGCGAGCCGGCGTTTCCTCTTAGCGCTCGTGATCTTAACGGAAACGCACATGAAGCAGCAGCGCGTCCCCGCGCCCCGCGCGAACGTCGTGCCCGGCGCTAGGGCCATCGTGGCTGTGATATTGTTGGGAATTGGAAGCTGACCTGCTGGGACGATATCGATGCCAGGCCAGCACAGGCGCATACGCGAATTGCAACAGCAATTAATCTGACGCGACAACATCGATCGGCGACATGGATACAAGTATACAACTGACATGCTGCCTAGTAGATCATTGTTTCCCCTTGTCAAAGGCGTTCGACTCTATCAACTGGCTTTTTTTGCTGGATGTCCTAGCGGCCCTGGGTTTCGGACAGAAATGGAGAAACTGGATTGCAGCCATCTTATCGACATCCTCATCAAGAATTCTAGTCAATTGACATCCTCATCAAGAATTCTAGTCAATGGGGTGCCGAGGAGGAAGATCATTCATGCTCGTGGACTGTGTCAAGGGAATCTGCTATCTCCGATGCTATTCATCCTCGCAATTGATCCATTACACAAGATCATCATGCAAGCTGCGCAGCAAAGGTTGCTGCAACCTGTCCTACCTCGCGGAGCAAACCTTCGCTGCTCCCTCTATGCCGACAATGCGGCAATCTTTGTGAGGCCAGACGCTCAGGATCTCGAGGTACTGCAAAGCCTGGTGGGGATGTTCGACAGATGCTCGGGCTGAAGGTTAACCTAAGCAAGACCGAGATCTTCCCTATACGATGTGAACCATCAACACTGCAAGTTATTTTGTCGGCCTTTCCAAGCCGCATTGGGAAGTTTCCTGGCAAATATCTAGGGCTACCATTACATTTTCGCCAATTGAGAAAGGTTGAGGTGCAGCCGTTGATCGACAAGATTGGTAATCGACTCCCGCTGGATGCGAGACGTTGGTCAAAACAGTCCTCTCCTCTCAGCCCATATATCATCTGACGGTCTTCCCTGCACAAAAATGGCTCATCCGATCGATCGATCGCCTTCGTCGCAGTTTCCTATGGAAGGGGGAAACCCCAGACAAAATTTCAGGCGGGCATTGCCTCGTCAAATGGCTGGTAACCTGTCGCCCAAAGGTAAAAGGAGGGTTAGGCGTTTTGGACCTTGAACGCTTCGCACGAGCTTTACAACTGAGATGGTTTTGGTATCAGTGGAAAGAATCTGACCGAGCTGGGGGGAAGCTCGACATCCCGTGCGACGCAATTGACCGTGACCTTTTCAACGCGTCCACCATTGTTACAGTCGGCAGAGGGGACAAAGCACAGTTCTGGCTTTCCAGTTGGATCATGGGGGTGGGGGGAAAACAAATTGCCCCATCTCTGTTCGCCAAATCGAGGAGAAAGAAAATCTCAGTGCAAAAAGCTTTGGAGAATGATCGTTGGATCACACATGTGTGAACATCCAAGAATTAATGGAATTTGTGGCTCTCTGGGAGGCTATTAGCAGAAGCCAAAGGGATCCTGATTCCGATGATAGCATCATGTGGAGATGGACGACTGACGGGGAGTATTCTGCTAAGAGTGCGTACCCCATTCAGTTTGAGGGTAGCTGGTGCAAGCGTAGGATGTCACTGATTTGGAAATCAAGGGAACCCAAATGTCGTTTTTTTGCTTGGACTCTACTTCACAACAAGATTCTAATAGCGGATAATTTGGCCAAGAAAGGCTGGCCACACAACAGTATCTGTCCGCTATGCCACATACAACCGAAAACGGCAACGCACCTCTGCAAAGATTGTTCCTTCACTAAGTTAGTATGGAACACACTGCTGGGCTGGGGCCATATGGAGGCGTTGGCTAACTTGGACCAAGGAGCATCCCTGTACAGCTGGTGGCGACGCTATCGCAGCAAAATTCCCAAAGATAGAAAGCGAGAGTTTGACGGATTTATGATCTATTTCTGGTGGCTCATCTGGAAAGAAAGAAACAACAGAGTTTTTCAGCGCACGGCACACCAACCTGCGGCAGCTGCACACTTGGTTAGGGAAACGGTTCAGCTACACCGTTTGGCTTTCGGATTACAACAGCAAGCTCGGTCCAATGTTGGATGATTTCACCGTAGTAGCTTTAGCTCTCTTGTTAGTTTTTTCTTCTGCTTTGTTGAATGGTTAGGGTCTTTGTCCCCCTTTGCTGTTAGCTGCTTTGTTTGTAATCCTGTTTTTCTTTTCTATCGTCTAATATATTCCGCGGCAAAGCTCATGCCACCCTTTCAAAAAAAAAACTTTGGACAGGATTACAGGAGAAAACAGACATTTGACACTGAACATCAGCAATGCCACGCAGTTCCGCTTGCCAGCACGGCCTAGCACATCCATGGCCCATTATATTGGCAAAATGACATACAGGTGGAGAGACATTTGGAAGACCGTGAGCCAAGCTACCTTCCTACAGTTGCATGCATCGTGGTGCCGGCCATGGACAGGACAGAGGACAAATCGGCGCCTAGTGTTGTTGCTGCCAGGACAACACCTTCCAGACGATCTGCATCACCTGCCGCGCGGACGCCCTGTCCCGCGGCCAGCGCCCAGTACCCTCTCGATCCGCCGTGCCAGGGCCATTGTGCTCGTCCACGGCGAAGGGGGCTACATGCCAATGCAAGTTGGGCACAGATCAGACAGCAGTCAGCTAAAGATCGATCGCTCGGCGCGTAGGCGGTGATAGGAAAAGGTGAATACCTCCATGTCTTTGCCGGCGTTGAGCAGCTTGCCGAGGAGGCGGCTGCCCGAGCGGTCATGCACCAACTCAACGAGCTGCGCGTCGGGCAGGTCATGGAACGCGTTGAGGCAGCGCCGCAACAGAGGCGGATCAGGCTCCCCTAGGACAGGGAGATAGCACGCCTGTACCACGTAGTTCGCGAAATGGTGCGTGGATAAGTCGTGGAGATTCCGCTCAACTTGCCTCCTGATTCTGGCCACGAGCCGAATGTAGCGGCCGCTCCTGAGGACTTCCTGCAAGAAGCAGGTGCTGCGGATTGCAGTTAGGAGGTTTTCATTAGTTTCATTCAGAGACCGCTCTCCGGAACGCCAATACTAGTGATGAGAAGGATTATTGCATGACAGGACGTTGCGGAATGTAAATCGTAATGGTATATGCTCAGCTCTTACCCGTATTGGCTCTTGGCGATGCCAATGGTGCGGCTGAAGATGGCCTGCTCAAGATCAGGGAGATCATTGTATCTAGCATCGTGCCTCGCGTTCTCGACGCATTCCAGCATGCACCTCCACCCGAACTTGGACGTGACCATGCTACTGAAGCGGGGAAGGGCGAGACGGCGGATGAAAATCTGAACAGAAGTTCATCATCAGAAAAACCGTGTCGAATGTCCTCCGTTGCTGCCGAGCTACGAGATGTGGCAAATACCGAGCAATAGTAGTAATCCAACGTGGTGAAGAAATGCCGAAGCAGCTCCGAGCCATTGCTCTGTTCCATTATCCATCCATCAACGAGGCAGTTGAATAGCGGCAAGCAAAGCCCATCGATCTGTGCCACCACCCTGAAGAGCTCCTTCAGAGATGTCTCCCTGCCCCATGCAAAACAACAGGAAGATAATTAACACAGTAACCCACACACACACAGTGCTCACAATTTAAGTTCACGGAAGAATCAATCACAGCCAAATGCATGTTCGAATATATGCTGTATAACATTTGTGCTCTGATTTCTCAGAGACGATTTGTATGGACATGTAAGCGAACATGTTGACAGGTAAATTAAATCACTGGTGAACAAACCTGAGAAATTAAATGGGAGGGAGGGTTCGATTGAAACGACAAATTCTGAACCAACTTTAGCAAAATCAATCGAGCAATTGATCCCAGAACGTACCCGGGCTTACGATTCGCGACGCCCATCAGCAAGCTTTTGTTGAAGGGCGACGCTGCGGCGTCGACGATGTTCTCGAGCTCCTCGAACTGCCCCGCGCGCACGACGGCGCGCAGCAGCGCACGGAACACAGCAGAGCCCGCGTCGCTCCCCATCACCGTATGGACGTCGCGCAGTACCGCGTCGAGCACCCAAAGACGCAAATCCTCGTCGCCTTGATCGAGCATGGTGACCAGTCGCTCTCGCTCAGAGATCTCCGGGAACATCACAAGGGCTGGGTGAGGGGGAGTCCTACTCGTACCGACGAAACTCGGCAACTGGGAGCCGCCGGCCTGGTTAGGGAGCGGCGCGGCCTGGCGGGCGAATGCGTTCGAGTCCAGGCTGGCGTTGTGACCCCTCCGGGAGAAGGCGGCGGCAGCGCCGAGTTGAGGCTGAGGGCCACTGGCGCTGGAGCTCGGCATCGATGCCCAGCCCGACGCTCGCTGCTTCGCGAGCGGCTCGGTTAGAGGGACGAAGGCGGGGGCGTACGGGCTGAGGTTGGTGTTCTGACCGCTGGCGAAGAAGGGGGCGGTGGCGCCGCCGGGGTGGGAGTCGCTAGCCGAAGGCTGGTACTGGCGGTTGACGAACTTCGGGATTGACGACGACTGCGCGTCGGGGCGGGGCATGGTGTAGTCCCAGATGTCGATGTCGCTGCTAGGGATCAGAGGCAGAGGAGTGCCCTGCTGCATGAGCGGCAGGTGCAGCGGCGGCGGCGGCGGCGGCGCGATGTGCTCCACCAGAGGCGACCGCAGCGGAGGTCGCCACGAGGGGCCGTCACCGTCATGATGCTGCGCTAGGTTGTAGTAGGCGTCGGCGCCGCCCTGCTTGGTCGGCTCCATGGAGATGGAGGCGCCGAGCTTCGTAGAGGTTGGAATTCCGTTGCAGCTTTCGAAATAAGGGGCGTGCGGCCGGTGGCCTCGCTTTATAGAGAGGCGGCGGCTCTCATGACGGGTGTATCGCACGACGGCCAGGAAGGCTGGAAGGGGGTCCCTCTGTTCGAGAGGGTGGTCGGTGGTTGCCTGCAGGAATGCACCAGTGCGGCAAGGTTCAGATTATCACCGACTCAGACCATCCAAGCCTCTTGCAGAAAGGGCGCTGCTGATAATTGTGCCCTCCGTTTCTCGCCCCTGCAGCAAGCCAATTTTAAGTTTATCAGCGATCCATCAGGATCTTCCTAAACCAGCAGCAATCAAAGCACATGTGGCCTTACCTTATTACAGTTCTATGTTCTTGGATTCAGAACAGTGTACGACAGTATGCAAGACTAACCACACATGTGCACGCAATAACCGACAGTAAGAGCATCCCAACATCATCAGCCTTCTTTCAGAACCCAAGCTTTTTTTCAGAATTAATTTAACCTTCCTCGCATTTCTGGCTTTTATCGTGGGCTTTCACCTGCAGCACACCACCCAGGATCCATGCATCAAATAAAAATGCTAAAGGACACTCAATGAATAATGCAGAATGATGCGCATGGATTAATTTGAGCAAGAATGTGAGCCATTGGTTACTAAAAAACTGACTTGACAAGCATATGAGGAATGTGATTCTATTATATTGGAGATGCAATCTGTGTTCAATTAGTTCTATCCAGTGTTTCTAGCGATGAATGGGATATTGGTATTCTGGACATGCCAGAGCACAAGTAGAGGCACCAGATTAGCACAAACAGAAAGCTTCTGGAACATCATAGGAAAGAACAGAAACATAGGTGGATGTAATTACCAAGATATATGGTTCAGTTTGCACAACTGGACGGTCTGATGTTATGTGCCACAAGTCCTGCTTGGGTTCCAACTCTTTCCACTAATCTTTGTTTCCTGCCGTTCCTGCTGTCATCTGTATGTTAGATCCATGCTTGTTTCTGCCATTAGTGAAATACCATTCAGCTAAACACCGTTTAAGTACCGGATCAGTAGAAACAGTGAACATCACATCGCCCTCTGGTAAGGCTGAACATACATGCTGCTGCTCGGCTGCATGCGCTTTTCCAAGAGCGGTCCCAGAAGCTCCATGGACTCGGACGCCCCCAGTTCCAGACCAGCGCCGTGCACCGTGAGTGCTGCTACAAATTGCCGGGACATGGTCGTCATTTTCTAGAGCACAAGCGGCGCAGCAACCTCTGCGGCATTTCGTCGAACGGCTTCCGCGTCATATCCGAGCAACCCGGCAAGAGTCGTCCAGCTCGGCCGGGACAGTGCCCGCAGGGGCGCCGGCATAGTGGCGCTGCCGCGATGGGAAGTCCCGAAGGTGGGAACGCACTGGAGACCATGCGGGGAGAAAGAGGCGGTGGAGAGAACGTCGGTGCTGTTGCCGCGCGCGGAACGCCAAATCGTATGTGCCGCCTGAAACACACCGCCTCCATCCACCTGCTAGGAAACATTTTTTTAATGGGCTGCCCAATAGTTTTATACTCCGTAGAAAACACTACTGGGTTTTGCAAGTTTCTTCTTTTTGTTTTTCCTTTTTGCTTTTCGTTTCGGTTGTTTCATTACGTGGTCCTTTTTTTAATCTTTTTTCTTAGTTTATTCTCTTTCTTTCTTCGTATTTAGTTTCTTGATATCCGATGATGGTTTAGAGAAAAACACTGAGCATCCGCAACTTTTTTTATTTTTGAGCAAAGAGCATCAGCAAGTGCCAAGTAATGAAACACACGACACGCAGTGCCGCTTTGCCAGCACGGCCTAGCACATCCATGGCCCATGGGCAACATGACAGACAAGGGGAAGAGACATTTGGCCCATGGGCTACCTTCCTACAGTGGCACGCACCCTTGCTTGTGGTGCTGTATGATCACAAACCGGCGTCGCGCTGGCGCTGTCGCTCCATGGCAAGCACGTTCCTGACGATCTGCGTCACCAGGTTCGCTGACGCCAGGCGCTGGTCGTTCCCCAGCAGCTCCTTGATCCGCCGTGCCAGATGCACCCTGCTCGTCCACGCCAACGGGGTCTGCACGCCACGTTCACCACAGATCAAGCCGTGGTCAGCTAACGGGTCCGTCCAGCGCCGTGGCGCGGGGCATCGCGACGTGATAGGGAAGGTGAACGAATACCTGTATGTTTATGCCGGCGTTGAGCAGCCTGCAGAGGACGTGTTTGCCGTTGTGGTGGTGCACCAGCTCAAGGAGCTCCGCGGAGGGCAGGGCCTGCAACGCGCTGAGCCCGCGCTTCAGCTGAGGCAGCCAAGGGTCCGTTGGGAAAGGGACGTAGCACGCCTGTACCACGTAGTTCCCAAAATTGTCCGTCGACAAGTCCCGGAGATTCCACCGCACGCGGTTCCTGATGCCGTCCCTGAGCCGAAGGTAGCGGTGCCTCCTCATCCTGAGGACTTCCTGCAAGAACCGGCTCCTGCAGCACGCACACGCAGGATTTCCCCAAGGAGGTTTTCATCAGTTTCATTCTACGGCTAAGGCTTGGCAACGCGCACTGATGAGAAGAATTGAGCATACAGGTATTGCAACGCCAACACTGATGAGGAGAATTGTAACGGTATCCTCAGCTCTTACCCGAATTCTGTCGTGGCGATAGCAACGGTGCCGCTCAAGATGGTCTGCTCGAGAGCAGATTGCTCATGGTTTCTCGCATTCTCGACGCATTCCAGCACGCACCTCCACCCGAACACGGACGTGACCATGTCAGGGAAGGCTGGGAGGGCGACACGGCGGATGAAAATCTGAACGGAATAAGCTCGTTAGGAAAACGTGGAGCATGTCCCCCGTTGCTGCCGAAGTGCTGTGGGCTGTGGTACTGTACATACCGAGCAACAGTCGTAATCCAACTTGGTGAAGAAATACCGAAGCAGCCCCGGGCCATTTCTCTGGTCCATTATCCATCCTTCAACGAGGCAGTTGAATAGCCGCTGGCAAAGTTCAGGGATCTGCTCCACCGCCCTGAAGAGCTCCTTCAGAGTTGTCTCCCTGGACAGTGCAAAACAACAAGAAGACAATAAACGCACACACATTACTCACAGAATTAAGTTCACGAAAGAATTAATCACAGCAAAATGCTCCGGTGTTTAGATGAAACTAGGCAGGATTTGTTCGAATATATGATGTGTAACTAACATTTATGCTCTGATTTCTCTCTGTCGATTTGAGTTGACATTCAAGCGAACACGTTGACAGGGTGAATTAGATCACAGGTGAAAAAAACGGTGAGAAATTAAATGGGAGGGAGGGTTCGTTCGAATTCTGAACAAACTTTAGCAAAACCAATGGAGCGGTTGATCCCAGAACGTACCCGGGCTCACGATCCGCGACGCTCATCAGCAAGCTCTCGTTGAAGGGCGACGCCGCGGCCTCGACGATGTTCTCGAGCTCCTCCGACTGCTCCGCGCGCACGACGGCGCGCAGCAGCGCGCGGAACACGGCAGAGCCCGTGGCGCTCTCCATCACCGTATGCACATCGCACAGGACCGCGCCGAGCACCCAACGACGCAATCTCTGGTCGCCTTGATCGAGCATGGTGACCACTCGCGCAATGATCTCCGGGAACATCACAAGGGCTAGGCGAGGGTTGCTCGTACGGAAGAGCTGGGCCCGGAACCCCTCGTCCGGAAGCGAGCGAATCGCCTCCACGAAGCGCCGCAATTGGGAGCCGTCGGCCTGGTAAGGGAGCGGCGCGGTCCGGCGGCCGAAGGCGTTCGAGTCGATGCTACCGTTGTGAATGTGATCCGTCCGGGAGAAGAAGGCGGCAACGCCGGGTTGAGGACCACTGGCGCTGGAGCTCGGCATCGACGGCCAGTCCGACACTGAGGGCCATTGGGCGAAGGATGGCGGCGCTGGCTGCATCGCGAACGGCTCCGTAGGGAAGAAGTCAGGGGCGTACGGGTTGAGGCTGGTGTTGTGACCGCTGGCGAAGAAGGGAGCGACGACGGCGCCGGGGGGGGAGCCGCTGGCCCAGGGCTGGTACTGGCTGTTGATGAAGTTCGGGATTGACGACGACCGCGAGTCGGGGACGACCGGGAGGGGCATGTCCGGTGGAGCAGGACACGACGCCGGATTTCCCCAGATGTCGCAGCCGCTGCTAGGGATGATCGTGTCCTGCAGCATCAGAGACGGGCGCGGCGGCGTGTCCTGCAGCATCGGAGACGGGTGCGGCGGCGTGTCCTGCTCCACCGGAGGCGACCGCCATTGCTGTCGCGACGAGGGGCCGCCACGAAGCTGCTCTGGGTTGAAGGAAGCGCCGAAGCCGGAGGGGCCCTGCTTGGTCGGCTCCATGGCGATGGAGGCGCCGAGCTCGGTAGCGGTTGGAATTCGGTTGCGGCTTTCGAAATGAGGGGTCTGCTGGCGGTGGGCTGGCATATATAGAGACGGCGGCTCTCGGGAGTCGAGACGCTTGTATCGCACGACAGCGAGGCAGGCTGGCAGGAGGCTTGGGCCTTGTTTAGTTGTTTAGTTCGTTCGAAAGAGCACCAATTCGATCAAAAGCAATGCATTGAACTACGTGTTCTCTCTATTTTTTTTTATTTTCAAGAAAATCTGCTACAGTCAATTTGATGAAATTCACGCGTACTAAACAGGCCCTGCGTGGCTACGTTTCTTTGTAACCCTTGCCTGTACGAATGTGGCGGTACGGCCAGGATCAGAGTATCACCGACCAGGACAATCCATGCCTCTTGCAGAAAGGGCGCTGCAATAGTTGTGCCCTGCGTGGCTACGTTTCTTTATAACCCTGCAGCAAGACAACTAGATGATGTTGTTATGCATAGTATTTTTATGTATTGGATCGCGTGTCACAGAAAGAAAAAAGTACATTAGGAAGCGTGCGTTATGCAAAATTTTACAAAACGAGCTGAACTAAACACCCAATGTTTGTCAGCGATCCATCAGGATCTTCCTAGACCGGCAGCAATCAAATCAAATGAAGCTGTATCTTGTTACATTTGACGTTCTTTTTTTTTTTTGACGTTCTTGAATTCAGAAGTAGACATGCATGACTAACCACACAAGCGCACGCCATAACCGACGGTAAGAGCTTTTTCCAGAATGAATAAAACTTCTCTTCCAAAATGAATGCAACTTCTCTTCCATGTATTTCTGTCTTTCATCGTAGGCTTTCACCTTCAGCACACCACCCAGGATTCAGGATGCATCAAGCCAAAATGTTAAAGGATACTTGCTGAATAATGCAGAACGATGTGCATGGATAAGTTTGAGCTAGAATGTGAGCCATTATTGGCTACTAATACTACACACGCATATGAGGAATGCAATTCTATTATATATTGGAGATGTAATCTCTGTGCTCAACTAGTACCATGCAATTTTTCTAGTGTTTACAATTAGCTGAAGTAACTGAGATATTGTATTCTGCTCATCTCAGAGCACAAGCAGAGGCACCAGTTTAGCACAAATAAAAACTTTCTAGAAGATCATATGCATATGCAAAAAAAAAAAATGGTGAACGTAATTACCAAGATATACAGTTCAGTTTAGCACAAACCGATGATAGCAGCTTTCCAGAATGAAACCTCTCTTTCCTTGTATTTCTATGGCTTTCGCCTGCAGCACACCACCTTGGATTCAGAATGCATCAAACCAAAATGCTAAAGGAGACTTGCTGAATAATTCAGAATGATGTGCATGGATAATTTTAAGCAAGAATGTGAGCTGTTGGCTACTAAATATCTGACTATACAATCTTATGAGGAATGGAATTGTATCATGTATTGAAGATGCAAATCTGTGTTCAACTAGTACTATGCATTTGTTTCTAGTGTTTACTATTAGCTGAGGTAAATGAGAGTTTGTATTCTGGACATCACAGAGCACAAACTAGAAGCACCAGTTTAGCGCAAATAGAAGTTTTCGAAACATCATAGGCAACAACAGAAATATGGGTCAATGCAGTTACCAGGTTCTCCCGGACAGTGCAGCAGAGATCACCAGCATATGGATGCAATGCAACAGAGATGCAAGTTGCACAAGACAAGACCGCACAATATCTGAATTTTCCCTTTTATCATGGAAACCAATCGGAGCTGTAGACAACGGTTATGTCGTGCCTTTGCACGGAGCAAACTACTAGACAGAATCACAGAAACCAAACCGTGGACATCACACATCAGCTTCCACCCAAACACACGAGCTGAAGTACACAGCACACACGACACACACGCACGCATGATCCTTGGGCAACATGACAGACAGACTGACTGACATTTTGAACACCGTGAGCCTAGTTACCTTCCTACAGTCCGCGCGCGTACTTGCACGCTTCATGGTGCGCTATGAATGGACGAACAAAACCGGATAGTTCATAGGCTTCTAGGAGAGCACCTCCCGGACGACCTCCATCATCTTTCTCACGGGCCCGGTCTGGACCGCATCCGGCAGGCTCTGGATCCGACGTGCCAGCAACATCGTCTCATCCCGGAAGTCCTGCACGCCACATTATTCGACACGAATCAAAAAGGGCTAAGGATCCCAGGGCCCGGCGCCGGCACCTACGTGACAGGAAGGGAGCTGACTACTTAGTACTTACGTTTATTCCGGCCTTGAGCATCTGGCAGACGACGGAAGTGGCGAAGGGGACCGGCACCAGTCCAGCGAGCTCCTCGTCGGTCAGGCCCTGGAATTTCGTGAGCACGATCCGTAGCAGCGGCAGGCGGCGCGACCCCGTCCGGAGGAAGCACGCCTGTACCACGTGGTTCCCGTAGCGGTGCGAGGACAGGCTCACCAGGTGATCTACGACGACGTCCGTGATGTTGTCCTTGAATTGGTCGCTGCCGCGCTCGAGGACTTCCTGCAAGAAGCGGTGGCTGTGGCACGCCGGCGAGAGGCTTCGTTAGTTTCATTCAGACCCAACACTCCATCTCGAGAATGCGAAAACTGGAAGTAGAATGATGGAGGACGCTTTCTGTAATCGTATGTTCAGCTCGCACCTGTGTCTTCCCTTGGCAATTTCAACGGTGTGGTTCCAGATGGCCTCCTCGAGTCTGTGGAGATCGGAGTTTTTCGCGACTGCGAAGCATTCCACCATGGACTCCCACCCGACGGAGGACGAGACCACACCACTGAACTCGTCAGTGGCACACTGGATGACAATCTAAAAGCAAGCGCATCAGAGAAAACCGGAGGAGAGGCATTGGTATGTCTCATTGTTGCCAAGCTGTGGGCTCTGTTACGTACCGAAGAATCCTCGTAAGGGAATGTGGTGAAGATACTGCGAAGCAGATCAGGGCCTTTCACGTGTTCGAACAGGTCCAGGCCTTCGCCTTCGTTCAGGAGGCAATTGATGAGATGTTGGCGCAGTTGGGTGTGCAGCTTCACCGCATTGAAGAGATCCTTTAGAGATGTCACCCTGCGCAGCGCACACAACAGCAAGATCACACACAAATCGATATTACTCAGATTCAAGTTCACCGAAGAATCAATATAATCACAGAAAATGGTCTGAATATTTCAAGGAAAATTAGTACCGGAAGGATTCAAGGAAAGCAACTGCTAAAGTTCAGTTAATTGCAAGCTTCAGTCGACACTTGTCTGAATATTATACAGTCTACATTTGTACTGAGATTTCTCTCTGGCTAGATTTGAATTAATAGCTGGACTAAATTAGTTCGATAGATTGATCAAACTATGGGGGAGCGAAACGCGAGGCTTCAAATTCCGAACCATTTCTTCTCAAAATAAATAGGCAAACATACCCGCATTCATTATCCGCGACGCGCACCAGGGAGAAACGGCAGTCGCACGCGGCATGGACGAGGACCTTGAGCTCGTGGTACCTTCCTGGGCGAAGCAGCTCGACGAAGACGCAGCGCCACTCGCTGCTCCCCATGACGACGTGCAACGAATCCGTGACCGCGCTGATCGCGATGCTTCGAATCACCTGGCAACCCTCCTTGAGCAGCCGGACCACGCACGCCGACGCACCCACATGTTCCACACCCCCTGGCACAAGATGGCGGACGTGCTGGAGAATCTGCTCCTCCTCCGGTGTCAGCTGGCGAGGAATCTCCGGCGCCGGACTCGGTGCTCCGGGGTCCACCTGGTCAGCGCTCGAAAAGGCGGAGGCGTGCGGGTTGAGGATGGCGTTGTCACTCCAGAAGGAGAAGTGGTCGGTGGCGCCAACATGAGGACCAGTGGCTGATGCCTGGCCCTCGGTGACGCCGAAGCTCGTCGTCGACGACGACTGCCCCATCGACGAGTTGTGGCTGTAGAAGCGCGGGGTGACGGCGCCGTAGTGCGAGGCGTTGATGCTGCTAGGGATATGCCCGTAGAACTCCGGATACACCAGCGGCAAGTACGGCAACACCCCCTCGACCATCGGCGGCGGCGGCGGCGGCGGC
>CM014278.1:89347594-89360549 GCA_004135705.1 Alloteropsis semialata | reverse complement strand
CACACATCATATGAAGTACGTATGTGGATATGATGCTTACGGGTTACTGCAAATCGAGGTGAATGAGTAAATGCCAGCCACTGGCCACCAAAAACCTGACAACTAGCATTTGAGGAATGAAATGGTATCATGCCTAGGAGATGTAATGTGTTTTTGACATTAGAAGCAACCGGCACTACACTGTTACATGGTAGAGGTAAAGGAGTTCATGTGAGCATAACAGCAGAATTAGGCCTGAAGCTGGGTTGAACAGACAAAACTAGCAGTCGCCAGCACCAATGAGAAGTATTCAGAGATCATAAGGGGGAAAATTGATGAATGTGCAAATTATATGAGAATTTTGTAAATTCTTGGCTTCTGCACTGCAATCTCAAAGTAAAACTTTCAAGAACAGGAAAATACTTAGCACATAGAATGATGTTGGAATGACATCTCCACAAGACTAGATCTTAAATCATTGCGCAATCCGATAATTAAGCCTAAAAAGTGAAACAGAGAGTTCACTTCTGTGTTAGCTAACAGTGGTTCCAAGAATAACAATGTATCCGTGAGTAATTTGTCGACAAACTGAATGAAGTGGTAATCTACTAATCTTGTTCCCTTGTACATTCAAGATCACTTGATTTTCAATATGTTATTGAAGAAATGATGTGCGTGTCTTCTTCAGCATTGTTTCATTTTCAGCAAATTGTCACAGAATACTTATGCTGTTTTTTTTTCTCAAAATAACTTTCTTATTGTGTCTAGTGTTGAGCATGAACCAAAGAATGAGATCATCATTATTGCAAGATAAACCAAAGCATGTTTGTACTTACATATCTCCAGCCAAGAATCTGTTGGCAGCAGCTACAGTAGATGTCATTTACTGTATGGAGCCCAGTTACAAGATAGCGATCCTCATTAGGTCCTAGGCATATGTTCACACTGAAATATTGCCAGAAAAAGAAAGGGTTTAACAGCCATATCTGAACAGGCATGCATGGATCAAAAGCAGAAAGCCTGAAGATAGATACAGAGGGTTTTGACTTGAGCTGCTTTGGTTAGAAGTTATTCACACTTTATCAGAACGGTTGTATATAATTGAACGGATATAGCCAATATGGGTTTTGTGGCTAGTACAGTAGCAACTAGCAATAAAACAGGAGAACTATCTTATGCTCATGATAATGGGTTTCCTTTTAAGGCAGACACCCCAAAGTGCAGCTATAACCATCAGCCTATCACCAAACAATATGGTGTGGTGTTTAGCCTTTGTCATCCTCGAAAGTTGAAATACATCTATGAAGTTTCTTTGTCGACTACCATAATGATGCGATCCCCAGCCCTACCAACAATATCCAACAGCACACTATAATGATTTGTGAAATAAGTTACAACGGTACAATCTGATGACAGAACAGGTAACAAGGATTGGATTAAGCCATTGTCAACTCTGAAAAGGGTCTGAAATCGTAATCAAATAAAGATCGCATTTACAGGTATATCACCATAGTTCACAGGTATGCTATAGTACGGCGAGGAAGCCAAAATTCGTCATATTCGCAGCAGCATTTCTAGTATTGGAACATCTGTAATGACTACGGCTTTCAATGTCACTGAACAAAGTTCCCTTGTTCGCTTCAATTCCAACAGGAATTAACCTGAAACAGGCGTCTTTTTTGCATTAAAGGTGCGCTCCTAGCCTAGTTGTGATCACATTGGGCGGACCAACTCGCTCCATGCTCATGAATAGTTGAGGACCAAATTCCACATGAGCAAGACGTAGTCTCTTTATTTCCCTATCGGCCACCAACCCATTTCCGCCAAGGGAAGGGAACCGTTGCGCAAGAACTAGCACAGCTAAATAAGAGGGGGACAGAGACCAGAGAACATACACGCGGTCGAAGAGGTAGGCGCGGCCGGTGCGGCCGTAGAAGTCCCTGGAGATGATGGCGTCCTTGGAGGCGGCGTCCACGCGGCAGCGCCGGCACCTGAACACGCCCTCCCCCTGGAGCCGCTCCAGGAACAGCAGCCCCATCCTGGAAATGCACCACTGCTGCTACCGCCCGATCAATCGACGGATCGATCCGGCGATCGGAGCGGGGCTCCACCGGCACCCTCTCACCCTCGGCAATCAAGAATCGAGGAGGAGAAGAAACTGAAAGCAGCAATATGGAGAAGGAGAGCAGGAAAGGCACCGGTTCAGACGTTCCGTCTCCGGCTCCCAAGAAAGGAAAAGGAAAAAAAAAAGATGAGGAACCTTTCGTTTCCTTGAAGAGATGGCTACCGAAGAGAGATGCGACGATGGACGATGGATTGGGGAAGGGAAAGGAAGGGGAAAAGGGAGGCGAGAATGGAGTGTGGGTGGCAGCGACCCCAACCCTGCAACAGCTAGCAGCAGCGCAGGCAGCGAAAGCATGTGACGCGCGGACCGTGGGAGCCGTGGTGCGGCGCGTCAGTGCGGAATTTTTTTTATTTTTTAATCCTTTTCAAACTGGAATTTTAAAAATAACCCCACCTGAACTGTATTTTCAACAAATAACCCTTTTGGTCGCGCCACTACTCGTGGCGCGACTGAAGAGAAAGTCGCGCCATATGTCTTGGCGCGACTGCCCTGCCACGTCGGCCGGCCCGGCCGCGGCCTGCCAGCGCGGCAGCTGACGGGTCAGACTAGTCGCGCCACATGCCTTGGCGCGACTCAGTCGCGCCAAAGGTCGTGGCGCGACTCGCCTGTATACAGGCGGCCGCCCGAGTCCCTTTCTTTGTCCTCCTCTCTTTCTTTCTCCTTCCACCCGAGCTCAGGCTCTCCCATGGCGCCCCCTCCGAACTCCCCTCTAGATCCCCTCTTTCTTCCACGGATTTGAAGGGGAAACGGTGGGAAAACATTCCGAGAAGGTAACTCCTCCACTTTATCCGTGTAGATTTGTGTCATTTGCTTGTTTTCCTTGGCATTTGTTGTGGTAGGGTAACCTAGGGTTTGGGTTGGATTTGGTAAATTAGTACGAAAGGGGTAAGATTAGTTTAGCGTTATCGTGTAATTGATACATGGCAACGCTTTTGTATCGTGTAGATTGTGTTTCATGAAACGATTTCGATGAGATTTTAGTGGGTAGATATTCTTGTTAGTTTTTTCAAGAAAAGAAAATTATGATTTAATGTAGATCATTTGTAGAATGGTATTATTATGTGGTGTTGTTATATGTAATGGATTGACATTTGGGTATACTTGGTCTTTTAGTAGTTTTTGTATAAGTCCATGAATGGTAATGGTAATGTGCCCATTAAATGTGTGTAGATGGATCGCTTAGTTCGTTATTTCTCCGGCGGTTTCGGTTAATGAGAATGGAGAGTTTGAGAGGATGAAGCATGAAGTCACAAGATTTGATAGCCCTCCTTCATTTGATGAAGTTTTTGTTCGAGCTAGCTCAATTTTTCTAGTTGATCAAGAATATAGTGAAATAATCCTACACAGTAGATTCGATGCCGGTGACAAAAGGGCTCATTATGTGCTTATGAGAATTTCATGTGACGAAGATTGGGCTTTTTATAAGGAGTTAGTGAAACGGTCCCAAGTTGGTTGCGATGAGTTGTTAGTTGAAGTTCGTGAGAGTGTCTTGGTACAAACTAATAATAAGGTGGGCGAAACTGAGGACGATGAAGAATATGACGTTGACATGACAAATGAGCCAGATTCAGATGATGATTGTCTTGTGAACAATGACTTTGACGAAGGCACATTTGATGTTGAGGAGGAAGATGATGATGATATCTCTGCGGGATCAGAAGAAAAGGAAGAAGAAGAAGAAATGAGAGAAGCGTTAACCCAAGAAGAAGTGTTTGAGCCAACTCCAGTCAATGAAGTACCATTTGTTGAGCCAACACATGGTGTACAAACACCGGTTGTGCAACCAAGAGTGGTAGTTGAGCCGAGTTATGTGGTGCATCGGCGCTCATTTGTTCAACCATCTCCTACGGTTTAACCGTCCTCTAGTATGGCCACAATTTCCGGTGCTAGATTGGCTCCTCTCACTATGGAGAAGTTGAGACAACTTGGAGCAGTTCATGTGGGTGTTCCAGAGGTTCCTCTCTTCCATGCACCCCCTAAGAAGGCATATTGTGATTCCGGCTTGCGTCTTAATTATCCCGAGCCTGACAGTGGTCAACAGTTGATACAGAGAGGGATGACATTCGACAGCATGGAGGAGCTGAAATTCTTTTTAAGGGACTACTCGGTGCGGCACCATCGTCCATACAATGTGGTGCACTCCGACTCTAAGCTACGCTACACAGTAGAATGCCAACTTGGTTGTTGTTGGAAGGTATGGGCCCGTCCAATGACCGGTGAAAGGCAGAAGTGGAGGATAACTAAAGTGCAGCAGCCTCACACATGTGGTACATCCCGACCAATTCACGAGCACTCTCAGTGTACGGCACGATATATCGGAGGCCGGATTGCTTCATTGGTGTATGCTGACCCTGACATTTCGGTGCCAGCGCTCGTTGAAGCAATTGTTGGATTCACTAGTTATCGGGTAAAGTATGGCAAGGCATGGAGGGCTAAACAACATGCCATGGCCATGCTGTGGGGTGATTGGATTGACGCCTACAGTAGGGTTCCGCGGATTCTATATGCTATTGCTCATTACAATCCGGGGACGAAGTGGTGCACAAGCACCACGGGAGCAGTGGAGTTGCACAATGGGGTAATGAAGGAAGTAATGCAGCGTGCTTATTGGTGCTTCCCACAATGTGCAGAGGCATTCAAACATTGCAAGCCAGTGATTAGTGTTGATGGCACTTTTTTGACCGGGAAGTATAGGGGGACTTTGTTGATTGCAACGGGAATGGACGGGTAGGATCGTTTGTTACCGCTCGCCTTTTCTTTGGTGGAGAGCGAGAACAACGAAAGTTGGTCTTGGTTCCTTCATTTGGTGCGTAGGGATGTGGTGAGACGAGATCGAAAGATTTGCATAATTTCTGATAGGCACCAAGGCATTCTAAACGCTGTAGAAGAGCACACTGATGGTTACCAACCGATCTTGCACCAACGCCACTTTGCTGCAAACATATGGCATAGGCACAAAAACAAGAATGTAATAAAACAATTGAAGTTGGTATGTGCATCGAAGGCAGAGAGAACTTTTGGCATACGGTTTGCGAAACTTAAGGAAATGATGAATGAAGAAGCAACAGAGTGGCTTGAGGGTCAAATGGAAAACATCCATAAGTGGTGCAATGCCTTTGACGAAGGTGGTTGGAGGTTTGGTGTCTGCAACACTAATATCTCTGACGTCCTAAACAAGGTAATTAAAGGGATTCGCGGCATGCCTGTGTCGGCTATTGTTGAGTACACGTTCTACAAGGTCAATTCATATTTTGTGAAAAGGTGGCAGAAAGCGAAGAGTCAAATTGAAGCGAGGCCAAACCAGATTTTGTGGGGCAAAGGTGCGGCAAAACTGCTATGTACGGAAGAGGAAAAGCGAATACCATGGCCGCGGAGTTGTTTGACCCTAACTCTTATGTGTACTCCGTTAGGACCGCAAACGCTCTAACGGTGGGTGGTGAGAGTACAGGTGGTCGTATATACAAGGTTGACCTCACACATGTGACTTGTACTTGTTGCGTACCGCAGTTGTTGCATGTGCCTTGCTCCCATATGATTGCTTCGTGCCGTGTTAGAGGGGTGGATCATCGGGCCTCCTTATATACCTCTCAGTTTTACTTGAAGTCTACCGTGTTGAAGACCTGGACACCCCGGTTTGAGCCTTTACTTGACCCTTCTGTTTGGCCATTGTACAACGGTCCTGAGTATATACCGGATAGTACCACAAAGAAGGACAAGGTTGGGAGAAGAAAGAAAAAGCGTCTCCGTAACGAGATGGACGCCTCTAATGGTTATGGAGATGATATATACAGTTACGGGGACTTCAACCAAGACAAGTCCACAATACTTTGTGGTATATGCCACAAACTAGGACACCGTATGGAACGGCACAAAGAAAGACCAAAAAATTTGCATCCTACGAAAAGAAATAAACCTCCTAACCAAAGAAGACAATAAGCCAGGACTAGTAGTCGTGGGGTAAGAATTAACTAGTTTGAACAAGTTGACAAAGTGTTTAATTGCATGTTTGTCCAATGTACTAATCGCATTCATAGTTTTACTTTCATTTTGTTCATAATGTGAAATATTATTTTTTGGAAGTTATCCCTAATAATAAAGTTTGTTTGCAGATTGATGGCGAGACACAAGGATGAATACATACGGTATCCCACAGTGTCATGTGAGGATGCCCCCGTGCCCCCCCTTCCGGTCCCAGTCCCAATTTGTGAATGCAAATATCCGGCGGAGGTAAAGCAATCAAGATGGCCGACAACTGCCGGTAGAGCCTACTACAAGTGCCGCACGAAGTGGGGTTGTGGTTGTCCCAAATACGAAGTGGGGTAGCCCTGGATCTGAGTCCAAGCGAGCCATGGCGTGACTGAAACCTGTGTCGCGCCAAAAGCCATGGCGCGACTTAGTCGCGCCAGACTTGGTGGCGCGACTAGTGTTAGTCGCGCCATCATGCACGGCGCGACTGAATCATGAGTCACGCTGGCCCAGTCCTCGACTCAGGACCTAGGGTACTCATTTGGGGCCCAATTAGTCGCGCCAGGTCTGGTGGCGCGGCTAAGATTGCAGTCGCACCACGGCGCATGGTGTGACTCAGACTGCAGTCGCGCCAGGCGACGCGGCCACTCAGGACCTAGGGTAGTGGTTTGTACCCCCAACGAGTCGCGCCATGGTTCATGGCGCGACTACAGAAGGAGTCGCGCCAGCGACTCCGGCGCGACTGAGTCGTGCCATGGCTCGTGGCGCGACAGACTCTTCAGTCACGCCAGGCCTCGCTCCCACTCAGATCCTGGGGTAGTCATTTTCCTACTACCAGTCGCGCCAATACGCACGGCGCGACTATACAGGAAAACTGCAGAACCTATATTTTTCATCTTTTTGCACAAATTTTCATATGCGTAGTTGGAAACCATATTTTCTAAGTCAGTTTTTTGTAAACAAATTTTGGTGCGCGTGTTTCATCGACAAATTTTTTATAAACGATGCCATACCAACAATAGAAATCAAAAGTGACTAGAAAGATAACAACAAGGCGACTACTCCATAAACCATACCATAAACACAAACTAGTCCACCAACCATACCACGACTACTCCATCATTCAACTAGTCCATACCACAACTAGGTCCATTAGCCCCATTACACAACATACCTAGGTCCATCATCACACAATCACATAACTAGGTCCATTAGCTCCATTACACAACATTACACAAAATAACTAGGTCCATCATCACACAATCACATAACTACTTGCGAACGGATGGGTTGGGTGTATACGGCTTCTTCTTACGACGCTCACGGCCTGGATTGGTGGGTAGCACATTTGGAGTCCCAACTTCTGTGTGGTCACGTCGTGCCCGCCTCTTTGGCCTTTGACTACCTTGGGAAGCAGGCTCAGGCGCATCAGGCAATTGTGATGGACCAGTCTCTTCTTGGCCATAGGTGGGATCATCATCTTCCAAGTCCGAGCTTTCTTCCTCCTCCTCCTCCTCATGGGCCTCCTCCTCCTCGGAGTCATCATCACCCCAATTTTGAGGTGGGCGTTCCTTGCCCCTCCTACGAGGGCGTGCAATGGTGAGAGCCTCTGTACACCACAACAAAACATTATTTGTTATAACCAATGAGCCAAATAAATCCACCAAAAAATATGACAAAGGCACAATGCCCCACGCACCAGGAGTCGATGAGGTGGCACGCGTCGATGCAGCGGAACGTGTACCAGAACTTGAGGGTGCACCAGCCGCTTCTGGTTCATGTGAGGCCAAACAATTCAACTTGCGGGCCATTTTCCAACAGCCCCGATGGAATCTCTAAAATAACAAACAAGTTCATGACCAACCATTAAATCATACATTGAAGAAATAAAGCCTCTAACCTGTATGAAGGCCCTTAGCTTGCTAGCCTCTTCAGGATCACCAATTGGCACACCCAAAGCAATGAGAGACTCGTTAGCAAACCGACCATGTTGTTGTCCCTGTTATTGCCAATTCAAAGTGCAAACAATGCAAAAATCAAGAAAGGCACAAATACATTAACCAAATATACCAAACATGTAACCAAACTTACAATATAGTCTTCCACGGGTCCCCGCTGTGTCTGCGTGGCCTGCCTTGTCATTTCATCATACTGGTCAAATACATCTTCCGGATCATAGGGCAGATCCTCGACTGGACCACCATCCATGGCTACCTTGAGCTTTAGCCGTGGGTTCGCTCTCAACCATTGCAAGTAATGTTCATAAAGGGGGTCACGGTGAAGTGCACCTCCTATGACAATGTTGGCTTCCCTACTATTCCAAGCGTTTATGTACCCTTGGTGCTTGAGCGCCCAATCTTTTTTGCCCCCCTGGCGTCGACGGTCAATACTACATTCAATATTATAGGCTCAAATAAAAAATACAACATGGCACCAGCCTGTTTGCTTGGCTTATCAGCCACCAGCCAGCAGTACTTTTCACTCACAACAAATCAGCACCAGCCACCAGCCAGCCAGCAGTACTTTTCTCTCACTACAAATCAGCACCAGCCACCAGCCGCCAGCCAACCGAACAGGCTGCACGATTGCAAGAATATAAACTCAACTATTACAAAACATACCTATGAAGTGCAGGATTACTGTTGAGGTACTCTGGAGGATAATTTTGAAGTGCGCCAAATTGCCTCATAACTCTACTAGGAATGTGATACTCGACGATGTAGAAGCAAATTAGCGGACAAACTGAGCGCCAATAATCTTGGTCCATCTTGCAATAAGGACTGAGTGCCATGGCTTCCACCTCCTCTCGATAATATGGTCGCCAATTAATCTAGATAACATGAATCAAATGAATTTCCAACCGTAGAGACAACATATGACAACAAGCACATGGTGTACGTAACTTACATGTCCATGAGTGAGGCAGTCAAGCGCGTTGCAGTAGTCAATGTAACGCCTCACCGGGTTTCCATGGACATTGAGCATGTTGTGCCAGAGATAACCAACGGTAGCCAATGGCTCTTCACCAAAAGTTGGTAATTGCTTCAAAACAACAAATAACATGTCAAATTGAATCATACTTCAAATCATGGAATACACATTAACATTGAAGTTGATCTGCATATAGGAAAAGATAGTGTCTTACCCCATGTGTGTACCGCTCCGGCCGACCAACAGGAAGCCGCTCCCACATCCACAACTGCAAAAGATAGGCGCAACCCTCCATGTTTGCACTCGCACCCGTGCGCCTACAAGCATCACACATCTGCCGATACAACCAAGCAAGAACTGCACTGGCCCAGCTATAAGTCGCTATGTTCACCCAAGATTGACCAATGATGTCAATCCACATCCAAGAAAATGTGTTCCCGCTCGAGCCCGGAAATAGAAAACCAGCAACCAAATGCCACAACCATGCCCTAGCATACCTTTCAACAACACCAGCCTCAGCATCAGCCACAGGGGGCGTACCAAAGTGCTGGACCAACCACGCCGAGCTAACTCCGGTAGTCTTCCTATCCTTGGCATCGTCAGGTGGATCTGCAGGACGAACTCCAAACAAGAGCTCCACTCGATCTCTCCACCCTGCCGGATCAATGGTTCCTGTCACGGCTCGGCCATCTATACGAAGCCCAAATAGCATGGCAACATCTTACAAAGTCACTGTCATCTCGCCACAGGAAAGGTGGAAGGTGTGCGTCTCAGGCCTCCACCGGTCCACAAGGGCTGTAAGAGCAGCATTGTCCATCTTCAGCAACCCATCCTTCACCACCATGGCAAGTGGGAGCAACCCCGCTGCACGAAGGTAAAGGGCATACCTATTGTCCCATGCCAGAGGATGGCGAGTGCGGATACGTAAAGGATTCAAAACCTGCAAAAAAATCATAGAC
This sequence comes from Alloteropsis semialata, assembly GCA_004135705.1. Lineage (NCBI taxonomy): Eukaryota > Viridiplantae > Streptophyta > Magnoliopsida > Poales > Poaceae > Alloteropsis > Alloteropsis semialata. The sequence goes on along the minus strand of CM014278.1, from coordinate 89,350,589 downwards.
CACAATGTTGGACTACAACCCTAAACCAAATTCATTTCCACCATATGAAGTCACCATAAATAAATAACTAACCTCAATACGCCCCTCAAGTATCCGTCCACGGTGTCTCTTGTCGTAGGCCACCTCAAGCAAAGGATATCGTGGGTGATGCGCCATTTTGTCCTATAAAAAAAAGCAAATCAAATTTTATGTATGAAGCTCAATAATTCCAATATAAACAAGCCATACAACAATAAACAACAAAACCTAACACTTCATGCTTATCTAAAACATTAAATCCAATCTTCAAAACAATATATACAATATTCCACGTTTCCAATACAATCCATGACCTACTAATGGTGTGCATAACTTCTATATTTCTAATACAATACAATTCCAATACACTCATAGTGATTTCCTAAAAATGGTGTACCTAAATTCTATATTTCCAATACAATCCATTTCCAATACAATCAATGTTCAATAGAAAGAAACATCATTAACTTATATATTTTCAAATCAAGACAATTAGCTAATAGCAATACCAAGTCCAAATATAAAAGTTTAACTCAATTAGTTCAATACTCACATCAAAATAACATCATCCTAATATACACATGGTTATATACACGAAATCGTTACATGCACAAAAATATACAGATGTTACCAAGGACCAAATCCACCATATAGTACAACTAACCATCTCAAATCCGTGCTCAATCAACCATATAAAGTCAAACACTACCGAAACCTAACCTTATCCAATGCCAAGGAAATCAACCAAATCGGCAAAATGTACATGGTCAAAGTGGACGAGTTACCTTCCCGGAGTCTTTTCCCCACGTTTCCCCTTCGATTCCGTGGTGGGATGGCCGGATTTAGTGGGGGGCGGTGCCGGCCGCCATGCTTGAGCTCGGCTTAGGGTTTGGGGAGAAAGAAAGAAAGAGAGGAGGAAGAAGAAAGGGGCTCGGACGGCCGCCTGTATACAGGCGAGTCGCGCCAAGGCATGTGGCGCGACTAGTCTGACCCGTCAGCTGCCGCGCTGGCGGGCCGCGGCCGGGCCGGCCGACGTGGCAGGGCAGTCGCGCCAAGGCATGTGGCGCGACTCCCTCTTCAGTCGCGCCACGAGTAGTGGCGCGACCAAAAGGATTATTTGTTGAAAATACAGTTCAGGTGGGGTTATTTTTAAAATTTTAGTTTAAAAAGGATTAAAAAATAAAAAAAATTCGTTGCGTGGGCTGTGTACTTGTGCATTTATAACGATGGCCTGACGGGCGATTCTTCAGGGTGTTTAGGCCTTATTTAGTTTCTCAAACTTTTTCAACTTTTTTGAAAAGTTACAACTTTTCAACTAAATACCTCCTTCAACTAATTTGAAAAGTTACAAAAGTAACACATTGGAAAACGTGCCCCTTCTCTACTTTTACGCTTCCCAATGCAACTTTCAACTAGACATCCCCTTCAACTTACTTTTCAAACTTTGGCCCACGCTTCCCAATGCACCAAAGTTTGAAAAATTTTGCCAACTAAACAAGGCCTTAGTCTCTGAAAGTCAGTAAACTTTAAAAACTTAATTTGTAAAGTTGGCAAAATTGCATTGGAAAACATGTCGCAAAAGAGGGGACACGTTTTCCAATGTGTTACTTTTGCAACTTTGCAAACTAGTTGAAGGAGATATTAGTTTCAAAATTGTAAGTTTGCAAACTAATTTCGCAAGTTTCACGAACTAAACACGCTCTGAGGGCGTGTTTGGCTCCAATCTATTCTACGGCTCAGTTGATGCCTCATTATAGCAAGCGAATTTATTCAGAGTTTGAGACACAAGATGAGGCCCTTCGTCACGAAACAGCCGCTTCCCTGATGGGATTCTGCTATTTTGCAAAGCACATCTGACCTCCGACCAATTGATCCAACTCAAAGCAAAGCATCACAACACAACACTCGCATGCGAAGGTTAGAGCCCCTGCAGACAACAGAGGCCCTAGACCCTGATACCATCCAGAGGCAGCATCTGCATTCAACAGGGATCCGGTGATGAAGCCTCGCATGATTCTTTGGTGCGCAGTGGTTCAGTCATGCATCAGGCATGCTGCCAGCCAATCAGATGAACATCACAAGGCATTCACGCTTCGCTCATTGCCCCTACAATCTTGGCTAAGAATTTTAAGTGCCGTACCGATGCAGAGGAAAACTAAATCAGATCCATTAGGAATTTAACGCATAACAGAACTGAGATCGCCAAACCAGACATAATACCGAAGTAAATCACCAGACTGTATAGAAGTACCCAGTTTGTACATGCAGAATCTTATGGCACTTCTTGTGCCTACTACCGAAGCCCGGAATAAGCTTCAGACACACAAAGCATTGTACAAGTCAACCTAAATGCAGCATGTACGGGTTCAGCAATCCAGATTCAGAAGCTGATACCAGATTTCTACCAACATGCAGTACAACATGCAGCTTTGAGACCAGTAGAAGGTGGAGCTGTTTGCTCCTATTTAAGGATGGAACTGAGTTATGGTGAGTATACCAGCGATAACCCTTGAGTCCAAAATGATGCTGAGCATGGGAGAGTTTGAAAGCTGGTCAACAAACAGAAAGGAGGCAATCAAGTTGTTTTTGATTAAGAAGTCCCGCATCGAGAAGTTTAGGTTCCACCTTAGATTCATGTGCTGAACCCAAAGCCATGGAAGAACCTGCAGCGAACAAAATACAAAGTAAGCAATAGTGTTACCGAAAGGGATATACCTACGAATGGCACGAGGATGTACTCGATCCATAGACAAACTAATTTTTCTCAGTAGACGTTAGCAATACAGCACAAAATGCATTAAGCAATGGTGGATTGTAGATGACATTCCATTATTCTATAAGCCTAGGAGATTTGGCAAGACCAATGCTACTTGCTATCCCATTTTATATGTCCAGGGGCTTCAGGTAGAACACTTTAGTCCCAGTATAATCTTCTGGGGAAAACTATAATGGACTTGTTATTGATTTGTTTACCGAC
>CM014278.1:89267657-89340420 GCA_004135705.1 Alloteropsis semialata | reverse complement strand
CCACGCTTCTTTCGGGTGACAGTACACCGGCCAATTTCCTTGAAGCGAAGAAGCCGCGTCGACGCGTCTCGTCGTGCTTGGCTTCTTGCGCCGGCGGCATGGCCGTCGCTGTTGCTGCAGGTGGAGGGGCGAGTGTCCGTGTCACGTACTGTTCGTTAATCACTGCCCCAAGCTCCATCCATGGCAATGGCTTAATTCGGAGAGGGTATCCCTTCAACTTCAACTTCATCTTGAACAGCATGATAATTAGGAAAGGTGCATGTGCATTATCGTCAAAAAAAAAGGGAAGGAAGGAAAGCTGATGGGTTGTCGTGTGCAGATCGGAAAAAGGTCTCTCTTGAGGCGAGATATTTTTGGACAGTAGATATGTTTCTCATCAGTTCCATCTAGTACATCTAGTCTTATTTACTTTACCTGCACTTACGAGTAGTTACCACGATTCGGCGGGGTGTTCAATTCCACGAAATTTTTCACCAAAAAAAATCTTACATGCATGGAGTAGTAAGCGTGTGTTAATGACAAAACCCATTCCATAACCCCGGATAAATTTACGAGACGAATCTAATGAGCCTAATTAGGCCATGATTTGCAACAGTGATGCTACAGTAACCATCCGCTAATCATCCACTAATCATGAATTAATTACCGTCATTAGATTCGTCTCGCGATTTTCAGCCGAGATCTATAATTAGTTTTATTATTAGTCTACATTTAGTATTCCTAAATGGTAAGATTCTCTTTGCAAAATTTTTCACCGGAATTAAACACCCCTGAGTTGTCTCGTGTGTGTCAAATGTGATGGTGACGCAGGAATATGTTATACTCAGCACTCCGTGATCTTTTGTGTTGTGCACTGCACTTTTTACGCTGACTCGCTGTACAGACTCTCGAGGTTTCTGAGAAGCTGCCGCAGCCTGGCTCCTTTAATCTCGAATCTCGATCACAGTTAAGATGATGTGCCCGTCGGTCTGTGACTGAAGTCAGCCCGTCCAAAGACATGTGTCCCACACCAGCTGCTGATCGGACTCGGACGTTGGGCGCCCCGTCCAATCGCTGGGGACCGTTGGAATACTTTTGTCCCCGAGGAAGATATCAGCGCATTTATGGCCAGTGTGATTATCTTGGTGCTTTCGGAGCCGCACTAGGCCAACCTGCCTGAAGAGAAGTTCCTTTCCTTGGCACTATTGCCAGTGTGATTATCTTGGCACTAGGAAGATATCAGCGCTGAAGAGAAGTTCCTTTCCTTCCGGTCCTTTTCAACAAGCATAGGCCTAGGCCAACCTGCCTGCCTAGGTCGTCGTCCGTCCTATGCTCTCTCAATGGTTCCTGCAGAGAAACCGTCCTTGTCGTCGGCATCCTGCTCCCCAACTGCATCACCATGTGCAGATGACAGTATTACCACAATGCCAATCAGTAGTTAAGCACACTGATCACTCTTTAAGGAAGAAATAAGCAGAGTGATCCATTAGTATAAGTTGGACGCACATGTGAATCTAGCAACTAACACAAAGTCTACCGAGTGTGCCCCCACAACTCGGCCACTAGGTCGAGACTCGAGAGATCATTTGCCTTGACGTAGCACATTACATCAGCGTCTTGGCTTTCGCAACAGTACGCGGAGTGAGGCCATCGGTGGGCAATTCAGTCCGTTCTGCCGAGAATCCAAGTAGCGGAACGCGGCAGGGTGGTGACGGCAACGCGACGGCACGCGGGCGTAAGCGCCGGGTCGCCATCGCCACTCGCCAGCGGAAGCTAAACTAGGGGCCGCGGCTGTTTCACGGAAACCCGACTCGGGCCGTTGACGACTCGCCGAACCGGACAACGAAACCGTGTGCCCTGATGGGCCACGAGCCCACGGGGCCACGACTCGTACCGGCGAGCGTCTCTTACAAGCGGATCCCCACTCAAAAAAGAAAAAAAAACACACACACACACAAGCGGATCGGCACGTGTTGGTTCTTCCAACTAGAGAGTAGTGGGTGGGTTGCCGCGTCGGTCATGCCGCTATCTTATGCACGGACTGTTGCGCCCAGCTCGTCAGCTCGAGTCCACTTTGCAACACCATTTTCAATTCTTCATAATCTACCTCCATGCATGATGATTGATGAAGTGAAGTCAGTCAAGGGAAGTCAATGCATTTAATCGTGTAAACTGTCTGGATGACATATGCCCACAAAAATAGGATAGGTCAGGCCCGTTATGCATTTTGCCACATTCAAGCTATATATGCATATCTAACACTTAATTCTCAGATAAAATACATTGGGCGGTTGGGCCCTTGGCTGGTTTCAGATAAAAAAAATGCAGCAAACTTTGTAGATAATGCATGGGGTTTGCAAATAGATTCTGCTTTCGATTTCCACACTCATCTGAGCTTGCATGCACGGATGCACCGACAAGTTAACCCTGAAACGACAGGGTGAGCACGCAGAAAGAATACTCTCTTGCATCTACGGACTACAAGGTACAGCCACCAAGTATTACATACCGATTTTTTTAGCCCTTTTCGTGAAAGAAATTCACAAATAGATCCCTGACGGAAAGATTTGCAAAAATGGACCCTGAGCTCGGCGCCATGATCTACGGCGCCTCCCTCGCCTGAGCTTGGAGCCTCCTTTGAATTTCCGCTGCACGCTTCTTTTCTGCTGCCTCAGCTTGACGCCTCCTCTCCATACGCTCCTTGCACTCCGCCTCCCACTGCTTCTGTTCCTCCAGTCATTCCTTGTCTTCCTGTTAGATCTCAGTGTCGATCCACTGCTCAAAATCACAGAGCGGGGGAGGGGTCTACAAATCAACAACACAAATTTATAAAGTGTCAAGCATCAAATTAAACAATTATAATGTCGTACAAATTAAGCAATATCAATTTCTCACCATCAGTCCAATCAAAACTTGGCGACGTGTAGGCTCAAATGCATAGTTCGTGCACATCCAATACCTCTGCCTAAACGTTTCCTTTTCAACGGACTTGGCGACCTTGCAATCATCACCGCAAAAGCATATAAACACGGGAACACCAGTAGGCAGCGGCAAGAGCTCATATGCACTTCCAAAGCGACGGCTATTACAAAAGAAATTACATAAGACCCTAATCAACAACACAAATTAACGATAAAAAAATTATACGATGGATGGGAAAATACCTTGGTTGACAAGTTTTACTAGTTTTACCACGCCTCGGCATCATACGCATTCGATTCAAACACATATTAAACATTGGTTCAAACCCTAACTAAAGACGTAGATAAAGTGGAAAATACACGAAACATAGAAAAATCAATGCGGAAAAAAAGAGTAGGGAAGAGAGTAAACCTTGCTCTCGAAGATCAATGGAGCCAATCGAACTTCCTGTGGTCAAATGCGTCGATTTCGAGAGGTTTGGCGGCGTTGGAAGAGGGAGAAACCGAAAAGAGGAGGAGGAAAATGAGTCTCGGGCTCGGGAAGTAGAGCGGCTGTTCGGTTTTGACTGGGCACCGGCGCCGAGATCTGTGGCGCCGACCTCGGGCCACGTCACCGCCACATCATTAGGCACGACGACATGTGCCCTAGACCTCGGCGTCGTGGCCTACGGCGCCGAGACGTCTTACCTCGGCGCCATGAGCCATAGCGCCGAGCTCAGGATTTATTTTTGCAAATCTTTTCATCAGGGGTATATTTGTGAATTTTTTTCACGAAAAGGGCTGGAAAACAAAAAAAAACTGCGGAGTTAGGAGTACAGGCAAAACTCAGCCCTCGCAGAAGCAGGTCACAGACCCGTACCTTAAAAAAAAACATTACGCATGCATGTAGCAGAGACACACATGTCACAACAATTTGTACATTAGGGAAGACTGGAAAGTGAAAACTACAGGGGAGAAGAGTCTTCCGTTTTACTCGCTCAACCTAGTCTCTTTTTTTTTTTTTTGAGCTCAACCTAGTCATGAACAGCCTGTAGTGACACCTTGCAGAGAAGAGTAGACAAAAGAATTTCCTTCCGGGCAGCCAGAAGCCCCGAACCGCCATGGTTCAGTGAAGCAATCAGATTTCTGGATCATGTTATTATTCTTTGATTGGCAAAATTAGGAAATAACACGGCGGTTGTATCCCTGCGCTCGTCTAATTTTGTGTCAAAACTGAGCCTCAGGCCTCGGCCCAACATTGGCCCATGTTTTCTTGTCTTGCACAGTCTTTAATCGTGTTTATTTTTTTTCCCTGCATTCCGTATTACAGCCCACATGCTCGTGTTCGTTTCTTTCTGGTTTTATAGCCCACATGCTCGCAAAACTGCTGCTGTTTGTCAGGGAATTTTTATGGCTTCTACACAAAGGTTCTATTAGAAAATATTCTATTGCAAAGTTTTCTTTTTCTCTTCTGTTTCACTTCTGGTCACCTCGCTAGCTTTTTTCTTTCTTTTACTTTCCTTTTTTATTGTTTTACGTTTACCATGTTTCTTTTTAAATCTTTTTTCCTTTTCCTTTTCTTATGTTATTATTATTTTGTTTCTTTCTTTATCATTAGTTCCTTCATGTTGTCTATGTTTCCATCAGGGCAGCCAGAACGGTTACAATTTCGTTACAAGAGTTCATAACATATTTTTTTTCCATACATATAAAATTTTGTTACGTAAGTTTCATAACATGTTCCAGTGCATATATGTATCAGCTTCACGAGTTCAATACTAGTTGTTCCAAACATATATTTTTGTTCCAAGAACATAACATTTCACTCCGTGAGTGTTCATGTTTTTTCATAAATTGATATCCTAATTGAATCTTGTATACGATTTTTGTTCCATGCATATAAAATATTGTTCTATGAGTGTTCATATTTTTCCATGTGTATTTTGTTCGATAAGGTTGTACATTATTGACGGTTCCTAGTGAACTGACCGGTCCATTTTTTTTATGAGCTTTCATATAATAATTGTTCCATGTATACAAAGTTTGGTTCCATGAGTATAAAACTATGTTACATAAGTATGTATGATATGTTCTATCTGCATTTTTTTCTTCATGTGTTTATATACTAATTGTTTTTTATATAGTTTTTTCCATAAATATATAATTTTGTTTCAATTTGTAGGTTTTTACACTTGAATTGCATTCCAGATGAAGCAATGGTTCCACTGTTTTAGAAAAACTTTGTGCACCTAATCAACGCTCAAGTGTGGTCTAGTTTTTTAAGACTTTGTAAAAAAACACAATGGTGCAATCAAAATTTCATTTAGATGCTCAGTTTACTTTTTTAAATTATAAATAGATGATGTCATCAATTTTGTTTCGGCTCGCACCCTAAATTAGAGGAAGAGGCAGGTGGGCGCTGGCCAAAAGAGATCCGTCGGTCGGCCTAAAAAACAAACAGTGAGCTATTCAGCGAGAAAGAGAGGGGGTGGCCACGTGAGTGGGCGCAACGGGTCTCCTAACCGGTAACTGCCCATGGGGCTGGGAATTGGTCCCGAAAACGAAAGAAAAGGGCGCCCATAGGGCTGGGAATTGGTCCCGAAATAAAAAGGGTGGGCGTTGATGTTTTTGTTTCCGTCCGTGGGGCAGGAATCACCACCGGTCCCAGCGACGGCAGCGGCTGCTAAGCTGGGCCAGTACCCCTCGCGTGCGTACGGGCCAGCTGCGTTGATGTGGGCTAGGGGGGTGGGGGTGGAGCAACAGGCGTCGGCCTGCGGCGGTGCTGCCCTGGGCCACGAGAGAGAGCACCCATGTCGCCATGTAGGGCCAGGTCCGAATTGGCCCGTGCATGCACGTGATCCAAGCGATCTGCACGCGCACGGATCAGATGTGTGCTTTTCTTAAATTCCGCTAAACACTACGTATAAAAAGATTCGGCTAAATTGATTAGCGTCAATTCATTAGTATAGAGTACTACTACTCTAATACTAGTTATCGGCTAAATTTAGCATGTACTCGCGGTCTATACGGCTATACGGATCTACTAATTATTAGCAACCCAACCAGCTAGCCATTGACTAGCTCATGACCATCAAGCAGCAACTAATAAAGTAATAATTCGCTAGCCAATTGTTAGCCACTATTAGCACTAATCTTTTTTCTGAATGAAAAAAGTAAAGAAAAAACATCAATAATCTGTTTCACCCTGCGAAAAAATTGTATGCGCGGTAAAAAGCAGCAAGACCTTGTTTCCGTTCTCCCCTGCCGATTTGCTATATGCTAACACTTGCTGAACACAGACGAACCTGCACGAACTCGCTAGAGCGTGCATGCATATAATAAGCTCCAATAATCTGGCTGAGCCCCGTCGTATCTCGTGGCATCACACCCAAAGAAATTTGCGATTCATGCGCTTTCGCTAGCCGCGATCGTGACCGCAGGGGTAACACGTGAATGCGAAAGCCGAAAAAAGCAAAGCGGCCGGGACGGGAGACAAATAAAAGTAAAAAGATGCAACGGGAAGAGAGACGATAGGACCAGTAGGCCCTAGCGTAGACGAAGACGAAGTGACGAACACAAATTTCTGCCTGCTCCCAGAATCCAACCGAACGGCGAAGACGCGAAGGGGTGTGCGGCCACCACGAATTTGCGAGAATTTTGCGAGTCACACGTTGTCCGTCCATCCATGTCAGTCAGCTCTTTTTTCCCACACCTTTTCCTCCTTGCAGTTTGATGGCATCTTTTGGACTTGTGATTTGTGAAGGAAGCTTGGCGGATCCCAGAGGATCTCGAGGGTGTTTAGATGTTGTTATGCATAGTATTTTTATGTATTGGGTCGTGTGTCATAGAGAGAAAAAAGTGCATAGAGAAGCACGTATTATGTAAAATGGAGGAGAGAGGAGGTTAACTAAACACCCCCTCGTCTGCTGTCCCTAAACTGTGGCCGTCGCAGGCCCACAGCTCAGAAGCTGTCGATCGATCATTTAGCTGGATCGCCCTCGGAATGTTTTTTTTTTCCCCGATCTGTTACTTTTTTACAGATATACTTTGCATCAAAGTCTTGGTATGAACTGAACTGACCTTGTTACCTCCTTATGCGTGAGTGCTTCTTTGGTCACGTGTTTTGATTTGCCCTTGCGGTAAAATTCAAAATAATTAACCAAATTGATTTGGTTCGGACGGGTTCTGGTTGTACACTTGTACTCGAGGTGACCATCCTGGATTGTGGTCTTGACTTTGATCCGTAGGTGTAGTTCTCATGAACTCGAATCTGGTTGAACTACTGTAATTTCATTATCTTTGTTAATGAAATTCGGACATAGCCCCTCAGAAAAAATAACCAAATTGACACTAAACCGTGTAAGGCTGAGGATTTGAAGTATCTTCCATATTTTCTCGATTCATCGCCTCATACATCGGATTATGCAGCCCTTTGCAAGGGATCGGAGGCGAAGATCACCGTAGACTCCGTAACTAACACCGACGTTGTCAGGTAAACCATCGCTCGCATTCCACTGCTGGTGCGCCCAGACAACACGAAGGGGAACGGGACAAGCACGCCGCTGTAGCTGCGAATCACACACCGCAGCACAGTGCACAGGGACCGGCGGCACTGTGTGGCAGCACCGCGGCAGTGCCGTGCTCTTCCCGAATTTGCGAACAAGGACAAGACCCCTTACATGCAAGGACAACGCCATTACATGCAAGGACAGACAATTAGCGCGGGGCCCCCGGCCGCCGTGGGGACCAGTGTCCACAGCGCCACATGGCGGCCCCGCCATCACAGGCCGAGGGAAGGCGCCGTGCCGTGCGCCTGACACCGCACCACCACATGGCCCCTGGCCGTGACCGCGTGAGATGTGCCTACGCGCCCAGGCCCACTCGTGGCGCCTCTAGTTGGGGCCAGTGCAGGGCCTGGGGTCCATGGACCGCTCCTAGGCAGCCAGGACGAAGCTGCACCGCACAAGGACGCCGTGAGCGCGGGGCGTTCCGGGAGGTTCCGCCACGTTCGAGGCCCGCCGCACCACGTGACGCCGCGCAGGAGACCCATGCCACCACAAGCGCCACTTGGAGGGAGCGAGCGGCTCTCAGCCACGCGCGCGCCGCGCTTTTGCGCCCCGCTCCCCGTGGTTTCTTCGAATCACGGGCGGGCGTGCGCCCATGTGCGTCCGGCTCACGATGTCCGACGGGCGATGGCCGATGGGTCCGGCTTTTATTATCTAACCAAAAATTTTGTGAAGAATTAGAGAGGGTCTGGCAAGCTAACACCTGCAGCAAGGGCATACAGTGAAAACCTGTTCTATGAGCGTACAGGTGTGGTTTTAATTCAGAAATTAAGTGTGACTACATCACTAATAATATTGCTGAGTCATTTAATAACAAGATACGCGGCCATAAAGACTTACCTGTTGCTGACCTTGCTGATAAGATTAAAGAAATTATCATGCAATATTGGTACAAGAGAAGAAATATTGCATATATGCTACCTGAAGGCAGGATACTTCCAGCTATTATGGTTCGCTATTATGGTTCAGCTGAAGGCTAATACTAGAGGTTTGGGGCACTTGAAAATTGTACCATCTACCCACTGGAGTGCAGAGGTCTGGGACCATAGTGGCAGCAAAGTTGCAAGGCATATTGTGAAGTTAAATGAAAGGACATGTACTTGTTGTGAATGGCAGCACACTGGTAAGCCATGTCAGCATGTGTTGGCCTTTGTAACCAGGGCAAAGGGAGTTGACCTTGAGCAATTTGTGCATGACTACTACTCTGTGGATAGGTTCAGGGCTGCCTATGCTAGAGAGATTGAGCCAATGACAGATAAAACACAATAGCCAGAAGCTGAACTGCCATTTGTTGTGGGTGCAACACTACCTAAAGGGGAAGTGGGAAGACGTAGGAAACTAAGAATAAAAGGGTGTCTTGAAGGTGGTCACAAGAAGAAAGGCATCAAATCTACAGGAGGTGATAACGAAGGTGAAGGTGACATCAGAGGTGAAAATGGTACTGTTCCAGTAAATGCAAAAGGAAAGAAAATGATTAGAGGACTATGACTTGCCTGAAATGCGGTGAAAAGGGACATAGGCAAGCTAGTTCAAAGTGCCCATTAAATGGGACAGCAAAAAAGAGGTAACTATTGATTATTTACTTGTATTTAATTTGAGACAACACATTATTATTAATGTATTTAATTTACTTGTAGGAAGCGGAAGCAACCTAGAAAGAATGTTACAAAAGCTGCACATGGAGAAATTAGCACCCCACAGAGGCCAACTAGAGAAGAAATACTACGAGATAGTCCAGGAAGGGTCACTAGAAGGTAAGAAATATTAACACATTTACAATAATATTTATTTCCTACATCTAATTGTCGACCCAAAAATATGTGCAGCCGGCTCGCGTTTTTGTAAGGAGAGGGCAGCTCTTCACAAACCAACATCAACAACACAAGTCCTGTTAGGATGCCTAGTGCAGCTGCACCCAAAAAGATGGTCCCGAAGAGAAGGCTAACTATTGGATAAATGGTCGTATTTGAGATGAGATGTGAACTCATGTTTTATTTGGGATATGAAACTCGTTTAGTGAAAAATTATGGTTTGCGAGATGATTTTAATTAGACTAAATTCTTGGATTTGTGAGATGAACTCATTTGTGCTTAGCGATGAATTTATTGATGCTCATTGTGTCAACATTTATATTTTTTTGGAAAAAAACTGTGCATGGCGGAGCCCTGTCCGGCGGCCAAGCAGCCAGGTCCGGCGGGCAGGCAGCCAGCCCAGGCGGGGCGGCGCCCAGCCAGCACAGGGCATACGTACAGCCGGCCAGCCAGCACAGGGCACACGTACAGTACAGAAGGCAAACAGGAATAGTTACGTGAAGGTGATCTGTCCTCAAGGGCAAATATATCCTTTCACCAGCCAATACAGGTATAATAATTAAAAAAAAGATGCAAATACATAGAATGGCATGGAAAGCAAGAGTCCCATATTTGGAGTCCTAATTTTACGATTTCAACGTTACAAAGGGCAAAACTGCGAAGCGCCAACGTTTGTAGTCCCATTTTTGCAATTTTCTCATATATGTACAATGGTCTGATCTCGCGATGACACATCGCTCGACCTGGTTGGTTGGCTGTCATCGCCGCCCATCCCATGGGATCTTGTGATGACGTCTCTCGACCTGGTTGGCTGGTTGTCGTCTCTGCTGCTCTCGAACCAAGGGGTTCACCCCATTTCGCAAAATGGGTATGCGTTGATGCACGTGAAGAGAAAAAGTGTATTGAGGAGCGTGCGTTATGTAAAATTTCTGCACAGTACGGTGAACTAAACACCCCCTAAAGTGTATGGGCATGTTTGTCCAAATGCTAATGAGTGAAAGGGCTAAACTTTAGTACACCACTTTCAAACAGAAGTACTAAAGTCTACTCCCTCCATCCCAAAATAAGTGTTCGTTTAGAAATTTTCAGACAAATTAGTAGTCATAGAAAATGACCATGTTATCCCTTATTACTCATGGTAGGTGTGATTGAAAACTGCGCTGTTAATAAATGCACCTGCATTGGAACAAGAAAAATAGCATCAACCAAGCATTTGATTGGCTCCATGCGTTTCTCCATACATTCTTTTCTTAGAGTTTGGGGTTGATTTAATTATATGGTCCTTACTACAAAGCTAAATGAACACTCTTTGTGGGACAAAATTTGAAGGCTAAACGAACATTTTTTTTGGGACGGAGGGAGTAGTGCTCATCTTTAGCCAAGATTCAAAAAATTTAGCAAGAAAAGAAGTGCTAATGGATGGTAAAGTTTAGTGCTAAACTTTAACACCTCCAAACAGGCCCCACCTGCTATATATGTCTAAAAAAAAATATAGCGTGACAGATAAAATGATTCATGTTTGATCAAGTTTTTAGAGAATTATATTTATATCTATTTCTCTAAATAGATGTATTATAAAAATACATTTTATAATTAATCTAATAATATTTATTGCATTCTTTCTAAGATAGAGAAAGTATTTTTCTAGAAAAAATTTGGACTTGATTTTCCTCAAAATTTTTAGATGGCTGTCTAGCAGAATCAACTGGCTCTGCATCTATGTATACTACTCCCTCTTTCAAACACCAAAAAGTAACTAATTACAAATCAAATTTGTCCAAAACTTTATATAATTATGACCGGAGGTACCACCTACACTACACACCAGCACTTGGCGCGCTAACGACCAAATCTTGTAGAAACAATTAATTTATATTAGTTCTGCTTACATGCATTTATAGTGTATGTTGAGAAATATTGCATTATTAATCCATGATAGATGACATTATCGACTACATTTATTTTGAAGTCGCCAAAAATAAAAACTGATATATCCACACAAATAAAAATAAATTCTGATAGTTCATTTTATCAACTTTAATAGCTTTTTGCTCTTATACATCACATATAATGTAGTCCTTATGCTATGAATACTTAATGCATGTATGCATATTGCATAGTTAACAAGCTGTTGACAATAGTATATCTTTGTGTATGTGTCGCGCACCCTCTTAGCAAAATTCCTTGTTCCGCCATTGCCTACGCAGCATGGCCGCGCAAGTACAGTCGTATAGATGCAGAGACAAAAACTTTTTTATTTTGAGACTTTTTATATTATATTATTTTATGGAGTCTATTAATTTCCAGGATTAGTGGAGGCGTGGAGCTAGTGGCTGTCATAAAAATTGTAACCAGCACCTGAACTTGATATTGGCTTTTGGTCGTGAACTCCTGATGCAATGCAGATCAAGGCGGGGTTTACTCTCTAGTCCTGAAACTCAAACAGTCATCCTAGCAATCTAAATTATCGTTACTGTGATGTGTTTGATGGTAATGTTCATATCCATGACATCCATGGCCGTGTAGACTAACATGCGTCTAGGCCTCTAGCTAGGCTGAAATGTTACACTAAATTATACTACTTCTTAGTATATGTTCTTGTTTCATTATCAAGTATTAACTAAAATTATCACCATATCGGCGGCAATTATATATAACAACCAATTAATTCTAAAATTAAGCAACAATTACTTGCAGGACCGCCATGTATGAGATTGCCTTGCCCCGGTCAGCCCTCAAAGCCTGAGATCTTTAGCACTTCCTTGTTCCAAATTGTAAGCTGTTTTGGCTTTTCTAAATACCAGGAGTTTTGGCCGTGAATTGAGATGGGCCAATAGCTAATAGAGTCTACATTGCAAGTATTAGATTTTGGACTTAGCCCCCAAACCCGAAGAAGCTAGTTAAAGTGGAGAAAGAAGAGAAGAACTCATGTGAGAAAAGAGAAAACCCTAAGAGATAAAAAGCAAATGAGCCAAAGGTCCCTTTTCTCTTTATTTGGGGCCTGTTCATAGAGAAGGAGCTATGGCTGTTTATGTTTATTCTATTGACGGAGCCAAATATTACATAAGAGGGATTAGCATTATTGACCCCATGAAAAACACTAACACCTTCCTCGTTGGGGCTCCTGGGAATGCCCTGAGTTTTATAAATACGTCATTGTACCTTGCAAACAAGCCCTAAATTGCACACATGGCCATATTAGGCCTCTTTTTCATACAAAAGGCTTCCATAGGTCTTGTAGCCTAAGGCACATCCCCATCAGCAAAAGGTAGAGGGGACCACATCCCATGTTTAAACTCCAATTTAGTCCTTAATACTTCCTTTATAAATTAGCAAAACTGACCTAGGGGATGGCCCATCCTGGACCATACTAAGCTATATATATGT
Source organism: Alloteropsis semialata (assembly GCA_004135705.1). NCBI lineage: Eukaryota > Viridiplantae > Streptophyta > Magnoliopsida > Poales > Poaceae > Alloteropsis > Alloteropsis semialata. The sequence continues at coordinate 89,327,778 of CM014278.1, read as the reverse complement.
TTTACTATGAATCTAGATATATCTTATGTTTAGATACGTAGTAAAAGCTATGGATATAGAAAATTCAAAATGACTTACAATTTAAATTGAGTGAGCAGCCAAGAGCGAAAAAATTGCTCACAGGACTAGGCGGCATATCAAAGACACGACAATTAACATGATTCCTCTCGAACTAAGGTTATGGCTTGGACAATACTTCCTTCATCTCATGTTTCTATTCACTTTAATTTTCTAGATAGATAGTGATATGTTATATATTTAGGCGTATAACAAAAACTTCGTGTCTAGAAAATCAAAATAAACAATAATTTAGAATAGAATCGTATTTTTAAAAATCACAGTTTAAAAGGTAAGTTCAACCGAACCAATATAATTTTAGTGTGAACTAAAAAATTCAGATGTTCACTTCAGGCTCTTTTCTCGTGGCATGACCATAAAATGAGATGCTCATAGGGGCAGAATTTGCATACATGTATTTATAGTAATGAGTGTACGTGCATGTGTGAGCGTCTACGTATTTGTCTCGAAAAAAAAAGAATGGCGGCCATTTCATTGGAAACATCGATGTCGTACTGCCATATGTGGTCCTTACCAAGAGATCCTCTACCGCTATAAAACAGGAAAATAGGAAGGATCAATATGCAAATTGACATAGCACAATCGTTTTGCATTTTTTTCCGATGGAGAAATTTTCTATCGGCTCCTCCATCTTCCTCCTGAAGTGAACCCTCTTCATCCCGCCGGCTCTGCCGTCTTCTCTCTCTTTCTTACAGGCCGCCGCCGTTCGACCGACGCACCTCTCCCCCCTCCGCCCCACCCCATTTCGGTCCCCCATCTCCGCTGCCTTCGATCCGGCAAAAGTTACCGGGGGCCTCCCCTCCATTGGCGGACCGCCGGCAACGGCAAGCCCCGGCGGCTCAAACCGTCTCTCGCGGCCCGCCTCTCCTTTCTTCCCGTGGGGTCCGTTTCTCTCAAGTGGGCCCCAGAAGAGCCAGCTAATCGCGTGCAGCCACGTCGCCGTGGCCGTCGAACCGGCTATAAATCCCCCGCCCCGGGCACCCATCCCCGGTCACACCCAGCAGCGCAGCCGCCTCCTTCCTCCCCTCGCCCGCGCTACTCTTCGCATTCCATTCCAGGAGAGCGGCGAGGCGGGTAGTGGTCGATCGAGAGGGGAGGAGAGGCAAGATGTTCATCGAGAGCTTCCGCGTGGAGAGCCCGAACGTGCGGTACGGCCCGTCGGAGATCGAGTCGGAGTACCGGTACGACACGACGGAGCTGGTGCACGAGGGCAAGGATGGCGCCTCCCGCTGGGTGGTCCGCCCCAAGTCCGTCAAGTACAACTTCCGGACCAGTACCGCCGTCCCCAAGCTCGGGTACGTACGGACGCACCCCGGGCCTCTCTCACCTCAATCCCCTCCCCTCGCGCTCTGTCAAATCATCCCCTGAGATCAACCATGGAATCTTTGCCTGATCATGACCCGTCGTCGTTGACAGTTACATGCCCGTCCTGATGCGCCGAATCTGCTCGATTTTGAATTTCTATGGTGCCCAACTGCCCTGCGCTTTCCTTTTTCGTTTTCGTTCTCCCCCCTTATTTTTCTGGGTTCGTTTCCGTGCGCCGAGCCCGAGGCCGCGCACGAGAGGGACATGGCGAGATGCCAAATGGCTTCCCTGTTAATTTCTCGATTGGGTTTACGGCGGTGTGGGGCTCTCACCTTGTTGCCTTGCTACTGTTCAACGATACAACGTCCTTTTCCTCTGAACTTTGCCTTAGTTTTTGCCCTCTGCACGTGGGCTGGTTGCAATTTGTTTCCGCGAGATCAGAGTCCAGCAGGGACATCATGAGCAGCAGACAAAACTCATCACCTAGTATACTGGCAAGTGTGCGGAGGCAGATGTTGCCATGATCTTAACCACTTTGTTTTCTTCCTGTTCTTGTGCATGTCTGCTACGTGCAATCGTCGTGTTACAGACAGACGATGCTGATTCATGTTGTGTGGTGGTGCAGGGTTATGCTCGTGGGGTGGGGCGGCAACAACGGGTCCACGCTGACAGCTGGGGTCATCGCCAACAGGGAGTAAGTGCCCGTTCACTTCAGCATTTGTTTCCCGTTCCTGCGTGTTCCCGTGCCGTTTGTGTGCCATGAAGCCTGAACTTTCCGGCCCTGTTTCAGGGGGATCTCATGGGCGACCAAGGACAAGGTGCAGCAAGCCAACTACTTCGGCTCCCTCACCCAGGCTTCCACCATCAGGGTGGGCAGCTACAACGGGGAGGAGATCTATGCGCCGTTCAAGAGCCTCCTGCCCATGGTAATCTATTACTACTGCAGTCTTCTTTTACTCAAAGCAAAGACACATGCAGAACAAGGCATATTCCCTTAAGGTGCTAGTTGATGTTATATAGTAGACCTGTCTTTAAGGCCAGTGGTTCTGAAGTGAAAGGAATGTAATCTTTGCATAAACAAAGTTTCTGATTTTCTGAAAGGGATGCTGAGCATCGCATAAACAAATAATGGTTCTGATTTTCTGAAAGGTTTGTTAAACTTTGCATAACAAAAAGGTAAAGTCTTGTCAAAAAGGTTTTGAAAAAGCAAGAATGTGCCATATTGTGATCCTACTTGCTCATGTCAAAATGTTGTGGGTCAGTGAAAGGTTCCAGCATTTTTTACCAGAAAATGTGATTACACTTTTTACTAGTCCTGGAGCGCTGATGACACTGATTGGCTACAGATTTGCAATCCTTCCTGTCTTGATTAAGCTGAACTGTTTTCAGGTTAACCCTGATGACATTGTGTTCGGAGGCTGGGACATCAGCAGCATGAACCTGGCCGATGCCATGACCAGGGCCAAGGTGCTGGACATTGGCCTGCAGAAGCAGCTCAGGCCCTACATGGAGTCCATGGTGCCGCTTCCTGGCATTTATGATCCAGACTTCATCGCAGCTAACCAGGGTTCTCGTGTCAACAATGTCATCAAGGGCACCAAGAAAGAGCAGGTTGACCAGATCATCAAGGACATCAGGTATACAGACATTAATGCTAATGTGCCTCTGTACAATTAGAAAAATGAATTATACTCAGGTGAATGTAAAACAAAGGAAAAATACTACAAACTTGGTGCATGTGAACCATGATTGGCACTCTGCATATAACAGAACGTATTTTTTAACTGAAGCGGTAGAAGTTTAATGGCATGCATGCTAAATTGTCATAGTACATTTAAAAAGTAGTGTTTGTGCATGAATTATATAGCAGCCGCTGACACTTCCATGAGCTCAGTTGAAACTACTATCAACATAGGCAGTTATCATACTTTGTTATGTGGTTGATATGGTCTGAGGATCTAAATTAACATGGCTGAAGCAACATGGTTCACTAGTATAGGTAATCCCTTATAGAAGCTATGGCTTATGTGGCTAATGAAACAGGGAGTTCAAGGAGAAGAGCAAGGTGGACAAGGTAGTTGTTCTGTGGACTGCAAACACTGAAAGGTACAGCAATGTCTCTACTGGCCTCAACGACACAGTGGAGAACCTCCTGGCATCTGTAGACAAGAACGAGGCAGAGATCTCGCCATCGACGCTGTATGCCATTGCCTGTGTCATGGAGGGTGTACCATTTATCAATGGAAGCCCCCAGAACACCTTTGTGCCTGGTGTGTAGTTTGCCGGGCCGTGTGCAAAATTTTCTATGGCGTGTCACTTCTGTTTCATGGCTTATACTAGTTTCATTCTTGTTCACAGGCCTGATTGACCTTGCTATCAAAAACAACTGCTTGATTGGCGGTGATGACTTTAAGAGTGGACAGACCAAGATGAAATCTGTCTTGGTTGATTTCCTTGTTGGTGCTGGAATAAAGGTACAAATTGTCGGTGAAACGTAATATCTCTTATATTAAGTTGAAGAACTATTTTTGGCAAATGCCATCCTCACGATAATTTTTTGTTCATGACCTTCCAGCCGACCTCAATTGTGAGCTACAACCACTTGGGAAACAATGATGGCATGAACCTGTCGGCTCCTCAGACATTCCGGTCCAAGGAGATCTCCAAGAGCAATGTGGTGGATGACATGGTCTCAAGCAATGCTATTCTTTATGAGCCTGGCGAGCATCCTGATCATGTTGTTGTGATTAAGGTCTGTCAGCTAATTTCCACCTTGTCGCAGAGTGTAGACACATCCAAGTATCAAAAAGGTTTTTATTTGTTCTGAAACTTGCCACTTCTTATTGCAGTATGTCCCCTATGTTGGTGACAGCAAGAGGGCCATGGACGAGTACACCTCTGAGATCTTCATGGGCGGCAAAAGCACCATTGTGCTGCACAACACCTGCGAGGACTCGCTCCTCGCCGCACCAATCATCCTTGACCTGGTGCTCCTGGCTGAGCTCAGCACCAGGATCCAGCTGAAAGCTGAGGGAGAGGTGCGAGCTCAGTCTACAGAGCACAGACTGAATGATCCCCTGCCAGATGCTCCAGCACTTGAATGAACACCATCTGATAATTTTTTTTTCCTCCGGTGCAGGAGAAGTTCCACTCCTTCCACCCCGTGGCCACCATCCTGAGCTACCTCACCAAGGCTCCCCTGGTAAGCTTAGTCTCATGCATCCTGGGTCATTGCATTTTGCTCCAAACCGAGCCAATAATTGTCTTGCATGAACTGAACAGGTTCCTCCCGGCACACCGGTGGTGAACGCTCTGGCGAAGCAGAGGGCGATGCTGGAGAACATCATGAGGGCCTGCGTCGGGCTGGCCCCCGAGAACAACATGATCCTAGAGTACAAGTGAGCGCTGCAGCTATGCAGGGGAGGCTACTGGAAAGGGATCAAGAAAGGCGAGACGAGCTGTGTGACTGTGTTGGCTTCTCGTGTGCTTTTTTCTTTCTTTCCCGGTGATTGCTGTACACTTTTGTATGGGTTCGTCAGGCTCGTAGCTATCATGGCTCTGCTTTAGCGGCACGAAGCCTGTAATTGTATCGTATGATAATGTGATCGAGGGCGCTAGTTGCCCTCTGTATTCGTAAGGAATCCCTAGTGTCTTGCAAATATTTGTTCATCCTTGACTCTTGCGTTTGCTAATGTTTTCTATGTTTTGCCGTAACGATTTCCACGACGAAGAAATCCTGCCGAGATCGGTTCGTGGCTCCGCGAAACAGCTGCCTTCCTGTTCGCCACGGGGTTGGAGCAAAATATTTTTCAATAAATAAATAATAAATAAAATGCTAGAAATTCTTTTAAACCGCGGCGAGCAACAACCCCATTTATTTTTGGAAAAACAAATATTTAAGGAAAAAATATTTTAGGCTATCCCCGTTTCGCCCTAGTTCTCTCTCCATATATCGCTCACGAGTCACGCCCTTGTTCTCTCTCCATATATATTGAACACGTAACTCGACGATTTGAACGTCGCCGCCATAGTAAAAATCCAAGGCTCCGTCCTGACCTAACCCGGCCAGCCTCGTCGCAGCCGCCATGACTAGGCAGCTTCAGAAGAGCGTCGTCGTTCTGGCACTGGTGCTTTGTGCCGCGGCCACCGTAGCAGAATCAAGTAAGTTTCTTTTTGGATCTAGTCAAAACATACACGCCAAGTCATCATCTGTTCTGCATAAGGTGCATGCTCGGTTTCATCGCTAAGTGTTCGTGTGCACTTTCAGTTTTTTTTTTTTTTTTTGGTTTCGTCTGACGGAAAAAAGATGTTTCAGATTGCATCATCAATCTGAAGACTTCAACTTCGTTAATAACCTACCATTGTGTTTCCCGTTGCTGCAGATGCTTTCACCTTCCCGGTGTACTCCTTCGAGAGGGCGCTCCGCCATCTCCGCGCGCTGACGGACGGCGAGGGCGCGGCCGCGCAGCCCGCCGCCGCTGGCCCGTCGATCCCGCCGAGCGCGCAGCCGCCTTCCGGCCCCGTGGCGCCCGTGCCGTCGGACACGCCAGAGCCCGCTCCGGCTCCGCTAATGCTGGCCGGACCGGCACCCGCACCGATGAAACCGGTGCTTTCTCCCACGCCTGCCCCGAGCACGCCGGCGCCCACGATTCCTGCGCCGCCGACGCCCGGTACGTGCGCGAAACCGTCACGATGTTACGCCTTTTTGCCGTGCACCGCATTTTTTTTTGAGAAACAGCCGTGCACCGCATAAGATCTGTTCGGTTGGTTGGGCTCGCCAGGGCCCATGGGCTCATTTGTACCACAGTATTGGGCCCATTTACCTTTTTTTTTAATCAATCTTTCGCATTTTGTAGATTGTGCCTTTTTTTTTAATACTGTGATGAAGTTAATCCCCCTCCGTAACTCTGATTAACAATCTATTCGTGCAGCTCCAACAGCAGAGTCCCCCGCCGAAACGCCATCTCCAGAATCACCTGGTAAGTCACGAGCAACAGTAACCTTTGTTGTGTTAGCGTAGCTTGAATTTGTGGCTTTGCCAGATCACATCTGGAACTCGAAATCAGCAGCAGTGGCTTAGCCTAACGGGTTTCGTCGTCGTGTCCGTGCAGCTCCAGCTCCAGCTCCGGTGATCCTGTCACCGTCGAGTTCAAGTCTAGCTCCAGCTCTGGCGCCGGCCACGTCGGCAGGTCCAGCTCCGGCGCCGGCCACTCCGCCATCCACCGAGGGCTCTGCACCGACCACGGCCAAGCCTGGTTCCGGTGCCGCCGGGCTGGTTGCCTCCACGGGAGCCGTGGTGGTGTCCACCGTGGCCGCCGCCATCGCTCTATGCTAGGCGTTTTTTTGCCCATTTCTCTCATCCCTCGATGAGTCGATGGTAGTACCATCGTCTGAAATTAGGAGTAATATTTCTGTCCTCGCTTCGTCATTAGTTGTTGCTATTACGGTTGTACACTCGTTTGCCGTTGGTAGATTCATCTGAACACTACGAAACACCAGATATGTGAACGCCTTGTTCATTTTTTTTGGTTGGCTCTGGAGAGTCTTTTGACCTTTGTTGTGCCTGGTCGTGGATGGTGACGTGAGCAACTCGACGCGGCGCCGTAAGCAGCCATCAGAGTCAGGCCGAGGCGGTCGGTGGGTTCAGACTGACACGGAAAAGGAGAGGGTTGTCTGAGGCCGGCGTGCGCCACCTTGTGCGAACTTTGGTTTGGCGTGGGCTTCTGGTCCCAGCCACGGGCCATGGCTCATCCATTGCCAGTGCGGTCGTGCGCGCGCGCGCGCTCTTTCCTTGTTCCATTCCATGCCGCCCACCACTAATCTCTCCAAAAGCTAGCCCACTTTCTTATCGCCCGCTGTCCCCATGTGTCGCTCGCTCAACTCTAGTTCTACAACGTCGTAACGGGTGGCCAAGATGAAGATGATGCGTAGCATAATAGCATATGTTCTCAGTCTGCCGGACGATTACAACTACGATTATACCAACGCCGCCCGCTTGCAGCCACAGAATAGGAGAATGGGCAGGAACGAAAAAGCGAGGAGATGCTGGATGCCCTGGAATCGTCATCTTTTCTGAAAAGCCGAAAAAACTCTCGATCAGCTCCGTTCGCTGGCACACCGCCACAGCCGCAACGCACCTCATCATTTTCAGGCGCACCGCCGCCGCTCGGAAAAAGGCAAAGCTAACCCACCCATAGGCCATAGCAAGAGGACCCGGCCACCAGAACGGCTCGGAGATATCGCACTGACCAGCGATCCTACGGGCTGCGGCACTCCCTGTGCAAGCGCCAAGTGGTGTGCCACCACCCGTCCGACAAGTGCCCCATGCGGCCATGCACCCATTTCTTGCCAGCGAGACACCAACCGAACTCCCCACTAGCGTCGTGCGCCGACCGCCAAGGCACTGGCACTGGCACTGGCAGCCCGTCTCCACATAAACCCGTGCACTTCATCATCAACTCATTCCCACGCCCACATCCCGAGAACTGGAACAAATCTTTCTAGTGCTCCTGCACCAACAAGTATAGCACTAGCCACCAGTAGCTGCGAGTTGCGAAGCTACCTCCGCGCCAACACGACAGCAGCAGCAGCAAAGCCGGCAGGAGCAATGGCGGCGGCCAGGACGACGGCCGTGGCGCGGTGGTGCGCGGCAATTATCCTCGCGCTCGCGGCGCTAGCCGCGCGCGTGGACGGCGCCACGGCCGCGCCGGCGCCGGCGCCGGCCGCGGACTGCACCGACGCGCTGCTGAGCCTGGCGGGGTGCCTGAGCTACGTGCAGGAGGGGAGCACGGTGGCGACGCCCGACCCGTCCTGCTGCTCGGGGCTCAAGGACGTGGTGCGCACCGAGGTGGCCTGCCTCTGCCAGGTGTTCCAGGGCGGCCAGAACCTCGGCATCTCGCTCAACATGACCAAGGCCCTGCAGCTGCCCGCCGCCTGCAAGGTCAAGACGCCGCCCTTCAGCAGGTGCCACGGTACGTTCTGATGCTGTCTCTCGCCTCTGCAATCGTGGAGCTGCAGTCCACATGCTTGGTGCGATCATTTGACTGATGGATGAGTGGTCACGTTCTTGTTGTTGCCAATGCAGTTTCTGTCCCTGGCGTGCCCAGCGCGTCTCCAGGTACTACCCTGCTCTTGTGGCCTCTGTTAGAACTCTCTGCCTATGTTTTTCAGAATTCAGATGACTGACAGAACTGTCACGCTGTTTCAGTTCCTGCTCCGTCGGCCGGGGCCCCATTCTTCGGGCAGTCACCGTCGTCGCCAGCGCCTTCAGGATCACCGGCAGCGGCAGGAACCGGGAGCGACTCCAGCACAAACACTCCGGCCCCCTCCCCGGCGCGTTCTGGTGCGGCCAGCCTCTCGGCATCAGCGCAGACCATCTTCATCGCAGCAGCTGCTGCCGCGACTCTGCTCGTGTACCGTGTCTCGTGAGCTGGGCTCATCTGTTATGTTCGTCAGTTCGTGCACTCGTCATACCACAGATGACAAGCATGTAGCCCCTGTACCGAGATGTATCTTGTGAGAATTCTCGTTTCGTTTTGAACCACTTTTGGACGCGCATTGTTCATGGATTTCCATTGCGATGCACGGCAACGTAACAAGTCACGACTCACGAATGGGTTCCTCCTTGCGTTGGATGGAAGCTCTAAGTGCAACAAATCGCAAAGATCACTGAACGGCTCGCGACTTGGAAGGGCCGTGCTCAAAGAGATACTGGTACAACATTTTAGTATGTACTGTATACACGTTTGGCTGACCGCCGTAAGCCAGGGCTGTGCTCATGGCGCACAACACGCCCATGGGCATTTGTCAGCGAGTGCAGCTGTAGCAAAAACTCGGAGCTGCGCTGAACTTTTGAGTGCTTGTTTATAGTTTAAACTTCAGATTTCCGAACAATAGATACAACGACCGTTACATCATCCAGCTTGCCCCCAGAGTAACCCAGGTACCCAGCTGCGAGGGCCGCGTCCGAAAATGGGCTACTTCCAAATCCACACCGCCCCACTTCCTTTGCTCTGGCGACCAGGAACTCGGCAATCTCCTGCAATGTTGCAAAAATTGGTTCTTGTCAGAATCATTCTTGCTTGTCAGTTTTCTTCTATGAGGGGTGTTCGTTAGGTTCTGTTCCGTTGCATAAAGAAGATGTTCATTTGGTTTTGAGTACCGAGTACTGACCGTGGGCTTGAGATCGGCTTCTAATGATTTGGAAACAGCGCCAGCTACTTCTTCCTCGTAGACATTGTCAAAAAGACCATCTGTTGCTGTTACAATCACATCACCTTCCTGTAGATCGATGGCATATTTCTGCAAGTTCAGATGAACGGCCTAAGTACAGCATTCTGATAGAGCTTACAAGAGGAAATCAATAGCATCAGAAAGTGGTATGGCACCTGTACAAGTTTTAAAGGGTCATCACCCTTTTCAATTTGCAATGGGAAATTGAAACCATAAGTCATCGGGTTTGATTTTTTATAGACCTCTCCATTCCTTATCACAAGGAATCCAGAATCTCCGATATTCGATGCATGAAGAACCTGCAATATCAACAAGTTCATAAGCACAAATGTATAAAGTTTCGAGGGTAATATATCCAGAATCAACCATCAGTACATATTAAAAAAAGGGGAGGGCCAAGTCTTAAGCTTAACCAAAGCACATACCCGACCATCAAAGTGAGCAACTAAAACAGTGGAAGAACCAGGGGACCATGCTTCATCTGCAGCCTTTGCAAGGACTTCCTCAGTTCTCATCCCTGGAGCTCCTTGGGTCTCTGTTACAATCTTTTTGCAACTATCCATCAGTTCTCTCGCATAAAGTCCGGCATTGATTCCTGATATGGAAATTCCATCAACAATTAGAAGGAGACGCAGGTACTTCAAATTAATGAACCTAAAGATAAGAAACACACTGGACAGAAATAAACACTGGATTTCATTTCAGAGGCTCCAACAGCACACATGAACTCTACCTGACGGAGTGCTACATTGGAATGTGTCCAGTACATTACGAGATACAACAAGCATAGGTGTCTAATACAGTAATACCTAGTGCTGGCGCGCAATCCTTTCCTTTTAATTAATGCCCGGCTAAATTTTATTCAGGTCTAGGCTTGTCAAGTTCTTCTAGTTTCTTATCTGACAACAGAATTCCATTTCCATTTTTTAGCTGAATTCCATTTCCTTTTTTAGCAGGAGAACAGACACAGTGACATTCGATACATGATCATGGCATGTGTATTACAATTATGTTGGCCCTGTTGCCATGCTTATCTCCCAACATTTTATCCTGTTTTTGTGGCAACTGGTAAGACATTGTTCTCTAGCAAAACCTATCGAGTCATTGACTTATCCCACAGTCAGCACAGTTCCCGGCAGATTGGATGGCAACTTCACCCATAACTATCAAGCAAATAAGAAAATTCAACTGCCAACTGCTATAGATTTGTCAATTTGGCATCTTGAGAGTACTACAGTAGCCATGACACATATTTCTGGTGCCTTGAAACGTTTGATGGGAACATAAGGAATCTAACTATCATTGTTTAGGTTTATAGCCAGTATCTCGTCCCTATCAACATCGATCATGCTCTTCTACTTTACTATGGACTCCCCACATTTACATTATGAACATTCCATCATTGATCCAGTAATTGCAACCAGGAAAATCTGTTGTAGTGCATTGTCCTTAACTTATTCCATGGCGTTTGATTTCCCCAAATCTTAATTTTAATTGTCATGCAAATATTCCACATCCCATTAAGAGCAATTTCAAAGGGCCTTGAAGTTGTAACATGCAAATAGAGTACATCACTGTATAAGAACTGGACGTGGAATATCATCCACATGATTTTAAGGCAATACTCATCAAGATTTAAAGCATCCACTAAAGTCGACAAACAAATTTCTTATTTCCCTCGTGTATCCAAATTTCTGTAGATGTCAAGTGATCAACTTTAACCATAAATGCACCCAGTGTGCAAGAAAATTGCTACTTCAATTTGTAAGGGCACAGACATACATTCAGCATCTGAGGATGGTAATGGATGACGCCGTGCCAGCACAGAATCACATCTCTTTTTTTTCTTTTTTTTTTTTTTTTTGCGGGTAACACAGAATCACATCTCAAACGCAACTACAGTGCAACTTAAGAAACAAGGCATGGAGTGGGAATTCACATGATGAGGATAGACTAGAGCACAAAACTACAGTGGAGAAAAAGATATTGTTTACCTTCAAATGACCACTGACCAACTCCATCTGCTACACCGAACCAGCCGTCACAAGCAATAAAATATGCATCTTCGCCACCTGTCGATACCTGGAAAATTTAACGGGTATGGTTGTCAAAACTCACGGCAACAAAAAATCAAGAGAAATATTCAAGGAGATACTTAAAGAAAGTATATTCAAGGAGCTATTTTACAAAAAGAAATATTCAGGGAGCAAGAAATGAGCCAGAAACAACTTTTAATGTTCAGAAACAGTGCACTATAATCTGCATGGCAACCTAGTATCTTTTGTTTTGCTTCGAAATAAAGAACCACGTGCAAATCAAATGCAAAAACCATCCCAAATAAATTTAATCCTGGATGCAGTACCTTTGAAGGATGTGGTAGCATTGCTGCACCTGAAGACAGAACAAGTGTAGATTCAGATACTGAAGTCATCCTGTGACAAATTGAACATTAAAATCATATATTAAAATATTTCATAATTCTCCACAATTTACCAAGGAAAATACAAAGCTATGAGCTCATCCAACTCTCAATAGAAAGTAGAGTAGACACAAGCTTTATTGAATATATCGCTATAAATGTGTGCAAACAGATCAAAGCTATAAGCTGACAGCGTATGTTGTAAAAATACTTAAAGCAATAAAGCAAAGTAATACCTATTAGAGCTCTTCATTCCTGACGTGTAGTTTTCTCCGGACACCTTGCAGATTGCTTGATCCTACAAGTGGAAAGAAGAGACATACACATTATCCACTAACCCTCAGAAATTTGCACCATCTTCAATGAGTATATTAATATAACAGCACAAGCCAGGCTTAAGGAACCATCTGAAGTTTTCCAGAAAGGTAAATCATTTTGAAGTAAGCACATGCCACCAAAATTGGTATTTATGAGGTAATTCCGCATGGGTACATCCAAGTCACAATGGATGCCAGTGTATGTTAGTTGAACAGAGTTTCCTTCACTATAAAAGTGTGGTCCCAACTCTCAAGAAGTATAAATGTGGTCCCTTCCTAGGATATAGATGATAAATCAGTTATTGACTAGAAGTGATCCAGAATCTCTATAAACGAGCAGAGTACAGGATTTAAAACAGATCCTAAAAAAACATAATATTACGACATAAGTGAACTGCCTAAGGAAACAGGATGTACACTAAATTCACAGCAAGTCTGCAACTCATTGCTCCTCAATCTTAATCACATATTCGACGGTGCTGATTCTGGATAAACTTTAAAATGCATCACAGAAAAAGAACATATGACAAATACGCTTCTTGTAAGGCCTCAAATATCTGAGAAAAGAATTTAATCTGTAGTAGCTTAACTCCAAATGAACTACTAACAGAACTACAAGGGAAAAGCATCAACAAAGTGCTATGGAATATGGCAACGCTGACTAGGAGTACCTAGATCCTACAGGAGTTTGCACAAAACACATACCAGATGGGGGATGTGGGCATCATATCCTGCATCTTGTTCCTCTATACTAGAACCACTGGACTCTGTCTCAACGTCGGTATCAGAATCCTGTGTGGTTGAGCCGTCCGAGGCCACAGAGTCATCCAAAGTCGTCTTCATCCTGTCCGCTCCTTCCTCAGCACGGACAGTGAAACCATTTGCATCCTCACATTCATCAAAATTCGTCTCTATCGCTTCCACTCTTTCGTCACACAAGATACCAGTCATCTCCTTGGCCTCCTTGGCATCATCGCCATCAGTAGGCAATTCCAACTCCCCTCCAGCAAGGCCATTTGTACCATCCACATCATCATTTGGCTCAATTCCAAATGCAGAACTCAAATCCCCATTGGGGAAGCCCAGAGCAGTAGGGGTCCCTGTTGGTACTTCCTGCACCTCTGGTTCACATCCGTGGGCGCCACTGGCCTCTGGCAGAGACCCCTCCACGAGGGAGTAGCCACTAATCGACCCAGTGGCATCGAAACTTGAACTGGCATCTGATGGGGACACCTTAACCAATGAAGCCCCATCCACTTCACCAGCTTCTTCAGTTCCCAAACCCGTACCATCCAGCTTCCAGCCATGGCGTCCCACCACTGGAGCCCCTAATCTGACGTCCAAAACACCCGGCCCCGCTAATCCGAGCTCAGCGCCATCCTCTGAACACAAAACCTCCACTTCTCCGGCGTCACCACCGGCAGGGCCTCCGGACGAATAACCACGCAGAGCCGGCCTCTCGGAACCGGCCGAATTTGACCCCGTCAACTCCGCTGCAACGGCGCCTTTGTCCTCAGTACCCGGAGACCCCGGCGCCTCCTCTGCGCCGCCTGCATCCAGAGCAGACCAGACGAAATCGAATCAAGCAACGAAGAAAGTAAAGGAAAGTTAGCAGCAAAATCATCAGGGAGGCGTCAAACAAACGGCGGTTGCTATTCCGTTCAACCGCCACGGCAGGGTCTTGGTCTTCGGTCTACCGACCACGGAATGGGGTTGGGTCAGGGTGTTCCATTTACCGACCACGGCAGAGAAGGGCGGTGTTCCGTTCACCATTTACCAACCGCGCAAAGGTAGAACAGAACGGCGTCAGGTAGGAAGCCCTTGCGGGCTTGCGGCGGACGAGGAGGCCTTACCGGTGTGGGGGGAGCACTGCGCGTCACGGCGCGGAACGGCGGAGTCGCGTCGGGGAGAAGAGCCAGGTCGGAAGTCGAGGGCGCCGGCGGTCGCAGTGACTTCATCCATGGTTAGCTGCGCGCAAGGCGACGGCGCGGAAGGCTGGCTCGAGAGCTGGGACGGGCGGCCGAATCGAAGGCTTTGATTTGGGGAACCAGCTGCAGCAGCAGGCCAGGGGGAAGGGGAACGGCGGCGAGACCGATGGGGAAGAGGGAGGGGGCAGGTTTAATGGGGAGGGAACGGAGCAGCTTGTGTCTGAGGTTTTGAGGCGGCGGCCTGCGCTGCGGCCGCTCGGAAGGCGTCGTTTTCTATGGAGCTTCGCCTCGGTGCAGGGAAGGGGGTTTCCGGGCATTTCCACGGGATATCTATTTCCTTTGGTCGCTTTACGACAAATGGCCTCCCAGAAGTTTGTATTGAATTATTTATGTATTTATAGGCTATGTGCACATGTGCTCCCGCGAGTTATGTATGTAGTACTAGTAATTAACACGAGTATGTCTCCCACAACAGTAAGTGTGGTTTTCTATAGTTTCAACCGTTGCCTTTATTCGACGTGGTAGCTTTCGACAAAACACTCAATGTTGACCATATTCTGGTAATGTTTACATGGCGTCGTCAAGGATGACGAATGCTTCATGCTAAGATGAGGAGTGAAATTAACAAGAGAGTATGATGTATGAGCTAAAATGTCAACATCTCCATTAGGATTTAATGGATTTAAGTGACTTCTACCATTTAATATCTTTTTGTTGCGTGTTTGCAACTTTGCATAAGGAATGACCACCGCACTTCTTGTTTTTTGTCTTTTTGCTTTACCTTTGTGGCAAACTAATTATTTGCATAAGCTTTCATGGATTCTCAAAAATCTAAAACTCCGACAGCTCACTGCCTCAAAAAGTGAAATATTTTTGTCAAGGATTTATTTACATTTGTCTTTTCCGCAACTTGTATACGAAGATCGGACAACAATTCATAGGTTTTTATATCGTGCATAAATAAATTCTGTAAACGGTCACCCAAGCACAACTACATGTTTGAATTGGCCAAGACGGAGAAAAAAGGACCAATGCGATGAGCACGCGTATAGCCATTCCGTTGATTAGTCCTGGATCGCTTGCCTTGGTCAGCTGATCTGGATAATTTTGTGGATACCGAAGACGCCACCGCAGGGTCGAACGGCCACGTGGAACCAAAACACGGCCTCGCGTGCGGTCAATCGGTCGCGCCCACGTGTCTCCAGCGCCTTCCTTACGTGTCACCGCCATCCCAAGCTCGCAAGACCCGACCCAGCCACGAGGCGGTGAGGCCCCACCTGACAGGATCCTCGACGTCTCGACCGCACCGCGTAACTTGCCGAGGGTACCCCGCGACCCACCCACCAGCAAGAGGACGCCGCCGAGGCGCCGACGCGGAGGATGCGATCGCCAGAGGAAGAGGAGGGGGCGCGTGCGATTAGCGAGACACGGAGGCGTATCGGTTCGGATAAGGCCCTAATTACATAATAATTGGGCCAAGGCAGCAAGGATTTCGCGTTGATTATCGGCTTATCGCGGCGTGCCACTCGATCTGGGTGGTATTTTTTTCTTAAAAAAACTTGGAGAGTTTGGGGCGCTGATGCAACTGTTCTTTCTCTGCTTGATGGATAAGTCCCTCCAAGCAATCATTCCTCCCCGCTTCCTCTGAATTTTCAATGCTCCACGATTTTTCGCCAGCTGGATCTGTCCTCCGGCTAATGTTCAATTTGATCGCAATTCATAGCTGTAGTGTTCTCTGTGATGGGATCACTGACTCTGAAGTTTATCACAACTCTGATAAAAGAAAGGATTTGATTCAATCATAAGAACGCATAATACCGATTCGGTTATCTGTCGGTGGTGGTGCCTCTGATTGGTGTAATCAGATGGCAAAGCGACGAACACTGAGAACTGGATTGTGGTAGCCTGGTAGGTCGCATATGCGTTTCGTCTGGGCGAGCGGATCAGGTGGGCAGGGCTTGTGAAAGGCGAATCCGTCTATTCTGAAATTGTTTTTCTGGAGGGTAGGGTGCCTGTCAATTCCAGCCTAATCTCTGTCAAGATCTGCAAGAGGATTACAAGATTGAGCTGCTACTCCTACCTATCTAGGCGTCGGTGGCGCGGTGAAATGGAAATTCTCTTCCTTCCAAGCAAATCGATCCCCAGTTGTGGTACGACTCAAAATTACGTGTCCACGAGCGCAAACCTTGTTGCCGTTTTGCTGATGAAACGAACAGTTCCGCGTCATCAGAACGCATGGGTGGACGCAAGCGGCTGATCCAACTAGAGGGCCTCGTCACAGGTCACAGAGGTTGGCGCGGTGCTGCAGTGAGCTAAGCATCATACTCATGACATGACGATACAGATACAAGGCCACCATCAGTTCCTCGAATCAAGTTGATGGACCTGATTAGACCAGCGCTAGACGGATAATGCAAAAGATTCGGCGGCGGCAAGGCGTGTGGTACAGGATGCGGATGAGGGACACAGTCCTGTCCCGGATAGAGATCGCCGGGCCCGTTCCACTGTTCAAGAAGCTGCAACAAATCAGAAATTCAGAATCATCAGCGCAAGCTCCGCCGCAATTTTCAGATTTTAGTCCAGCGAGCGAGCAGCATATCCAGGGGCACAAAGCATATGCACGCTCTGCCAGTTGCCGCCGCTGATTGTTCGTCCGTCCGCCCATTGCAGAGTGACAGCACCTCCAGGCTCCAGTGATGGCCAATAGGGTTGCTTTGTTCGTTTTCGTTCCAACTTGCAAGAACTTCGATCCCCATGTGGCCAAGCGCCTTCTTTTGTGGAAATTGTTAGGGAAGTAACGTGCGCAACCGTATCCGTGGCCGCAACTTGCAGGAATATCTGGCAAAGTGGTAACTGATATGCTAGAGAGGACAAGAGGAGATGATGAGGTTGCTTGCTCGTTCATCTGGTAAGAGCAAGCATTACGCTTGACGAGTAGCGGGCGAAATGCCAACGTGGAGAGAGAGACTAGGAGAGAGAACAGGGTTGGCGATTCGCGAAACGGCAGCGACGAGCCGGCGTATCCAGCTGCCACCCCCACTTCCGCGTCCCTATTGGCTACCCATCCATGCAAAGCTGTGCACCGCGGGGCCCGCCACCAGCAGCTGCTGAGCTGGAGCTGGAGACGCCCGCATGCTGCCGAGACGTCATTTTAGATGTGCAAGATAAGTTTAGAAAATTTACTGTAGCAATTCTAATTCGAAGATTAGGAGGACTAAACATGATCTAATTATAAAACTAATTACATGGATGGACGGAAAATCGCGAGACGAATCTATTAAGCCTAATTAATCTATCATTAATTCACATTTAATATCCTTAATTAGTGTTAGGAAATTTGATGAATAGTGATGAATAGAAAAAACATGAAAGTAAACAGGGCCTGCTCTAATCAAGGCTCGGTTTGCTGGAGTAGGAAGGAGCGTTGTTGATCCGTGTAGAACGGCGAATGAAAATGAAAAATCGAGTCGAGTATTTTTTTTTACTGATGGCCTTGAAACGTTAATGGTAGATTCTTTCTCCGTCGATGAGACAGATTCTCTGCATTTTCCACCCAATTGAGATGACATTGCACTTGTACCGGCACGAGCTTAAGGCAGAAGATTGCAGCTGCTTTGTCTTCACAAGTCGGGACACTGTCTCGTGTCACCTTCTTTTGTCCGATTCCTTCATTCCTTACACCATTGCTTGAGTGCGAGTTTTGTCTTTTCCCTTTTTGTATTTCCTAACCACCAAGGACAGTCAGAAACTCAGAATGCAGTGCAAGTATCTAATCGATGGCTGGCTTGGCTTGCCTTGCCTTGGCACATGCTGTCGGTGTCGCTCTCTCGGCTCAAGATGCGAGCTCGTGATTAGAAATTGTGAGACGAATCTATTAAGTCTAATTAGATCATGATTAGACAATATTGTGTTATATTAAACAATCTCTAATGATAGATTAATTAGGTTTAATAGATTCGTCTCGTGATTTTTCGTCCATCCATATAATTAGTTTTATAATTAAATTATGTTTAGTTCTTCTGATCTTTAATTTAAAATTGCTACAGTAAATTTCACAAAATTTCTTTTGCGTGCGGTGTTCCCAAATCTCAGTCTACTGTCAGTACGATCTACTGCAAGTAGCCAACAAGCAGGGATTTAAGAAGACTCGGATCAAAGAGATTGTTTGCAGTTAGCCATTCAGAGATTCGTTCCCGATGTTCCTCCTCCTTGGCCGGTCGGTCCTCACATGGCACGCGTCGTGCGTCCGTAAGTACCATAAGACCTTGCCTGTCATGATCTGCTTAAAGCATCTGACGCTAGATGCATCTCTATGCGATCTGCAGTCTGAAAATCAGCAAGAAATTTGTGGCTGCATCCACCATCGCTCACAATACAGGTAGTCAGGTACCAGGCAGGCACCGCGTGCGCTCTTTGCGGGTCTCCTGTGCGGCTGACGGCTGTGCCTCTCCTGCAGACTGCAGTCCTGCTCACTTTCACTTCGGATGCGACTGCTACCCCCAAGCATGGCATGACCTGCCGAGTAAGCAGCAGGGACCACGAGGCGGGCGTGGTTGCTTGCAGGGTTGCAGCGAGGAGCAGGTGTCCCCGGCCGGCACGAGACCACCCGCGCCGCCGAGATCGCGGCCGTGTGCCGCGCGTGAGGCCGGCTGGGGCAGCGCGGAACAGCCTGTACGTGGCCACGCCCACGCGTGGGGCTTGCCTTCCACGACGCGTAACGTTACGCGCCACCGCCGATGAATCCTGAGCTGCGGCGTCAGGACTCGAGACACGTAGCGTAGCGCATGCTGCTGCCGCCGCGGCCCGGCGGCGCTCACCGACAGCCGTTACATTTGTGGCTGGCTGGTTGCGCATCCACGGGTCGCGTCGTAGCCGTGACCGCTGAACTGCACAAGTAGCACGTTGTATTCTGTCATCTGTACCTGCGTGTTGTAAAATCATGCAGGCGCCGTGTCCTGGTCGACGACGGAGCCATCGACGATGAGAGGAGGTCATGGTCAGTCAGTTTGAGAACGAAAAGCTCGCCCTGCGACGCGCGACCACGCACAAACAGGCAACGGGCCAACTCGATGAGACAACGAGATGGACGGCAATGAACTCATTGAAGGAACTGGGAGCTGTGGACTGTGGGTGGCAAAACGCATGGCCATAGAAAGGGTTGACTCCCTTTTCTTGCTCATCATCTGGAATATTTGGAAGGAAAGGAATGACAGGCTCTTCAACGGCAACCATGCTACGGTCCAGGAGCTCCTAAGCAGGATTGAGCAGGAGATCAGCTTGTGGGTGCTGGCCGGGGCGACAAGATTAGGTTGTTCAATTAGCGAGTAGTTCACCTTCTTCTCTTTTGGCCGATGCTCTTTCCTAGTGCCTAGGCATTCGTATGCTTACGGCTTGTGGCATTTTGTATGATGCGTTGGAGGCCTTGTAAAAAACAACTTTGTGCTATTTCTTCGTCTTAATACAAAAATACGCAGCTCTCCTGTGTATCCGAGAAAAAAAAAACAGGTAAAGCAGACAATCGTATTGGTGGTGGAAAACCACAGGCAAATGCAACATATTCTGGTATGAACAGATTCTCCAGGTACTTACCCATCCACTGATTAAAATTACTAACATTAGCAAAGTGGATTGATGGACGGCGAAACTTAGCATAGTCTCTACAGAATATAGAGAGAGGGAGTTAACTTTTCATATTTACAGAGTCTGTTTTCTCCAGATCACCAGATGTTATTCATGGGTCATGATGTTTGGCACAGGTGAAGAGCGTTGCCAGACTTCATCTTCATAATCAGATTAGGTATTTCTACTAGCAGCAGGTATTCTTGTACATCTTTGTAGGCATATAACTTGGCAATCAACCTCATTCCTCCTATAGGCCCAACATTGCCTTTTGAAACACTGAATTTATCTAAACGTAAGAATGAAGAATGCTAGCTTGGTATTTACAGTTTGTTCATCACACAGCACAGCCTCTGCTTTAAACAGTAAATTGCCTATCACTTTCACTCTTCCAATTTGCCTAGCACTGCATTTTTGAAACACTGAATTCATCTCAACGTAAGAGTGAAGAATGCTAACCTGGCACAGGGCCTAAACTTATATAGTGAAACTACTTACTGATTGCACATAGTCTTACTCTTATCTCATTTCCTTAATCGACCATGTAATTACCCCTTGGACATTTTGCATCTACTGAAGTTAGCTCAAGTTTCCTTTTGTGTTCCTTACTGGGAATAAGCGAACAAAAAGAGTTGCCTTGCTGAACCACAGATGCAATTGTACCCCTTATAGTTTTTTAAGTAAACCAAAAAGGAATGGACTATAGAGCATAATAGACTGTATACTGAATTCTGTCTCAGCTGCAGACAACATTGCATTTCTACCCTTTGTCTGATCTGTCAGCTGAAATTTTCTTTATTGACAAGTTATATATGTCATAACATATTCTGGTTCATTGCCTTACATATAACCAACAATATCTCATATGCGATATCTGATTTCCACAATTTTCCACT
Organism: Alloteropsis semialata; assembly: GCA_004135705.1. Lineage (NCBI taxonomy): Eukaryota > Viridiplantae > Streptophyta > Magnoliopsida > Poales > Poaceae > Alloteropsis > Alloteropsis semialata. Next base: position 89,306,984 of record CM014278.1, on the reverse strand, counting down.
AAAGAAATCCAAGTCAATTGCAGTCCTCCAGTCAATTTATGGTCATATCAGCCGAACATTGCCTTACACTAGAAGAATGGAAATTCATTCTGTCAAAACACATTCGTAGCTTGCACTTTACATTCAAGCCAGATTAACACATAAGGTACTTCTGTTATATGCAAATATAAATGCAACAGTTAATTTCCCAGCTGATAAACTATGTTAAATGTCAAGATCCATTTATCTTTAATTGTGTGCATCCAGATATACAGACATGCTTAGATGACACCTTACATCGAAGACCTTGTTTCACATCTTGTTTTTTTAGCTTCTTTGCTGAGCTGTGCAATGTGATACACATTCACTTTATGCAAAATTCTTTGACAGATGGAGATAAACTAACAAAATGTGAGCTTGGTTTGGCTCTTGAAGGTGGCAGTAAATGGCGGTGTAAACTCCACAAAAAATATATGACAACAAGAACTGAGGAATTATTTCATATTTTCAAACAAACAAGTTGCATCTCATGGGCCACAAAATTCAGATCATTTTAAAGATAAAATGACTCAAGCATTCTTGATCAAATGGAGCAAATATCCATGAATCTTACTTTTGTGGTGTTTTGTTCTTTCTTTGAACCAAACTATATGTGCCAGGTTCCCTCGCAATGCTCAGGGGCTACCTGCTGGCTATTAACACTTCCAACATCACACCAGCAAAGAATTTCAAGATTGGTCCATTTGCTCTAATACTCTACATTTCCATTAACTCCACACAATATGATGTACCGTACTCAGTGATAACAAGCGATGCTATGATACAGCTCAGCACTATATCTTCACCATCAATAAGCTAATTGCCATCAACAACAGGAAACAGACTATCTTCACAAGAAATCAACTGAAAGAATGGAGCTTACTTGCACGGGCTCCTTGGCAATGAATGCCTGAGCCCGCCAGGGAAGATGCCAGCGAAGGCATGCAGGTTCTCGTCTGAGGGGCTCGTGTGTATTTTTCTTGGGAAAGGTAAGACACAAGGTCCGCAGAACATCACCCCGCCCATCCCCCTCGTCTCTTCGTCGTCCCCCTCCTCATCGCTGCCATCCTCCGCGACCTTATTGATCGGCTTGACCACCATCTGCTGCTGCTGTTTCTTGGGCGTGAGCAGCTTCGGGGACGGTGGAGGTGTGGGGTGCGCGCGGTTGAGGACGCGAAGCACGCGGCTCGGGTTGGGCGTCACGGAGAGGCCGCTGAGGGAGACGGCGGGCGAGAGGCGGAGGGCGTGGCAGGCGGCCGGGGACGGCGGGACCGCGACGAGGCTCGCGGCCACGTTGAGGAGGCCGTGGACCCTGCCGGAGGGGCGGCGCACGCCGACCGCGAACATGGAGGGGGAGCCGACGGGGCGGGATAGGAGGCGGTGGTCGCCGAGCAGGAATCGCGCGGAGCCTACGAGCGAGTCCCCGCCGAGGTGCCAGGAGCCCGCGGCGGCCGCGTAGATCTCGACGGAGACGGCGGCACGGGAGTCGTCGGCGAGCGAGGCCTCGCGCACGCGGAAGATGAACCGCGCGTGCCACGCCGGGTCGAGGCCACCCGCGGCGTCGGGCCGGGTCTGGAGCTTGTGCCCGGCGTGCACCCAGGCCACGGCGTACGCCTGCAGCCGCCGCCGCAGGCCGGAGGGGGGCTTGAGCCCCTGCGCGGAGATGAGGGTCACCTCCAGCAGCCGCTCGCCCTCGGGTAACCCTAACCCAGCCTCCTCGTCCGGCGCCTCCATCGCCGGCGAGCGGCGGGTATAGGGTTTCGCGATTGGGAACGGGAGGGCGAGACGGCGGAGGGTTTGGGCGGGCGGTTGGATTTTCGGGGTTGTTTTTTCCCCCCGACGAACTTCGTGGGGGTGTGGGGGACAATTATTATTTTTATCGAATTGATTGACGGACTGGATTTGCCCGGGCCCTTCGACGTTGTGGCGCTGTGGGAAATCCACAAGTCTGGACTGAATAGGGATGAAAGTGATACGTGGATAACTGAAATATTCGAATTCGTATTCGTAAAAATATTAATATGGTTATTCGTATTCGTGTCAGATTGCTAATATGAATACTAAATGGATGTATCCGAATTCGTTTTTCACTATTTTTCTCTATTCGAATCCATATTCGTATTCGAAATAAATGTGGATATTCGACAATTATCCGTATCCGTGAAGAATAATATAAAGTTAGCTTATGACTAATGACTATTAATATTAAATTCAATATTACAAATGATATAAAAAATTAAGTTTAATAAATTTTAATATAATATAATTTTTAAATAAATATATTATTTTGATGTAGTCTGAACATGGTATATTTGTTGAACTAAATTATTTTTAAATACTTTATTTTATTTATTCATTGATGTAAATTATTTATATACTTCAATTTTATTTATTTCTTGCTAAATATCAATAGATTTATTTAAAATATTATTTATTTCTAATTTATTTTATTATTTATATATTTATTTATTAAAATAAATATGGATAAATATGTTATTTTTGACCAGCTATCTTTGTATGCATGGTCATACTTTAGGGCACATACAAAGGTTCAGACAGCTGCTGTCTGTGTACTGTGTCATGTCACACGCAGACAGCGAAAAAAACAGCTTATACAGTGACTCGTCTATTTAGCCGTCTGCAAGCTATTTAATTCATATACAAGCACATAAATCAATGTTGATCAAGTACAAATTTGATCTTTGTAGCCATTTGATGTATATTCAAATAATCCCATATCGCTGCCATATATTTCATTTCACACGGCAAATGAGTTCAGTTCACATGGCATGATGATAGCACATACTCAGAGGAAAAAGATGACAGCACATATTCAGTTCACACAAGTGAAAAAATAGAAACCAGCAGCTCAAATGAATTCAGTTAAGTTCACGTAAGCTTTGTTCATGCAGAAATGCTCATATCAGTTCAGTTCACATGAGTTCAGCTCAGAAAAAATGATCAAAAAATGAGTTCGTACATGAGTTCAATTCAGTTCTCATGAGCTTAGCCCACAAAATTCCATCAACACCTATAGGATAGAAAAATGTTGAGAGGAGCTCATTTCACAAAAAAAAAATCACAAGAGCTCAGCTCACATGAAAAATGTTCACTGCAGCTACAATAGGATGGAGAGGCCAGAAGAGAGCAGCCCACTAGGATGCTGGCAAACACAACAGAAGCAATGTCAGTAAACAGAGAACATAGTTATGGACACCAAGGCTATCCAGAAGCAATACATACAAGATTGATTTCCCTTTCAATCGTAACTGAAGTACTGAGCAATTGAATGAACGACGACAGTTTCAGTTTCAGAACAATAGTCAGCACATGGACCCAGTTTCAGCTCATCGTTGTCCTAGTGTTGATCAGCATAGTGATTATTAGCAGAAACCTAAACAGCACACGCCATGGTGACCAAGGCCCTCCCAAATCTTTTTCTGCAGATTAAACTAGTCCCCGCCATGTTCTTGTCTCATCTTACTGACAAACACGCATAAGCACAGAAGCATCCTCACCTTGGATCCAGCAGCGTCTGCGCTCCCGGCACGACTTGGAACTGGCCCTCCCAGCACGCTGCCGCCTCCGGCAGCACCCTCCCCTGGCCCAGCCCCTCACCGTATAGCAGCAGCTGAGACACCGGCGCCCACCATGGCACCGAAGCTTCGTTGGAGATCTGCCCGAACCCCTCGTGGCTTCTTAAGCTCGTCATCTTGTGCCGCGCCGCTGGGGATTTTGGGAGGGAAGAGAGCCGCGGGGAGGGAAGAGAGACACGGGGGAGGAAGATTTGGCGCCATCGCTGGGAGGGAAGATTTGCCGCGGGAGGGGGGAAAATTGCTCGCGCGCAAGGGATCAGCTGGCGTTGTCGACGAGCGAGACGGACGCGTACAACGCGCGGCGCGAGCCGTCTACTCGTCTCGAAGCACGAGCCCATGCCGTAGATGAGCGAGACGACGGCTTTCATCTCTTTCCTCAATAAATGATGTCCATGTAGGAGTTTTCTGTCTATGTGGCATCAAAAAGACAGCAGCTGTCTGTGGGTTGTACATGCCCTTAATCCTTACCCTTTTAATGATTTTGTTCTTCTAAAACCATCCATAAACAAATGGAGAATTGCTATCGTGCAAATCGAGTAGATATCCGAATGTGAATTCGAATTCGAACTATCTGTTTTGCATTCGCATTCGAGTATATTTGAATTCGAATTCGTATTCGTCTAAAAATATAGATATCCGACTAAAAATATCCGAGTTCTATCCGTATCCGCGCCATTTCCACCCCTAGGACTGAGTATGTACTGGGGCCCTCTTTGATATTAGTGGCTAAACTTTAGAAATATTAAATGTTTTCATACTAATTAATATAGACTAACAATAAAATTAATTGTACAGATGGAGACTAATTCTCGAGACAAATCTGTTAAGTCTAATTAGTCCATGATTTGACAAAATGATGCTACAGTAACTATTTGTTAATGATGGATTAAATAGTCTTAATAGATTCATTTCACGAATTAGTCCAGAGCTTCTGCAATTAGTTTTATAATTAGCTAATGTTTAGTTCTCCTAACCTCACATTCAATGTGACAAGGGCTAAACTTTAGCAACTCAAATGGCATAGAATTAGTGCAGCAGAGGACAGAGGACATGAAACAATGCAAATTGGATTCATCATTTCATGGGTTTCAAGGTTCAATAGATCATACATTTACTCGTCTTTGAGTAATTCTTCGTCCGAAAAACGTAAGGAACCAAAAACCAACGGTGAGAAGAAGTATAAAATAAAGCGTGAAACGAGCGTACTATAGAGCACTAACAAAAATAGAGTGTGGTCGGATTTTAATTAGGATTCAATTGTGTCTAGAACAACCGCAAATAAATATATATGTCTGGATCATTGCACAAGAATTTTCTGTAGCTACATTTTCATGACTTCTCCTTTTTCATGGTGGAACCGTATGATTGATAGGCACTGGCAAACCTGTGAAAGAGAAGAAAAAAAAAGATCAGCGCATGTCTACACTATTAGTTTGTTTACAAATGGAGCTCATGCATCAATTGACTGACCAATCACGGGTAGCATGCCAAATCAATCTCAAGATACATTGGATGAAAACTTCGAACAGGGCGGATCCAGCCCGGGAGCCCCCTAAGCCTCCCCTCCTCCAAGAAATTTTAGCAATAGGTGAAGAGGATAAGGAAGAAAGAGAAAGAAGAGGAAAATGAGCCCCTGGCCCCTGCCTCTCTTATGGCTCTGATTCCGTCACTAACTTTGAAGATTCTAATAGAGTGGGTGCGTGTATGCATGTTGTTATAGGGATGACCTGCATGTATGTAGGATGGAGTGCCGGGATTATTGGGGCCTTTGGGAACGTTGACGATATAAGGTAAATAAAATGATGGCTTATGGTGAAATGCCTAAAGGCTGGAATAAATAGACTAGTAGTTTTGACCTGGAAGTCCCAAACCCGAAGAAGTTAAAGGATCTTAGGCTAAGTTTCAGACTTTCAGTAAAGCAGCGTACAAAATTAGATCTAAAGGTGTTAATTGAACGACCAAAAGTTATAATGCCTTGCCAAAATGCGCTGAGGATGAATAGTCTTTTCTTTGCAAATAACTCTTTGCTACTCCCAAAATCTGATCAACAAAGTGGACATCGTCTACAAAATATACTTTAATTGCATGAAGATTGCTCGGGCAAACCATCAAGGAAGAGTATTGTCGGTTATGTTCAATAATAAGAATATTAAGGGCGTGTTGATTTCCCACTTAAACTATACAATGTAGTTTAGAAACCAAAGATATTATGATAAAAGCGCACCATACACCATCAAACAATCACAAGTAAGCTGACCACCAAAATAATCACAAGTAAACTGTACATGAGGAGTTTTCACACTATGGACCATCAAATAGCTGAAAACTCCTCATGTCACACTATGGACCACCAAATAGCTGAAAACTCCTCATGTACAGTTTATTTGGGATTATTTTCGTGGTCAGCTTATTTGTGATTGTTTGATGGTCCATGGTGCGCTTTTATCATAATATCTTTGGTTTCTAAACTAGATTGTATAGTTTAAGTGCTTTTATCATAATATTCTTATTATTGAACATAACCGACAATACTCAATACTCTTCCTTGATGGTTTGCCCGAGCAATCTTCATGCAATTAAAGTATATTTTGTAGGCGATGTCCACTTTGTTGATCAGATTTAGGGAGTACCAAAGATACATAAGTAATCTAGGTGGAAAATAAACATGACTTAAAGCACATAGCGAGAAGTATCTGCAAGTTTATATGGAGATTATGTGCGCAGGTCCTGCGAGGCAAGTATTACCGTGATAGCGGCACGGTGATTCTAGCTAATATTGGTATATGTCAGGCACGGACCATCCTGTTATGCAGATTTTTTTTTGAGAGAAATACTCCAAGAGAGATCTCTAAGATGCAGGTGCAGCACCCAGGGTTTGAACCCTGGGCGGGAGCACTTCGGCCAGTGGCCTTTGCCATTGGGCCGTGAGCCCCTTTGCATCCTGTTATGCAGATTGATCATCTCTCTCCTGAGTTTGTTAAAGATCCGGTTGTTTGTGATCTCACTGAACCAACCATGAAGGAATAAAATTAGAGAAAATTGGTTCTATAGCATCAAAAGATCGTGATATCCGAAAAATACCATTGAAAGATATCCGTCATGTAAAATACCACTGAAAGGTGCAGATATGAACTGAAAACACCACTCCGTCATATTTCAGAGTTAGCTCTGTTAACTTGGACAACAATGCCCTTCGGGGATCTCAATTTCACACATTCTTGATGAGAGGTGAAGACCGTATCGGAGAAGCACGGGCAATCTCGCTGGTTGGGAAAGGAACACGGGGAGGGAGGGACAGCTTGCTCGGCACCGCGGCAAGGCGCGAGGGAGGGCAGCGGCAGCCGGCAGGCCTGCTCGGCGCCGCCGTGGCAAGGCGCGAGAGAGGGCAGCGGCACTGCGACAGACCTACTCGGCGCCGCGGCAAGGCGTGAGGGAGGGCAGCGGCAGGCCTGCTCGGCGCCGCCGCGGCAAGGTGCGAGAGAGGGCAGCACCACTGCGGCAGGCCTGCTCAACGCAGCGGCAAGGCGCGAGGAAGGACCAGCGCGAGGCGCGAGGGACGGTGGCGGCCTCGTGCGATGCGCGTGGGAGGCCGGTGTGCTTGAGGCGCGAGGAAAGGTGAGCACGGCAGGCATGCGGGAGGGCGGCGCGACGGAGGACAACGCACGATGCAGGCGGCGGCGCGGGTGGGATAAGGCCGCGAGCTTTTTTTAACATCGAAGGCTGGGAGCCCGTGACTACTGGGAACAGGAGAGGATAAGGTGCCATTGTGCCAAGGGCAGAAACGTCATTTTATGGTTCATGTTATGTTCATGCAAACGGTGAAAACACAGTCCCTACGTATAAAATTTAACAGAGTGCTACTTTCAGGTAACGGTTACATCTTTCAGTGGTATTTTGCAGTGACGAAGTCTTTCAATGGTATTTTCCGGATGTCGCGATCTTTCGATGCTATAGAACCAATTTTCCCATAAAATTATACTCCCTCTGTCCTAATAAGAGTGCAATTCTAGCACAACATAATGTTTTAGTATATTAAATTTGACCAATTATATATAAAAGTATCAAAATTTATATATCAAATAAATATTATTAGACTAATTATTAAATATAACTAGCAAATATGTCCGTGTGCTGCAACGGGAAAAAATAAATCATCACGCGCTCTCGCGAATCTGGGTCAGCAGATTGCTGGCGCCGCCTTGGTCGTCGTAGCCAGAGACATCGATCGAGCCACTCCTCGTCCTTCCGCTTGACAGGGTCATCGGCTCATCGCTGTTGCAGTGACCCAGCGACCTTGAACTCGATCGCATGTTTCTGTGCACCATGAAGCTATCGCCAAGATCTCCATGTTGCAGTCGTCCAAGAGGGGAGGCGGTATATGGCACCTTCTTCCGCTCCAGGATCACCATGTTGTGCTGTTGAGCCCGGTTTTGACAACGACGTTGATAGATCAAATCATCGGTTTCTTGGCCTCGTAGAGATTAGGTGTGATTGTGAAGCTTCGGTGTTTGATCTGTATATTGCGCTGCTCACGGCATGATATGGTTTTGCTTCCCGTTGACAACCAAAATTGGCACGTGGATCAAGAAGATTGCAAAAGATGGCGCAAGGAGCAAGAAAGAAGACGGCGCAAGAGGTGGGCCACGCCCAGACCGGTCTGACCGGTTTGGGGAACCGGTCAGACCGGTTACCCGTTTTGTAATCCGACTAGGACTCTAAAATTAGGATTCCGAGATTGTAATGAGTTGTAACTTGGTTTCCTTGCGGGACAAGACCTACCCTCCCTATTAATATAAGGGGATTCGGCCGATTGAACACACAACAATCGAATCTATCAAAATTTACTACTTTTGTCCTTTACTTTTTGCATCTCCAAACCCTAACTTTTCCAACCCTACTTGCTGTTCTTCCCGCGTCTCCACGACGTTTGAATGCGTCCTAGGTGGCCTGCCGATCCTAGGGCACTGACGACGTTCTCCCTGACGGATCTTTCCGGGAGACGTTTTTAGGGTTCGCTGCTGCTTTCCTGGAGGAACCGGTCTGACCGGATCCTCGGACCGGTCTGACCGATCTGCGCAGGGAAGTCGCGAGCACCCCGTTACCTGCTGCGTGATCTAGTGCTCTCGTGTGTTGACCTGATTTCTGCGTCAACATACTTTTGGCGACTCCGCTGGAGAATTGGAGATTTGGTTCGTGCAGCCGATCAATCCAATTCTATCTAGATGGGTGCCAACACTGAGTTCGATCTGGAGAACATCATTACCATCAAGGATGACGAACTCTCTGCTGAAGACCGCCAAGGACTTGAAGAGTACCTGAAGAAGAAGGCGGAAGAAGAACGCATCTACTACTTGTCGCACTTCAAGAAAGACCGCAAGGGCGTGGTCTCCAAGATCAAGGAAGTAGATCCATCTGCTACACCTTCAGCAGCATCTCCTAAGGTACCATCCGACGAAAATTCTCATGAAGTTTTCCTTAAGTATATGGAGGATAAATTGGCCGAAAACAATGTTAATTTGGTTAATTGGATGATGAAAAAGCATTTAGAATCGGAAAGCAAACAGCCCTTGGCTGAACCACCTGCCGCCGATCCTAATCTTTTAATTTCTAAGATTCCTATAGTGCCTGATTTTAAAGCATCGGTAGCAAAGCCCGTAGAGCAACCTACATATGGCACGCCGTTGAATATTTTGAAGGCCAATCTGTTACACCATCTGATTCAATGATTACTCGGCCTGCTGCGCCTTAACAGTTTGCAACTTTACCTAATTTGGTTAACCATGGCCGAATTAACAATGAAGTTGTAAATTTCACCCCGCAAAATCCGAACTATGGATATTCTGTACCGCCACTAGTGCAAAATTTATTTTCACACGGCTCAGTACCTTACGAGCTTTTTGGAAGGTACGGCCAACAGATGCAGGGGATGATGTCGGCCAATCAATCTGGCCAGCGTCAACCGGTCAGACCGGTCGCCGTGACCGGTCAGACCGGCCCTAGAGGGTCGGATGCGGCAAATCAGATTGTGCCGCAACAACCGGTCAGACCGGTCACTGGATCCGGACAGACCGGTCCTGGGGGATCAGAAACGGGGAATTTACCTTCTACTCCCGTGCATAATACTCAACAGCCAAATTCTCAGGATAATTCATTAGAGTATTTAGATAAAATATTTTCTAAGTACAAACTTGATTTGGCTTCAGTTCTTAAAGAGAATTTGGGAGTAGATGTCAGAGATAAGGCTACGTTGTATCAAAAGTCTTATGTTACTCGATTTGATTTATTTCCTTTCCCTACTGGTTTTAAACTTCCTGATTTTGTCAAGTTTAATGGGGAGGATTCTAAAAGCACTTTTGAACATATTAGTCAGTATATGGCGCAACTAGGTGATTCTGGCTCTAGTGAGGCTTTAAAAGTGCATTTATTTTCTTTGTCTCTAACTGGTACAGCTTTCTCATGGTTTGCATCATTAGCTCCTCATTCTATTACTTCATGGGAACAGTTAGAGCAAAAGTTTCATGATCACTTCTTTTCTGGCAGTAATGAGCTTAAATTATCGCATCTCACATCGGTTAGGCAATCGCGTGATGAAACGGTTAATGATTATATTAAACGTTTCCGTGATACTAAAAACCATTGTTTTGGTGTTACTATTGCCGAAAAGGATCTTGCTGATTTGGCTTTTAATGGTTTACGGTCTCATATCAAGGAGAAATTAGAGAGTTTTGAATTCTTTAGTGTAAACCAAAGTGCATCAAAGAGCATTGGCTGCTGAAAGCCGAAGCAAAGACTTAAAAGAAAGCCATAGAACTCATCGAGGTAATGTGCATAATGTAGAATGTGATTCTAGTAGCTCCGATGAAGAGTCTCATGAGGTGTTGGCTGCTGAATTTGTATGGCCAGCATCCAATAAAGTTTTTACTTGCACGTCTTTTAAGCCGACTCATAGGAATCAGCAGGAGGAGATGAAGTTTACTTTTGATGTATCTAAATGCGATAAAATTTTTGATGAGTTGCATGAGAATGGATATATCAAATGTTTCTTTAATATTCCATCACTTGAGGAGTTAAAACGGCGTGCTTATTGCAAATTTCATAATTCATTTTCTCATGCGACTAATGATTGCAATTTCATTCGTCGACAGATTCAATCGGCTTTAAATGATGGACAATTGATTTTGAATGAGATGCAAGTTGATAAGCGCCCATTTCCAGTCAACAACATGGTGGTCAATACCATGGATCTGCAGGATGCCAAGATGTTGGTTCGGCCCGACAATGCCGATACGACAGGAGGCAAGAACGTTGTGATTGGAGAACCAAGCAAGGTGATGGAACAAGACAAAGTGCTTGGGAGAGAAGTTGTACTTAAGCAAGCTCCTAATGAAAAGAAGATCTTGACTATTACAGTAAAAAATTCTGAAGTTAGGGGAGAATCGAGCTCTCAAGCGCGGGATCAAAGGCCGGTTGTCCCTGCCCAGGCCAAACCGGTCAGACCGGTTGCCATAACCGGTCAGATCGGTCCGGCCCAAAGGCCGGTCCGAACTTTTGTGCCTAAACGTCCTGAGGTTGGCACTTGAAAGACGAACCAGGACAAAGATCAGGGGAGAACTTTCAAGCCGAAGTAGACCTGAGCATTTTTCGGGCCAGGCCAGGCTCGGGCCGGGCCGAAAAAAAGCCCGGGTTTTTCGGGCCAAAAAAATCCCGCCCACTCCCGTCCCATGGGCAGCTTCGGGCCTCTTTTTCGGGCCGGGCTCGGGTCGGGCCCGGGCCGGGCTCGGGCTTCCCGCTCTTTTTTAATAAGAAAATAAATCAATTAAATAATTCGGGCCGGGCTCGGTCCGAGAAAAAATTTTTCAGGCTTCATTTTCTCTGCCCAAGCCCATCCCATTAAGCATCGTGGGCGGGCCAAAACCCACCGGGCTCGGGCCGGGTCGTCGGGCCGGACCGGGCCGGGCCTATTTTGCTCAGGTCTAAGCCGAAGGCGACCTTTGATCAAGTCATGGCTAAGCACATGCACAACGCGACCGTTCAACAAGATCGGCTACCAAAAAAGAGACCAAGTTCGCCACCAAGGAATTCTGGTGTGATTAAGGCACCAAGAGGGCAGTGGAATCAAGGCCGCAGTGGAATCAAGGCCCAAGCTCATTCAATGGTGCTGGTCCTTCCAAGCCATGGAGGCTGTATCAACCTCCCCCTCCTCAACCTATTTGGAGGGATGGTATTATGTATGTGCCTTACTGTCCTGTGCCAAACCAACCACGGCCTGGGGCTCCTCTGCATGCAAGGATGAATCCACCACAGCCTCGTCCTGCAAATAATTAACCAAGGCAGATGTTTGTGCCACAGCAGCACAAACCTGTCAGACCGGTTCCCTTGACCGGTCAGACCGGTGCCCAACAGAGGCCGGTGTTCGTGCCCCAACAGCACGGACCGGTCAGACCGGTCTCTCCAACCGGTCAGACCGGTTTCCAGAGGAGGCCGGGCAAGGAGCTGGCTAAGCAGGAGTATCGCCCCGTGCAGAAGAAGAAAGAGCCTGCCCCTGATATTCCGAAGCCAGTTGTAAAAAGTATGATTCAAATTGGCTCTATGGCAGTTGATTCATCGATGGCCGACGCACCTAATGTTATTGGTACTTCGGCCGTAAAAAAGGTTCCTTTGTCTCAGTACATGTAGCCAAAGTGGTGTCCTCCTGGCTTGACTCATTCTCAGAAGAGGAGATTGCAGCGGTTGCGCACTTAGAAGCAAAGGGAGGAAGAATCGGCTAAGAAGCGGGAGGAGTGGTTCAATGAGGCTAAGCCGATAATTCCACCAGTTGGTCAGAGTTCTGAGGATGGTTCTGGTGCCCAAGATATTCAAGCTGAAGAACCAGAAAAGGCCGAGCCATCTGCGGCAAAGTCGGCTGAGCTGGCCGTAACCGGTCAGACCAGTTTTTCTGACCGGTCAGACCGGTCACCCCCTGTTCCAGTTCCGGCAACTGGAACTGGTCAGACCGGTCAGGAGGAACCGGTCAGACCGGTGTCGCCTGAGGGATCAGTAGCCGACGCGTTTTCTTCTTCGGCTAAGGTTTCGGTTCCGCCCACTGCAATTTTAGATGTTCAGATGGGTAATGATGATGAAGCTGTTGACTTTGAGCCTTCGCCTAGCAGGACGGACATGGAGGTCAATGTTATTTACATGAACGCCGATTATTGCTTTATCGGAGATGATGAATGGGTGGCTCAAGTTGATTTTGCTCCCAAAAACGCCGTGTTTCAGAGGCCTTCAGAATCGGTTAATCACCTGAAAGCTCTTTATGTGAAGGGTCACATTAGGGGAATGCCGATTTCTAGGATGCTTGTTGATGGTGGTGCTATTGTGAACCTCATGCCGTACACCTTGTACAAGAAGTTGGGAGGTTTGGACAGCGAGCTAATCAAGACAAGCATGACGATCAGCGGCGTTGGAGGAGGAGAACCGATAAGCGCCAAGGGAGTTGCATCATTAGAGCTTACCATTGGGAGCAAGACGCTGGCGACTGCTTTCTTCGTCACGGAGGTGCAAGGCAACTTTAGTGTTATCTTGGGGCGCGATTGGATACATGCAAATCAATGTGTGCCTTCTACCTTGCATCAATGCTTAATTCAATGGGTTGGTGATGAAGTTGAGGTGGTTCATGCGGATACTTCGGCGTGTGTTGCTATGGCCGATGCATCTATTTTGGGAACTCATGATAATGTCAAGTGCTTTACCGGGATTGATATTTCGGACTTTGAGTTTCTTACTTGCACTAAGGATGGCTTTGTGTCTGCTGCTCTAAGGCCGGTTCAAAGATCGGTTGATTCAGATAATGAAGAGTAGATGGATACAAGCGAGAAGTGGCTTAAGGAAAGAGTGGAGCATTATCGGTCAAACATGAACGATGCATGTGAAGCCATTAATGATTTTGAAGAAGTAGAGAAGTTAGAACAAGGATTTACATCGGCTGATCCTTTAGAAAAAATAGATATAGGTGATGGTTCTATACCAAGGCCGACTTTTGTAAATCAAAATTTGAAAGCCGATTATAAAGTTGAATTAATCGAGTTGTTGAAAGAATATTCTGATTGCTTTGCTTGGGAGTATCATGAGATGCCTGGTTTAAGTCGTGAATTAGTTGAACATCGATTACCAATTAAACATGGTTTTAGGCCATATAAACAAGGTAATAGACGATTTAATCCTTTGTTTTATGATCGCATAAAAGAAAAGGTTAGTCGTTTGCTTGAAGTTAAGTTTATTCGGCCATGTCGCTATGCTGAATAGATCTCTAATATTGTGCCTGTTGAGAAGAAAGGTTCTAATAAAATTAGAGTGTGCATTGATTTTAGAGATCTTAATAGAGCGACTCCCAAAGATGAATATCCTATGCCTATAGCCGATATGCTTATTAATGATGCTTCTGGACACAAGATTATTAGCTTTCTTGATGGCAATGCGGGATATAATCAAATCTTTATGGCCGAGGAAGACGTGTACAAAACGGCCTTTAAATGTCCCGATTTTGTTGGTTTATTTGAATGGGTTGTGATGACTTTTGGTTTAAAGAATGCCGGCGCTACTTATCAAAGAGCAATGAATTTAATTTTTCATGACTTACTTGGTGTGATCCTAGAAGTCTATATTGATGATATTGTTGTCAAATCGGCTGGATTAAATTCTCACTTGGCTGATTTGCGTCTTGCTTTTGAAAGAATGCGTCGGTATGGTTTAAAGATGAACCCATTGAAATGTGCTTTTGGTGTATCGGCTGGAAGATTCTTAGGCTTCGTGGTTCATGAAAGGGGCATAGAGATAGATCCTAAGAAAATAAAAACTATTGATAAACTTGAAGCGCCTACTTGCAAACATGATTTACAAAAGTTCTTGAGCAAAGTTAATTACTTGAGGCGGTTTATTTCTAACTTGTCTGAGAAAGTTAGTGCTTTTACTCCTATACTTCAGTTAAAGAATGAAGGCGATTTTACTTGGGGGCAAAGCAGCAAGAAGCCTTTGAGGAAATCAAGAAGTACTTATCTTCGCCGTCTGTGCTTAAAGCGCCTAAGAATGGGGTGCCACTTAGGCTTTATATTTCGGCTGAAGATAATGTTATTGGGGCTGTTTTGACTCAAGAGACAGGTGGCAAAGAGTATATTATTACCTATTTGAGTCGATGGCTTTTGGATGCGGAAACAAGGTACAAACCTGTTGAGAAATTATGCTTGTCTTTATATTATGCTTGTACAAAATTGAGGCATTATTTGTTATCTAGTACTTGCATTGTGGCATGTCAAGCCGATGTTATCAAGTATATGTTGCATAGACCAATTTTGAGCGGAAGAATCGGTAAGTGGGCATATGCACTTATTGAATATGATTTGGCTTGTAAACCCTTGAAATCTATGAAAGGCCAAGCTGACTTTATTGTTGAACATCGGATTAATGATGAGCATGATTTACAAATTGATTACATAACTTTTACTCCATGAAAATTGCATTTTGATGGATCGGTTTGCAAGAACGGATGTGGAATTGAAATTGTTCTTGTTTCTCCTAATGGAGCTATTTTTGAAGCTCTTAGCCGATTAGAAATTGAGTGCACAAATAATCAAGCTGAATATGAAGCTTTATTATTCGGATTAGAAATTTTGCATGACATGGGAGTAAAACATGTTGAAGCTTTTGGTGATTCATTACTGGTTGTGCAGCAAGTATCTAAGGTGTGTCAATGTTTAGAAAGTTCATTGAATATTTATCTTGACAAGTGCCTTGATATTGTTCCATATTTTGATGAATTCACCATATATCATGTTCCAAGATGTGAAAATCCTAGAGCTAATACTTTGGCATAGCAAGCATCCGGCTATAATGTCCAGAAGAGACATTTTCATAGAAAAAGGCCGTTGATTGCTAATTGTGACGCCTCGGGTGTCACTACTTTAATTAAGTACCCTAATAAACTTGATGGATTCATTAATGGCATGCATCATCCTATAATCATAGTGTGTTGATTGTGCATATGTATGTGTGTGTATGCTTAAACCACGTTAGCTAATAAATCAAATGCTAAAAATATTCGAATACGAGATGGAAAGAAAGAGAAAATCTCTTGGCATTGCCTAAGAATGGATTGATTTAGTTCTTATTAGACCCTTGGGCATGATCACGACTTAGCTTATCCAATTCCAATTCAAAACCAAATCGAAAAGTGTAAATCCTGAGATCACAACAAGTTGCGGTGGCCTGCTTCTGCCACCACCGCAACAGTCGGTGACCTCTGTTTTGTACACACAATTTCCCCGCCCCCACAGGATGTTGCGGTGCCATGACCGCAACAGTCGGTCGCCGGGGAAAAATTCAAAAAACCTCTCTGGAATGATGGACTGTTGCGGTGATCCCTCCTTTTTGCACCACCGCAACTTTAGCAGGTTGATTTACTTACGGGCAATGTTCTTAGCACCGAATGTTGCGGTGCAAGGCCATGGCCATGACCGCAACTGTGGCAGACCGCCCCAATTAATCCGGTTTAAAAGCATGGGCCCACTATCACAGCGGTGCTCCACGCCCTTAAACCGAGCTAATCATGCAATCCGTCGGATACCTTCCCGATTAAACCACCTTGTTCTCTCGACCGAAACGAAATAGCAGCAGTCCCACTCGAAGATGGGCTCAGGCAGTACAACTTATCACAAATTTTACAACACGAGGTTCACATAGATAATTATACAAATACAGTGCATAAGTTTTAGTTATTACAAACCAGAGTTATAATACAGCGGAAGTTCTAAACGTCGGCACACATAATATCACATGGAGCCCACATATGATATTCAGTTCCCACGGCCTAAGTCGGACTCAGACGGCCCCCACTCTATGGTCCAACCATCAGGAAGTACACCAGGCCAAGTCAGAGCATCAACAGGGTCATAACCATCAACATCATCTGAAAAAGATAGCCACAAGCAAGGCTGAGTACTAATTACTCAGCAAGACTTACCCGACAAGGTTAAATACTAGACATGCAAGGCTTTCTGGTTCTGGGGTTTGTTTTGCCAAAAGCGTCTACAAGTTGATCCCTAATTTCAATATTTTAGCCAAGTTTTAAAGTGAGACTAACCATTTCTAGATTTGCCAAACTATCCAATAACATTCAGTGTCGAAAAACAATTGATTAGTAAATCATCAATATTTCTCATCTAACAACACTTTCCTCCATTTGGCCCAAGGACATTGATGTATGAAAAGAGATCAAGCAGCTTCATGTAACCGCGAAAGACGGACAACTCGAGTTGATTTTCAACCATGCATGGGACAACCTAATCGTACGACCCGTGAGAGACACCCCGGACCTCACGAGGCAACCTTTCCCATCTCTCCCTGCCATCTGCCATCAGGGACCACTCCGCCCGAGTGCACGCCCCAACGGACCCCAGGTGCCCGAGGCAAACCTGTGCCGCGGCCACTGCTACACTCGCCACAACCCCTCGCCCAAGGGAGTGATAAAACCCGTCAGACGTCAGTTTGAATCAAGTACTAGGTTTACCAGTTTACCATATTTCCCGGCATACGATTAGTACCTTCAAAAGCTTGACCAACATCGCCACACAATCAATGCCTTAGCCACAAATCTCTGTGCAAGCGGGGTGTTCAACCAAACATAAATATCGCACAAGCCCCGCTTGCCGAATCTCATTAACTGATAAAGTACAAACCTATATCTCGCGAGTGACAAGGCAATCACTCGACTTCTACCGATCCTTAATTAAGCATGGCGGTCTAAACAGCCTACACATACTAGTATTAGGACATAGGTACCTAGGGATCATGCAACTAGGGTTTCATTCAACTCCTCAAAACTTAAATGCACAAATTAAGGCACAAATTAAAGAGGGTTAGAGTTAACAGCGGGTTATGCTCCGGGGCTTGCCTTCCTGATCACCGCTGGCCTTGGGCCCTTCCGAACTTTGGTTCGGGTCTTGTGCAGCAGCAAGATTCAGCTCGGCAGCAGCTGGTTCGTTCTCGTGCTCGCCTCAATCTCGTACACTCCGTCAGCAAGGGTTTGCTCTACAGGAAAATGCGGATGCATGAGATGCAGCAATGCACGAGAAACAATCACAGAATAACTGCAACAACTCACTAATACATCACGGGGCAATCATTTACGGAATATAAACAATTAAGAAGCTCACAAAGCAGGGGAACCGGTCTGACCGGTTATGGGACCGGTCTGACCGGTGCAGACCTAATCTACTGCATACCTCAATCCAAGTATCTAGAAAAATCTACAAGTAGTACCATGGAGTGCCTATGGTTGAATCTGATCATCCAATACCCAAAATGGCTATATTTATTTGTAGAGTTAATTCTACATCAATAAAACCTTTTATTAACTAAGCAACTCCTAGCTAGTGTTTACCAAATAAATTCTAGAAAACATATTTGCATAGACAAAAGCTAGGGTAAGCATGTTTCTGTGTTCTTGACAGCAACCACTATTTTTAAAGAATTTTCCAGCATTTTACCTATTTATTTGCTAGCTTTTTCCACAGCCCACATTTATCACCAATCAGAAAATCATAATAAAATCTACAAAAATGTTCTGCAGCTGAAATTTTTACTGCAACTACCATTCCAACAGAGGCATTTTATGTGAATTTTTCAGATTTTTCTGAGTCGTATAGAATATTTGGTGATTTAACATTTCTTATCTAGCTAGCAACAACTTAAATCCAAATCTACTAAAATCATGCACAAACTATGGCCAACAGATATTCAATTCAACTCCACTGGTCACAACAGATCCAACAAAAGTGGTTTTGCATTTTTAGCACATTCCTATGATTTATAAAGCCATAAACATCCTTTCAAGCACATCTTCATATATTCAAAAATATATCAGGATTCACACAGATTATATATGCATATGATATACCACTGGAAAGATAATTTCTCAAGGATTCCAAAAAGTTGAAGTTTGTAATTTTTCGATTTTTCTGTGAATTTTGGCGATTTATTGAATCTCAGCCGAAATCAAAAGAAAGAAACTCATGAATAGTGAATATGTATTTACATCCGGGTCCTCGGGAAAACAAAGGTTCACGGACAGGTCCTTTTCTTTACGAACAGGTCCTCAGATTCTCGTCGAAAACCCCCTACAAGATCCGAGAATCACAAAAAGGTCGAGAATATTTATGGATAACCCCCTGAAAGATCCATTCTTATACCTTTTCGCCCTTCGTTTTCTACCTCCAGTCTGTTCCACGGACAGCAGGCTCGGTTCGGCTTCTGGTCGCCGGCGTTCGGCCAGAAGGTGGCCAGGCTGCCTCCCAGGCCTGAGCGCCCGACTCAGGGGCGGCGCCCGCCCCTCTGGGGCCTGCTGGACCGGCGCAGGGGCCTGGCCGGCGCAGCCCCCTGGTTCCCCCGCGCGCGCAGGGACCGGACGGCGGGGGTGGCCGCGGTGAGGCCCCCCTGGTGGCCGGAATGGTGGGGAAAAGGGTTGGGAAGGGTAATGGCACTACGGGGAACGCGTCTTCATGCTTGAATCGAGTGGATAACGATGGTAGAGCTACGATTTTGGAATGGAGGAAAGCTCGGACCGAACGGCAATGGCGGCTCGATTTCTCGAAAATTCTCGGTGTATGGGCAATGGCGGAGGGAACGGAGCGGTCGAGGGCAGAGAGGGCGAGGTGGTGGAGTGAATGGTGGGATTAATTGGAGGATGGTGGATTAGGGGAGGTGAATTCGGCTGTGAAGTACCGAGGTTCATAACTGCCGTCGGAAATCGAGCTCCCTTATCCCTCCAGCGCGATGGCCAGCGCAACAACCACCTGGCATGGCCACGGGGCTCACAAATGGCATGGACGCGTGGCTGCCAGCTGGAAGTACGGCAAACGGCGCCGCCGCCGCCGAGGCGTCCCCCTGACCGGTCTCTGCCGGAGGACACCGGTCAGACCGGTTGTTGGAATCGGTCTGACCGGTCCCTGGTGGCCACGTGACGCCGATTACTTCTTTCAGTTGTTTCTCTCGATTTTGTGTAAAAACCTCACAATCGCCCAATGCGAAAGTTGAAGATGGTACAATGGGCTACAAATTCTACAAAGAGTGTCACTACTTTTGGGCAACGGTTTGAAAGTTACGGGGCGACGAAAATGGGTAAAAAGCACTACCCGCGACACATGAAATGACGATCGGATACGTTCAAAATCGAACTTCGAATTTTTGGTTTGAACGTTCCCTACTCAAGTGAGTTTATAAGCATTATAGTTGCCATTATTTACGGCACTTTGGTATAAGTTTTGTATTTCGACTACTTTGGTTATTATGGTTGACTACGTCAACTTACACACAAATGCATAAACAACACCATTAAGCAATGATGCATTTCATAATAAGTTTAATTAATCTAATTAAGGGTTTTAATTATATTAGTGACACCGGGGTGTCACAGCAACAGTCGGTGGCCCGCGGAGATTGAAATTTACTTCGTCGGCACAGTGTTTTTTTTACCCCACGGACTGTTGCGGTGGGAGTTTTACCCCACCACCGCAACAGTCGGTGCCCAACCACCGCGCCGGTATGGGCCTTCCCGGCGGCGGAATGGGCGTCCGTGCGGTTCCTACGTCATCCACAGGCCTTGGGGACACGTGTTCGGGGATGCTCTTGCCTCGTGGGCGGCTTAAGCCTCGGTGGCGCAAGCGTGGAGGGCCGATTCAACCACTCCCGTCCTTCTCTTTTACCGAGCTCGGCTCCTCCCCTCGGTTTCCCTTCTCTCCACCTCGTTATTCCTCGATTCACGGCGCTCTGAGCTTGCCCCCCTCGTCCTCTCCCCGTCCAAGCCATCCCCGACCACTTCTTCCTTTTCCTCGCCCTTTTCCCGAGCCACACTGCCGCCGCCGGCCACCACTGGGCCGAGCTCGGCCTTTAGCTCGAGGGTGAAGGAGCCACAAGAACTCAAGGGTAAGGGGTGGGGAAAAGATATGATGTTTTCCATAGGATTCTTGGAGTTTTGGGCAAGGTGGAGGTTTGATTAGTACATTGCTTCATACTCAGGTGTGTGCTAGAGTTTGTGTTCAGAATTTCATAAAGCTTAGGTTCGAGCTAGAGATGCAAACCACTTTCCAATGGTGTTGTTGTGAATAGGGTTAAGTGAATAGCTAAAAAGCTAGAGTGTATTTATGATTTGGGGAAAAGAAGTTTGGTTAGGTTAATATGGTGGAAAGAGTAATCCATATATACATACTTAGGGAAACTTGGAAATTCTTATTAAGATTACCCTGAAGTTTAGGAACCTTTACAAAAGAATTAGCCCTTGATTGCTTGTGGTTTAGTAGTGTGATTTGGATTTCTGTTCTAGTTAGTAGTGTGAGGCCGGCCAAACCGGTCCAACCGGTTTTCAAAACTGGTCAGACCGGTTCTTGGGCCAACTAGTTAGGTATACTTCGTAAATGGGTGTTTAATGCTATAAGTTGTTATGGTGAATCTTATGTTTGATAGTTTATGCATTCATGCATCTCATGTACCCATTTGCATATCATGTAGATCACACCATCACCGACGGCGTGTACGAGATCGACATCAAGCTCGAGGGTGACCCCGTTACCGCCGAAGCGAACTACGCCACTACGCAAGACCCGGATCCAAATCCGGAAGGGCCCAAGGCCACCAGTGATCAAGAAGGCAAGCTCCGGAGCATCACCCACTGTGAAACTAACTCTCATTGCTTGTGCCTTATTTTTGTGCATTTAAGTTTTGAGGAGTTGATTGAAACCCTAGTTGCATGATCCCTAGGTACCTATGTCCTAATAGTAGTATGTGTAGGTCGTATAGAATGCTATGCTTAATTAGGGCCGGTAGAAGTCGAGTGATTGCTTGGTCACTCGCGAGATATAGGTTTTACTTTATATCAGTTATAAAGTTCGGCAAGCGGGGCTTGTGCGATATTTATGCTTGGTTGGATGTCCCGTTTGCGCATGGTGGGCTAAGGCTTTGAGTGTGTGGCCTTGTTGGTCAAGATTTTGAAGGTACTAATCGTATGCCGGGAAATATGGTAAACTGATAAACCTAGTACTTGATGCAAACTGACATCTGACGGGTTTTTCCACTCCCTTGGGCGAGGGGTTGATGGCGAGTGTAGCAGTGGCCGCGGCACAGGTTTGCCTGGGGCACCTGGGATCCGTTGGGGCGTGCACTCGGGCGGAGTGGTCCCCGATGGCAGATGGCAGGGAGAGATGGGAAAGGTTGCCCCGTAGGGTCCTGGGTGCCTCTCACGGGTCGTGCGATTAGGTTGTCCCATGCATGGTAAAATCAACTCGAGTTGTCCATCCTTCGCGATTACATTAAGCTGCTTGATCGCTCGCTGCACATCAAGGTTCTTGGGCCAATTAAGTAGAAAAGTGGCTAGATGAGAAATATGGATAATCTGATGATTAATTGTTTGACAACATGGATTGTGGTTGGATAGTTTGGCAAACGTAGTAATGGTTAGTCACAACTTAAAACTTGGCTAAAATATTGAAAATAGGATCAAATCGTAGATGCTTTTGGCAAAACAAACCCCCGAGCCAAAAAGCCTTGCATGTCTAGAATTTTATCCTTGTCGGGTAAGTCTTGCTGAGTAATTAGTACTCAGCCTTGCTTGTGGCTAAATTTTATTGCAGATAATTGTGATGGCTATGACCCCGTTGCTGCCTTGACCTGGCCTTGTGTGCTGCCCGACGGCTGGGTTGTGGAGCGGGTGCCGTCCGAGTCCGACTCGGGCCGCGATGAGTAGATGTTAAGTGAGGGCTCCACTTAATGTCTTTTGCTTCGATGTGTAGTCTTCCGCTGTAAATAACTCTGGTTTGTAAGAAGATAAAACATATGTACGGTATTGGTATAATTATCTACGTGCACCCTGTGATGTAAAATATGCGATGAGTTGTACTGCCTGAGCCCATCTTCGAGTGGGACTGCTGCTATTTTGTTTCGGTCGAAAGAAAAATGTGGTGTAATCGGGACGGTATCCGACGGATTGCACGATTAACTCGGTTTAGGGACGTGGCGCACTGCTGTGATAGTGGTCCCATGCTCTTAAGTCGGATTAATTGGGGCGGTCTGCCACACTAATGTTACAAGTGAAGTTCTAGCGCTCGCAGCAGTTCCAGACCTGACCGGTCAGACCGCTGCGGAGACCGGTCAGACCGGTCCAGGAACCGGTCAGACCGATTCAGAGACCGGTCAGACCGGTCCGGCGTTTTCTGTTCCAAATTCGGCTGCTGAAAATCCTCAAAATAAAAAAGCCGAAGTGGATGATTGGAGAGCGCCCATTATTAAATATTTGAAGAATCCCAGTTCTGGAACGGACAGAAAAATTCGGCGTTTGGCTTTTAAATATACTTTAGTTGACGATGAGTTGCATCGTCGCACCGCCAATGATTTATTGCTTAAATGTTTGGATGCTGATCAAGCTGGAGTGGCCATGGGTGAAGTTCATGAAGGAATTTGTGGAACACATCAATCGGCTCCTAAGATGAAGTGGTTACTTAGAAGAGCTGCCTTCTATTGGCCTACTATGATGGCCAATTGTTTTCGTTACTACAAAGGATGTGAAGAATGTCAGAAATTTGGTAATATTCAGATGGTGCCTGCTGCATTATTTCATCCTATTATTAAACCATGGCCTTTCCGAGGATGGGGATTGGATTTCATTGGAGAGATACATCCTTCTTCTTCAAAGGGTCATCGCTTCGTGTTGGTTGCTACGGATTACTTCACTAAATGGACCGAAACTGTTCCTCTCAAGAATATGACCTATAAGGAGGTAATTGAGTTTATTACTGAGCATATTATTCATAGATTCGGCATTCCACAAACTTTAACTACGGATCAAGGTACTTCTTTTATGTCTAAAGAAGTGCGAGTTTTTGCCGATATGTATAAGATCAAGTTGCTCAATTCATCTACATACTATGCTCAGGCCAATGGTCAGGCCGAGTCTAGTAATAAGACTTTGATTAAGTTGATTAAGAAGAAGATAGAGGAGAATCCCCGAAGATGGCATGAAGTCTTGTCTGAAGCTTTATGGGCTCATCGCATATCTAGACATGGTGCTACTAAAGTCACTTCTTTTGAGTTTGTTTATGGTCAAGAGGCCGTTTTGCCCGTTGAGGTAAATCTGGACGCTTATAGACTTCCTAAACAAAATAAGCTTTCGGTTGGTGAATATTATGACTTGATGATGGACAACATTGATGAAGTGACCGATAAGCGTTTACAAGCTCTTAAGAAAATTGAGAAAGACAAGATCCAGGTTGCTAGAGCATACAACAAGAAGGTTAAAGAGAAGACTTTTCAAGTTGGTGATCTAGTATGGAAAACAATTTTGCCACTTGGTACTAAAGATAATAAATTCGGCAAGTGGTCTCCAAGTTGGGAAGGTCCATATCGAGTATTCAAGATCAATGGTGGGAATTTCTATATGGTGGAGACGCTGCAAGGAGGACGTTTGCCTAAGGCATTGAATGAAAGGTACTTGAAAAAGTACTATCCAAATGTTTGGCAAGAGGCATGAAGTGGCATACGGCCGATATTTAAATATCGCCCTTAGAAAAATATAATGGCCGATGAATTATGTAAGATATCGCCCTTAGAAGACAATTTTGGTACTTATATGTTTTATGGTACGCAAGCTTTACCAAAAAACAGGGGGCATATGTTGACAACCAAAATTGGCACGTGGATCAAGAAGATTGCAAAAGATGGCGCAAGGAGCAAGAAAGAAGACGGCGCAACAGGTGGGCCACGCCCAGACTGGTCTGACCGGTTTGGGGAACCGGTCAGACCGGTTACCCGTTTTGTAATCCGACTAGGACTTTAAAATTAGGATTCCGAAATTGTAACGAGTTGTAACTTGATTTCCTTGCGAGACAAGACCTATCCTCCCTATAAATATAAGGGGATTCGGCCGATTGAACACACAACAATCGAATCTATCAAAATTTACTACTTTTGTCCTTTACTTTTTGCATCTCCAAACCCTAGCTTTTCCAACCCTACTTGCTGTTCTTCCTGCGTCTCCGCGACGTTTGAAGGCGTCCTAGGTGGCCTGCCGATCCTAGGGCACCCCTGACGACGTTCTCCCTGACGGATCTTTCCGGGAGGCGTTTTTAGGGTTCGCTGCTGCTTTCCTGGAGGAACCGGTCTGACCGGATCCTGGGACCGGTCTGACCGGTCTGCGCAGGGAAGTCGCGAGCACCCCGTTACCTGCTGCGCGATCTAGTGCTCTCGTGTGTTGACCTAATTTCTGCGTCAACACTTCCCTTGTGTATATGATGGACATGATGGCTTGAATTCGCAACCAACTCCGCTTGCATCTCTCCCATTAGTCCCAGGAGGTCACATGCCGGCTTCAATAATTCGGAACTAATTCGGTAGGCTCAGGTCTGATAGAGTTCGGACTCAAAAAGTAGATAAGGTAGAGACAGGGAGACAGGTGATAAAGATTAGTGGGTTCAGTTAGAACTCTTACTCAATTAGGAAATCAATGTTGAGAGTTAGAGCTGGGTTAGAATTTGAAGAATCAGGTGGGACCCACATGTTAGGACGGACAAAAAAAAAGAAAGAAACAATCCTCTCTTTAAAAATAGGTAAAGATTTTACAATAAATATACTCACACTTGAACGTTTTAACTGACATGCACCCATAGTTGTGGTTTTTTTTACAGAGGGAGTACAAATTTACGAGCCTGAATTAAAAAAACTCAGATTTTTTTTTAGACAAAAAAGACTGTGAGATGCACGAATAGGAACGGGGGCTGCTAGTCTTACGCGAGCCCATTCAGGGCTGACTTCTACTGGGCTCAAAACCAGGCCTAACTACACAAGCCCACAACCAAACCTTATTGCACTCTTGCAAAATAGACCCTGGAGATCTCTGGAATTGACGAGTCTCTCGCTGACCGAGGCGATTCGGCGATTCCTCCAGTGGCCCAGCCAAGTGCCCCCAGTTCACAATCACAACGCATCCTCGTCTCCTCTCCCAGACTCCCACCCTACACTAACCCTAGCGACAGCCCCGCTCTCTTGATCTCCGCGGAGAGCTCCAGATCTGCAGGCGGGCAGCCCGGCGGTCCGGATCGGGAAGCGAAGATGACGGAGGCCTGGGTGCGGAACAAGCCGGGTATGGCCAGCGTCAAGGAGATGCCGCTGGTGCAGGACGGGCCGCCGCCGGGCGGGTTCGCGCCCGTGCGCTACGCGCGCCGGATCCCCACCTCGGGGCCCAGCGCCACCGCCATCTTCCTCACCGCCTTCGGCGCCTTCGCGTATGGCATGTACCAGGTCGGCCAGGGGAACAAGGTCCGCCGGTAAGTGCGACTCGGCTCATTTAGTTGCCTGCTCTTACATTGCGCTCCCCGTTATGAGCTCGGAAATGGATCAATGGTTCAAAAACATATGGATGTATCTCATTCCAATTGATTTCTTATGGAATTAGTTTGTAATTGATATAACATAACTCTGTCCAAACTACTGCTAGTTGGCTAATTTCTGTGGAACTAGATGTTTTACTTTTAACTGTATAAGTTAAGAGCCGATACTTTTAACCGTCTCTCTAAGTTAAGAGCCGAGTAGTTCCAGACCAGACAGCAATTGTTCATATGGATACTAAGGTCTAAGGGTTCTGAAATATGTGGTTTAATGAACAATGCATCGTCTTATTGCAACAACAAAGCTTCTTGGCTGCTAACATCATACATCGTTAACAGAAGAAAATAGTTGAGATTGGGTGATGCGTTAGAGAACCAGAGGCATGTGATGAACTTCCTATATATGTACTTAACTTTTAGTCGATTATTCAACTGTATCTAGACTGCCTTGGATATCATCTACTCATGTACTAAAATCATTTAGTTATGGAGTAGAGGTGAATTTTGGAATGAGAATGGCTTCAATATTGTTCATTAACATATTCATACAAATTTGTTAAGTCTGATTGCTCTGTCATCAGTTCGATTTTAACCTTGACTTCTGATACCTTCTAATTTCGATCCTCGGTCTAAAAACTATTCTGGCCCAAAAACATAGTGGTTTATGGTAACACGCGGCATCCAAATTAGCTATAAGCCACATCAGTATCAAGTTGACCAAAAACACCTTAGGTTGTACATGTGACCGGTGGTGATGGTTGTGTGTGTGTGTGTGTGTTTTNTACTAAATTAAAAATAGATCTTTTATTATTATGAGGTTTTGCTTAAGTTTGTAACTGAGAGATGCCAGGGCTTAAGGTTGAAATATGGAGTTTTCCTACTTTTAAGTATTTCATAGTTTGGATGGCCATAAATTATATTGGGCACCAGCATATTCACACGATATTTTTTGTTATAGCGTCAGTGTTATGCTTAGTTTGGTAGGCCTAACTCCTAAATTTATGGATCTTAACACTTAAACTTTCATTGACATTACCATTCAACTGTGAGGTTGAATTTGGAATTGATATCATTAGATTATCATACCCTTTTTCCCCAGTTAGTTCTCTTTAATGGACAGATTTTAGGAACAACAAAGTTCCAATAGACCACTACATATTGCTTCATTTTGTTATGTTTCTTGACTCCCCCCTCCCTCTGTATCTACTGCTGAGCATGCGAACTGATATGTTTACATAAGCTTATATATGCTATGGCATTATACTAAATTATGCTGCTATTCAATTTTTACCTGGGCATGCTTGTCTTCTTGCCATGCCTTATTGCTTTGCAGTGTTTACTAGTAGATGTGTGATATATGCATCCATGTTGCGTTTATGTTTTAGCATCACAAGCATCAAGTTCTTATTATTGCCTATTGGTTCATTTGATTTTTCAAACCCGCATTATATTTGCCTTCATGTGGTGAAATTGCGCCTGCAGTTGACCATTGTGCGAGCGAACTGTAATTGAGACGATTGGAAAAATTAGCAAAGATAATAATAGAAAATGCTATGGCACAATACTAAGTTATGCTGCTATTCAATTTTTGCCTGGGCATGCTTTGTCTTCTTGCCATGCCTAGCTTCAGTGTTTACTAGTAGCTGTGTGATATTTACATCCATGTTGCGTTTATGTTTTAGCATCGCAAGCATCAAGTTCTTATTATTGCCTAATGCCTATTGGTTCATTTTATTTTTGCACCCGCATTATTTTTGCGGTTAGAAGGGCAGGCCTGGTGCAGTTGGTTGAGCGCTTGCTCACCGAAGTGCCAGGTCGTGGGTTCGAGCGGCCACCCCGGGGGTTAGGCTTGCTCGTATATTTCCCTTCCCCAGACCCCACTCGAGTGGGAGCCTCTGGCACTGGGTCTGCCCCTTTTTATTATTTTTGCGGTTAGCTTCATGTGGTGAAACTGTGCCTGCAGTGCCCTCAAAGAAGAGAAAATTGCTGCTCGTAGTGCTATACTGCCAATGCTCCAAGCCGAAGAGGATGAAAGGTGCTATTCAATGCTGTCTATCATTATCATTGGTGTGATATTTTCTCTGGCATTCACATAACACGTTGAGGTCCATGATACTCTTTTAGATTTGTCAAAGAATGGAAGAAGTATCTTGAGGAGGAGGCAAGGATCATGAAAGATGTTCCAGGATGGAAGGTTGGCGAGAGCGTGTACAACACTGGGAAATGGATGCCTCCGGCTACTGGTGAACTCCGCCCTGAAGTTTGGTAAGGGCCTGCTGCTGGCACTGAGAATGTGATGAGGACATGAATAAGGCTTTTAAACCTGGTTACCTTCAATTTTTTTTTTTACCAAGGATCAGCTCTTTAAACACCTCTTTATTTGTTGTGCTGTATGAAATTTGGCTGGTTAATAATTGGACATATCAAGCCGAATTCCTTGTCTTCTGAATTTTGTACTATGCCCGAACGTTGATGTAAACATCATTTCCTTGATGTGATATGATCCGTCGTGATGGCCCTTATAGTTTCTTTCTGTAGCCATCCCAAATATGGAAACCCTTTT
This sequence comes from Alloteropsis semialata, assembly GCA_004135705.1. NCBI lineage: Eukaryota > Viridiplantae > Streptophyta > Magnoliopsida > Poales > Poaceae > Alloteropsis > Alloteropsis semialata. The sequence goes on along the minus strand of CM014278.1, from coordinate 89,278,410 downwards.
AATTCAAGAAAGTATGGAATATAAAGAAGATAGTACCTGTGTGCCTGTTCACTTGGCTTATCAGTCACCAGCCAGCAGTACTTCAGTCTCACAACAAATCAGCACCAGCCAGCTAGCAGTACTTTTCTCTCACAACAAATTAGCACCAGCCAACCGAATAGGCTGTGTGTTTGGTTGGTTGGCTAATACAGTTTGCTGGACTTAGGGCCTGTTTAGTTGGGTAGAATGAAAGTTGCCATTTACTGTAGCAATTGTAAATTGAAGATTAGGAGGACTAAACATGATCTAATTATAAAACTAAATACACGGTTGGACGGGAAATCGCGAGACGAATCTATTAAGTCTAATTAATGCATCATTAGAGATTGTTTACTGTAGCACGATGTTGTCTAATCATGGCCAAATTAGGCTCATTAGATTCGTCTCGAAAAGTTACTGGGGGTTATGGAACGGGTTTTGTCATTAACATACGTTTAATACTCTATACATGAAAGATTCCCTTTGATGAATAGTTGGATGGAATGTTTTGCCGTTTTTTTCTATCCATCTAAACAGGCCCTTAGCCATTTTTGGCGGCAGCTGTTTGGTTTGTGCTGCCTATGATGTGTCACGTGTCGTCGTTTTTTTTAACTAACTTTGCCTCGGGACTATAAATTGTTAGCCATACTTTATCCAAGATCTGGCAATGGTGTAGCAAAGTGTGGGAAACCAACTACAGTAGGCTCTAAAGGGGTTTAGGGCCTGTTTAATGGCCAAGTTGTCAAAAAATTTTGTCATTTTTCACTATTCATTAAAGGGAATCTTACATGCATGGAGTATTAAATGTGTGTTAATGCCAAAACCCATTTCATAACCCCTAGGTAACTTTTCGATACGAATCTAATGAGCCTAATTTGGCCATGATTAGACAACGTCGTGCTACAGTAAACAATCTCTAATGACGGATTAATTAGGCTTAATAGATTCGTCTCGCGATTTCCCGTCCAACCGTGTATAGCGCCTTATAATTAGATCATGTTTAGTCCTCCTAATCTTCGATTTAGAATTGCTACAGTAAACGGTAACTTTCATTTCTACCCATCTAAACAGGCCCTTATTTTTTTCTTCTGAAATTTAGGCCCTTATCGTTGTTTGTTTTCCGTCACGGTTGCCTTTCAGTATCACCTGGTGTTGGAGGTCAGTACTTGTAACTGTGTCAATTTATTTCTTCTTTCTATACACGTGGTTCAATACATAAACTTTATTCATAATGGGTGCACGTATGATGTATCAATGAAAAGGAGCTGTGCTCAAGAATTGACGTGCCTCTGCCCGCCGAGCGGCGTACGGCGCACCGTTGACCCAGTGCTCTGCTACTGCTCATGCTCGGGGAAAAATTTTACAAGAGAATCTTACCATTTAGGAGTATTAAATATAGACTAATAATAAAACTAATTATAGATCTCGCCTGAAAATCGCGAGACGAATCTAATGATGGTAATTAATCCATGATTAGTGGATGTTTAGCGGATGGTTACTGTAGTATCACTGTTGCAAATCATGGCCTAATTAGGCTCATTAGATTCGTCTCGAAAAGTTAACCGAAGGTTATAGAATGGGTTTTGTCATTAACACACGTTTACTACTCTATGCATGTAAGACTTTCTCGAAAAAAATTTTGGTAAAAATTTTTTGGAGAATTGAACACCCCCAATGCCTGCCGCCTCGGCCGCAGCCTCGGCTGCACATCGCAGCAGCGGGTCAGCAACAATGCCTGCCGCCTCGGCCGCAGCTTCTGTTGTCTGCGTGACTCGTTGAGCTTGAGCATGCGATGCGCTGCCGTGACGACGAGGAGCAAAGGAGCCCAGGAGACTAGGGATGGATTCGGATCGGATACGTATAGAATCGAATCCGAATGTCACATTTTACCATATTTTAATTTGAATACGAATCTTGTCGGATATGAATATGGATGCGAATGTTGTCCATTCTTGTCGGATACGAATACAAAATAAATACATCAAATACGGATTCGTATTCGGATAGATGGCTTCATCACGTGTTAATTCTTCACGGATACGGATAATATCGGATATTCCACATTTTATTCGAATACGGATATGGATTTGGATAGAGAAAAGTAACAAAAAAACGAATTCGGATATTTCCATTTAACATCCACATTAAAATCGAATACGGATACGGATATCCATATTGACGTTTTAGTCGAATACGAATACGGATAATTCGGATGTGTGAACATCCGAATCCATCCCCGGAGGGAGCCCGACGCGGCCCCCCCCCCCCCCCCACACACACACACATTACTGCAGCGTGCAAGGCGTTGTGTGTGTGCAGCCTGTGCCGCTTTCGAAGCTGCAGGCACAGACAGACGCACGGATCCAAATGCGGATGAGTGGTCGACAAGGCATTTCTGTCCTGTGGGAGATGTCTGGCCTTGTTTGGTTTCCGTCGTATCATTCAGTACTAAATGAAGTCTATTTGCAAAATTTCTTTATGGATGAGCGTAACTTTTCGAGACGAATCTAATGAGCCTAATTAATCGATAATTGGCTACAGTGATGCTACAGTAACCATCCTCTAATCATCCTCTAATCATGCGGTCAAAGGCCTTGTTAGATTCTTCAGGGTTCCTAGTGCAGAGGTTCTGGAGTTAGTTTTGTAAAATACCTTTATTTAATACCTTTAATTAGTGGTCAAAATTGTAAACAGTATCTAGCAATGCTAGGTGCTAGGAAACCAAACAAGGCCTCTGGTTAGGTCCATGGGCCATGGCCCATGGCCATGGAATGGCTAGAGCTGGACGCCAAGGAGAAGGGGCTGCCTCTTCTGGCCGGCCTTTGCCCTGGCAGGACCTTGTGCATGCCCATGCACACAGTCATTACTGTAAGTCTGCAGCCCTTTCAATTCATTACCCCGATCTGATTATCTTGCTGGCCTCTCTGGCCATTGCTGCCGTCCTGGCTTGGTTTCTTCTTCTGGTCCGTGTAGCCTGCCCCATCCTCTTTCCTGAACCGTCTCCACAGCGGCACAGCCTATGCATGTGCGGTGTGGTGCATGGTCGCAGCAGAGAAGACGTTTCTAGGACCGCCGTGCAAGCTAGCGTTTTTCCTTGGTAGGGCCTTGTTCCTTCCGTCGCAGTTGATTTGTTTGTTTCACTGGGTTAGGCACGCCTCAGTCTTGCCTCCTGAGGCTCGACGTCGCCCAATGGCTTGATTCCAGGAGATGTTACGGCGTCGAAGGAACCATGCTATCCTATCCTCCTTTCGGCCTGTCTGATGATGCTACAAATCAATGGCCTGTCTGATGATGCTACAAATCAACTCGTCAGCGGCCCACCCTGTTTCTTATCGTTTCTTGCCTGCCAGCTACAGTACTCCTACTTGAGAATCTTCACATCAGCTGAAGTACCATGATCAATCTGATGTGATTCACTGATCCATGTAGACACAGGATAAGCGTAGCAGAATAATTCACTGATCAATCAGATCATCTCAAGACAAGCTAATGACGAAACCATGCACAACACCTGCTGCTCCCAAAATTTTTCCCCCCTAACCATAGTCTTACCATTGGTTTCATACCTTCATTGCTCAGTGACAACGAAGGCGTTTTGGCTTTGGCAAAGTGTTTGCCCCCTTCTTTTTACAGGCTTCCCTTGTTTTGACTTTTATAGGACTCGTATGGAGTTACATGCCATGTTTAGGATCACAGGAACTTATTGCGAAATTTACTGTAGCAAAACTAAATCAAAAATTTGAAGAACTAAACATGATCTAATTATAAAACTAAATATACGGATGGACGGGAAATTCGCGAGAGGAATTTATTAAGCCTAATTAATCCGTCATTAGAGATTGTTTACTGTAGCATGACGTTGTCTAATCATGGCCAAATCAGGCTCATTAGATTCGTCTCGCGAAGTTACCCGGGTTGTGAAATGAGTTTTGTCAGCTATCCACGTTTAATACTTCTAATTAGTAACCAAACATTCAAATTTACTGTAGCAAAACTTATCTAATGGAACTAAACACCAAACATTCAAATTTACTGTAGCAAAACTTATCTAATGGGACTAAACACGGGCAAATGGCACTGTAATTATTGCGGGTGTACTGGTTGTTGCCCACTCTGACAGTCTGACCTCACTACCTAGCACTAGTTGCCAGTAGGCCTTTCTGCTACCGCCATTCTGATCAGAGACTAGCCGTAGCCCGCAGAGTTGTACCGCGCGCCCAGTTAGGCAAAGGCAAATAGGCAGTCTGCTTATCCTCTTGCGCTGTGTTTCCTTCTCGGTGGACTGTACCTATATGCGCTTAGCATTATTGATGCACCGGGCGGGCATGGCATCCTTCTGCTTGTCCATGTGACCATGTCCAACCCAGGCCTTTGCTTCACCTATGCACGTTGACGTGATTCAACACGCCTTTGTGGCCACTGAGCTGTGAAGCCACCTTTTGTTTTCGTAGAATGGTGCATGGCAAGAGAGCATGAACCAAGAAGGATCAATGTTGATAGGAACCGAATATCACGAAAAATGAAAAGGGTACAAGGGATAGGTACAATATATATATACATAATAATATGATATACTACTATTCTGAGTACAGCTCTAGCTTGTTTGCACACAAACAAACGCTACACAACAACTGCTCTTTCCTTCTCACGAGGAAACAGAAACCCAATGCTGCAGAGGAGCAGAATCCTCAGGGGATTTATTGCTGATAATTAATTTGTTTTTTTTCCATCAGAGCGGGCATACAATGCCCTGCAGTGTATAGTAAATTTCATACTATTGCGCCGCATGGTATTCAAGAGTAAAGTGCACCAGCGGACCTTAACTTGTTCCGGTGTGTCATCTAGGACACTAAACTCTCAAAATACATTTTCAGATCCCTGAACTTGTTCCAGGGTGTCACATAGGTCCCTTATCTCTCAAAATGCATTTTTAAGTCCATAAACTTATCCTGTGGTGTCAAACAGGTCTCTAAACTCTCAATATACTATTTTTAATTTAATAAAAATATTTTTTGCTACTTTAAGTTAATGAAAAATTCTTTTGCTACTTTAAATTTAATAAAAATGCTATTTTGATTTTAATTGAGAATAGGAATAAATCATCTTAATAAAGTTATTCAAAGTGCATGCAAAATATAATTAGTTAGTAGAAAATATTCAAGACTATTATTGATATTTCTATGTTAAACGAGAAAACTATAATATCTATTGTTGATTTTTTTAATGATCCAATGGTCTTGATTAACCCATGATGAGTATGATTAATAAGTATCTAATTTTGTATTAGAATGGTTTTAGTGGTAAAATTTCTAAATGAATCGGTTGAAAAAAATAGTTTAATAAACAATCTATTTTGAATATAATTAACTTTTGGCAATTTTCAGAGATATAAAAATTCACCTTGAGAGTTTAGGGACCCAAATGACACAATAAGGCAAGTTTAGGGACCTGAAGATGCATGTTAAGAGTTTAGGGACCCGAATGACACCTCCAGACAAGTTTAAAGATTTAAAAATATATTTTGAGAGTTCAGGGACCTAGGTGACACATCGAGACAAGTTGGAGGACCGCCTATGTATTTAACACTCTGGATTCAATATCAAGAGCAGATGAGATTTACCAATTCTTTATCCCTAGAGGCATGGCAGCTTTCTTCAGAGCATGGCTGCATGCAATTTGGTAGGGCGGCTGCTAGCTGGCCATGGCATTTTCAAATGTCTAGGGAACCAATTTAATTACTAGTCCTGGGTAAGCATAGCCATTGCAGCGTGCAGACATGTACTGTAGAGAACACCCGCAGCAGAATTTCTTCAATGATATACCTGCTGGCAAAATACTGAAAAAGAATTATGAACCGGAGACTTCAAACAACCCTCCAGTAGGCAGTAGTGTAGCACTATTTGTTGACCTTGCAGCGTTGCCTGCATCCATGCAAGTGGTGGGCACCGGATCATTGAATATTTATGGCAAGAGGGCTTGCATCTTCATAAGGCCGAAAAAATTTGCAGGGTATTAAATACATCTTTGACCAATAATTAAGGGTATTAAATAATGTCAGTTTACAAAACTACCTCCACAACCTCTAGTAAATTTCCGAGACGAATCTAATGAGGCCTTTGACCGCATGATTAGATGATGATTAGAAGATAGTTACTGTAGCATCACTGTAGCAAATCATAGATTAATTAGGCTCATTAGATTCGTCTCGGAAAGTTACGCTCATCTGTGAAGAGGTTTTGCAAATAGACTTCATTTAGTACTCCATGCAAGAAAGATTCCCTTTTGCAAATTTTTTCGGCCTCCAACTAAACACGGACTAAACTCGGCCGATTTTGATCGCTGCTTTATCAGAGTACCACATTGCATGTTGTCTTATGAGCGCTAGTGGCATGGACCTGGAAGAGTGTCAACTACGAGTCCATGATTCAAATCCAAGGGCCCCTTTCGTGGTTTGGATTCCGGCATGGAGCATTTGGATTTTACTAGCAACAAGTCGAGCTGGCTGGCCATAGAGGCTGAAAATCAGTCAACCTGATCAGTCAAATCGCGAGACGAATCTATTAAACCTAATTAATCCGTCATTAGAGATTGTTTACTGTAGCACGACGTTATCTAATCATGGCCAAATTAGGCTCATTAGATTCGTCTTGCAAAGTTAGGGGGTTATGGAATGAGTTTTATCATTAACTCACGTTTAATACTCCATACATATAAGATTCCCTTTGATAAATAGTAAAGTTTGTTGTGGAAACTAAACAAGCCTTAAAGACGGGCACCGGACCGGATCCACCAAAAGCACAAAGGTTTGTGGCGGCACCCGTTCGTTCATCTCCAACTCTCCAAGCCTGCCATTTCCCATCCCATCAGGCCAGATCAGACCGGAGCAGGCGCGCACACACTGCGCTGGCTTGTTTCCAAAAGCTGCAGCTGCAGCCCCTCACAAGCCCTTCAGGCCTTCACTGCACTGCACTAGTCCATCGCCCAAGAGGCCAAAGACACTTGCTAAGACTATCTCCAAACGGAGACCAAAACCCAAAATGCATCGGCACAGTATTTTACGACAGCGAAAACACGCTCCAACAGACAACGCAAATGAAGGACGCATTTTGCGTCGGAGGCGAGACGCAACGCAAATAAGCGTTGTCTCTCTCCACGGACGCAAATCACCACAGCCTCTCCATCTCCGCCTTCCTCGGCACGCACGCCACCATCGCCGTGCGCGGGCGCCCCGTGCCCGGCGCCGCCGCGTCGACTCTGGCCGAGTGCCTCGGCTTCCCCCGCATCAGCAGCACGGCAACGGCCAGCAGCTGCACAGCGAGCGCGTTGCCGAGGAGGAGCCGCGGCGAGTGCAGGTGCAGGCACCGGCTGCGGCTGCGACTGCGACGGTGGGTCCATGAGCCGCGAGCGTCGCCCTCCCGAGCTCCTCCATCTCCAGGTCCAGCACCCGCATCTTCAAGGCCGTCGTCTTGCCGTGCGACGCAGCACAACCCAATCCAAGAGCCGCTCCTCCTCACATACTTCCTCACAGATTCTTCCTCCTCCGCAACGCAAGCATAGCAAAGACGTCGCCGCGCGCAGGGCCGAGGATGCACCGCACTCCTGCCGGATTCCGTCTCTCCTCCGATTGATTGACTGCCTGGCCGATTGTTTCTTCCTCTCCCTGGATGGACGGACGGACTGATCGGCCGCCGGACGAATGGATTGGTAGATTTCCTTGGGAGGCAGGAAATTTTATTTGGGGAGGAGAAGAGAGGAAAGGAGAAGAAGGGCAGGGGCTGGATGTGCGCGCCAGGCCGGCGAGCAGCTGCTCCGCGCGGGCGCCGGTGCGCCACGCCGTGGCCCTGCTGCGCTGTAGCGCCGTTCCACGTCGTGGCCCTGTTCTTTTGCGTTCGCTGCTGGAGACAACGAGTTTTTGGTGCGTGATCCTTTTCCCTGTAGACGACCCAAATCGGAGAATGGGTGTCGGATTTGGGTTTTGTCGTTGGAGACAGTTTAACCGTGGCCTTGTTTAGTTCGTGAAAGTTGATTGAATTTACTGTAGGAAAAGTGCATTGATAAGCGTGTTGTAGAGAGAGGAGCATATTTTCCAAGGCCGTGTTTAGATTCAGAAGAACTTATTGCGAAATTTACTGTAGCAAAACTAAATCGAAGATTAGAAGGACTAAACTTGATCTAATTATAAAACTAAATACACGGATGGACGAAAAATCGCGAGAGGAATATATTAAGCCTAATTAATCCGTCATTAGAGATTATTTACTGTAGCACGACGTTGTCTAATCATGGCCAAATTAGGCTCATTAGATTCGTCTCGCGAAGTTACCTGGGTTGTAAAATAGGTTTTGTCAGTTATCCACATTTAATCTTTCTAATTAGTAACCAAATATTCAAATTTATTGTAGCAAAACTTATCTAATAAAACTAAACAGGGCCCAATATGTGACTTTTAGTTGAATTACACCAATTTACTCCAACTAAACAACACAGGACCCGCACATGCAATCGCAAACCAGAACACGTCCAAAGCAATGCACGGCGAGGCGAGGCACAGGCACCTGTGGTCCGTGAATTTTTTTTATTTTTTAATCCTTTTTAAAGGCGAGGCGAGGCACAGGCACCTGTGGTCCGCGAATTTTTTTTATTTTTTAATCCTTTTTAAACTGAAATTGTAAAAAAACCCCACCCGAACTGTATTTTCAAGAAATAACCCTTTTGGTCGCGCCACAAGCCGTGGCGCGACTGAAGAGGCAGTCGGGCTGGCACGTCGGCCATCCCGGCCGCGGGCGGCCAGCTCGGCTGCTGATGTGGCCAGACGAGTCGCGCCACATGCCTTGGCGCGACTGAGTCGCGCCAAAGGCCGTGGCGCGACTCGCCTGTATACAGCCGGGCGCCCGAGCCCTTTCTTCTTCCTCCTCCTTTTCTTTCTGTCTTCCCCAAACCCTAGCCCGAGCTCCTCCATGGCCGCCGCCGCCTCCACCTCCTAGATCGGCCATTCCCACCACGGATTTTAGGGGAAAAAGTGGGGAAAAGACTCCTGGAAGGTAACTCCTCCACTTTGACCATGTACATTTTACGGATTTGGTTGATTGCACCACTTATGCATGTTTTCTATTTGACTGTCAAGCCACTCTGTCGCTTCTTGATTCATCATTTTCTTAAGTTTCGCAAGCCGTATGCCAAAAGTTCTCTCTGCCTTCGATGAACATACCAACTTCAATTGTTTTATTACATTCTTGTTTTTGTGCCTATGCCATATGTTTGCAGTAAAGTGGCGCATGCACCAACGGTGCACGATCGGTTGGTAACCATCAATGTGCTCTTGAACAGCATTTAGAATGCCTTGGTGCCTATCAGAAATTATACAAATCTTTCGATCCGGTCCCACCACATCCCTACGCACCAAATGAAAGAACCAAGACCAACTTTCGTTGTTCTCGCTCTCCACCAAAGAAAAGGCGAGCGGTAACAAACGATCCTCCCCGTCCATTTCCGTTGCAATCAACAAACTCCCCCTATACTTCTCGGTCAAAAAGTGCCATCAACACTAATCACCGGCTTGCAATGTTTGAATGCCTCTGCACATTGTGGAAAACACCAATAAGCACGCTGCATTACTTCCTTCATTACCCCATTGTGCAACTCCAGTGCTCCCGTGGTGCTAGTGCACCATTTCGTCCCCGGATTGTAATATGCAATAGCATGTAGAATCCGCGGAACTCTACTGTAGGCTTCAATCCAATCACCCCACAGCACGGCCATGGCGTGTTGTTTAGCCCTCGAGGCCTTTCCATACTTCACCCGATAACTAGTGAATCCGACAATTGCTTCAACGAGCGCTGACACGGAAATGTCAGGGTCAGCATACACCATTGAAGCAATCCGACCTCCGATATATCGTGCCGTACACTGAGAGTGCTGGTGGATTGGTCGGGAAGTACCACATGTGTGAGGCTGCTGCACTTTAGTTATCCTCCACTTCTGCCTTTCATCGGTCATTGGACGGGCCCATACTTTCCAACCACAACCAAGTTGGCATGCTACTGTGTAGCGCAGCTTAGAGTCAGAGTGCACCACATCATATGGACGATTAGGGCTGGACAAAAAGCTCGTTAGGCTGGCTCGGTGGCTCGGTACAAAAGTGATCCAATTGGATTTGTTTTTCTTTTAAAATTAAAATGACTTCATTTAGAATGACTTTCAACTTCGGCTCGGCTCGTTAGGCTCGGCTCGTTAAGCTCGGCATGAAGTTGGGTCTCAAACAATTCAGAAGACTATGATAAATAAGATTATGCTAATTTCAGAAAAAGCTCGAAAAATTGCCTTCAACTCGATATCAGCTCGATATCCAGCCCTATGGACGATGGTGCCGCACCGAGTAGTCCCTCAAAAAAATTTCAGCTCTTCCATACTGTCGAATGTCATCCCTCTCTGTATCAACTCTTGACCACTGTCAGGCTCTAAAGAATTAAGACGCAAGCCAGAATCACAATATGCCTTCTTAGGGGTGCATGGAAGAGAGGAACCTCTGGAACACCCACATGAACTGCTCCAAGTTGTCTCGACTCCTCAATAGTGAGAGGGGCCAATCTAGCACCAAAAATTGTAGCCATACTAGAGGACGGTTCAACCATAGGAGATGGTTGAACAAACGAACGCCGATGCACCACATAGTTCGGCTCAACCGGTTTTGGTACACCATGTGTTGGCTCAACAAACGGTGCTTCATTGACTGCTG